>PVNU02004051.1:4610000-5264284 GCA_003013855.2 Liriodendron chinense
CTAGCAATTGTAAAATTGATTTACTTCTTAAGAATTGCTTATATGAAAATGTGTATGTTTAACATGCATAGGAAAAACAACTTTCTCGTAAAGGTTTCAACAGTGAGTATTAAATCTCCATTGTTTCTTGGGGCATAGCCCACTGAAGTCTTACATTTGCCTAATTTTTGGAGTCATATGATGCGGCGCAATGTATGGACAGAGTGGATATCGTACAGCCATTGTGGTGGTCCTCACATCACTACAGGGGGTATTGTAGCAAATTGGCACTCTCCTGGCTTCTCCGTAAGTGAGATTTGCCAAGCCCATTGCCTTTGTGTAATACAACTTAGATACACGTCACATGTTTGGTATCATGATAAGTCTGAAATCCAATCCATCCCTTAGAAAGCCACCACTACATTGATGCCCTAGCCCAAGAATTAGGTTGATCCACGTAACAAGTGGGCCATGTTTTGCAAAACAAAAATAAATGTACTGCTCAAAATGATTGGATGAAGTTTTCTCACCTATTCACCTGTTTCCAATATTAGGGCTCATCTTCTTAGTGGACCAAATTAATTTTAGGAAAAACATAGTTGGACCAATCGGTGGATAGATTTAATCTCAAATCTACATGTCATGATGGCACATGTATAGAGGTGTACAACTCTAAATGCATGTGCAATTAATAAACCTTACACACACACACAGAAGCAAAAATGATCATAGGACACAAGTTCTCCGCACCACAAAAGAAGCACAAATTTAAAATTTTATTTTTCTACTATTGATTAATTAATCGGCTGACCAAACACACTTAAAGCTTAAAAAAGTGATTCTCAAAATCAAATCATAATCATAAAAAAAATCTTTTTAGCAAAGCCAAACAAGCCTTAATTAATCAATTTTTTAATTTAGTTAACCAAAATGCACTTAACAACTAAGTAACCTAATTAAATTAAGACTTGGAAATGATTCTTAATGCTCTCCCTCATTGTCAAGTCTCACTTGCATATATTATTTTCAATTTTTTGTTTTAAGATATCAAGCTTATTTGTATTTAGTGCTTTGGTGAAAATATCCATTACCTGTTCACTTACAAAATGTAAATAAACTCTACCTCTTTGCTCATAATCTTTTAGACTGCTAATGGACCTTAACATGCTTCATTTAGGCATGAAATGTCCAATTGAATGCTAGCATGATCGAGCTAATACTATCAATCATTATTAGAATGGGATAGTAAATTTTTCTCCAAAGTCTCTTAGTAATTGTGTCAACCACATACTTTCATATGTAGCCAGCATCACAACTTAATAAGTTGCTTTTGCTTCCCTGTAACATACTTTCCAAACTAAGATTAAAACAACAACGTGATGTCGAACGACGTGTAAATGGGTCCTCAACATAGTATGCATCACAATATCCTGCAAGCTTTATTAATACACTATACTTGTTAAATGTATTCATTGATAGCTGCTTTCACATATTTAAAGATATATTTCTTTGCATTTATACGTGGTTTCCTCAGCTCCTTCATTGATTAACTAGATACGCCAAATCTAAGTGAATGATGATTAGGCATATCATGTTTATTGGTAAGTACATGCATTAGCACACCCCGATCCATAGCTCAAGTGGTAGACTAAGTGAAGATAACCTCGTTTCAACACCGAGGTCTTGGTATCAATTCCCAAATAGGGGTGGCTAACATTGCGGTGTGACTTACAGTGGGGGTGTGTGTACTAACCAAAAAAAAAAAAAGTACATGCATTAGCGAGTAGCTTTCTTTCATCCTTCATCAACTTATGATCACTTCAAGGAGCGCCGAGATCAATTTTAAACCTAATAAAGAAAATTTTATAAGTCCGAACTAAATTTCTCTTGCAAGATCAAGTTCCTCTTTTATCTCTTATCACATCAATATCCAAAAGTACTTAATGTCTCTCAAATCCTTCATTTCAAACCATTTGAGAGAGAGAAAATTCAACTTTTCCACCTCATTTTAGAACATTGGCCATGGTTATGAAATTATGTACATAAACAACACATACTTATTCTCTTTATGAAGTACTTTATAAAAATGCATGCATTAGTGAAAGAAGAAACAAAACCACTTTAAAAAAAGAATTCTCTAATATTTGTAAACAAAGCTCTGGGTGCTTGTTTTACACTATATATCACCTTGCAAAGCTTACTCATGTGCCTTGGCTTTGTAAGATCTTCAAAACCCTTGAGTTACTCTGTGTACACTTCTTTATTAATATCGTCACTTAAGAATACATTCTTTGTGTCTATCTATTGAAGCATCCAATCTTTTACAGCTGTCAAAGCTATAATAACACGCACACTAAGGATTTTAGTCGGTTGGATTATATGTTTTATCGTAGTCTTCCTCATAGCTTTGAGAGAAACATTTAGCCGCTAAACATACTGGGTAACACTCCGCTACACCTACTGCCTTTTGCTTTATTTTGTATATCCACTTGCAACCAATTAAAAAAATAAAAAAAAAAAAATTCTCTAGAAGCTTAACTAGGTCTTATATGCCATTCTTCTTTAGTATATTAGTCCCTTCCTCCATGACTTGTTGCCATCAAGGATCACCAACTGCTTTTTCAAAGGTATTATACCCGTATGATTACATGACCTACATCATGTAAGCATGGTGCATATTTATGACATATAATATGCAAGTCTTTTAACATGAGACCTTTCACCAATAAGATATATTTGTTCTGCATTACCACGCGTAGATGGCATAGCCTTTTTTTCTTGATTCTATCTATTGAGATTTTTTCACTAACTTAAATAATTATAAAGTGAAAGGTCTCGATCTGACTTTGGATCTTTTAAAGGCTCTAAAAACTCTATTTCACAATTTGAAGCTTGATTCCATTGTGAATTCTCATAAAAAGTTTTACATGACAACACTAGTGGATATGATGATATACTTTTTCTCTTAGATGAACATCCAAGAAAAAAACTACTGAGAGGGTAGCTTCTTGGCAATATGGCCAAGATTTTTAAAATTTCCACCCTCTCAATCTCTTTCAATATATTAGTGTGTAATATTAAAGTAGCTTCTTGGCAACCTATGGCCAAGATCTTTTAAGTTCATTAAAATTTACACCCTCTCAATCTCTTTCAATATATTAGTGTGTATTAATATTAAAATGATTATGTACTTTGTCCTTCGATGGGTTATAGTTTATAAAATGGTCATGAAGTAGGAGTCCATATATGTGTGTACCTTTAAAGATGTATTTAGACATTTTAATCATAAGTTGTTAAAATGTAGAGCACGTTATATGGAGCTGAAGGGTGAAAATGAATTTAGGAGTCTTTTCATGTGAGAGTAGAGAGAAAAGGACTGCAGAGATAATTTTTTTCTTTGGGGTGAGATATCTAAAGTTTAAGATTTCTCTAATGGTTCTCTTCTATTCCTTCAAATTACGTAGCAACATGTGTATTTCTCAATGGTAGATGGATGTTTTGCAATGGCACCTACCGACTGTGCGAAGGGAGTTTATGATTGTTCATGGTCACCTTAGAGGTGAAGAGGAAGGTAATTCAACATGTATTCAACATGTGTTTAGTAGGATTGATGAGTATTTATTTCTCTGCTTCAAGTTGTAGATTCACACTAATAATAGTGGATTCATTTGCTTGTCACTTTGCCCTAAAATGTAGTCTATTGTGGTGAGCCGTATAAATCATGTGTCTCTTGTGCATTATAGTTGTGTTTCTTGACAGAGTTGGTGGTTGTCGGTTGCAAAAGGTGTTCATCAATTTGTTAGCCACTGAATTCTCCTCCCCTTCCTCTCTTCACGTGTTGTATGAGCCATACCCCATATGGAGTGGATGGGAGCTTGTATTTGGGTGGATGGGAGCTTGTATTTGGAATGGCATTGGAATCCTAAGTCACAAAATCAAGGTGATTCTGAATCCTCTTGTATTTGGCCACTAGTATTCAGAATGCACTAAAATCTAAAATCAGAATGTATTGAAATTCTATAGCACATAGGTATGAATTTGAATTTGATTACTAAATCAATTTTAATATCTCAAATTATCGTACATGCATGATATTTGATAGAATGATTGTAATAAGCCTATTGAAATATATACTTCGACAAAAAATGACTAAATTCTAAGCCTGAGGTGGGGCCCACAACATAGGATCACAAATGAGCAACTCGCTTAATCTTTTTTAAAACTCACCGTTAATTTACATGGCCAATTTTAGACTGTTTGGATCATTCTACTGATGTAATTTTAGAAATGCAGCCAATCGCTTGATTGTTTTGAGGTATCATATGTGTGCAAAGTGTATAATGGATTAATATCCTAGCGACATCTTTGTTACACGTGAGACCCTCTTAACTTTAGAAGGGAAGAAAAATGACAACAAATTTCGAATCAAAGTGAAAGGGAGAGATCAAATCGGTGTATTTCAAATCCCTCCAATTCCAAATACCTTTGAATCTGCACTGTCAAACAACTTATGGATTTTAAATGCATCCAAATACATTCAAATCCATGCTTGCCTGCCAAAAGACCCCTAGCTATTACCAACTATTTCTAAGAAAACACAATAACCCCATGATTTTCATTGCCCACGTTTATCACAAATCCAAACCATTTCAATGCTTGCATCTGAGACCAACTAAATATATTAATAATAAAACTCAATGGAAAAAAAAAACCCCACATCACTTGTTTAATCAGACACCTAATGGTAACATTCAAAAGAAAAAACACAACCAAACAAAGCTATGTTCAAACAAAAGAAAGAAAAGAAAGAAACCAGCTAAGATGATTTCAGTATTGAAACATGTGTGCAGATGCAACTATAGGCTGAGATGGGACTGGAAGCTGCCATGGTCTCATCATAGGATCTGGAATTTCAGGTATATCCATTGTCATCCCACTAATCTCCTCCATCAGATGAAGAACAGAGTTCAAAGACTGCAATCTCTCTGTCAATTCCATCACTTGAGTTCTCAAAATCGTATTCTCCGATTCCAATTTCATGTAATGCTGTGTAGCTACATCGACGCGTGCCGCAATCTGCTTGTTCTCAGTCTTCAGCTGGCCCAATTGAGTAATCAGATCATCCAAATGCTGCTGCTTCCTCATTCGGGACCTCCGGGCGGATTCTCGGTTGGATAACATCCTTCTCTTCTTCCTTGGATCCATCACATTGCGAGGATCTTCATCGGATCCAGAATTATTATGCTGATGTGCAGTCGACATTGCTTTTTTAATAAAAAGATTGAGCGAGGTTTGGGAATGATTGACAGAAAGATTAGCGTTCTTAATTGTCAATCGAATCGAGCGGGGAGAAACAGATCATGAAAACACGTAGAACCAATAGAGAAATACGACAGAGAACGACTGTACAAGAAAGGTTGTATAGTTCATAAAGACTATAAATGAATTTTCCAGCGAAATAGGCCTGAAACCGTCGAGATCATGACCGGAAATTCAAATTATAAACTATAAATCTTCCAAACCAACACAGAAAACTCGATTGAATTGAAAATAACTGGTTCCAAACACAGGACTTTTTATGGATCCTGTAAAAGAAAAGCCAGAAACTTAATCTAAAAAAATAAAAATAAAAATAAAAAATCAAATTTTGGGACTTGGGTCAGGCTCTAATCAAGGAATCTATCTAAGAATCCAAATTTTAAAAAAAAAAAACCCAAAATCTACCAGAAAAAAGGATTCTGGAATTGGGTTTTCAAGAAAACACCAAAAAGATTAGATCTTTGGAGATGGGTTTTCTTCGAACAAGCAACCTATCAAAGAAAATAATGTGAAACACCAAAATCTCCCAGGAAAAAACCAGTTTCTGGAATTGGGTTTTCTGTAGGCAGAAAAATCTATCAGAAAAACTACAAATCCAACCAAAAGACAAGATTTTCAGAACTGGGTTTCTCCAAACAAGCAATTCCACCTAAGAAAACAACGACGAAAGAGCGAGGATACCTAGCTAGAACGAACTCCTCTGGAGCGAAAAGGCTGAAAATCAGAGCACAAGAAAGCCAAGGAGAAGAACAGAGGCAGATAAGAGAGGCGGAGGGAAGGTCGAAGACGTTGTGAGAAGGGTAATTTATAGGATGAAAACAAGGGGTTTTTTGTAATTAACTATAATTTCCAGAAGGCTCACAGTATCTTCCTTAAAATGGGTTGTTGAAGGGGGTTTTGGTAAAAAAATAAAAGTTGGATGACGAAATCGTGCCGAACTCGCCAACCATTTCCCAGCTGTGGGAATTCAAAATAAGAAAATTAAAACAGAAATTAGATACAGCAGGCTGTATCATGACTTTTCAACAATCCATTCCTTTTACGAAGATTTTTCACACGTGTGAAATATATAATCCGTAGAAAATATAAAAACTACCATTTTTATTGCATTTTATGAAAATCACACCCATCCATTCATCATTAGGGACACAAAATCAAAATCAACGGATAAACACTGGTATAACTCAGTGTATTTATATGGCCAACTCAATGGATGGATCAGATTATTTTAATATTTACCCTTAATTATTTTAGATACTTTGAACGGATTTGATTTTCTACACATATTATATATTCTCAGGAAAATAATGGATGGTTGTTTCAGAAATTCTGATACATCGGCTGTTTTTTATAATTTCTCCGACTGAAAACCTTAATAAAGCAGGTATGTACCACAGTACCAGGCGGCAGAAAAAGAGAAACTTTTTTACTCTAAAAACGTATGAGAGATGATACGCAGTCTCTTATAAAGAAACTAGTACATAGGGTGCAAGTAATTCAATCTAAAGTGTCCAATTTGTGGGTTTTACGAGACGAAAAAAAAAAAACTTTTAGTCGACATGTATTGGAAGGTTAAAAATGAAAACATCCAACGGTCTTAATTCAACACAAATAAATCAGATATGAGATTTTTTTTTTTTTCCATTCTGATTTTGGTAGCATAATTTAGGGACAGTATTTTACATTATTTATTCGGTTTAATTTGAGGTATGATATGCTATGTGTATAATTTCCAAGTGCCTGCGCAGCAAGTTTCATTCTTTGCCAGAGTATCAAATAACTCCGGTGGGAGCAGTATTTTTTTTTTTTTTTTTAAATACAAGTGAGTCGTGGTTCTACTTCGCCGAGTTTGAATTGAGTCATGATTTTGTAACTTGGTGAATGGACGTCTAAATGGGTGGGCCATGTTTAGAATTCTACAAATAGCACCTATTGAACGGTCCTAGAGCTCTTGCAAGGGGCCACTTGAACGGTTCCGCTTTTCAATCTGAAACGTCCATTTTATCGATCGTACAAATCATGAGCTAACATGCGTAGATCGCAACAATCAAATGATTTTAACCGTTTGATCAATTGTTAACATAAAAATAGGTCCAATCAACAATCCGAACCGTCTATTTGTGAAGACCCATCATGTATACGTTACCCTTGAATTTATAAGAAAATCATAACCGTCCCATTAATGGGTTGGCGAATGGATGGCTATAAAAGAATATGGCTAACTTAGACGGAGAGGATCAACCAATCTTTATTGAAGATTCAAGGATCAAGGGCTGATTTATTTCCCAAATTAATGCGAATATTTTGGAAGGAAATTGAATAGGATACGGATAATCGTTGAAATGAATATGACAGCTGATTTGACTGAATGCAATTCCATTCTACCAGGCCTCCGCCATTGTTCCCCTGAAGTTCCTGTGGTCGGAAGATACGTGGGTTCCACATAGATTCTGTGAGAAATCCACTCCGTCCATCAGTTTTTTAAAGCTAACGTTCATTCAAGAGTAAAAAATCAGGAAGTTCCAAAACTTAGGTGGATCACGCCACACAAAAGAGTGTGGATTGAACACCCACCGTTGGAAACTTTGTGGGGTCCATGGAAGTTTTATGGAATGATATTTGTTCCTATATTTTATCCCATTGGTCGTCTTCAAGAAGGTTTCAATGGTAGACGTACCCATTCTCACTGTTTCCCATTGTGTGGCCCACTTGAGTCTTGGATTTTCACCAGTTTTTTAATCCTATCCTATTGTGATCTTGAGAAACGGATAGACGGATTGGATTTCTCACTTTAATCTCTGTGAGCCCCATATAACTTCTGAGAACAGGATCTTCCGGTCCCATCTCCGTCGGCCCTACAGACGACCACTACATTTTGAATGTGGCTGATTTTTGGGGGCAATACAATGAACATGGGTGAGGATTAGGTGAGTCCCGAGTAACACCACAGTAGGTCAGTCCCTGACCGTGGGCCTACCTTGATGTATGTGTTGTAAATCAATGCCGTCCATCCATTTTGTCCACTCATTTTAAGTCATTCACCAAGAAATGAATCAGATCCAAGCATCAAGTGGACCACATCAGAAAACAGTGGTAATTGAATGCCAATCATTAAAAACTTCCAAGGGTCGACCGTAATGTTTATATGCAATCCAACCTGTTGATAACATTACGGATGAAGGTAAAGCACAAATATCCGCTCGATCCAAGACCCATGCCCTAAAATGCTGAAAAATGGATGGACCGCGTGGACATACAGCACAAGTTCTAAGAGCCTGCGTAGCAAGTGCCATACTCTACCAGAGTATCAAATAACTCTCGGGCAGAAATTTCCAATGTAGGTGTCCTTTTTCTTCCTAATTTGTATGCGAGTTGTGTTTCTTACTTTGCCGTGTCTAAGATGTTTCTTGATTCTGCGACGCGGATTGCGTCCAAACTCAGTATGGACACAAAGCGTCCAAACCGAGCTGTGGAGGGGCCCACCGTGATGTATCTGTTTATCCACTCCGTCCATTCTCTTTATAAGATCCGACCAACCACAAAAGACCAAAAATGAGGCAGATCCAACGCTGACGTAGGCCACACCAAAATACTGAGCTCGGCTGCGTTAAATGCAAGGGTCATCTCTGGTGTGGCCGACCTGAGCGTTGGATCTGCCTCATTCTTTGTTTCATGGCTTAAAATGATCTTAGAAAAGGAATGGACGGAGTAGATAAACAGATACATCACGGTGGGCCCCTCCACAGCTAACTCAGTGTATGCACATCCAATTGATCAAGACTGTCCAATCAGTGGGCCATGTTTCGAATTCTACAAATTGCACCTATTGAACGATCCTTAGATGTTCCTGGATGGTCCGTTAAACGTAGCTCTTGCAAAGGGCCACTTGGACGGTACCGCTGATCAATCTGAAACGTCCATTTTGTCCATAGGTACAAATCATTATCTAACATTGGTAGAAACCCAACAATCAAATGATTCTAACGGTTTGATCAATTGTTAACCTAAAAATAGGTGCAATCAACAATCCGAGCCGTCTATTTGTTAGACCCATCATGTACACCTCATCCTTGCATTTATAAGACAATCATTACCGTCCCATCAATGGATTGGAAAATGGATGGCTATAAATTAAAGAAGGTGGCCAGCTTTGATGGACAAGATCAACCAAAAAAGATTGAAGATCCAAGGATCGAGGGCTGATTTACTTCCCCTATTAATGCGAATATTTTGGAACGAAAGTGGGAAGGATAAGGCTAATCGTTGAAATGAACATTGACAGCTGGTTTGACTCAAAACGATTCCTATTCTATCGGAATCGGACGCGAATTGTCCGTTCCCGTTCACATGAAGTTTCTTGGTCGGAACCTATGTAGGGCCCACATAGATACCTTTAAAAATCCACTCCGTCCATCAGCTTTTCAAGATCATGTTTGGACATTATTCAAAAAATCAGGCAGATACAAAGCACAGGTGGACCACGCCACATGAAAGAGTGGGGATTGAACTTCCACCGTTGAAATCTTTGTAATGGAATCGGATCTGGATTATATTTGTTCCTACATTTTATCCCAGCTGGCATATAAACATTATGGTCGGCTTCGTAAAGGTTTCAACGGTAGATCTTCCCATTCTCACTCTTTCCTATCGTGTGGGCCACCCGAGTATTGAATCTTCTTAATTTTTGAAATCCTGTCCTATTGTGATCTTTAAAAACGGATGGACGGAGTGGATGTTTTATTGTGATCTTTTAAAACGGATGGACGGTGTGGATTTCTCACGGGCATCTCTTTGGATCCCACATATCTCTTTGTAGGTGTTGCCTTGACCGTTGGACCACCTTGATGAATGTGTAGCCTTGGCCGTTGGGCCCACCTTGATGTATGTGTTTTGTATCTACGCCGTCAATCAGTTTTTCCCAACTCATTTTATGGCTTCCAAAAAAAAATAAAGCAGGTTCAAATCTTAAGTGAACCACACCACAGGAAATAGTGGTCAATGAATGCCCACCTTTAAAAACTTCCAGGGCCCACCATAATATTTATTTTACATCCAAAGCTGTTGATAAGGTCACACGGATCTAAATGAAGGGAAAACATGAATATCAGCTTCATCCAAAACATTTGTGGCCGCCATGAAATTTTCAATGGTGAGCATTCAATCATACTGTGCGGTCCACTAGAGATTTGTATCTGCTTCATTCTTGGGACCATGCCTTGAAATGAGCTGGAAAAAAACAGATGGAGGACATGGATGTACAACACATACAACAAAAGTGGGCCCACGGTCAGGGAAGCACTGATTAACATGTTACCCTGGTAGCACCTAATCCTCTCCCCTCTACAACACCTGAGGGGCCCACCATGCTGTGTTTGTAACATCCACTCCGACCATCACGGTAACCATCGGATGATAAGCCATGTGGCCGAAACTGAGTCCCATCGGCAGCAGAGGTAGGCCACATGTCAGTGAAAAATGGGGATGGGAAAACACACCGTAGAAACTTTTCATATGAGTATGTGGCTCACCAATGAGTGTATGTGCTATCAAGCGCGTTAACCTGATAATAAGTAGATGATGGAGGGAAAATCCAAAAATTATTATGATTCAAAAGTCAGGTGGGCCACAACAGTTTAATTTAGACCCTTTATTCGTGATTTCATGTTATTCCCTTCGGTATGGACCTCTTGTGCTTTGTATGAGGCTGATTTTTGTCGATACAGTGGACACGGGTGCGGATTAAGTGGTGTGGGGATGTGTTGGGCACCTTGGGACGATCATGATGTTTTACCGTACATAAAACAAGATAGGAAGCATATCCAAACTTAAGTGGTAGGAAACGGTTGTGATTGAATGCTCACCATACAAAACTTATTGGGTCACAAAAGTTCTAAATCAAGTTGATATATATATATATATATATATATATATATATATATATATATATATATATATATATATATATAGTAGTACTTTTTCATGGTATATTAGTGCATTGTATTTATCAATCACGTGAGTTCATGTGTTGTAATATTAGTTGAGTCTTGGCAAGCTGAAGATCGAAGATTTAAGTGGACAAGAAGCATCAAGAGAAGAAGAACAGATAAAGGAGATGCCTTGATGAACCTAGCCATTTGAACCAAAACACCAAAACCCTCTTAGATGACTTGGACCAATTAGGAATAACTTCAGTCATCACTATTAGTATTAGAACACCTTTAAAAGCATAATAAGTTAGACTAATTAAAAAGGTAGAAGCTGCTGTAAACAATTCAACTCATACAGCAATTTTCGATTTATCTCTGATTAATCGGACAGTGGTTCCGATAGGACTCCGATCAATCGGACAGAAGTCCCGATCAATCGGAATTTGTTATAGTAAGTTTAAAAAACTCACTGGACAGATTTCTGATCAATCAAACATACTTTTATCTATCAGATGGGGTCCTTCCGAATAATCGGAACATGATTTTGATCGATCGAAATTTCTTCCAGAGAGTTTGAAAAAACTCACTGGACAGATTTCTGATCAATCGGACAGGTCTCTAATCAATCGGATGTGACCTCCGATCAATCGGACATTTTTTCAATCAATCAGAGATACGGGTATCTCCCGTTTTTTTACCGTTTGAAGAAAATCTATAAAATCAAGCGGATTCGTTTTGGGGACCAAGAGAGAAGATTTTGAGGAGATAGAAGCCATCATTGCTAAAGACCATCAGAAGCTCTATTCCAAACCCATAGCAGGTCATTCTCCTTGTGATTTATCACAAGCTTAGGGCAGTCAATGCCAAAATGAGAATGGACTTGTTTCCTCTTGATTCCTAGGAGTTTAGACACCTCGATCATAGTTAAATTCATTGTCTAAACACCACATAAGAGTCCAAATAGGTGTATCCCTCTAGGAAACTCATTTTCTACCATTTGTAGAGGTTACACCATTCCTTGGCACTTTGGGCATCTCCAATGGAGCATCATATGCAAGGGAGCTGATCTTGGAGCTAAAGCCTTGGTAAAGCAGCGGCATCAAAGATTGGAGGAGCACAAGGGAAGTTGATTCAAGCATGGGAGAGCAAGAAGAACCAACCCGAAGTGGGGCAACAACAGGGCTCAAATCTGACAAGTGAGTTGTCATTTTTTAGAGTTCATCCACTCTTTTTCCTGTTGGAATTGAGTATAGAGTTTGTTTGTCAAACTCGATTTCTAGAGTTGTTTGCGGATCATTGGCTTATTAATTAAGCCTAAAACATAAGGATGTTTGCCATTCCTTTGCATATTTGTCGGGCCTAAAATTCAGGGACGTTTGCCGTTCATTGGCACGTTTGGCGGGCCTAAACAAGTCTCCAAGGGAAGCTACCAAAACGGGTGTGAACGTGTAAGTTAGGAGGAACCTGTAAACTCTCTGGTTGGGTGAATCCGATTTAAAACACATTAATTGGGAGGAAACAGTGGGTTGAACTCCTATCGTTAAAAACTTTTTACAACCATGATGTCTTATGGTGTGGGCCACTTGAGCTTCGGATCTACATCATTTTTTTGGCTCATGCCCTAAAATATTCTGGTAAAATGGATAAATGGCATGAATATGTCACAAACATCATAGTGGGCCCCACAAATGTACGCCGATCCTTTTCAAACATTATTTATAGAGAGAAAATACCCGCTTTAACAAAGAGAGATAAATGGTAATAATTATTTACTTACATCTATTTACCCCATTTACCTAGGGGAAATGCAAAACAAACCTACCCTAAAACACATGCATCACGGCAGCCTCAAAGCAACCCCACACATCACCACACCAAGAGAAGTGGCACGGACAACACCACCTAATCAGTGTCCATTGCACGTGAGAGAATTTTACTCTGCCTCTCATGAATGTGATGCACAGCTAGCGCTTTGTCATTACTATTCGCCTCTGCAGTGTGGGCCCCACCATGATGTGTGTGTTTCATCTATGTTATTCATTCATTTTTTTCTAAATTATTTTATGGTAGGAGCCCAAGAATGAGGTAGATCCAAATCTCAAGTAGACTAAATTACAGAAAACAGTGTTGATCAAAAGCCCACCGTTAAAAACTTCTCGGAGCCACAAAAGTTTTAGATCAAGATAATATTATTAATTTTTCCCCTTATTCATGTATGTATGACCTAATCAATAGGTTTGATGTCAAATAAACATTACAGTGGGCCCTAGGAGGTTTTCAATGGTAGACATTCAATTACTATTGATTTCCTGTGGTGTGGTCCACCATAAATTTAGATCTTCCTCATTTTGTCATAAAGCCCTAAATTGATATGGAAAATGGATAGACAATGGGGATAAAACACATCATCATGGTGGGGCCCATAGAGCACCAACCAGGGCTATTGGCAATGTCACTGGCCAAACCGCCCACCGGGGAAAGGGTTAAGCAATGATTACGTGGGTGACTTGGTCAGGATATGTAATAACCCTGGTTTTACAGTGGTTAAAACATGACTTTAATTACTTTAGATTTCAGAGATAATTTAATTAATAGTGTAATTTAATAGTTAAGTAATTAAATAACTTAAATAATGAATAAATTAATATTAAACGATCCGTAAGGATTATAGTATGATCCTTTTATTAGAAGTGCTCAACATGAATACTAGAATAATGTAGAAGTGTCAGGTTTCACATAATCTACAATAAATAAGAAATATATGTTATTAATTGAACTTAAGTTACAGGACATTTTCAAAGATCATGGTTTCTGGAGATCATTTTTGTACAAAACCTTATATACTAGTTCTAGGATACGATCCAACCATACATGTCAAATTTCAACCCTCCGATTATCCTACAAATGCCCTAATCAGAAATCGGGTCATAAGTAGGCCATCTGACTTCGGAACCGTCTCATTTTTGGTGTTATAGCCTAAAAACATGTGGCCTACCTAACTATTGGAGTGGATTTTGCATATACATCATGGCGGGACCCACATGCACCGCGTGCACCACACATGCCCGGTCAACCCGCGTTGACCGCATGTTTAAAGAAATATTCTTCTTCTTCTTCTTTCACAGCGTACAGCGAGCGGACGCTGTCCGCCTGCTTCATCCACGCCGTCCGTTGTTGGACCGTCTCGGGTGGACCCCACTTGTCCGGCAGCGTGCGCTCATCTTATACGTGCAACGCACGTAAATAAAAAAAAAGAAAAAGAAAGAAAACTTTCGAATGCGTCTTCTTCGGACGCTATTACAGCGTCCGCAGCAACCGCGTCCGCCTGACCGAACAATCAATGCGCGCCGTCCATCTGTGGACCCCACCTCCGAAATCCAGACCGTCCATTTGATGCGGAAAGGAATTTCGACCAAGCTTGGATAAGTTCTACCGTCGGAAACGTGGTTAGGCGTCCGTATACTCCTGCGTAAGAAGCCTTGCGCAGAGGTGACTCTGAAAATAGATACGTCTGAGATCACCCGTTCGATCTGGGATTCTTGGGTAGGAATTCTCCTACAAAACCGACGGTGATTAGGATAATTATTCGACTTCGTGGGGTGCAAGCAACCGCGTATTGCCATTTCCGGACGAAACAGCGTCCGATCGCTGTCAACATTCGACCGGTGTTCGTGCACTTGATTGGGCTCCATTGTTTGATCGAAACCGTCCATTCGATGGACCACCCGTAGGTTAGTAAATTAACGTCTGAAAATAGGGCTGGATCAGATCATGTATAAGATCGCAGTGAGTGAAGTAAGTCGGTGCTGGAGTTCTTGTGCGCATCGGGTGCGAACTAGATCCGACGCTGAGTCGGTCATCCTGGTATTATAAAAACCTCTCTCCCTTGCAGGGAGAGGGCAGATCCTTCGCAAGAGAGAGAGAGAGAGAGAGAGAGAGAGAGAGAGAGAAGTCATTAGAGAGAGAGAGAGAGTAGTCGTTGGAGTGTGACGGTAGAGAGAGAGAGAGAGTGAGGGGCAACGCACTTGCTGCTGTGCTGCTCTTGCTGGGGCAGTAAGAAAAGAAGAAGAAAAGAAGAAAGAGAAAGAAAAGAAGAAGAAAAGAAGAAAGAGAAAGAAAAGATAGAAGAAGAGAGAAGAAGAAACTTCTTTTCTAGACTCTCAAACTGAGTCGACTCGCCGAGCGACTCGCTGAGCCAACTCATATTCAGGTTTGGGCTTGTATAGAGCCTATAATTCATCACAGGTGAATGATTCTTCATAGGATTTTCCGTTAATTTCTACCAAATATTTCCTTTTAGCTATTGTTCAAATTTAGGTTTGAGTTATTTAAATTTTAAGTTATTCTCAAGTCTTTAAATTGATCCTAGGTAAGGGATTCCACCTTTTGTTGTATTCTCCAACTCCATATTTACATTCTTTACTTTTGTTGTAGAACTCTCTCCACTTTTCTACGTAACCCTACCTAGAGGTTAAACATAGGTTGAACGTACTTCCTTCAAATTCGCCTCTTAGGTTTCAAATATAAAAACCCTAGCTAAGCGAAACGTAGATGCACAATACATTGGTGTGGGTACAACACGTTATGTAACTTTAGGTGACTTACTTCTTTAACAACTCTCTTAATGTATGATGAATAATTAGATGAATAATTATTTAATTGCAGATGACACATGCATAGTGTGATTGGGTTTGAATGATGATATGCATTATATGCTTGAAGATATGTTTCCATAATTCATGACATTCATATACAACTTTTATACACAACGACAGAACAGGAGCATGGTTGATTTGACTCCTGGCGTGCATGGTTGATTTGCCGCCTCGCTATACCGGTTAGGTGAGCATGGTTGATTTGCGACAGGTTCCTAATGTTCAGTGGTAGCGAGTTCTGGTCGTTTCACTTATTGAGCATGGTTGATTTGCTCGGTTGGATCAGTGGTGCATGGTTGATTTACCCACTAGCGTGCATGGTTGATTTGCCGCCTCGTTGTACCGGTTAGGTGAGCATGGTTGATTTGCGACAGGTTCCTAATGTTCAGTGGCAACGAGTTCCTAGACGTTTGTTGCTCTTACACATGTCATCACATACATGACATCATGATAATCATGTTTCATTCATAATAAAACATAAAGTGTGTTAATCATCACCATAGCCTTGTATATTCATATGATTCTAGCTGTTGCTATTTTACATCTAACATCTTATTACCTGCGATGGAAATGATCTCATTGGGATTTAGCTCACCAAAATCACCACAGTTCCTGCAGGATATCAGGAGGAAGGAGGAGCGGCTGAAGCGGAATATCTGGACGATTATTTTTATTAGAAGACTTATTCTAGATTATGTGTTTAATTTATTTCTTTTGCCAGATGATTGAAATAGACTCTAGTACATTTAAATATTTTACAGAGTAGACGTAGTTGTTTGATTTAAACTTTCATTTGAGATTAAGTTATGATTAATAAGTACTTTAGTTTGGTATTATTGTGGTATGTGGAATAGAATTTCTCTAAAAGTTATATTTGAATTAAATTCGCACTCTGAAACGCGGGCTTGAGTTGTTGTACTCGAGTCTCGGATTTCAGGGTGTGACAAGATATGTCGAGTCGTTCGAGTCTACATGCTGGCTTGTTCTTTTTTTTTATCAAGCCATGCCTTTTAGTGGCTGTCCAATAGACTCAGCTCTCACCGAACCGAAATGACTTAAATAAGTTTTGAGTCAACCCACTGAGTTTTAGACCTATGAGCCCTTACATCCCACTTTTTGCATTAGCTACACCGAACCAAGTGAAAATCTCATATTCTCTTATAACAATTGTAGGGTGAACTTCATTTCTTTGTTATTTAAAACAACACAAATTATCATATCAAAGAAAAACCTTTTGTTTTTTCATTTTTTGAATAGAATTCGATTGGTTTTTTAATACGAATTGCCACATCAATTGAACGGTTAGGATTTCATGATCAGTATCATTTTAGAGATATGATCCATTACACAATACGCTCGACAATTTGGATGATATGGATAGCTATACATATGTGCCACATGCAACGAGAATAAGGCCATTCGCATCATTTCCCATATGAAAAAGGAGAAATTATTTATGGAGAAGACAGCATGGAGCACTTATGATTGGGTGGCCCACATGACCTCACAAGCATGGTATGAGCCATTAATCACGTGGCATCTCTAGAGAATATTCAATGTCTAAAATTGCATTGGAGTGCCATTGTACCAATGGCATAACTGTACCATTACCATTAATAAAAAGAAATAACGTCTACCTAGTGGTTAAAATAGTCAGATGAGTGGGGTTTTTAAGTTATAAAATCTACTAGTGGGGCCTATTAGATGAATCATCCTGACGTCGAATTAGGTGGGCCCATTCATGACGTCTCTAGGGTTTATTCGGAAGAGCATCTGCATCATTCCTCTGGAAACGAATTTCATTTCCATGGAATCCAATCTTTCTATAGCTTGGGAAAATTGATGAAATCAGTTGTCATTCTAAAGGTTTTACTCAAGAAAAATGGATATCGATTTTTCAAAATAATAATAATAATGTAGATTTTCAAAGTCATAATGCAGTTTTCACTCTTTCATGGTTGATAATTTAACATTTTCATGGAAAAATGCCTAAATGAAGAGGTTTGCTAATTCCACACCACTTTCCTTTAAGGTTAGAAATAATCTTTAGATATTCAGCTTAAATTGTCAGACAATTAAAATCTATAAGTGGGCGGCCACAACAAACAAAATAAATGCATGGTTAGATCTTTTTCCAACCATTCATTTGTTTTGACATGCTATGGGCCACTGGACCTGTGAAATGTCATGATTTTTTATTTTTATTTTTATTTTTACGCTGGAAAATCTATAGAATGAAGCTCACCTACGAACACTTAGATATGTGGATGTTTATGGAGCTCGCACCAATATCTTGGAATAGCAGACCTTTTAAACCAAACAATAGAATTACTATTGAATTATGAAGTTTTTTTTTACTTTTTGAGATTTTGCATATCCACTTTTTAATTTTATTTATAAAGCAACTTAATGACAGTCCTCCCAAAAAAATATAGGAGTCCATGTGGCACATGTAATGTGGTCAAAACTACTCAAGAGATGGCCCACACCACTCTTTCAATAATGGCCATTCCTATCATAGAGCGCAGATGACCGAAAAATGACACCACTGTTTCAATTATGGCCATTTATTTTAATGGACATTACTACAATAGAGACAGATGGCCAAAAAATCGCATCATTATGTCTATTATAGCCATTCATTTTAATCGACATTCCTACTTAAGAGTGGGATGAGCGTTCAGTACTAATACATTTGTTACTTTGAGTTGTCCATTTCTCCAAAGTTAGGGTCATTAAATGGGAAATTTTGGCCCATCCTATCCAAGGTGGGGCCTATCTCTGACCATTTTTCACTATTCTTTTGCACTGGTCATGTCATTCACGAGCCCTAGGGTTTCAGGTGCTCCTGAGGTGTATGATACATGCTACTGATTGCAGTATTTGTCTCGGAGAGCGGATTGCATGTGCCTGGGCACAAAGATATACATGCGGGGCTGTCTGGGACCCAAATAGATGTCCATGATAAATCCACTCCATTCATCTGTTTTTAAAGGCTACACTAGGATAGGAATCTAAAAATCGTGTATATTCAATACTCACTGTGGACCATACCACATGAAAAAGTGGATATTAAACACCTGGGGGTGATAGAAGTTTTGTATCAGGATGATATTTGTTCCTAAAGTTTATCTGAGTTTTAATAACCATATGAACGGTTTGGATGGCATATAAATATCATGTTGAGCTCCAGGAAGGCTTCAATGGTGGACGTTTCCGTTCCCACTGTTTAGTTTGTGGTGGCCCACTCCAGTTTTGGGTCTACCTTTTTTTTAGAATCCCATTCTATTGTGACCTTTAAAAACAGATGGACAGAGTGGATTTGTCACGGACATCTCTATGGGCTCCACACAGCCCAGGCATCGGTATATCTCTCCATGAGGTTTAGTAGAATACATCCCTCCTTATTGCAATAGCATTCCTTATTGCAATAGCATAGATAGGCAGATGTTGGATCATGGTCCTTTTCAATGGCTCAAACTAAGTATATGATGGTACTCGTCGTGGATTCCAGATGTCAAAAATAAACTCTTAGATTGAAATATTTTAACCCTTTTATTAATAAAAGGTCAAGGAGACCGTCCAAAAGAATTGAATGATAAAAGGATTAATTTTTTTTTATCTAAAAGTGTTTTTTTTTTCCCTTTGATGTCCCTATAATGTAAGACCCATCACATAAACAAATTGAATTATTGGAACCAAAGGCCAAAGTCCTGACGTATCCTAGCAAACATATATCTTTTGATAGAGCCAAAAGCAAGAAGAACTAGAATATGGTAGAACCATAATGCTATATTAAATGTGGCGGGATTATCTTTCAATTAGGATTGTCATCTAGTGAAACCACCATGGATGGAAATTGATTCCAGATATGCATAGATTCAATGGCCCTAAAGATGTAATCTAGCAACCATCTTACCTTACAGTAGAGGCAGAAGAACTGGAATATGGTAGAACCATATTGCTATGTTACAGGTGGGTAGGGTCATCTTTCAATAAGGATTGTCCATTTAGTGGATACCAAGATTGAATGATCCTAAGCATCTGAACAATAATTCAAATTGAAGGTGGGAAAGACAAACATTTAATGGTCAACATTCAGGGATGGCTGAGGTCTTTTGTAAGTATGGCTTTCTATCCATCCATAATCATATCAATAAACTATAAGGAGCTTTGCAGCACACATACCAACATGACCCACATGTGCAAAGCCTCATGATTGTTCAGATGGGCCCACCATGAACAAGGCCTAGTCCAAAATCAAGTTGGTCCACTCATCAAGTAGCTAGGCCACACTCATGAGGGGAATAAGGACTTTTTCCATCCATTCTTATGGTGCAGATGCCTTCTACCACTGTTGGACTGACCGACAGTGTGGTGGTTTCTTTCAAATGGTGCATGAACCAGCTACAGTCCACAAAGTTAAAAGTTAAAAAAAGGAATATAGTATGTGTGTGTGTTAGAGTCCATTACATTTTTGAGCTGGCTCGAGCTTTTGAGTCAAGTTCGAGCCCAATTCGAGTTGAGCTCAAGCCTAGAAAGGACACAATTTTAATTACGCTCAGTCTAAAAGCCCGACCTAAAACTTTTTAAAATTGAGCCCAAAGGCAGCCCAAAGCCCATTGACACCCTACACTTAATTTTATAAAGAGTTTCACCTCTCATTTCTTTGCTCACTTCCTGATGTGGGACCATAAAATATACTTATCAATTGAGTTAGTTGAATCGAGCAGAACTTTGAGCCAAGCCAAATTGAGCTTGAGTTAGCTCGAGCTTGGCTTGAAAATCATTTCGAGCTTAGAAAAATGCCTCGGCTTGGTTCAAACCCAGCCTTCAAATCAAGCCCATTCAGGTTGGTTCGAGCCCAGTCAAACAAGCTAACCGACCTAGCTTGGCTTGTGTACAGCTCTACACACACCACATGGAACCCATGACCTCAATGTTGAATGTGAGATTTCTATTAGGTGGGCCACACATGAGCAATGGTTTGGATGATTTAAGTGTTGGATATTTACATTCACCGGTGGGCCCCGCTACAGTTGAAATGCACACTCTACGACTGAGCCATGAGTAAATGGGTCTGTTAATCAATGCTGGAAAAACTCGACTGACTCGACTCGGGCACTCAACTCGATGGACTTCCGTATTTTCATATGCCATGCTCTGAATTGCAACGAGCCATCAATGCCACAAACCATCAGCTGATGCACATGAGACGTATCCTGACCGTCCAATTAGTGCACCACCTCTTAGATGACTGATATGCCAAGAATCATGTAAATTGAGGTTGTGACCGTCCAATCCATTAATTATTTTGGACAGTTAAACGAATGCCCCACTGTTCAAAAAACGTTTATTAATCAAATGGTTTACAACATATTGCCAAACGTTTTGGCACTGGGCAATCCATAAGGTGGCCCATCAATTCAATGAACAGAATAAAAGTACATTTTCACCAATCTACACGCAAACATTAGACTGTCCACTCATCTTGTGGGCCGCATGTGAACATGGATTGTGGATTGTTAGCCATTTTGTCAAAACTGCCCATCGTTTTCATACAAGGTGACCTGCCTGATGAGTGGACCGGTCTCTTTCTTGGGCAATGGCCGGTGGGGCCTAGCTTACGAACTACTCCGATGTTGTCGCATACACATTTCATGCGCGAGAATATACCAAGAACGATCACAACATTAGTATGGAAAGCTACCAAAACATGCTTATCAAGGGCATCATGTAGGGTATACCAACAGTTATCTGGACCGTCCAAATCATAGGCCTCATTGCAGATGGAGCATAGCCCAAAATTCACACTAATCAACCAACCATAACCACCTTATTTAGATTCTTAAATCTACACCATTGGCTGCATTACTTTATCTATCAGTTGATAGACCCAAATAAGGAATTATTAGAACCGTTCATCCAGTGTGATTTTAATGCTTTAGTGGGCCCATGATTGGGACGGTCTAGATGGACTGCATGCCATCTCTATGAAGGATGGGACACCAGGACTTAAATAGACGATGGGGAGCTATCATGTGATGAATAATCGCTATTTTGTAAGCACATACGCATGACTTGTGAAGATGTGGACCATCTGAAAACACGTATCAGGCATCTAAATATATTTTATTACCAGAAAGAGACGTATCACATCTCAATTATATTTTATTTTCGTCTGTAAGTTCGACTAAGGTGTGGGTGGGGTACAAAAATCAGGGAATCTAGACCCTTGATTGCTCCCATCACGTCAGCATGATGGACTTCCTTCTTTTTTGTTTTTTAATCCGTCCGTTGAATTGTTAATAGATAAGAGGCGGGTACATCTAGAAGTCCTTGTTATTCTATAAAGGTTTCAGGTGGGCCCACCCTGGTATGTGTATGGCATCCAACCATGCAGCTGGGTTGGCCCACCGGCCCACCATTAAAATTCTTATTCGCCCACCCAAAAAATAAAAATAAATATCTTGTGAGCCACCATGTGAAATTGGGGTTTTGGGTGGTTTTAATTGTTTTATATGGTGTGACCACCTAATGATCACATAGGCTTGATTTTGGGCCATCTCATTATAGAGTCTCTCTAGTCCAACCACAGAGAGAAAAGATGAGTGTCCTGATTGTAATGCGTGTGAGATTACGTACCCTTTCATCGCCGCAAGATATTGGTTGTGAGCGGGAATCCCTTTGCACATTTGTAGCCGGATTTCTCAAAATTGGGAATCAAAACGTCGGATGTGTTGGAGTCTTGGAGACCCTGACATAAATCGTGAGCCACTCATGTACTGCTATCCAGACCATCCAAATTGAGAGGAACACTGCAGATGGAGCAGGTGTCTTAAATAGGGCTATCAACGGGTCGAATACGGTCCGGATCAGTGATGATCGTATCCGATCCGATTAAGGATACATCCAACCCAAATCCGACTCGAATCCGATTTGGATCACAAATATATGATCCGAACCGACTCGTTTAAATATTTTGAAATCCGTTTCCTATTCGAATATGAATATGATCTGACCTGATATTTGAATATAATACAACCCATGCGTGGAGAGTAGAGACGAAGGAGACGGCTGGTTTAATTTTTATTTTTATTTATTTTTAAAATTTTAATCGGGCAAGATCAAGGCTAATCCGAATCCGACCCGAATATTAAACGGACCGTCTTTGAGTGTCGAATCCGACCCGATGATCCGATCATTGATCCGAATCCAATTAAATCGGAGCGGATCTGGATGGATACGGATCATGATCCGTGCCGTTGACAGCCCTAGTCTTAAATAACACCAATCAAGGAATCCGACAGTCCAATTGGTAAGTGTCAAATGGATGGTAAAAAACAATATAGTTTGTGGCCCAAATGCCAATGGTTAAAGCAGGCTGTTACTACCATCTTATCAGTGTAACTTTTGGGTTGCACTCCATCCACCGTTGGATCAGAGATCTGAATGGACTGGATTGCCGTACAACTATGCCATGTGCACAGTAAAATAGCAAACTACGGTAAGAATCTAACCCTGGTATCAACAGAGCCATGAATGGGCTCGGCTAGCCCATTCAGCTTTTGGCCCTGGCCCCTCTGCAGGCTCGGGCGGTATCTAAGAGCCTGTCTATCCTACCTGAGCCCAACCCATCCGGGCTACTTAGTATGTTAAGGTCATTTTTGTCATATAGCATACATGTTAGGTACCCTTAATGAACAGCCCAGATATTGCACCAAGGTGGGTGGCCGGGCTCCGGGCTCGGGCTCGGGCTCAGGCTCAGGCTCAGGCCGTGTATAATTATTACCAGCCAAGGTCGAGCCTATGCCTTTTTCACCCATCATGGGTTCAGGCCAGGCTCGATCCTAGCCTTTACTTCTCATGCAAGCTTATATGGACCTTGCCTGGCCTGAGCTCAGCCCATTAAAAGCCCTTTCTTATTACGCATGCACACCAGATTTATGTGTAAATACATTGTAAATAATGAATTATTACTCTTTCATCCTGTTTGAAAGTACCTGCTTCAAGAACCAGTCTAAAAGAAATGGCTTAAATTTGTGAGTCCCACTGTAATGTATATGGCATATTGGTGCCGTCCATCCATTTTACTATATCATTTTAAGTCATGAGCTGAAAAATGAGGTGGATCCAACATTCAAGTGGCCCACACTAAAGGAAACAGTGGCCCCAAGAAGCTTTTAACAGTGAGTGTTTGATTCCATTTTTCCTATAGTGTGGTTCACTTGAGCTTTGGATCTTTCCCATTGTTTTACTCATGCCCTAAATTCAGCTAGCATAACAGATGGATGGTGTGGAAAAGCCACATGCTGGGCCCCACATATATTTTGCAGTGCACTCATTTAGAACATATTTATAGTTAGCATAGAAAAGCATTCAGGCGTAGGGCTGTAAATGGGTCAGTTGACCTGATGGTTTCCAAACTCAACCCATTTGTTAAATGATACAGGTCTGAGTCCATGAACAGACCCAGTTGCTAAACGGGTCTGGGTCTGGTTTTCTTTATATTAGGCCCAACCCGACCCGAACCCATTTAGTAAGTGGGTGGGTTTGATCTACGTTTCAAGGGACCCATCTAACCCAGACCTGTCCAAACCCAATTTTAAGCATTGTAAAAATGCTTGCATACTAGATCCAGACCTAGACCCATCAGACCCGACCCATTTATAAATGGGTCTGGACCTCCCTCTACCAAACCCAGACCCATTTATAAATGGGTAGGATGGGGTTGACTTGGACTTGACCTAAACCTGCCCATTTAGTAAAAGGGACTAGGTCTAAAATTTGTACCCGGAACCATTTAGTAAATGGGCAGTTCTGATTTTGGCTAAACCCGCCCCAGACCTGGCCATTTACAGCCCTATACAGGCATAACATTCACATACGTACATGATACATCCATGAACTGATGCACGTAAAATACATGCATGCATGTAGCATAATAAAAATAACAATATCAGTTGAAAAAAAAAAAAAGATTTTCGGTCTCCTCATCCATGGATTAGTGGGCCCAAGTATCATATTCGTAGAGGTTAGACGGCATACCTCTATCCATACAACATAAAGTCTATCTTTAGAAAGGTAATGAGAAAGACACCACTTTATTTCTTTTTTCTTTTTTCTTTGAAAGGATCAGAGAACGTGGATTTGCAAGCCACCACAGGAGAATTACAAAAAGCAAAATGAAAGCCTTGACGACTTTTAAAGGAAAATGAATTTTCAATAGGGTCCATCTATTTACTGGTCCCCTTATGTTTCAAAAATCAAGCCTATTAAACAGTCCTGTCCATTGATTTTCTTCTGACCATTGACTATTTTACTCTTCCACCATTGTTTTAACAGACGTATCAGAATTGATGGGATTTTTTTATGCACATGTCATCCACGTATTTTTAGTCTGTTCGAGTGGGCCCATCGTTGATGGCCCATGCACCAAAAAATGTAAGATCCTAGCTACATTTGAGTTTTTTGGCCTTGTTTTCAGTTGAATGTGAACCGCTGCAGTATTTTACTTCTCAACCGTTTGTTTGCTGTCCACCTATTTAAGGGCTGGGTTTTTTAATATTGGAGTTTTTGGGACCTTGCACCATTTATTGTGAGACCCGCCTATCAAGGTTTTGATCCTTAAACCTTGGGCTCATTAGTATGTGCAAAAACCCCTTAGGGCCGTTTGGATGCGAGTAAATTGACGTAAAGGGGGGGTAGGGGGAATTTGGATGGTACTAAATGCTTGAAAATGAAATGAAACAAGAATAAACGGGCTTATAAATGAAATCTTCTTTCTCATAAAGAATTATAAATTGGGTGAAGTAGCTTTTTAGGCTATGCTGTAGAATCTCAGGATTAAACAAAGGTGCCACTATGCACATGTCCACCGTTCATACAACAGCTGTTGATGGTATGAAAAAATCTAATAGATCACTAAAATCACACTAATAGCATGATCCAAACTGTATAAAGGTTGGCCTTCTAAATGGACAATTAAAAAATGTTGCTAAGTTGCTTGTTTGTGATCCTTATGTTTGTGGCCTATCTAAAGTTCAAAATTTCTTCATTTTCAGAAAATATATATATTTTTTAATGAGTTTATAACAATTATTTTATTAAATGTCACATACGTACACTAATTTGAGTTATATTAAATTTAACTTAGGATATCAAATATTTAGATTTCATTAGCATTTCATTTACTTCCATCCCAACACCATTGAATAAACCACTTAATCTCAATTCAATTTTCTTCCAATTTGATTTTTCATTTACCTTCATTTACAAGTGCCTAAACTATTCTTTGGTAGCTTGCATTTAAAATTTATTGGATTTTATATTACAATTGTTCTGAAATTAAAATCCAGCATGGAATAGAAGTACTCTTAAATTCAAAAATTGTCTTTGACCACTTGAATTTATTATACATTCAAATTCTGAAACATATTAACAGAATCTGAGTTTAATTATATCATTTACAATATTGAAATGGACGGTTGAAAACAAAATGCAGCACGATCAATGTTCTACTGAAAAGATTCCCCTGATTAGTGGCTAGCATCTTCCGATATGGGAGACTTTTGGAGTATGGTCCATCTACAATGGGACGCAATAGACTAATGGTCTGGATTACTAAACCATCAGCCCCACTTGTCAAAAATCAGCTTGGTCAAAAGATGGTTAAAAATTAGCCAAGGAGCCCAAGTTCAACATAAACACAGCATGAATGATTCAACCAATCTGATCTTTTAGTGATGTCATCTAAATGGTGTAACCCATCCGATGCATGACTTGGATGTTTCAAACACGCATCCTTTTGGTGTGAAGAGGATGACAGACCCTCCAATTGCAGATTGAGAAAAAAATTAAAAATTAAAAGAAGATATGTCAAAGATCTTTTTTACTCTCTACCTTTTCTTTAATGGAAGTGATGCACGTACAACTAGTGTGCTCTTACATCAGCCCTTTTTAGTGGAAGAAAATAAGGATTTTAATCATAAAATTAGGTATTAAGAGAGTAAAATTACCATAATAATCCCGGGCTATAACGGTACCCAGATCCATATGTATCAAGTAACCAATTTTAACAAGTTCGTGTACAATTTTTTGGACCCGTTAATAAATCAAGCCAGGTTTAGGTCTAGCCTTTTGCACCTGGTTAAAAATCAAGTCTAGAAGAATTCCGATGGGGTCCATCAACTAAGAGCCATTTAAAATTAGGGTCTGGTCCAATTAGTTTTAATAGTAGAATATTATAAGGCATTAAATATATATTAATTATTCTAGCAATGGAATCAGGTTCACGTGTATAAAAGAGAGTAGGGCAGATTAGGTGAGACCTGGGACTCACCCAAGATGGTGTAGGCCTGTGGGGCCCAATTTGATTTATGTATCCTATATCCACGTCATCCGTCCATTTTCCTCGATCATTTTAGGGCATTATTATCCCAAAAATGAAGCAGATACAATAATTAGGTGGACCATACCATAGGAAACAATGGTGTTTGAACGCCCTATCATTAAAACTTCTTGGAGCCTGGATGAAGGGGGAAAAACAAATATCAGCTTGATCCAAAACTTTTGTAATCCATGAACGGTCAATTATCACTATTTGGTATGGTATGGTCTGCCTAATAAATAGATCTACTTCATTTTTTGGATGATGCCCTAAGATGATGCCCTAAGATGATCTCAAAAAAAGGATAAACAGGGTGAATACAGAATACATACATCAAGGTGGCCGCCACAGCAAGGGCCGCACTGCCTTGGGTGAGCCTGGGTCTCACCTAATCCATTCTCACGAGAGAGGCTCTTTACAAAGACGGCATTTTTCAAAGTGGCAAATATATGTACAGCCTAATCTATCTTATGGGTGGGCATTGCTGTTATTTGGCTTAACCTAACAAGAAAAGTAGATGTAAAGGCCCGATGCATACCCGATGAGTATATGAACCCAATCAAATCTAAATCGGAGGTTTAGGAATGGGATCTGTCTCGTAAGGACCTAGACCCACGAGACCGGAACTTGGTTAGCCTGTGCATGTGTAACTACAGGACCAGACCCCAAAAATCAAGCTGATCCAAATCTCAGGTGGACCACACCACAGGAAACAATGGTGATTAAATGCCCACCATTAAAACTTTGTAAGGCCTACCATGGCCATCCAACGTGTTGATAAGGTCAAATAGATCTAGATAAAGGGAAAATACAAATATGAGCTTGATTGAAAACTTCTGTGGCCCACAAAATTTTTTTAATCATCAATCACCACTCATTTTTGGCCTATGCCCAAAATGATCTGGCAAATTGGATGGATGGTGTGGATATATAACACATACAACAAGGTGGGGCCCAAAGTCAAGGATCCACCCACCTCGAGCCGCGCCCTTGCTTACCACATCCAGGCCGTCCAAATGGCCAGACCCATCATAAAATATCACATGGAGAGCTAAATTCAGGACTGTATTGCACGGCCCATGTAATGAATGACTGGATTATAACAATTTTTGTGCCAGGTGATCTTTATGGTGTGGCCCACCATTTTCACAGCCCTGATGTTCCACCAGAGTAAAACATACCTGAAAATAAAACGATTGTATATTAGAGTTCGCATACAACATTTCTACACGATTATTTCATAATATTATCATCTTACTAAGTAGTTCCATCCACGTAACATTTTGATAAGGGCACTATTTCAAAAGGCACTAGCACCCACTGAGAAATCAGTGCACACATTATCTTACTCAGCACACAAGTTGTGTTGTAGCATTTGCATTTGCAAGTGGACCTATCAACTATCAAGCCATCAGAATTGAAAAGCGTTAATGGTCGTAGATGCTTGCTTTCTAAAGTTATTTTGATGGCTCCTTTATCTGGGTTTTAATTCTAAAATAATAGCACTGAAACTCATCACAACTTTTAGGGATACAAATGAGTGGGCCCAGCTTGTTTATGTGAGGAACACGTGTGATATTTCCATTTGTATATTGGGCTTGTCTTGTTTGATTTAAATAAAAATAAAAAACGGAGATTAGAAAGTACATGTGGCGACCATAGGTTGGATGCCAGTTGATTGCGCCCCGGCCAACAGGAAGTTCCTGTGGGGGAAGATACATGGGGCCCACTAAGATGGCCGTGTAACATCCACACCGTCTATCAGTTTTGCCAGGTCGTGTTTGGAAAAACCCAAAAATGAGGTGGACAGTTAACTCGAGTGGGCCACACGACAGGAAACAGTAGGGATGGAAACACCAACTGTTCAAAGCTTCCTGGGGCCCACCGTGATGTTTATATGCCATCGAAACTGTTAATAGGGCTATTTCCACTGAGATGAACTTAAAATACAAAGGTTTTCCAGATCAAAAAATTCTGTGGCCTCAGGAAGATTTCGATGGTGGAGGTTTCCATCCACACTTTCCTGTCACGTGGCCCACGTGAGTTATGGATCTTTCTCATTTTTGGGTTGATGTGCTAGCGTGAGGTGTAGAAAATTATGGACCGTACGGATGTTACTTCTGCATCACTGTGGGCCCCACATAACTTCCACAGGGGGTGCACAGGCAATTGGCGTCCATGTGATATAAAAAAAACTGTTCGTAGTCTGGCAGAGTATGGAAATTCATGCATACGCACACAGCTATCACATAGATGTACACGCGCTTCAATCCAAACTGTCGAAATAATTGGGCCAAACCACCCCACACCCCCCCTCTAACCATCTGATTGGGGACTATCAAATCGATGGTTGAAATGTGCAATGGAGAACCACGGAAGTTCATAAATAAATAAATAACGAAAGAGAAAGAGAAAACTTTCCATCAGCAAAAATCAATGATCATCCAATCCATCTGGTTCTACAGATATACCAACTATACAGCAGGGCCCCAATTTGACGGTTGGGATTGGAGGTACATGTGTCATATGCACATTAGCTTTGCTTATCTGCATGTACCGTGCTACTCTACCGAAGTATAAAATACAACATTATAATATTATACCCGTAATCTCACCGTAGAAAACAATATCTTTATACTAGACGGAGAAGATGCCACGTATTGATTCTTGGGTAGAGCTGGCCCACCATTTTTATATGTTCTTCTTGTGTCTAGATGCATGCACAAGCATCCTTAGATGTGATTAAGGTCAGGAATTGACAAATATTTGGATAACTGTTGCTTTAATTTAGTTGTCCACATTGGTGCTACTAAAACACATGATGAATTTAAAAAGCCACTATCCTTGTGATTTCTGTGGGCCCACATCAAAGACTTTTTGCCTGCCACTGAAATTTTTAAGAAATTATATATTCGTCTAGATGCATCAGCACGTGAACTAAAGTGGGGCACATGATTCAATGATCTTGACTGTTGATATGACATGACCCACCATTGGAGGATGACACAAGAAAGTTTTGTGATTGTAGTATTCTAGACATCTTATGTATGATTGGCATTTCCGGCCTTTGTTTTTGCTGATCCACTGCTGTTTTGTGGCCGTCTGATCAAGGGTTGGACTTGTCTGATCTGAAAGATTTTTAGACATTGTTCAGGGTGGATCAGGGGCAGAGAGTCCAAAACTATGGGACTGGGACGCTCTATGCATCAAGCTTAGTCATTTCTTAATTATATGCATGGATTTATTATTGGGTTTTAATAATTTTGCTATGGACAACTTATCCATGGTAGATTTCTGTCCGGGTCACCAGCTATAGTCCGCAACGTTAAAAGTTAAAAAAGGAATATAATGTGTGTGTGTGTGTTAGAGTCCATTGAGTCCATTGATACAATATCCTCTAACAAATCGAGCTTTTAGATCAACTAATGATTTGACATGGTATAGAGCGGATGGTCCAATGCAAGTGTTTGAATTATATATATATATATATATATATATATATATATATATATTAGTTAAATGCTCACCTACTCACCTTTTTAGGTGAGCGCCTGTGCACATCTTTGCACATGCGTCATGGGAACAAAACTTGAATAGTCCACATGATGTGGCAGCTCATGAAATCTCAAGGGTTCAACTTTCAGCTTGATCCAAAATTTTAGTGGGCCATGGTAAGAGTAAATCGCTTCCTACCTTGATTTGCCTCTCTTTTTGTTATGATAAATAGAGTTTTGGATCAGGCTAAAAGTTGGAAGTTGGGTATTAGGGTTTTATAGGATATCTCATCACATGTATTGTTTAGATTTTGTGTCCTATGACATGTGTATCACCTAAAAGAGTATGCACAAGTACTCAACTAAGAAGGTGTGCAAGTGAGCATGACTCTCTCTCACACACATTTACATGATAATGTATCACAAAAGGGTAGGCATGTGTAGTTTAAAAACACCTTTCAAAAACCTCTTAATCTCTATTATTAGTTTTTGTTAAATGTCCCACCTTGGACATGAGTTGTCATCTTGCTATTGGATATCTACCATTGGTCATGACCTAATGCATCATGTCCCATGTATTATGCAAATGTATCTAGCAAGAGATTGCCATCCGCAATATTATCGATGCATCTCTATAAAAGTTAACATGTGCCAGCTTGGCACATTCACAGACCATATTAGCATTTAGCATGTAGGGCTCTTTGTAGAAAGGTTGGTTGTCTTGTAGGACATAAATTATTGGTACATGTAACTATGGTTACTAGAGTTTTTTATAATCTTGACATGGTACATCGAAAAAGTATAATGTGCGCCTGTAAAAAATGAAGCTGACTGCGAAAAATACAATATCTATTTAAAGAGGAATCTTTACTTTTCACTATGAGTAATGTGAGGATTATTAGCTTTTGTGACCCCCTCATTCTCGGTTATGTTGCATCCTCTAATATTGGTGAGACATGTAGGGAATGGTGTACAGTCTGAGGACCATCTATTGTTTTCTTGTACGTTTGGCCAACTTATAATCCCTCCAACCGATTCTTTAACCAAATCATATAAGTGGTGGGTCCCACTTCTTACACGGCTTGGATTGATGTATAGATCAATAGAGTTCCGTGTAGGGCAAGCAAAGCTTGTACTGGCATATCATTCTGTTACCATGTACTAGCCCGGCACATACGTAGACCAATCATCATTTTGCATGCAGACTGTCACGTAGGATATGAATTAGTTGTATGTATGATCATGGTTATGATTGTCTATAATCCTAACATGGCCCATTAAAAAAGGTATGATGTGCACATGTTTATATGTGTAATTATGGTTGTATTTTTTATAATCCTGACATGGCCTATTAAAAATCCATGATGTGCGCATATCAAAAGTGAAGCCGACAATGAAAAAGACAAAAGATTTACTTCAAAAGAAATCTTTACTTTCCACTAGATTGTGTAAGTAATGGGTCCAACTTCATACGAGGCTTGGATTGATGTATGGACCAATAGGGTTCCGTGTAGGGCAAGCAAAGCATTTATTGGCAGATTATTATGAAGCTACAGGCCTCAAAATATATTAAAATTTAAGGATAAAACCAGCCCTAATAATGTATTGGCAGATCATTACAACACAGCTTGTGCACAAGGTGGACGGACCGAATTGATGAACTATTATTTAAAAATAATAGAAGATGGTGGATTGGAACCATCTATGGATGAACTATTATTTAAAAATAATAAAAATTACATAATCCTACAAATTCTTATGGTGGGCCTCAAATGGACGGTGAAAAACAATATTGGTTAACGATTTACGGTCATCCGTGAATAATAACGAAGAGTGACAGCTTGAGTTTTCTGATTTGTCTGGTTTCAGAAAATAGGCCATCCATGATATGGACCACAAGGTGGACGGACCGAATTGACTGTCTTCCAGCCACGTGTACGGTGGAGGTAGTCACTATCATATCACGGGAGAGCAGCTGTATACACCTTTTTTTATTTTTAGTTTTTTAAGTTACTAAATAACCGTTTACTATCATTTAAGTGTATATTTAAGAAATAGAGGTTTGCTAGGATACATCTAGGTGTATTGTAATAGGATACATCGGGACAGTAACCGTAGATTTGGGTTCTTTTCAGTGATCCAAACCGTTTAACCTTGGATGGGGAAATATCAAACAAACAGTCAGATTGAGTCATTCAAAACTTTGATTATAAAACAGTTATTTTAACCGTCCAATTCAAAGCCAAAGAGCCAAATTATCATCAGAGGGTTAAAATTATTCAATTTAAAGCTTTTTTTTATTGTCTATCCATAAAAAGGGTGAGACCCATTCTATAAACGGTTTGGATCATTTCAAGATGATCCAGATTCAAAGACTAAAGTCCCAATGTATTCTACTACAGTACATCTGGATGTATTCTAACAAACCACTGAAAAACATCACATTTGAAACGAGAGAAAATATAGTGAAATAAATACAACAACCATTTTTTTTTAAATGGTGGTGACTTTCAAAACGTGCACATAGCATCTTTGAACGCAACCCAGACCGTCCAAATCACTGTCCCCACCACATATCCAACATAATCATAAAAAAGCACAGAGAATATAGTGCTAACCATAATAATTTTTCCTTTGAAATTTGAAAAGTTAACTATTTTACTTTTAGCCATACATTTGAGAGCCATCAATTGGATGGTTTGGATTACTTGATGATTTCTATTTTGGAGGTACACTGTATCCATGATGTATCCCACAATTTGGATGGTCTGGATAGATACAAATCAGTGCCACGTATGAGTAGGATGAGTCACCATCATTTTTAAACGGCACAAAACTAACATACTACTAAAACCCTTAATACACATAATTACAGACGTTTCAGTTGGCTTTCACGTTACAAAAATAAATCCCATTTCCCCACTATATAAAACCACATCACATTTCCCACACATTACAATAACATAACAACCCCATCATGGCCCACCTTTTACGGACGGTTGTGATGATCTTGTTCTTAGCTTGTGTGGCCACAAGCAAGAAAATCGACCCTATACGTGCCGAACGGGGAATATCCGACCTGGCGCCGATTCCGGAGCTCGATCTTGATCAGATCTGCATGACTAGATTAACCGATAATTGCACGACCCTGCTAAGCGACGCTTTTCTGAACCAGTCGATCGTGACCGACCAAAATTGTTGCTGGAAAATGATCCGATTGGGTAATGTTTGTTGGACCTCTATCATCAGAGCTTTCTCAGATCAGTGCCATATCCTACCATTTATCATGAAGAAGTGCAAAGAATTAGTAGGGATTTACACCTTCAAGGAAAATAAGAGACACCCTTCCACTCACATGAATATATATATATATATATATATATATATATATATATATATATATATATATATATTGAATAGGGGCTAAAATACGATTAGTAGATACATGAGATTGAGTGTTATCAGATGACTGAAAATCAAATAAAGACAGAGCGGCATGTAATTGGTTGAAGTCCCTTTTATTATTATGGTAAATAAATATTGTTGGCTTTTTTTTTTTTTTTTTTTCCTTCGAGTGGAATAGATCATTTTGGCGAGTAACCAATGGAAAAATTGCTTTAATTGGTTTTTTATATGGCTAAGGATTGACTTGGTTACAACAAATATCATGAAATTTCCTGATTTATAAGTCTGGTTTAGTGTGAAATCTCATCAAATTTCATGATATTTGGTGCAACCAAACGCACCCATACCATTTTGGTTATTTGAGGGTGTGGTAATAAGGGTGGCAATGGACTCGGCGGCTCGCCTGACCTGGCTTTGGGCTGAATGCCTGAGGTTTGGTGCTTGCTTGGCCCTTGAGCCGGGTTTGGGCCTCACATGCATGGTGGGATTGGGCTCAAGTTAACTGGATTCAGCATGGCCTATCGGGTGCAGCGCAGTCCAACCAGGGTTCGTGTTTACATGTGTTATATCCTATAAATATGCCATTCCAAACCTCCATCAGGCAACCCATCCATCATTAATTTTGAATTTTAGTTTCATTCCTTGAAAATGTTTATATCTTTCGGCATAAGTGGCCCACTTGATGATCGGTGTAGATTTTCCTTTTTGGATTGGTGAGTATGGCTCAAAACCCAAGACCCCAATGTTGAAACACACAGTCTACCACTATGGTAGAAACATCTAAGTGAGAAATAGGGATTTTATCAATTTTCGTGCCCAGTCAGGTTGGGTTGGGCCTGGACCGGGTCCAACTAATTTTCCTGAGCCATGGGCTTGGACCTGCTGTGCTAGGCCCATCTAGAATGAAACTGGTCTGGGCCTTGGGTCTTTAAGTGTTGGTCTGGATCAGGCATAGCCTGGCCTGGCCTGGCCCAGACCCAGCCCATTGGCATCCTTATGAGAAGGGTTTTTGGTGGAGGAAAATGATATTTGAGTAATTTAAAGGTGGGCCCCCGCCTTCTTAGACCCTGCTTGAGAAAAATGAGAGGGTTACCAGAGATTTTGGTTATGGGGTCATTTCTCTAATGATCCACACCATTTGTATGATGGGTCATACAATGGATGGTTGATTACCAAAAAATGTTCAAGATTGGAAGATCCTACGGGTGGCCGAGTCTCAACTGAGTCATAGTTGCCAGCGAGTTTCATAGAGACTTAGCTCCAAATATCACCCGGTTGAGTTGACTCGGTCGAGTTTCAAGTCGAGCCACCAAGTTTTAGTACTATGCAAAGATTCGGGGACTCAGACCCGTCCAATCTCAAGTCTATCCTGACTCGTGGTATTGACCTAGGATTAGAGGTGTCTCATTTAAGTTACTCGTGGTATTGAACTAGGTCGAGTCCAACTGAGTCCGAGTTGACTTGGATGAGTGACACGGGACTTATCCTTGTCTTAAAACCTTGATTAGGGCATGCCCTGCAGGTCTTTATTCTAGAGCCCAAGCCCAGCTCGAAGCAAGCTATCTGGTCCAATTTTGATCAACGGTTGAATAGTCTGTGTTGAACGCAAAGGGAAATTCTGTCTCATTGGTCCAAAACATTCTGATTTTCTCTCTCCTAAATAGATTATAGTATGCCTTTTAACACGTGGATCTTCTTCCGGCGCTAGCTCAAGTGGGCTACGCATCATAAAGCAGTGGGCATTGAATGAACCACCCGTTGAAACCTCGCTAGGGCTAATTGTGAAGTTTATTTGCCATCTAACTTGTTCATAAGGTCATGCATGCATGAATGAAGGAAAAATACAAATACCAGCTTCATCATATCCATATGTGGCCTCAAGAAGTTTTCAGCTGTAGGCGTTAATTCCTACAGTTCCTGTGATATGGTCCACTTGAGCTTTGGATTTGCCTTGTTTTTGTGATAATATTCTATAATGATCTGAAAAATGGATGGATGGTCTGGATGTAAGAAATGCATCATCTTGGTGCCTACTCGAATTTTACACGTCAATAAATTTGTTGCTTGCTGTGTCATGAAGCATATTCCGGGGAGAGAACAAAGCCTATGGAAATTAGGTTGGGATCCACATCGTCCGTCCATTTTTTCGTATTATTTTATATATAATGATATTAAAAACAAGGCAGGTCCAAGACTATAAGTAAAAGGGGGAGTTAGACTCACACTGTTAAAAACTTTTTGGGACAGCTGACAACTCTGACCAAACTGATATTTGTGATTTCCCTTATCCAGGTCTTAGTGACCTTATGAATAGGTTAGATGGCAAATGAACATCACGGTGGACCTTAGGAAGGTTCCAACGGTAGTTGTTCAATCCCCACTTTCTTTCTGTGGTGTGGTTCACTTGAGCTTTGGATGTGCCTCATTTTTTGGATCATGCTCTAAAATTATCTTGAAAATTTGTTGGACGATGTGGATCTAACACATAAATCATGGTGGGCGTAGAGAACATTAAGTGTTTTTTAAGCTTTCGTCATGGGCGATAATACGGAGGTAAGGAGGTAAGAAGCGACGGCACATAATTCCCCTTAGGTATAGATTTCCTACAAATGCCTTTGGCTGGATATTCCTACACTAAGAAGCAAGGTGGGGCCACTGTGATGTTTGTGAGAAATCCATCATGTCCATCTGTTTTATGAGCTCAATTTATGACATTTGACAAAAAATGAGGCAGATCCAAACCTCAAGTGCGCCATGCCAGAGGAAACAATGGGGACTGAATGACTATTGTTAACACATTTGTATGGCCACATATGTTTTTGTATCAGGTTGTCTTTTGTTTTTAGTTTGTCCTATTGGGAATTTGTATCAACCTCATTTTCAGTGGAATGCTCCAAAAAACGATTGGAAGTAGATGTCATACTTAGCTAAGAATAATTCCCTCCTCCAACTATATGGATTTGTTGTCGAGGAGGGGATATTACTTTCAACTACTTACGGCATAACAATAATGGTGAGTGGAGGGACTTACTGCAATTCTCGGGCTTTTCTTACAAAGATGTCATGCCGAGATGGAGGTGGTATGGGACCTTCGGTAGATCACTCTAATGATCTTACCCTTACTCTAAAAGATGGATGTCCACCTCTTCAATCATGCTAATGAAGGCCTTTCTCTATCACATCTGAAAAGGTCGAGGGGTATATATGTCACATCTCTAAATCTAGCACCTAGGCTGCTCAGACCCGAACCTAGCATCCCAAGACATGACTTATAATTTAAGCATTCATAAAAATTAGGTGAGTATCACACATAAACCAATAACAAATCAAATAATTAAAATATGTTAAACGTCGTTGCAATCATCTAGACCTTCATTTAAACTTTCGCTATACTTTTTTTTACAACTGATGCAAACTTTCACGATATATGGCTCGAGCTCAAAAGACCGTTTTACCCTTGGACTTCCACCTTTTTACACTTCATATCAAGCCCCTTCACCAATGAGAGAATGCCACATGACACTCTCACTCCCTTAGCCAATCACACTCTTCCCAACCCTTATTTGCCCTTATACCTCACCTAAATCTCCAAGGTGTCATCCATTTCACCTAGCCAAGCTTGACCCATCTAGCCCAAGCAATCTTTTCAAACCAAACTCATCTAACTTAGCATCTCCTTTCGAACTAACCTAGCCTATCCCATCCAACCAACTTGACTCATCTTACCCAACCCAACCCATCTAGACCATTTAAACCATCCAAACCCTTTAACCTAATCCAGTCAATCCAAGTCGATAATCCAAAGCCTGGCTCATATCTAAGTAAAATTAATCTATTTAAAGCCATCATTCAGCCAAGACGAGTCATCTTAGCAATCTAGGTCTTGTAGAGTAGGGTCGGTGTTAAATATACATGACCATCTCTTTTTACGGATAGTGTCAGGTCTCTCCTTCCCTCTTCCACATCTTTGTTTAGCCAATCACCTCGAGGGGTACATTTACTGTTTTCTTTTACCCTACTTATAATTAGTCATAATACTCGTTGTCTCTCTAACCCCCCACTTCTCTAGTTTATCTGAGTGTATGCTCTAAGGCTTGTCGGTGTTTTCAAATCCTACCACATTAAAACTTTGGTGGGTATAAATATTTTTCCCATTCTCTGTTGTCCCTATCAAGGTAAACGGGTCATGACGAATCGCTTGTGTCTTGATCCCTCACTCTCACTCCCAAGTTGGACATTGCACTAGGCATCATTCATTATCTTCATTATTCTTGCATCTAGCATTTGCATCATTATCTCTCTCCTTAGCTTTCTTGCTCCCTATCAAGTAAATGGGTCATAGTGCATCGCCTTTGTCGATCCCTCACTCACACTCTTGAGTTTGACATTGCGCTCCTTTATTCACATCATTCTTGTATTATGAGCATCCTCATTAACATCTCTCCTCAACCTTCCTGCTACTCTAGTTTATTCAAACGTATGATTTATGGCTTATCAATTCCTTGGGTCTTACCACATCAAAAACTTGAACGGGCCAAAGTCCTTTTTATTTCTTTATCCAATCTCTCAAGTAAGTAGGTCTTAACAGATCATTGTTACCAATCCCTCACTTCCACTCTTGAGCTAGGTATTGCACTGTTATATTACAAACCATTTCATGGCATTGTTTAACATTAGACTAATAAAATCCCTTACAATTCACTAAATTTCATAAAATAAAGATCGTATGTTAATATAGGTAAAGAAGGTGCCTAACACATTTTTTCTCTGTCACCATGGTCCCTTACTTAGAATTACAAATTGTAAATTAAGAATTATTATAAAAATAGAGGATCTTCAAATTTTTTGATTTCTAAATATCCTGCGAGGTCTAGCCAACTGGAGAAATATAAGTTAACTCAGTGGTCACTCCATGTCAAATATCTAATATCCAAAGTTAAACCGTAAAAGCAAACAAAAATCCAAAAAAAGGTTCATGAGAGCAATTCTCGCAATTAAGCGTTCACACTCAGCTATAAAATCAAAGATCTCATTCTTCCAAATAGGGGTCTCAGTGGGCTAGGTTGGCCCGTCTCGACCAAGCTTGGGCTGGAGTATCAAGCCTAAGGGTTAAGCTTGGACTTAAAAATCAAGCCCATTACAAAATTGAGTCAAATTTAGGCATAAATATCTGAAAGCCTGGTCCAGTTCACTAAACTCTAACCTCCGACCTACTCCTCTATCTCTCAGTCCCCCTTCCCCCCAAGCAGTAGTGGGGACAATCAAATCGCTACAGTTGCAAGCAAGGCCTACAAAATCCTCATGGTAAATCCTCAAGATTCTTTAAACATAGCCCTAGTTAAAGAGTTCTACTAAAACCCAAACCTTAACCATGCCTTGATTCTGTATCCTTGCAACGTTGGTTGTTGGAAGCATGTGCAGTGTTTGAGCTTTGTGTGGTCAATCATGATGCTCATATAGAAGTTAATCTACCAATTAGTTTGAAACATCATATTTTAACCGTAAATAAAAACTTGGCACAATGAAAACCTCAAATGAGAATTGTTTTTTGGATTTATGTTCATCCCATAGGTTACAACTAGAAGGCATATACAATTTACTGGTTGCCCTAAAAAAGTTTCTATATTGGGCATTTACATCCACACCATTTGCTATTTCGTGGCCCAGCTTAGCTTTAAAACAGCATGATTATTGTGTAAAAGTCCTAAAAAGTAATTTTTCGGCCACTGAACGGAGCAGGTGTCTATAATGATAGGACCTCATAACTCGAGCATTGCTCGAACATCTTGTCGTTCTTGTGATAAAATCAAGGTAGGGCCACCATGGTGCTTGTGAGAAGCAGATCAATCCATCCAATTTGCCCAATCATATTACAAAACGAGCAAAATATTTAGGCAGATCCAAAACTCAAAATGGCCATGTGATGTTTAGATGCCTAAATTGAAACCTCTCTGATCCAACACGATGTTTATATGTCATCCACACCGTTGGTGAGGCCATTCCTACTGAGATGAACTAAAATATTAGTCCGATCCAAAATTTTTGTGGCCCCATGATGTTCCACCAATTGATGTTCAATCCTCATTGTTTCCTTGTCGTTCAACCCAATTAAAATTTGGGATTACCTTATTTTTAGGCTCCTGTGGTAGTATAAATTGGCAAAACAAATGGATGTAGTGGATTTCTTACAAACATCATTGTGCCCCCCACCTAGCTTGCTTTTGCGGGCAACGATTGGATAATACCCCATCAAGACATAGTTAGAGAGTGATTGTCTTGTTAGGGGCTCTTTGGGGCCCACTGTGATGTATGGGTGCAGGCGTATACGTGGTAAGATCAATCACCGTCTCTCTTGCAAGATACCTACTATAAATCCATTGAGCCTCCGAGAATCCTCAACTGAACGTCCTTGAAACCACAAGGGAACACTCAAATCCGCGGGCAAAATAGAGTAGAACTCAAATTTGTTTTAGATTAATCAAAAGATGTCAACGAGTTTAAACAATTATATATAGAAGAAACTAACCCTAGGAAACCCTAAAAATTCAATCAAAGAGTCCTAGTTAAAATAGGAAACAAATCAATAAGACTCGCGCAAAATTGCACAACAGATCGCACAAAGTCGGTTGCTCAAAGTGCTTCGATCGGGCAATCGAAATCCCTAAAAAATGTCCAAGAGTTTCAATGGAATTTCAGGCACCCGAAGTTGTGTTGTCGAGCGACTGACATTGCCGACGGCCCAGACCCATCGGGAATCCTTCGAAAAGCCATCGGGAATCCGAAAATTCTGCTGAATTTCTGCCAACTCCAGGTTTTTTATCTAGTTTGGCTCGTCGGCCAGGGTGTTCGGTGGGCCAAAATATGACGTCAACCATCAATTTTCTTGATCTTCTTCTGGTCCATTTCCATCAAGAATGTGCTCGATCTGCACCCTCAATCATGGGGTTCTCTCCTTATGTCATGTATGTGTTTTATCCAAGCCATCCATCCATTTTAAAAGATCAGTTTAGGCCATGGGAAAAAATGAGACATATCAAATGCTTAAGTGGACAAAGCTACATGAAACAATGAGGATTGAATGGCTACTGCTAAAAACCTCCTGAGAGCCACAAAAGTTTTGGATCAAGCTGATATTTATGTTTTCCCTCATTCAGATCTGCATGACCTTATGAACAGGTTGGATGGAAAATAAGCATCAATGCGGGCCCTAGGAAGGTTTCAACGGTGGGTCACTGTCACCATTGCCTCTTGTGCCGTGGTCTACCTCAGCCTTCGATTTGCCTCCTTTTTGTCCTTCATGCCCTAAAATGATCTTTCAAAATGGATGGATGGCTTGGATAAACCACATAATAACAGTGGCCCCACAACCCCTAATAGGAGAGAGCAATTAGGTGAGACCTCGGCCTCACACAAGATGGTGTGACCTATACCGTGGGGTTATGGGGCTCACTTTGGTGTATGTATTATGTATCCACGCGGTCCATTCGTTTGTGTGGATCATTTTATGACATTATCCGAAAAATGAAACAAATCCAATTATTAGGTGGACCATGCCATGGGAAACAATGTTGATTGACCATTAATGGGTCACAAAAGTTTTGGATCAAGTTGATATTTGTTTTTTTTCCCTTCATCTAGGCATACGTGACCTCATCAATAGATTGGATGGTAAACAAGCACTACGGGAGCGTTAAGGTTCTCCCTAAAACGTTTTTAATGGCTGGATGGTCAATCACCATTATTTCTTGTGGTATGGTCCACCTGATAATTTGTTATGCTTCATTTTTTAGGATAGTGCCCCAAAATGATCTAGAAAAATGAATGGATGATGTGGATATATGATACATACATCAAGGTGGGCCCCACCGTAACCTATGGTAAGGGCAGCACTGTATTGGGTGAAGCCGGGGTCTCACCTAATCCGCTCTCATTTCAGAAAGAAGAAAACCCCATCTTCTTCCTCCAATTGACCCTTTTCTTAAAGTCGTCAAAATCTCATTCTCCAAATTCACGTACGTCTCTCTATGCACCGTCCATTAGGTGGGTCGTACCTTCGATTGGTCACGGCAGAGAACAAATGTGCATTTCCCCCTCTTCCCTTCCTTTTGAAAAAAAATAGAATGTTAGCCTATAAGGGTTGTGTTAGAACTAGAAAATACTATAAGGACATTTTCTGTATATTGTTGCTATGGGGTTCTGAGTAGTAGAAACATTCATTGACAATCACAAGCATTCACAAAAGGCACACAGGAAGAAATATCGCAAGGTGAATTTTATTCTAGAGATTCTGAGATCTTGTACATTCCAGGCTGTGATCTAGCACGAGCCCTTAATTATATCGAATGATCGATGACCCTTGATTAAAAGGCAGAAGACCAGTCGGCAGGGACTATGGTCTTAGAGTTTGTGGGCAGAGACCTGTATTTGTTTTGTTATAGACTGAACCATCTTTGTATTAGTCGGATATCTATGTCCCATGTTTTGGCTGGAGATTCGAGCAGAGACTGTCAGGATTTTTTAACTAAGAGTGTATGACTTTGGGCCTGCAACTGTCATGTTTGGACAGGCGACCTCGAAAAGACCGGTCCGCAGATGTATGTACCTGAGTAGCCCAACCAATGGATGCCGTTTGAATGGGTAAGGCATCGACTATTGCGTTGTTGCAGTTCATAGCAATTATTTTATAGAGAATTAGAACTCTTTGATATGGTTTATTGTGATGACCATAATCCCGTTTATCTAGCTTTTGGCCCTAATCGGGTCATATCTTGCAGTATATGTAAATAATGATACATTTGTATAGTTGTAGATGCTGGCGGCTTCTTTCCGAGAAGTTATTTTATTCATCGCGTTGAATCAGGTCAAACTTCAAAGACGTACGATTCTGCTCATTTAGAAATCCCAGAACAATCATTTGACCACTCCATTGAGTCCGGAATGCTCGAAATGCTCAAAATTGGCTCAAACAGGGCCCGAAAATACTTAAAATTGTGTCCGGCGTACCCATAAGCATTTATGAAATTAGCTAATTTTTTGGGTGCGTGGGATTTAATTTATGGGTGCGTGGGAATTCAACACACCCTTAAATTAGTTGCTCGATTTTTGTTGAATTTATGGAGGCATGGGCCATTTTTAGGGTGCATGGGAGTCCAATGCACCCTAAAAATACTTGTTCGAATTATGTTGATTTTTCAGGTGCGTGGGACAATTTTCGGATGCGTGCGACTCCAATGCATCCTAAAAATATTTGTCCGATTATGTCGAATTTATGGATGCATCGGATTATTTTTCAGATGCGTCAGACCATTTTACGGATGCGTCGAACTTCGATGCATCCTGAGGTTATTCGCTGAATTTGTGGGTGCGTTACCACACTTGCATCTTTGTGGAATTCGGACCTACGGTGATTTGGTTGGAGTAGTTTTTCGATGGAAAATACCGGTGGTCGGAAAGGGATTTCGGTAACCGAAAAAGTTTTCCGGCGGTCAGAAAGGAATTCTGGTGATAAATCCCAAGTGCCTTGGGGATAATAGCTCTCTCTCTCTCTCTCTCTCTCTCTCTCTCTCTCTCTCTTAATCTGTACAAATGAATAGTGTAATTGGGTATTTATACTTGAAAATACCGGAAAACAACCAATGAGAGGTTGCCGCGTATGATGCACCCCGAAAAGCCTTTGACGCACCCAAAAAATAGGTGTGTGGGAGCTCTGACGCACCCCAAAAAGATGTTCTAAAATATGCTGATTTTTTTGGTGTGTTGAGCTATTTTTCCGGTGCGTGGGAGTCCAATGCATCAAAAAAATGATTTTTTTTATTCCTGATGAATTTATGGGTGCGTCGAGCTATTTTATAGACACGTCAGAGGTATTTTACAGACGCGTGAGAGGTATTTTACGGACGTGTTGTCACGCCCCGAAAATCAAGTGTCGGGCAGTCCGCGGCTCCCGACTCTTCCGAGGTGACCGTATTTTGCGGAAGTGCAGTTTAATGGCACAAATCGATGGCATCAACTCATAAATAGAAATTTAAGCTAAACAGTGTATAATTCAGTTTGAATTTAAAGTGTAAATACATACAATTATCCACACAATCAAGGAGTCCACTCAGCTGGGGCTCAATTTTATACATGCTAAAAAATGAATACAATACAAGTCCAAAGCCACTCCGATAGGCAAGCCAACAAATCTTACGTCTCACTCATCAAGTAGTGGAAACTCCTGCATCAAAGATAACTGGTTGGTGTTTTAAAACACCCCCCAGGTGGGAGTGAGTAATCATACTCAGTGTTACCATTTCCTAAGTAAAACATATCATCAACACAATCAAGTACAAGTAGTGAAGCATAACAAATGGTGAGGCTCTCACACCTATCACCCCAGCATCAGTAGATAGCATAACTTCACAATCAAGTTCCTATTCTAGTTGAATAACGCATGCAACTATGATATGCAAATGTTATGTTCCGGAGAAATAGACGGTGGGGTTACCACCCAGCAGCAACATCAGACCAATGCACGTGAAAATGTGATGCATGCATGTTTACCAAGTATTTATTTAATCCCGTATTCAATCAGCAGTATTGGCGAAGCCAGAATACCTCAATCTTATCAAAAGTCTATTAAACAGGAACACGACCGACAGGAACGCAGCCGAACACTGGACAGCGAGGAAAGTCGGACACTGGACAGTGGCCTTACCGAACACTGGATAATGCCAGGTCGGGGTACCCTCTACCAGGCCGGGGCCCACCGCCATGCCAGGGTGTCCTATGGCCGGCTCCTGGAATCCCAATTTAGGTCCGTCACCCAACATAACTGAATAATGAATCAAATGGTAAGGGTCTCAATGCCCTAGAATGTCATATGCATGGTAATGGGTCGTCACCCAAGATCAATGATGGTAGGCTCGTCACCTAGCATCGGTGCTCAAGACTCTCGATAAGACCATCAGGATCAATACCGGTCAAAGACAGCACAAGCACAGTTACCCATATACCATGCCTGGCCCATGAGCTTCAATATGTAGGATTCAATGCTCAAGGCTATTGGAGGGCTCATCACCCAAACTAGCCAAAGACAGCACAAACACAGTTACCCATATTCCATGTCTGGCTCATGAGACTTGATACGTACAGTTATAAGTGACTGCATAACAATGGTAATTGTGGTATTCGAGATTCTGTCTAATATGTAACAATGATCAAACAAATATGATTAACCCTGAAATTGACTGATTTGAGAGGCCGAGCGAAACATCAACCAAACCGACGTAACTAGGGTCGGTCGATCATGTTACTCCCAAGTCGACCAAACAAGTCCGTGACGGCCAAACCCAAGTAGGCAGTCCATAAATTGTGATTTTCACAGATTAATCCCAATCATGTCAATTAAATATTATACTAAGCATGTTGTGAGAAGAATAAAACATCATAGCATTCATTGTCTCAATCAGGCATAAAATCAAACAGTTGATATGCGATATACTTCATTTCATATATGGGCGTAAAATCAAACACTTGGCGTGCTATTACAGGCCAACTCATCAAATTCACAATCAGGCACTAGCCTGGGTGGATGGTAATCCACTTACTCAAGCATATGTGAACTTTTGTTCACTCAGAAATTTCATCAAACACTTGATATGCACAACACATCAAATCTCATATTTTCATAAAATCGATTCAAATAGGCAATCAATCCACACATCGAAGTAAGCATGTAATTAATCAACACATACAGAACATCAATCAAAAACATAAATCATTCGGCACTTAACTTTGAATGGAATTCAAGAAAAATCCAATTTTCACTATTTGGAACCCTCGTGGGCTGATAATAGCCAACTTAGAAGAATAGTCCTCACCTGTGTGGGGGAAATCACACGCCCACGACGTCTAGAGTATGAGGAAATGAGAAGAACCTCCTATTTAACCTAATTCCAACCAAAGATTGAAATTAGAATCAACTATACCAAAATCAATTGCTAATTCCTGCAATAGAGGGTATAGTTACCTACGGTTATCACTTGGTGCCAAGCAATTAAGAGGAACAATGACCTAATCGATGAATCCAAGCAAAACCTAAGCCAAAACCCTAAGAAAAACCTAAAATCCAGATTTTGAATGGATTTGAGATGGGTTTGCCTTTTATAGGCCCAGATGATCATTTATCAGGTGAGTCACACAACTCACCCTCTCTGGTCTTGATCTAAGTTGTGCAGTTCGGGATAGGGTGTCAGGTATCTGATATAGGGGAAAGGTCAAGCCCACTAAGGCAATCGATTCCGCGTAGATTCGTGATCAATGGCCAACTAACGAACGGTCTATAGCTGTTCTAAGTTTTCAGGGCACCAATTGGATGATTTAGAGAATAGAGTTTAGTGAATCCTTTCACTAGGTCGTAATGGGCATAGCTAGGTACATAATGTGATATACGGGGTGCATTTATTTGCAGGTTAAGGGCGGTTAATCTCATTCATATGGTTTTACATGTTAAAAGGGCTATTTTGTCAAATTGATTTCTAAACTCATGATAATCGAGATTTGATTCACTAATTAGGGTAGTCTAAGGTGGATCTGCATTGTGAGTCGGTTATATAGGTTAATCCATTGTGATTTCAGTAAATCATAGATTGAGATTCATTGATTAACGGATCGGATGTAGGATTTGACAATTAAAAGGGAATCTGTAGCTATCCATGATATCTAACAAAGAATGTATGGTTAGATTGATGTGTCTAAATGTCTTACGAGATTTCGATCGAATCGGATCATTCAAACTAGGGTTTCATGTACAAATCTTCTAGATTATTGGTTCTAAATCAGACGTATGCATTCTCATTTGAGAATTAAAATAGAAAAATTTCTAGAGGTGCTCAAGTACTTTCAAGGCTCGAGGATTGAAATTTTCAGGGCGTTACATGTATCAAAGTCTAAATTATCCTGAAATTGATTTTCTAGATTTACTGAATTTATGGACGAGTTGGAGGTATTTTTCGGATGCATCAAGTTATTTTTCAGATACGTCAAAGATGAAATACATTCTGAAATGTTCATTGAATTTTCACTAATTTAAGGGTAAGTCAAGCGGAATAAATGGGTGCGTTGACGAACTTATTATCTGCGTCAATTGGGTTTTGCAAAATGAAGGGCTTGTGGGGCCCGCTTATTGACGAATGGTCATGCACTGCTTATTATAATTCATGATGAAAGTGTCCGCTTGATTTTGGATGGTTCCGATCACGGTGATTTGTGGGGCCCGTCAGAGAAAAAATGACTAAGTACCGGATCTTTTACAAATCTCAATATTTAAGTGCATTGAGCGGTATTTTGTGAAATTTTCTCGAAGTACGTGTCCATTTCATTTGTTTTAGAGGATACCAACTTTTGGGACCCCAACAGGTTGCAAGTGATTTATAGGCGAGTTTCTCCCCCGCAAACACCTGTAAGATACTTACCTATTCACTTCTCACTTACAGAACTTACAGGCATCTAAACGACTCCTTAGGGCTTGTTTTGATGCCTGTAAGTTCTTTTAAGTAAATGTGAAAATTACTTACAGGTAACTTGTTTGGATGTATTTTGTAAATCACTTGCATGTTAATTTTTATATTTGGGTAACTTGTAAATTACTTAAATGCAAGAAGTTGTATATTCACACCGGGCAAAACTTGGAATAGGAAATTATTTTAAAATGCTATAATCATATAAAAAAAACATGGTATCAAATATGTCATTTTGTTAGGCTTATCAAGATAAATATTTGTGCTAGTTCTTAAGTTAAACTAATCATCAAGTAAGCCATAAAAGTAGGCCCACAAATTTAAAATATCTATAATATGGAACAATAACTCAATTTAAGTATTGAGATAAAATTAAAAAACATTAATAGAAAATCTAATAATTAAAGGACATTAACAATGCCATCTTTAACTAAAGAAAGTGCATTTAAAATGTTTCATTTGGGAGTCATCATCTTTAAAATCTATTGATTGGACAATCAGGATCACCAATTGCGATTAGAATGATTTTTGAGCCATGGGCAATACATGATGAGATCTTCAATCTACCAGTTTTATCGTTCAGAACGGGGTCAAAGACCAAATGGTTAAGGAAGATAAGGGTCAAAATTTGGTGGCCAAATGCCATATTAATCAGATGCTTAAATCTTCTTAGCATTTTTACGAAGACATTTCATGGATGTTTTTTCGGCTAGAAGATAAAAAAAAAATTATCCGACAAGCTCGCCTAAATACCTACAACATTAGGTGGTTGTTTTTCTACCTGACTTTATGACATTAAATCAATGTGCCATTGGTTGCTAGTGTTGATTTGGGGCATATTTTAAACAAAATTTAGCAACCCACTGTCATTTTGCCTATCTCAACTATAGAATGGACTGAATAAACATTCAGTGTGCCAGAAAAGAGAGGAAAACTTTTGATACTTTGGCAGAAGGAGAAGGTGATACCATGACCCATAGTTAAACCTGTACATTGATAGATTCTAAACCAACATTAAACTATTCTGATAAATTGCAGAGATCAAATTACACATTGTGATTCCCATAGTGGGTGTGGCTAACATTGTGATGTGACTAATAGGGGTGGGTAGGTGTACTAACAATGGAGTGTGTGAACTAACTCATAAAAAATAAAAAAAAAGTTACACATACAGCATTGTCCAGATGTGCCCATGGTTAAGAGTTCACACAGATTGAGTTACACATACACCAATAAACTGGGTTTGGACAAGATGTGCCCATGGTTAAGAGATCGCAACTGTTGGACCACAGTAAAGAATACAAATACATTATTTAATCACTAAAGAATCCAAATACATTAAATTAATTAAATAAAAAATCAAAAAATAAATGCATTATTTAATCTTGGCCATCTAATTTTGTGGCCTACAATCTGATAGAGACATACAGAGGAGTTAGGTTTCCTTAAGTGCGTTAACATAAAAAAATAAATAAATTTGAATCATCTCTACTGTCCATTTTCTACATTAAAGAATCCAAATGCTTTAAAATAATTAAATAAAAAAAATAAATGCATTAAAATAATTCAAGCGGGCAGCTTAGCATGTGCGGCCCACCTTACTGTATATCCAGCTCCACCATCTATTTTTCCATCTCATTTTAGGACGAGGTCTCAAACCTTAACAAGATGCAAATTTTCGGTGGACTACACCATTACAAACAATCCATGATCTCAAAAAAAAAAAAAAAAAAAAAAGAGCAATCCAGGACTGTTTCCCGTGGTGGAGACCGTAGGGTCTACATGAGATCTGGGCGCGGATTGCCTGTGAAAGCCTTTCGCAGCATCTCCTGCGCAAGGAATCTGGGTGGGGCCCACCATGAGGTTTGTGAGAAATCTATGCCGTCCAACCGTTTTTTGAGATCATTTTAGGCGTTGCGACCAAAATTGAACGGGATCCAAGACTTAAGTGGGCAGAAAACATGACGATTGAACTTCCACAGTTGAAATATTCGTGGGGACAGAGAAGTTTCGAATCAAGATAATATTTGTGTTTTCTGTTCATCTCAGTATTCGTGGGGACAGAGAAGTTTCGAATCAAGATAATATTTGTGTTTTCTGTTCATCTCAGTAGGAATGACATTATGAACGGCATGGATGGCATATAAACATCCCTGTGGACCCCATAGAGGTTTCAACGGTAAGAATTTCCCTACACACCTTTTGCTTTAGTGCAGCCCACTTGAGTTTTGGATCCCGTTCATTTTTTGCTGCGACGCTAAAATGATCTCAAAAAACGGTTGGATGGCATAGATTTCTCACAAACCTCACGGTGGGCCCCACCTAGTTTTGGATTAATCTTATATTTATATTTTCCCTTCATCAAGACCTATGGACATTATCAAGAGCTTGGATTGCAAATAAACATTACCAAAACCTTACCACGGGCTCATTGGAATTTTTAATGGTGGGGTACTCAATCACACTGTTTCTAGTGGTATGGTCCACTTAAGATTTGGATCTGCATAATTTTTGGAACCTTATCCTAAAATGAGCTGTATAAACGTATGGAAGGAGTGGATATACATAATATCATCCATGTGGACCATACGGTAGGGGTAACACCGGCGCGGATTTCCGGCGAAGGCTTTCGCAGGAAGTTCCTGCACTAGGAGCCAAGGGGGGGCCCACAGTGATATTTTTTAATGAATCCACCCCGTTCATCCGTTTTGGGAACTCATTTTAGGACGTGAGAACAAAAACGATCCGGATCCAAGACTCAAGTGGGCCTCACTAAAATAAAAGGTGAGTAGGTAAATTACTACCGTTGAAACCTCCCTGGGGTCCACAGTGATGTTTATATGACATCCATACCGTTCAACACATCACTGCTACTGGGATGAACTCGAAACACAAATATTATCCTGATTCGAAACTCCTGTGGCTCCACAAATATTTCAACTGTGAAAGTTTAATCCTCACGTTTTCGGCTCACTTGAGTCTTGGATCCGGTTTATTTTTGTTCTCAAGCCCTCAAATGAGCTCCCAAAACGTATGGACGGGGTGGATTCATCAAAAAACATCACTGTGGGCCCCACCTTGGTTCCCAGCGCAGGAACTTCCTGCGCAAGGAAATCCGCGCCCGGTAACACCCACTAAGCTGTTCCCGGGGTAACACCTAATTCGCGCCCATCTTCATCTGCTTCATTTTTGAAGCCCTAGCGAGGGGGAGAGAGAGAGCTGCGCTAGTTGCAGAGAGAGACGAAACCCTTTTCATCTCCTTCCGATGCCGGCCACTCTCTCGAAGCCACTCCACTCCCCACCTCGCACTTGCTCGCTAACCATCCGATGCATCTACACTTCAGGGGTTTTAAACTTCAATTCCAGCCGTCCGATCCTCCCCCGCACTCAATCTCTAACCATCCAATGCAACTACACTCCATCTAAGTTAGCCTCCGAACCTTCTCCGGTCTTCACATCCGTCAAATCTTTCGCTCCTGCCACGATCGCCAATCTCGGCCCTGGTTTCGACTTCCTTGGCTGTGCCGTTGATGGCATTGGTGATACCATCACTCTCCGCATTGATCCAACCGTACATCCCGGCTCCATTTCCATCTCCTCCATCCAAAGCCCTGACATCACCACCTCAAAGAAGCTCAGCCGTGATCCTCAATGGAACTGTGCGGGGATCGCCGGCTTGGCTGTAATGCGCATGATGGGCATCCGCTCAGTGGGCCTCTCAATGTCTCTTGATAAGGGCCTGCCGCTTGGCAGTGGACTTGGGTCCAGCGCTGCCAGTGCTGCCGCTGCGGCAGTTGCCGTGAATGAGTTGTTTGGCAGGCATCTGTCCATCAGAGACCTCATCATTGCTGGGCTTGAATCTGAGGAGAAGGTCAGTGGCTACCATGCCGACAACATCGCCCCAGCGATCATGGGTGGGTTCGTGTTGATCCGCAATTACGAGCCACTTGATTTGATGTCACTGCAGTTCCCGGTTGACACGGAGCTGTTTTTTGTCCTTGTCAGCCCAAAATTTGAGGCACCCACGAAGAAGATGCGGGCTGCGCTGCCGAAGGAGATCGGGATGAAGGCGCATGTGGCGAATTGCAGTCAGGCCGCTGCACTGGTGGCCGCTGTGCTTCAGGGGGATGGGAGGCTGTTGGGTTCAGCACTATCATCGGATGGGATTGTGGAGCCGTGCAGGATTCCATTAATTCCGGGGATGGCAGCTGTGAAGAGGGCAGCGTTGGAAGCCGGGGCATTCGGATGCACAATAAGTGGGGCAGGGCCCACTGCGGTTGCAGTGACGGACAATGAGGAGGAGGGGGAGGTTATTGGGGCACGGATGGTTAAGGCCTTTTTGGAGGAAGGGAAATTGCAAGCGTTGGCGACGGTTCGGAGGCTCGATCGGGTTGGCGCGAGGGTTGTTTCCAGCAGCAGCACAAGTTGAGAACGATGCAGGTATTTTCTTCTTTCTTTCTTTCTGTTTTTGCCTATATTGATTGAAGCACTTGAATGCATAGTTCTCTGACTTTCTCAAATGTAGTTGAGAATTTTGGGTAGTTAGGTGTTGAAGCATTTCTCATCATTTTCACCATTGTACGTCTACTAACAATTTGCAATGACAACAAAACTTTAATCGTGATTTACTATGATGTTTTTGGTCAATTGATGGGTATCTTAATAATATTAATGTACTCTTATTGCCTGTTGGACCTGTGTAGTGAATTGATTGATAAGAGGATTTTTTTTTGAATGGTGAAAACTTCATTAAAATAAAGGTCGCAGCCCATAAATACAACTGTTGAAAAAGAGAATAAAACAGGGGTGGATATGTCGATATGTCAAAGAGCAAAATGTTTGGGGTGAATATGGAGGAAGACGAAACAGGGGTATTTGCTGAGTATTTTGGTTGTGCGGTGGGGACTTTTCCGACCTTCTTTGTAGGCCTCCCTCTTTGTTTTGGAAAGCCCCTGAAACGTGTGTGGGATAAGGTGATAGAGAGTTGAGAAATACCTCTCTAGATGGAAGTGCAGATTTTTGTCTTTGGGCGGGTGTATTACTCTCATTAAGGCAGCCATGTCTAATCTCCCTATTTACTTCATGTCTGTGTCTAAATGTCCGGCATCGACTTTGGCAACTTTGGAAAAGTTAAGACGTGACTTCTTATGGCATGGGATGGAAGATAAGAAAAAAATTCCATTTGCTGGAATGGAAAGAGGTGTGCAAGTGGTATCAAGAAGGAGGTTTGACATAGAAGACCTAAGGAATATGAATCGGGCTTTATTGGGTAAGTGGATCTGGAGACTCGGGACTGAGAATGGGGCCCTTTGGAATAAGATCATAAAAAACAAGTATGGTTCTTCAGTTGGTGGGTGGTGGACTAGAGACTCCTCCACCTATAGAGCTTCAGGTTGTTGGAAAAGAGTGTTATCCATCAAGCAGGATGTTCTAACAGGCATCGGCTTCTTTATAGCCAATGGGGGGAATACTCGCTTCTAGAAAGATATTTGGGTGGGAGACGCTCTGCTTAAAGAAGATTTCCCGCGGATTTACTTACTGCCTTTCCCCAGATTCGGACATCAAGGGCCTGTTTGTTTTCTAGAAATTAAGTGGAAATCACGGAAACTGAGTCATTATTATCAGTTTTCGTGTTTGGTGGGATATAAATCGATGGTTCCGAGAAGAGAGTATTTCCTTTATTTATCTGCAGTGGCTGCGGAAGAAAATCGAGGGAAATCGTCCGAAATCTTGTGCTCGTCTCGATGCCTGGTGTAGATGTCGCTTTTTCAGTTTCCGTAGTCTGCCGGTGCAAGTTCATTCCGTTTGCTTCACATGAACCGACGGTGTATATAACAAACATTTGGCGATCTGTTTCTTCCAGCAACCTTTTGCACACAGACTGGGTATGGAAAAGCCATCCTTCCATTCCCAGAATATCCTATATTCAACATTGCACTTATCTTCTGCTTCTTCGGAGGTTTATTCTGGCGTTGGAAGTCCCCGGCCGTAATCAATGGTTGTTTCATCTACGCGAGACCACCGATCCGGGTGTGGAATCCGCTTTCTAGAATGCCCCATAGCTTCTATTCGTTGATGTGTTCTATTGTTACTCTAATCGTCTCCATCGGTTTGTTCGCAGGTTTGAGCATTCGTTCTTAGTCCCTGGCTGAAGTCTGTGGTTACTTCGCCTACGCTCTCCCACCGAAGTCTGTGGTCACTGGTGTAGACGTCACTTTTCAGTTTCCGTTTTTTGGATATTGCTGGAAATGCAATGAAATAGAACATTTATTACTTTCATATGAAAACCGTGGGATTTGCACATATTCATCATTGTCATTTTTTTGTTTGTTTTCTCTAAACATTTGATGTAGCTGTAATCATTGTCATATCGTCATGTTTGATTGAGGAGAAACACAAAGCTTGAAAGCTTGTGGTACTCCGGGTGACCCAGTTTCCTTTCTGTTTCAGCTACATGGGGTATGAATGGATCAATGCATTTAATCCACACCGTCAAGCTTGTTGTCCTGCAGTTTAGATGGCCAGATTTGATTTTATTAGACATTTGCATTTAAACAACACCGTCCAGCTTTTGGTGGCCACTCATCAGACGGTTTTTTCATCCATGTCTGTATGACATACTCAATGGGATGGATTAGAATGCAGGTATAGATGGATCCACCTCTCTTCTTTGAATGGTGGACGCAGGTATGAATTGTGGACGCTCTATCATTGCACGGAAATTGAAAGTAATAAATGCTCTATTTCATCCATACCCTAATCGGTGGGAGAGCGTAGGCGAAGTAACCACAGACTTCGGCCAGAGACTAAGGATGAATGCTCAAACCTGCGAACAAACCGATGGAGACGATGAGAGTAACAATATAACACATCAACGAATGGAAGCTACGGGGCATTCTGGAAAGCGGATTCCATACCTGGATCGGTGGTCTCGCGTAGATGAAACAACCACTGACTACGGTCAAAATAAACCTGCGAAAAAGAAGCAGAAGATAAGAGCAATGTTGAATACAAGATATTCTTGGAAGCTTTTCCATACCCAGTCTGTGTGCAGAAGGTTGCTGGAAGAAACAGATCGCCAAATGTTTGTTATATACACCGTCGGTTTATGTGAAGAAGACGGAATGAACTTGCACCGGCAGACTACGGAAATTGAGAAGTGACATCTATACCAGGCATCGAGACGAGCGCAAGATTTCAGACGATTTTCCTCGATTTTCTTCCACAGCCACTGCAGATAGATAAAGGAAGTACTCTCTTCTCAGAATCATCGATTTATATCCCACCAAACACGGAAATTGGTAATAATGACCCAGTTTTCGTGATTTACACTCAATTTCTAGAAAACAAACAGGCCCTAAACAACGATCCTTCCTCAAGGGAAGTGGCATCGACAGGTTTGCGTTTGGAAGTATCGAACCCCACCTAAGTTTGCTGCGTTTGGATGTCTTGTAGGCAAGAAAAAAGGTGCTGACAGTGGACAACCTTTGTAAGAGGGGAATGATTCTCCCGAACGTTTGCTTATGTTGTATGGAAAATGAGGAATCGGCAGGTCATGTTTTCGTCCACTGTAAATTCATTCATCAGATATGGACCTAAATCTTATTGCGTTTTAAAGTGGTGTGGTCATTCCCCTCATCGACGGTTGATCTCTTAAGGGCACGACATGGAGTGAATTTGGGTAAACAGAGGACTGGGCTTTGGAGAATGTCTTTCCTTGCTATTTGGTGGTCAATCTGGGTGGAAAGAAATGGTAGATGTTTTCGAGGTGAAAGTTTCTCGGCGGAGGTGATTTCGCAAAGGGCTAGATTGCTTATTATAGGTGGGCTTTTATAGTGGAAGATTTAAAGGATTCTAATTTGTCTTTTCTTTGTGCCTAGTGGAATCGTTCTCTCAATGATTCAGTTTTTTGTTTTGGTTTTGTAGTTCTTTCATTGCTTAATGAATTTGTGTTCTCTTTTAAAAAAGAAAAGAAAAAGAGAATAAAATTAAAGATCTGCCCAGCTATCTGGAAACTGTAGGATAACCTTTGATGCATAGACCCATTCTTTGATATGAGATTTCGCCATTTGGGATACATCGGACGAAGTCCTTTGCTTGTTCCTGAAGTAGTGCTGATTTCTTTCTAACCATATGAACCATAAACCTGCCACTAAACTAATGTGCCACACACATCTCCCAATCTTTCCTTTTCCCCCTCCATGCCATGCCAAAAGAATCGATCCACAGAATTTGGAATCACCCACTATACCCCAAAAAGTTTAAATAAACTCTCGCAAACAACTTTTGCAAAATCACAATGAAGGAAAAGATGATCCATCGATTCTGCATCTTGATAACACATCACACAAACGTTTGGAAGGATCAACTTTCTTTTTTGAAGATTATCAATTGTTAAGATCCTTGGTTCATTAACATTCCTCCACCCGCTTAAAACCTTGTAGAGAGACTTCACTGAGAATTTCCCTAATTTATCGAATAACCATTTGTAACTTCTAAGAGTCATTTTATGAAATAACCGGATTCACTTTGGATAACATTTGAAGTAACCCCATTAACTTTTCTATTTCTTCATCCTCCAAATTCCTTTGACACGGTGGAAGCCCAAATGACTTGCTCCCCTTGAATGGAAAAGCACTTTTCAACTCTCAAATCTCCTTCTAAAGCCACCCTCTCTAAACATGGAAAAATTTCCTTTATCTTTTGATCCCCCACTCAAACGTCCTCCTAAAATTTTATAATTTTCCCATCCCCCAAATTTTACCCTACCCCTTCCCACACTTTTGCTTTTCATCGACGCCACTCCTCTCCATAGATATGATGATCTATACAAAGAAGATAACTTTGTCCACCTACTCAAGCCATCAACCTCATACTTCCTTACAATCACCTCCCTCCACAACGAGCCCTCTTCCACTCCGAACCGACATACCCATTTTCCTAGCAACATTGAATTCATAATCTTCAAACTCCTAATTACCCGTTCCCCCTTGGTCCCATGGCTTGCACACCTCCTCCTACTTCATAAGATGGAACTTGTGCTTTTCATCCGCTCCCTACCACAAAAAATCCTGCCTAAGCTTTTCTAATCTATGTAAAACTGACTTCGGACATTTAAATAACGACATATAGTATACCAGAAGATTAGACATTGTCAACTTAATCAGAGTTAACCTTTCCCCAAAAGATAAGTATCTCCCTTGCCATTGTGACAACTTTCTTTTGAACCTCGCAACCACTTTGTCCCACAAATGCTACCCAGGTTTTCCTATACATACAGGGAGTCCCAAAAATGTAGTTGGAAAAGATCCAACCCTAAATCGTACTATTCAGATAACATGCTTGTTGCTAGGAATCACATTGCACTCTTCTACCGACACTTCATTAACTATAGCTACTCTATGCAGACCATGAAACTTTAACAGCAGATTTCTTCTCCCCCACCCTTTAGACCCCTTTCCCCACCTTGAAACTAACACTTTCGATAAAGATTTCTCTGGCTTCTTTGTAACGTCTTCTATTTTGCAAATGTTCTTCAATACTGAGTTGCCAAACCAAGTCCAACCCTAGGTTAGCCTTTGTTGGCAAATTAAGGTTCATTTTTGTATATGACTCAATCACTTTGTCATATACAACCTGAATTAGAACATTGAACTAAATAAGATGGTTTCTCCACATCAGTAGTTCCACCGCAGCAAACTTACTTCCCCTAGTAATTGACCATTCCCTAGTAATTGACCATTTCCAACAGAAAAAGATATCATATTCTACTTTAATTAACTCTTTTGGTGCCAGGAAAAATCTGGCTTCGCTCAGCCAACTTGAAACCATCAGGCTGTCTTGAAGCAAAAAAAAGAAAAAGAAAAGAAAAGAAAAAAAAGTCACTGAAAGTGTCAAGATGCTATATGAGAAACCAATTTAACTTCAAAAGCATGTGTCCCTCATCAAGAGAGACGGGAGATTTTCGGCTAAGAATCACAAATTGGAATATTCAAATAATATTGATCATTGATCATGCCATTCGGTTTATCACTTCCCCCCCTTCACTCATCAAGTCCAGAAATTGTTCTAAAACACATGCCACTCTGAGTAACATGACTCACTAAGTACACTCAGTTCTGGGCTTAGGCTTGTATGAGATCTTAGACCATGTTTGGATAAATGTGGGGGGGGGAGTGATGATTTTAGGCAATGATTATTTCATTAAGCACTATTGAAACATGGATTTCCATTTTAAGGGTCTCGTTTCAATAGCAAGTGAAAATCTTAGAATTGTGAGATAATGGTCACCAAGTTTCTTGTGCCAAAGAAAGTGCAATGATAGCTTTGTGGAATCCTTTCTTTTCCTTGCCTTCCAAACATCTCAAACTATTGCATCAATGGAAAACCTTTCCCATTTCCATTGATTTTCATGGAATTGGTGATATCCAAGCATGCCCTTAAAAGTCCAGGTCAGCAAGGAGTAATTATGTAAATTGTTTAGAAATCTAGAGATGACAGAAACACAGGAACTGAGTACATTTCAGATGTATTGAATAAAATGTCATATAATAGTTTGGAGAAAGTTTGCCTCATATGGACAAGAGCAAATAAAGTTGTGAAGCTTAAGAATCAAAACCATAAATATCAGACCTAAGATAATAATCGGGTTAGAAGGTTTTAAGTAATATTGATGCATGTGCTTATGCTTTTCTAATTCAACAGACAGATCTGTCATTTCAATATCATTAAAAAATCGACTCAAAAAATGGTCAACTAACCTGATCCAAAACGTTTCCTTGGGTATCTTGGATACGGGCGATAATCACCAAGGACTGTTGAAACATCAAACATGAGCATACATCAGAACATAGCTTGCACACTGATTTCCCATTGCTAGAAAATGTACAACTAATAGAACTGAAATTTGAGAATACATGATCATAATATTCTTAAGGTCTCCAGTCCAAACGGCTGAACCAGAAGTTACCCTCCACCCAGCAGATTACTTCCAACCTTTCATGCACACAGGACATCCAACTTGTCCAATAGTTTGGCCCCATCACGAGGATCACCTTGCACTAAAATCAGCCACATCCATTCATTGAGTGGACCACAATTGTATTATGTTATTTTTCAATGGATGTACATTGTTTTCTATGGTGTGGCCCAACTAATAAGTGAATGGGGCTAATTTTTGGATAAGGTGACCCTCAGGGGTGAGGCCAACTTATTGGAAGGGTTGGATGTTGCATGCACATGATAGGTTGGAAGATATTCTCTAGGTCGACAGTAAATAAAATGGATGTTGCACGCATTTTGTGGAATCATTTTCTCCGAATCCAGGTGAGTGATCCCAATGTGTTTCCTTAAATTAAAATTAAAATAGATTGATTATTATTTGTTTAATTGGTTGTGATCAACTGTTTGGTGATTGATTTAGTATTAAAGCTAATATGCCGATGTATGACACATACTGATTTGTGAATACATGTCCACATGAATAGATGTTTGACTTATTATGTTTTGGACACTGAATTCCATTTGTATATACGCTGAAAAATATGTTGTATCATGAACCGTATAAGAATAAGGAAGCATAATCATTCTCCATTTCATAGTATATGCATAGTCGATCCTGGGGAACCTTCCTGGAAGAATGTCGATCTTGGTAGAATCTTTACTAAATGCGCGCCACTGCCCATGCCTACCGAAAGGTGGAAACCTACCCAAGTGGTGGATGTGGGTTGACGATTATCCAACCCAAGTAGATGGATGATCATCCCATCTGATACATTCATACATCATGTGCATTCTATGTTTCGGTACTATTTTAATTTTGATGTGCATGAACCATGTTGGGTTTTCTTACTAGGCCTGGCCAGCTTATTGTTTCATTGATGGAAAAACCGTACAGATGAGATGACAGCTAATGAGTTGGTCCAAGAACAGGAAGGTGCCGCTGAACCAGTGAACGACCCATGTGACATGTGGCCTTATCTGACAAAATTGGAATTGGCTGCTTTGGACTGTTCCTAATTGTTCATTTTTAGACTTTATTAGTTATTCTTGGAACTAGTCTGATTGATGTTGCATGATGATGTTGATTTTATTTCTCTTTAACATTGGATAGGGTTATATAATATTTATTTGATTTGAATTAGACATATAAATGAGACCCCAAATGGGTGGGTCTTTAGTTAGAATCTAATTAGATGAGATTGAATGCTTGCTGGTTTTAGTTGTATAGAATGTGCTTGTGTTGTATGGATTCTAGATTATACATTAACAATGTTAGATCTATACCTCTGAGTAACTATAATTAACAGATTTTGTACACAGTGTACAAGTCACGATGCGGATCTCAAGTCTGGGATGCGCGTTCGGTACCCGAAATTCTAGTCATGACAGCCAGCCCCACCCGCCATCTCCAAAAAAATTACAAATTACAAGACTTAAACAAACACTCAGCCTACAACTTACCAGTACAACTTACAACTTTTTTTTTGTTGAAAAGTAACGATTTTATTGAAAAGCTGCCAAAGGCAGGAAAGAATAAAAAAGCCTGAAAGCAAAAAACAGAAACTGGATTATAGCCCCAACAGGGCCAAAAGGATATAAATGTGTAGATCCTTGATTCCCGCTGCCCACTCGAGCACCCAACTTAAAACTCTTTGCATAACTGTCCCCACCGCTGCCACTTTGTTTTCAAAGCATCTGTTGTTCGTTTCTCCCTAGATGGCCCAAAGACATGCCGTCGCTCCTAGATGCCAAGCCACTTTACCTTCTTTACCAACTCCTCATCCATGCCATGACTCTAGGAAGGATGTGATTGTTGCCGGCATAACCCCCGACATGTTGAGGGTTTGGAGGAAGGTATTCCAAACTGATGAGGCGTATGGACAATGAAGGAAAAGGTGATTGACAGTTTCCTCATCCCGCATGCACATAATAAAAATGTTAGGCAGAATCATTCCTTTCTTGCACAGGTTGTCCACTGTTAGAATCCTGTTTCTTCCTAGCAACCAAACAAAGGATGTCACCTTCGGTGGGGCTCCATATTTCCAAAAATGAAAATTATTAAGGACTGGAGATTGTGTTTGAGAAAGGATCTTATAGAAGTATTCCGCTTGAAATCTGCCTGTCGTGTGACCCTTCCATGTCATGGTGTCTTCCGTGGTAGAGTCAATCCTCACACTACTCAGATTTTGCGTCAGATTTAGTAGCAAATTCACTTTGAAATCTGAAAGTTCCCTTCTACTTTGGGGCGTCCAAACTGTTTGCTCACCTATTTTGGAATAATAGTCCTTCACCATGGCGACTCTATCTAAGGCTAGAGAAACCAGAGCCGGGAACTCATCCTTGAGCGGGCGATCTCCAATCCATTGATCCTCCTAGAATCGCATGGGTGATCCGTCTCCTATAGTGAAAGAAATACCTTCTTTAAAGTTAGCTACCATTGATTTTATAGCCTTCCAAATCCCTGACATCCTATACCGAGAAGAGTTTTTGGTCCACCATCCTCCCGTTTCGGTTCCGTATTTTGATGCGACAACAGTTTTCCATAGAGTTTTATCTTCCGTTGCAAATCTCCATAACCATTTTCCCAATAGAGCTTCATTCACTTGCTGCATAACACGTAAACCAGCTCCTCCTTCTTCTTTAGGCTTGCAGACATCCTTCCAGTTAAGGAGATGAAATTTCCGTTTAATCTCTTTGCCGCTCCAAAGAAAATCCTTTCTTAATTTTTCCAATCTTTCTAGAACTTTTCTGGGCATTTGAATAAAGACATGAAGTATATGGGCATATTAGAGAATGCCACTTTGATTAGAGTTAAGCGTCCTCCAGACGATAAATGACGTTTCTTCCAAGAGGATAACTTGCGCTCAAGTCTTTCAATGACTGAATCCCATAGATGTTTTGGTGGTTTTCCTATACAAAGAGGAAGTCCCAAATAGGATGTGGGAAAAGTCCCTTCATTGCACTCGTACTTCTTGGCTAAATTCTAGACCTCCTCCTTTGTCGTGTGGATGCCTAACATTTTGCATTTAGAAGGATTGACTTTTAGCCCTGATATAATTTCGAAGCAAAGTAATAGTTTCCTCAGATTCTCTACCATGGACTCAGCTTCGCAGAAAAGGATTGTATCATCCGCAAATTGGAGGTGCGTTATACATGGTCTCGCTCGAGCCGTCTTGAATCCTTAGAAAAGACCCACTTCTTGTCCCTTCTGTAACATCCTGCTTAGAGCTTTTGCTACCACTACAAATAAAAATGGGGATAGGGGATCACCCTGCCACAATCCTCTTGAAGCCTTGAAAAAGCCGGAACCATTCACCATAATCAAATAAGAAGTTGAAGAAACACATTCTCTAATCCAAGATCTCCACCTCTCGCTCCAGCCAAAACGAGACAGCATGTAATCCAAGAAGCCCCAATCAACATGGTCATAAGCCTTCTCTATATCTAGCTTACATACCACCGCCGATGTTCCTTCTCTATTTTTTCAATCTATACTTTTGTGTTTTAGAAGAGCACAATCCAGAATCTGTCTTCCCGGAACAAAAGCACTCTGATTCTCGGATATAATCGATGCCAACATTCTTTGAAACCTGTCAGCCAGGATCTTCGCTAGGATTTTGTATGGGGCCCCAATAAGACTAATAGGTCTAGAGTCCTTAAGATTAACGACACCTTCAAGTTTCGGGATCAGAGCTATGAAAGTTGCCCCCCATCTCCTTGGATAATCTTCCCCCATCATAAAATTCTTTGACGAAAGTCATGACTTCATCTTTAATAACCGTCCAGAAAACTTGAAAAAAAAAAAAAAGCCAGTGGGTATCCATCTGGTCCAGGAGCTTTGTCTCTTCCCAAAGTATCGACAGCTGCTTTAACTTCTTCTTCCTATATCGGACGTTCAGTGTAATATCTATTCCTCCGACAACCTAGGAAAGTCCAGGTTATCCAAAAGTGGACGATTCCCCGGTTCGGCAGTTAGAAGCTGCTCATAGAACCGCACAATCTCATTGCATATACTGGCTTTATCCTCCACCCGTTTTCCGTTTATCAACAGACTTCCTATATGATTGTCCCTGGCTCTAGCACTTGCCATATTGTGAAAGAAAGATGTATTCTTATCTCCTACCTGCAGCCACTTCGCTCTGGATCTTTGTCGCCACTTTATCTCTTCTTCTTTGATCCTCTTTGCATACTTTATGCTTAGATCCGTTCTTTTGGCTTCTGTTTCTGATAGACACCTTGTTTCTTCTTTTATATCCAGCTCCTGAATTTCTGCTATTATTTCTTCTACCTCCTTTTCCCTCTTTCCCAGAACGTCTTTTTTCCAAATGTTGAATTTCGCTTTTAGCATTCGAAGCTTCTGAGATAACCTGAATCCCACGTAACCTTCTACTTCGAACGACTCCCACCAATCACTGACCATATTGTAGAAGCCTTCCACCTCTAACCAAGACAATTCGAATATGAACGGCCGAGGCCCCCAATTGTCTTCCTCTACTAGCAAAACTATCGGTTTATGATCAGAAAACATTTGCAGCCAGCCTATTTGCTTAGAAACTGGATATTTTTCGGCCCACTCTACCGAGACTAAGAACCTGTCGATCCTTGACATAGTCGGGGACTGCTGTCCATCCGTCCAAGTATACAGGGCACCTTCCAGAGGTAAATCCACTAGATCATTGCGTTGAATCCAATTGGAGAACCCCCTCATGCTGGTGGCGATTTTTCTGTTCCTCGAACGCTCATACGAAAACCTGGTGACATTGAAGTCTCCACCCAGACACCAGGGATGTTGCCACTTGTTTCTGACTGTGTCCAGTTCGTCCCATAGAAGAGGTCTAATGGATGTTTTGTTCGGACCGTAAATGGAAGTAAAAATCCATGAAAATCCCGAAGCTTTATCCCTTAGGACAACTGAAACAAAGAATCTACCAACCCAACTATCTCTTCTTTTCCACTTTTGCGAGCTCCATGCAGCAACTATTCCTCCTGACGCCCCTATAGCGTCTAGCGTCACCCATTCTTTATGTTTTATACCCCACAACGAATGAGAATTTGATTGTTGAAGGATTGGAGTTTTGTTTCTTGTAATGCTATCACCTGAACTTTGGCTTTGCGGCAAACCTCTTGAACCTACTGTCTTTTCTCCTTGCTCCCTAAACCCCGGAAGTTCCAAGATAACATCTTCATTGGTCCACATTCTTTCCCCCTTGTCCCCTATGCAGAGCATAGACTCTGCTACCCGTCTCGAAAGTAATCGATGTCTGTAGCTTTTGAAGCTCCCTCCAGCCTTTCGGTGACTTTCTGATTGCTGGATGTCGTAGTTGTAAACATTGCCTTCCTCTTTCCGCTACAAATTGCATCGTTTCCTTCATATCATGCTCTGTTTGTCCGAATGAGACTCCCACCATTCTTCCCACTTGGCCCAGAGCATCCCTAAGCCAATTCTTATACCTTGTAGACAGTTCACGACCTGACATTAGCGTCACCAATTGTAACGGAGCTATGATTATTGGCTCTTCTCCTTCTGAGGAAGGCAATGTATAGAGGCCCCTGACAGTATCGTCCTAGTTGACGGCCCCTGACATTGTCCGATCACTACTGTCCTAGTTGATTCCGTGTATAGAGGCCCTCGCAGCATCTTAGAGGAGAGATCTCTCTTCTACATGAGGAGTAACTTGTGACTCCCTATCACCTGTCTCTAAGGAAATATCGTAGCCAGGGGCTGTCAATAAATCATTGTCTTTGAGGCCTATAACACGTGTTTGGATTGGCACAAGTGCCCACTCAGCTTCGTTGCTCGCTCGCATGCCCCATTCATCTTCCACGTGCGGCAATGTTATTGCCTTGTCTTTTATATTTTGTGCCTCGTCCCCAAGCCTCACTCCCGAGGCATCAGCTGTCTCCACCTCCTCACTGAAGCTGATTTCCTCCTCACCTTTTCCAGCCTCGGTTTCCGAGCCTGTATGTTTGGAGTCCGCTTCCGTGTTGGAGAAAGACCGTTCGGAACCATGTGTCTTGTTGTCCTTTTCTTCCTTCTCCGAAGCTCCTTCGGATCAAGTATCCACTATCCACCGAACACATGTCCCTGCCTTCCTGTCTCATCAAGTCATCGTTGGTACCTTCCATGATCCTGCCGTTCTTTCGCTGCCACGTGGTTTCATCGATGGAGAAATCGTCTGTATCAAGACATCCATATGTGGCACGGGTTTCAGACTTTGGTGTCGAAGTATATAATTCCAAAGCTATAATCGGGTCTGCCTTCATCTCTGCCACTCACGCCCTGCCAGGAACGGGTGTCACCGATCCAGACGTAGCTCCTCGTACAACAACCTGTCCACCAATTGGAAGAAAGCACGAAGCCATCCTTCCTTTTGGTGTCTCACAGGAGCGTGGAAAGTATGCTCCTTCGTCGGACTGATCTTTTTGCGCCTCCTTTGCTTTCTTCTTCCCTGACTTCCAAATATCTCCCCACCATCGAGATGGTAGTCCCTGAACTTCCCTCTCCACCTTCACCCTGATCTGAGTAGAGCCTACGTGAATAGGGATATTCTGTGGATGCTGGGTCCCCTTTGTCATCTTAACCTTAATTCTTGCCACACTAACTTCTACCCCTGTTTCTGTTTCGTGATCAATATCTGTCACCTCTCCCCAGCAGGAACCTATCGCCCGGAACAATTCAGAATACCAGAGTTCTATCAGGATCCCCCACAGGAGAAACCACTCTTCTATGCCACCCACCATCCATCGCTGTCCCCGGCCTTGCCGCTATCCATGCTTCTCGATCTCCTATCGGGCATATGGAAAATTCCCCATCAAACAGCCCGCAAGCTCCTTTCACCCAAGCCCTGATGTCGTCGGTCGTCACGTCCCTCACACTTTGGACAATAACTGACCACTGCATTAAACCTGCTGATTTTGTGGCCACCCGAGGGTCTACATGCAGAATCGGTCCAGCTGGGAGGTCTTCCTTCCATATCCATTGGTTTTCACTTCTCGCTGGACCCTCTAGATCTACCCTCTGACTCTTCTGTTGATCTTTATCTCCTCCATCCTCATCTGATACAACTTGAGTGAAAGTTCTTTGATCTTTGTTCGAGAGATTGATTGTGGCTTCCTTCGTACCTTCCAATCGACCTTCTTCATTCCTCTCCTTCCGATCCTTCATAGGGTATCCTTCTCTTCTTGCCCTCCCCGGCCTTCTAATGTTAGCTTCCCCCAGTCCGTACCTTGCTCTTTGCACCGATAGCTTGATTCCCCCGAATCTCTGACCATGGACCGTTTCCCCCAGTCCTTCTAATGTTAGGGTATCCTTCTTTTCTTGCCCTCCCCAGCCTTCTAATGTTAGCTTCCCCCAGTCCGTACCTTGCTCTTTGCACCGATAGCTTGATTCCCCCGAATCTCCGACCATGGACCGTTTCCACCGCTTTCTGTATCTCCTCTTCCGCCGCCATTCTAACAAAAGCGAATCCGTGAATAGACCCAGTATGCCAATCTTTCGGGATTACCACTTCTTATACCTTGCCGGCTTTGCCTAAAACACGTGAAAATGTATACTTGTCCCACTCTGGAGGAAACGATTCAACAAACAGAGTTGGATAGTCTTCTTTATGGATCTGCACCTGGTTCCTGCTCCTGTATTTCTTTCCTCTTACTGTTATCCATCTTTCGGCATGTATTTCTTCCTTGCCTGAGTTTCGGTCCTCTGCAATCCTCCTCCTTTTTCGGTCATCTTCCTCGGTAATCGCTGATTGATAGATCTTCTGCTTGATCATCACTCCTTTTCGCCTGTCGGTCATCTTCTTCTGCTTGAATCTGCTGCTTGATGGTAATTCCGAGGTATTGATAAGCCTACCTAAAAAATGCAATTATGTCTTTATGTTCCTATATACATGTCTAATTCTTTGAATTAATTACCTTGATACATGCAGAAGTCTCATGAGGCTTTTGTATCTGTATCCAAAACTGTACCCTCTGAATACATACGATACTGATTTCCAGTAACAGATATGAAAATTGCAAATGAACAGGTTACAAACTTACAATTTAAAATACAATTCCAGATTTCCAGTCCTGCATAAGAAATTGAAATTACAAAACAAAAAATAAAAGCATTTCGTAAATACTAAATACAAAATAATAATAATAATAAAAAAATAAAATTGAAAGAAGTATACAAACATCAAATCTAATATTGCATTCTAAATTTTTACTTTTCCATGCATTTCTAACTAAAACCCTTTCAAATCAGAAAAAACCAACTTTTTCTATTTATTTTTTTTTTGGTATTTTTCATAAATCACCAACAAATGGTGTGAAAATATATTTAAAAAAAAAGGAAAAAATGCATAGAAACAATAGATTTAATATTGTATTCTAACATTCCATGCATTTCTAACTAAAACCCTTTCAAATCAGAAAAAGAAACCAACTTTTTTTTTCATAAATCACTAATAAATGATACGAAAATACCAAAAAATTAAAAAAAATTGAAAAATGCATAGAACAACAGGTCTTTTTTTCTTGGCTAGTACCCAACATCATACTATTAGTACACACACCCACGCTGTTAGTCACCCTGCAATGTTAGCCACCCCCACGTTGGGATTCGATACCTACACCTCAATGTTGAGACAAGGTTATAGAACAACAGATCTAATATTGCATTCTAACATTCCATTCATTTCTAACTAAAATCCATTAAAAAACAAATCTAATATTGCATTCTAACATTCCATGCATTTCTAACTAAAACCCATTCAAACTTGGGAAAAAACCCTACTTTTTTTTTTTTGTATTTTTCATAAATCACCAATAAATGGTGCAAAACTAAAAAAAATTATGAAAAATGCATAAAAACAATAGATTTAATATTGCGTTCTAGCATTCCATGCATTTCTAACTAAAACCCTTTCAAATAAAAAATAAACAGCCTTTTCCATTTTTTTCTTCTTCGTATTTTCATAAATCAGTAAAAAATAGTGCGAAAATACAAAAAATACAAAAAATTGAAAAAAGCATACAAACATTAGATCTATTATTTCATTCTAACATTCCATGCATTTCTAACCATAACCCTTTCAAATCAGAAAAAAACCAATTTTTCTATTTTTTTTGTATTTTCGTAAATCACCAAACAATGGTGCAAAAATATGAAAAATTAAAAAATAAACACACAAACATCAGATCTATTATTGCATTCTAACATTCCATGCATTTCTAACCATAACCCTTTCAAATCAGAAAAAACAACTTTTTCTAATTTTTTGTATTTTTCATAAATCATACAAACATCAGATCTATTATTGCATTCTAGCATTCCATGCATTTCTAACCATAACCCTTAAAATAAAAAAAAAAACTAACTTTTTCTAACTTTTTCTTATTTTTCACAAATCACCAAAAAATGGTGAGAAAATACAAAAAAATACAGCAAAATTGAAAAAAGCATATAAACATCAGATCTATTATTGCATTCTTGCATTCCATGCATTTCTAACCATAACCCTTCAAATAAATAAAAAACTAACTTTTCTAACCTTTTCTTATTTTTCATAAATCACCAAAAAATGGTGCGAAAATACAAAAAAATACAGAAAAATTGAAAAAAGCATACAAACATCAGATCTATTATTGCATTCTAGCATTCCATGCATTTCTAACCATAACCCTTCAAATAAAAATAAAAACAACTAACTTTTTCTTATTTTTCATAAATCACCAATAAATGGTGCGAAAATATAATTTTTTTTTTTGAAAAATGCATAGAAACAACAAATCTATTATTGCATTCTAACATTTCATCCATTTTTAACAATAACCATTTCAAATCAGAAAAAAAAACATAATTTTTTTTTTTACATTTTTCATAGATCACCAAAAAATGGTGCGAAAATACAAAAAATTAAAAAAAAAATGAAAAATGCATAAATTCCAGCAGCACTATGTCAATTAGGTGTTTCATCACTTGTTTTCATCAATTTCAGCAGGAAATCAGAAGAAAAAACATGTACTAACCTCCATTTCGAAAATCCCCAAAATGGCCCACCCCTCACTCGAGCTTCGATCTGTCAAAACTTATTTGATTTGGAGTTTAATCTTCAAAAGTATGGAGGAAGCACCTGAAATCAATATAGAATCAACTTAGGAACAAAGAAAATCAGAGAGAAGTGGAAAAAATCTGCAAACTTGCCTTCAATATTAAGGATATAACTGAAGCACACTGTATCATTGGAACTAGGATCCTAAGAAATTGCAAGAGAGACAATTTATGTATTTCAGCCTCACTATGTCGAGAAGATCTTGAAAGATCACGGTCTAAGTGATTGTCAATCAATTGGTACTTCTATGGATGTTACTTAAAAATTGTCGAAAGACACTGTCTTACCCATGGTGTTGTTCTCGAGTATCTTCAAAAAATGCGAAAATTGCCTTCTGCTGGTGTGGTTGAAATTCTGATCCATGTAGTAACATGTGCAGGACCAGATATAACATATGCTGTTGGTGTGATGAGCAGATTCACAAAGTGATCAAGGTATTGAACATTCAGAATTATGAAATATCTAAAGAGAATTAGAGACAATGTTTTGTTCTCCGGAGGTCATTCCTAACTCTTAGCAGGAGATAGTGGTGTTGATTGGTCAAACAACGTAGATGACAAAGAATAGACTAGTGGGTAGATATTCACATGTGGTAGTGGTGTTATTTCTTGGGTGCACAAGAAAGAGGATTGCATATCACAATCCACCGTAGAATCTAAGGATATGGCCTTTTGTTTGGTAGGCATGGAGGCTGAATGGTTGAATTAATTTTGAACGATTTTCCCATTTCAAACCTAGTTGCTTGATTAAAATATATTTTGACAATGAGTCTGCAGGTTGATTTATTTGTGATCCAGTCGCTGATCACAAAGTGAAAATATATTTGACTATTTGTTTTTTGTGAAATCATGAAATAAAAGTTCTGTAGTGAGACCCATTATGGCATGTAGAAATGTTCTTTCTTTTAGCATATCATGCATAAATAAATAAATAAAAATGTGATGTACATTGCAAAACCTGTGAAAGGTCTTTGTTGGGGTCAGGCGGTCAGCATAGCAGGTAGTTGATAGTGACAATCAAGAGTTGACACTCTCAAAATCCTAATGAAGAAGTCATAAGGTAAAATAAAATCCTTGATGAATTAAGTCACAAGGTTGGTGTAGAAAGTCACTACAGCTTCATATGCACGTCAAGTTGCAAAAGTAAAAGATCTATGAATTCAACCTTTTTTTGACGAGGTTTACTAATTCTACGCACATAGTGTACGATAAAGTAGCCACACTCTTTGATAGACATGTATCGAGTGGGTCAAAGTCTTCATGTATTAAAATCAATTCCTCAGTTCTTTATCCATTTCTTGTGTGTACCTAGAGAAGAATGAGGAGAGGCGTCTTTGGGAGTTTTGCTAACTCCACACACATGTAAAGCCATACACATATGCACATGGGGTTACACGTTCAAATATAAATGTGTATGATATTTGGGCTTTTCATAAGATAGGAAATGATCCTTTGATATTTTGCCGAAAGAAATTATATAATTGTACTCTTCAGGTCCCACAAAATATCAAGCAAATTGATGATTAATATATATATATTTAATTGTAGACACCGCACCTGGCCATGGAATGACCGATTGCACCCCCCAAGGAACCTCAAAAACCCTTTTCTAAGTCCATCCTAGAATACCTCCAAACCCAATCCAAACCAACCTAGAGCCTAATCTAGCCATCCAAACCTTAAAGTAAGGCCAAATTGCACACTTTGGTGGTAGCAGAAAAATCCAAAATTTGCTTGCCCTTTTTTCCTCTTGATATAATTGTACTCTTCAGGTGACCCACAAAATATCAAGCAAATTGACGATTAATTTTTTTTTAAATTGTAGACACCCCACCCGGCCATGGAATGACCAATTGCACTAAAATAAAATGGATTTCACCCCTCGGAGGAACCCTAAAACCTTATTTAAGTTCATCCCAGAATACCTCCAAACCCAATCCAAACCAAACCTAGAGCCTAATCCAAGCCATCTAAACTCTAAAGTAAGGCCAAATTGCACACTTTGGTGGCAATGGAAAAATCCAAAATCTGTCCCCGAAATAAGCAACAAATCAACCATGCATTGAAATTTGAGTTAGAAACAAGCAACGAAAATCCCTTATTTTTCATCCAAAAATCTCCGTCTCAAAATCACAAGCAAACAAACCATGCCTCGGGATTCAGGTCAAAGGGAGGATTTCCATTACTCTAAATTTTTTTGTTCTTTTGGAAATTGCTCCAATTTTTGCAATCAACAACCAATCAATTTGATATCAAGATTGGGTAAATCACCATTAACAGAAATTGGATTTCCACTGTTAGTACACCCAGATCCATAGCTCAAGTGGGAGACTGAGTGAAACACTTGAGGTGTTGGTATCGATTCCCAAGGGGGGTGGCTAACATTGTTGTGTGACTAATAGGGGGGTGGGTGTACTAACAATGGGGTGTGTACTAACAAAAAAATAAATAAGAAATGGATTTTCTCTTTTGATGAGAAACCCAAAAATTGACCTCATTTCTGTAATTTTCAAAATTTTCTATCATACCTACCCTTACTATAAGTCTTCCAGAAAACGGATTTCCTCTTTTGATGATAAACCCAAAAATGACATCATTTGTGTAATCTTTGAATTTTTCTATCTTACCTACCCTTATTATAAACCTTCCAAACCTTATTTCCAAAAAAATATTAAAAAAAACTTTATCTTTTTAACCCCAACCTTAGCCTAAATTACCAAGCCTACCATCCCTACCAACTAATAAAAAGATGTTACGTGTTCTAAAAACTTTCAAGAGCCAATCACAATAAGCCATGTGGTATTTTGCCCTTAACCTTCACCCAATTCACCAAATGCCATCACCTTCACCTATATAAACCTCTCACCTGTCTCATCTCCAACACCTTGGAACCTTGAACAATAAAATAAAAAAAGAAGCCATAAGCTTCCCTGGCAGACTGTAGTCTCTCTCTCCCTTAGCCTTCCCATAACCTCTCCCACAAAACCCCTTAAGGTGGGTCTTAGGAGTAGGGTTTGGATGAAAGAACTCAATCATATTTTCCTATAGAAGAGTGCTAATGTTCTTCCTTCCCATCTTACATCTCCAAACAAAACTGACATCTTTTTATGAGAATTAACAAAATTTTATTGAGACATATAGGACTGACATCTCCAAATCTCACAAACTATGGTACGGAAGAGTGTCAAAGTTCTTCCTTCCCCACTCACACATCCCCATTACCCTTGGTCAATTCGAGCGGATTCTTTTACTACTCTTTTATTTATATTGCTTTACATTTATTGCATTGCCACATCTTCCTTCTCATATACCCCTTGCTGTATATCTGGGTTATTTTCATTTTTATTTCTTTATTTATTTTCAAGCAATAATCTAGAGCTAGAATCCTAAAAATCTCAAATCTCATGAGTAGAAATTATATGTTTGTACAAGTAGAGAAGGGTGCCTAACACCTTCCTTCTTTGTAATTGAGGCCCTTATTTGGAATCTACTGATGTAGACCACACATGGAGTCATTCAAATCCAGACCATTCATCTTGGCTGCTTAGTTATCGTGGTTTTACAGTGTCTAACTGGCCGTAGATTTCAAGATTTTTGCTAATTGCAACTCCAACACACATCACACATAACACACCACTCAGCATGCCCTGCTGCGAGCGTACACATGTGATCGTCCTCAAAAAAGTATATCCCGTTCCACAGAGAAAAACTTTGATACTCTGGCATATTGTGATGGATGATATGCATGCACTTATTAATCTTGTAAAAATTGCATATATGAAATACGAGTAATTTAAATTAAACTGCTCAAATTGTGCGTCTCAGTTTAGATGGATACTTCTTTTCTTTTCTTTTTAGATGGATAGTTAACCGAAAATTACACTCATTTGATTAACGGACTATACAATTGGTTGACATTTGTTGGGCGATTAAATTGAAAATATCCAATGGTCTTATTTTGACAAATGACCATGAATCGGAGGTTAGGATTATTCTATTAATCTGTTTTTTGGAATGTAAATCAGAGACTATCTTCCACAATTTAGCTAGTTTAATTTGATTTAATGTATGCCTCGCATACAATTTCTGAGTGCCTGTGCATCAAGTGCTATATGTAGCTAGAATATGTGTCAAAAACTTCATTACTGTGTCCCAAATGTAGAATTGGCAAACCTTCCAAAGTAATGCAACCATGAACAATCCCAAGAAGCACGTGATGAATATGTGGCCCCCAAACCCCAATTTGTGAATCCTACAGCCTGTCCAATGGGCCCCACATGTTAAGCCAGGCTTAGAGATTTTTTTTTTCAAAGATGAGTATCATTTTTTTGAAAGGTAACACTACCAAGGATTGAACCCTAGATCACTTACACTCACTACACTGTCTCTACCAGCTCATCTAATAACTGAGAGACTAAGATGAGTATGATTTGTGTGTATCTAGTTTGATTCTCTGAGGTCAACCAAAAATCCTTCTCATATGACCTAAATCTCTCTTCCTTTTATTATTTTCTGCTTATCTCTAATTTGTCTTATAAAGATCTTACAAAATATTAATATATCTTGTTAAAGATTCTCCAATATATTAATATATCCTGTTAAAGATCTTCTAAGACTCTAAAGGTAGCAGCGTTTCTATGGCTGGTCAGTAGGAACAAAGTGCTGACAATTGATAACCTTCAAAAGCGAGGTATGCCTATCCCTAATATGTGCTGCCTTTGTGAGCGGGATGCCGAATCGGTGGACCATCTCTTCCTTGGCTATCCATTTTCCAGCAAAGTGTGGGATTTTTTCTTTTCTCTGTTCGACGTTTCATGGGTTATGCCAAATTGTGCTTCGGACATGCTTTGGGCATGGACAGGTTATAGGGGGTGCAAAAAGAGGATAGCCATCTGGAATCTGATTCTTCCAGCCATATGGTGGTCGATTTGGGGGGAGAGGAATAGACGCCGGTTTCAGAATTTGGCGGGGTCAATGGCGCATTTAGTGATGAGTATCAAATCTTGTATTTGGGAATGGGCGGTGGTGTTGGGTATTAATGTAGAGCTTGTTCAGTCAATCCTTGGGATGCAAATGTAGTTATTGCCCATTTGTTTCGGCCCTGTATTCTTTTCCCGCACGTTGTGTGCTGGGCCTTTAATAAAATTATCCATTATCCTTAAAAAAAATAAAAATAAAAAGATCTTCTAAAGACCCTATCTTAAAATAGTAAAACAATAATGAATTAACATCCCTTTAAAAATCCTTGAAAATCTTTACTAAATAAAGACCTCAAAGAATCAAGCTAGACCCACGCATACAGTACCCATCTGGTTCACATGTGCAGTATTTTTTATTGTTTTCTTGATTTAGAATAATTAATTCTTTATGTGTGTGTGTCTAGGGAGTAAACAGTGTGTGAGTTTAGGGAGAATCTCTTGCAAAGGGAGTAAACTCTACAAAATCAACCTCTTCGAATTGTCTGACGTGTGTGCAAAAATCCGTTCCTCTTCTTATTTTCTCTCTCTTACAGCTTGCATTTCAAGGCCACCACCTTCGTTTTTCTTCAGATATGCATGAGGAAAGGCCAAGGAAGCGAGGAATTGATCTTTACATGTGAGTCAACTTTAAGACTTTGATCAACTCGACATGTCTCCATCAAAGAGGTGGTAAAGCTACTTTATTCTACACTGTATGTGTAGAATTAGCAAAACTCACAAATGATTGAATGGAGGATCATTGGATTAATATCAATGAACCTTTAATTTGAAGGTAATCCCTACCATAAGATTCTTATTGTTGTTGATGGTTCATTGGAGTAGTAGGCTAGTTGCTAGAAAAGCCTCCACATAAGACGATATGCATTTGAACTATCAAATCATGTGTGCTAAATAGAGGATTATTTGCACTTTGTGTGCAAGTGGTCCTATGTGATTTGATTCTTGTAAGTTTTGTACAATTATCTAGTGAGTTGTAGATAATTGTATTTGAGAAAAAGACCCAAAAGAAGTTGTCAACTATCTAGGGGAGAAGATCTTACTATTAGAGTACTTAATGTCGAGCCAACATCTTTTGACCCTTTGGAGGATAGGTGTTAAATCTCTCATGAAAAAGCAAAGGTATGTGTTTCGTTTGCACAACATCAATACAGACCTACGAAGCACAAAAAATGAAGAGATTGCACATCTTACCAAAAAAAGAAAAAAAAAGGTACATGCTTATGTTGATTGCAGGCTTGTTCAATGGTTCAAAGGCAACTCCTACCATTGATTGTGTGTATCGTGTTCGCATAAGGTTTAAAGGTGACCTTTACTTTAATTGTGTGTTCTATTTATCATAGCAGTCACGGGGCTTATGTTAATAGTATCAAGTGTGGGATGTTAGGAGAGACACTTCATTGACACACGTGTGCCAAAGTGAAATGATGCCCTTGTGTTGTGTCCTTCGGTCTTTAGTGGTAATCACATTTCCATTTTTTTTGTAGTGGGACAGGTATCCCTTGTTTATGTACATATGTCCATTTCCAATTCATTTTTTGGTTTCATTCATCAAATAGTTTTTCTCATTATCACTTATTAAAAGTGGGAGTTGCATGTATTTGAATAAGTGCGTGCATCTTACTAATTTAATTATGTGAAGACATGTTTTACAAATGCATGCACTTTATTGGTTTCATCTTTGGTTTATGAGTCACCTTGAATGCTATGTAGGGGTTTGGACTTGGTGTTGTTTATATATAGGGGTAAAGTGAACATCCAATGTGTACTTGAGAGATCCTTCTTTTCTTTGCTACACCTTTGAGGTTGACTTCCTACAACTTTTTTCACACATCCTTCTTGAGGGAGATAAGAGCGGTCTAACCTAGCCTGGACAACTATATCTCGGTAACAGCCAAGGTGAAAAGGTAGAATCCTCCTTCACTAGTGTAATCACAATATTGTCATATTGGTGACATGTTGCTTTTGGTCCTTTTTAACGATATCTTGAGATCATAAGTTTGCTAGAATATACTTGGTGAATATTCTTCCTAATGTTTTAAAATTGAGGGTAGGTTTGTGCATGTTGACGATAATTTACTAATTGGCATTGCCCACCCAACAACTCTTAGGGGCCATTTTTATGCAAGCAATGTTCTATATAAGTTGTTTCTGGTAAACAGCTTGGACATGGTTTGTTAAAATTTGGGCCATTTATGCATATTAACCAAGGAAAATAAGGATAATAGGTCTCTAAAATTTGATTGTTGGATGGTATATCTTTGCTAAAAAGTGGGATAAAGTTGAGGAAAGCTTATCACTAGTTTGGTTTATGCAGAAACACTGTTATGTGCATATGCATCATATGTGCTAAATGTGCCATATGTGCGGCCATTCTTGTTCAAGCACCTCAGGTGTGCCATCATCAATCTTCAAGCACGTTACGTGTGCTATGTGTTAACATGCACTTATCATAAATGTTAAAACTTGGATATGGTTTGTTAAAACTTAAAGCCATTTATCCATAGGAACTAAGGAAAAAAGGACAGCATGTCTTGAAAATTTGGCTATTAGTCAGGATAGTATGTCTTTGGTAAAAAAGTGGAATAAAGATGAGGAAAGTTTATCACTAGTTTGGGTTACATGGAAACAGTGTTATGTGCATGTGCATCATATGTGCTAAAGGTGCCATACATGTGACCGTCCTTGTTCAAGTGCCTCACATGAGCCACCATCAATCTTCAAGCACCTTACATGTGCTATGCGTTAAGGCATACATGTCATAAATGTTACACGTGCCATTAATCATCTTTAGCTCTTTACATGTGCGACGCATTCGATCTTTTATGGTATGTTTCATGTCTTTGACAAATAGGGGGCAACACAGCTAGCCCAAGACTACATGACTATGATAGCTTATTTAAGAAACATGATTGAGACTGCCTGTCCAAAACATAATATTAGGTTGATCAGTTGACGTGATAGTCTGGTGTTTTAAATCGCATCGCTACATTCTGTAGCATACCCTACATGCTACGTAGCATGTGAAAATAGCGCATTTCCCTTGTAGCGTACACTACAAGGGCTCTTGTGCGCTATGTAGCACGTGAAAAATAGTGCATTTCCCCTATAGTATACAGTATAGGGACCATAGCATATGCTACATGTTGTAACTTGTTAGTTCAATTGCTGATGTGAAATGGTGGTGACCCATCCTTCTCACATGTGGCAATGATGCAGAGCCACCCAGACCATCCAAATAGTGGGTCATATTGTAGATGGATAATACTTAAGGACTATCTGTACATTTAACTAGGGTTTAAATGGGTTAGTGGACCCGATGGGGTACCCAGACCCATCCCATTTAGACCCAACCCATTTGTTAAATGGTACAGGTCTGGGTCCAAGAACAGACCCATTTGCTAAACGAGTCTGGGTCTGGTTTCCTTTATATTAGGCCTAACCCGACTCGTCCCGAACCCATTTAGTAAGTGGGCAAGTTTGGTCTATGTTTCAAGGGACCCATCTAGCCCAGACCCGTCCAGGCCCAATTTTAAGCCTTGTTAAAATCCTTGCATGCTAAATCCAAACCTAGACCCATTAGACCCGACCCATTGATAAATGGGTTTGGGTGGATCTCTCTCTACCAGACCTAGACCCTTTTATGAATGGGTTTGATGGGTTGACTTGGACCCGACCTAGACCTATCCATTTAGTAAAAGGGTCTGGGTCTAAAATTTGGACCCAGACCCATTTAGTAAATGGGTGGGTCTAGTTTTGGCTAAACCTGCCTCGAACCCGACCATTTACAACCCTACATTTAACTATATAGAAAAAGCTTTACCATCTATAAAAGGGCCTCCACATGTATGTCCGAGGACTTATGTCTATTGTAAATGATGCAAAACTCACGTTTAAACAAAATATCTTAAAAGTTAAAACTAATGGGTTTTTATTAGAAACTTTAATGCTTTACAGAAGTTAATCTAAAATCGTAAAACTCATCTAAAGCCTAATTTACTCAAAATAGAAAGTCTAAGTAAACTTTGCTGGATGAGTCCTAACATGATTACAAGTAATTTATAAAAAAGAAGGGAATCTAATACTCTAAAAATAAGAAAATATGACAAAAATCGAAATTACTAGAAATAGTAAATTTTCCTAAAATCTCGTTTTTAAACTGGAATCGCTTGTTATCTTGAGAAATGGACTAACACGACCTACTTTATGGGTCAGTTGATCTTGGATGGCCCATTACAATAAAGATTGTAAGTTGGGTGTTCTGTAATGATACCTAGATCAAAAGTTATGGTTGATTTACAGTTCACACTTCAAACAAAATTTTTCCCTATCCCAAATGAATTTCTTCGATTCGGACACGCCTGAGGCCTAGTTACGTCATGCCCTATATAGGACTGGGCCTGGATCTAATGAATTACTTTCTGCTTTCGTTTGGCCTTCTTTTGGTCCAGCCATGCTAGGAACGAACCTGTGCCACGTCCTACATCAATTTTTGCTAGAGCGGCTTGGAGTTGGTTTTGTATTTGTTCCAATGCAGTTGGGTGATGCCAGATTCTATTGGAGTTTTCTTTGTAGCTTGACATGGGGGTGGCAATGCCCTTGAAGGGAAAGCACTATGTAGATTATCATTTCTAACTGGATTATGGTTGAATTGGGGTGAACACAATAAGAGATTCTTCACTAATCGTCATCGGTGTCCTGGTAAGATGTTATCTCACGGGCTATGATTCTCAAAGCCTTTGCCTCTTTTAGGTAGCTTCTTTTGATTCTTTCTGGTTTGTAGAAAGAGAGAGATTACAAGGCATCTGAGAGGAAGACACCATATCCAAGGCGTTCAAGCCCATAAAAAAGCAAACAGAAGGCCAAAAGGCCAAAACCAGATCCTATCATCTTGTTCATAGGAAGCCAGAAAAAGTTGTGGCTCAAGTCCTCTGAAGGGCGTCCATCAGATGCATTCATGGCATCGACCTTGCAAAGGCTTCTGGCAGATAATCCCATTGAAATCAAGTGAAGAGAAACCTGAAGACATCTCTGTTGCAACATACAAGGGACTTAATCCTTGCTTTTTGTAGATGCAGCTGAGGAGAATCCTAAGCAGTATTAAAATGGCCTGAGAGATATCTTAATTCTACTAAATAGCAGCAAGTTTAGAAACAATTCAGCTCTTCATAGACTACCTGAGAATACCAAAAAATGCACTTGATGAGACAGTACTTGAATCTGGATTTATGTCCTATCAATCTATGAAGAAGCATTTGCCAGTCTCATAAGATGAAATTTAGGAAAGGCGACCAAGAGCAGAAAATCACAGATTCTTCCAGAGACAATTGATGAAAATGCTAGCTTGCACCAGAGCATTCAAAGGCCCTACTGAAACATGGTCCACAAGAACTAGGCTTCAACACGTGCAAGTTTGTCTAGAAAAACAACAGCAAGGTCCTCAAAACTGAAGAAGAAATCATGCTTCCAGGGAAGCTGAATGATGATCCAAAACCGGCTGAAGGATGGGCCCAAATCCAACTAATGCTATTCCGCTAAGACAGGCTTACATGGCAGCATTCGAAGAAGGATCAGCACACAATGACCAAAACATCCTCAAGCAAGTCTGCACCTGATTTCGCAATGATCAGTCCACGAAGGGGATCGGTTGAGTCAACATGACTTAGCCTGACTCGAACCGAGTCACTCACCTTAAGTTGTAGGATTTTATTTCAATTAAATATATAGGAGAACAGCTCAAAAACCCCAAAACTTGACCTGTCCCGACTGGATGTTCAACCGGGTTGGGTTGACTCAAAGACTTGATATTTAATTATTATAAATTGAAAATATCATGATTATTAATAGATAGTTAAAATAGTGAGTTCTTGTATAAGTAATAGGAATCCTATTTCTAAGTAGCAATATTATTGATACCTCATTAGTTAAGGTGGTTGATCCCTAGTCCCAATGGGTTCTAATATCAATCCCAACATATTTAATTAATCCCACAACTTAAGGCAAGTGATTTGGTTTGAGTAATGCTGATTCCTATTGAGTCAATCGAGTCTATGAGTCAGGCTCAATACTGAGTTCCCCAGAAGCTTGGTTCAAGTCTTGCCAAGTTGAGTTGACTCGGCTGAGTTTTGAAGTTAGCAAGTTTGAGAACTTTGGTTGGGAGCGAGATTCACCCTCACTTCAATAAGGGAGGCGACTGAACTAAATTAGTGAGGAATTAACAATGTTGCTTTTTTGAGTTAGGATTTAAATCACCTATATGAGATCTAATTATTTTAATTATCTATTAACAATCCTAATATTTTCAAATTACAATAACTAAAGATTGAGTTGAGTCAGGTCGAGTCTTCCAGTCAACCTGACCTAGATGACTCAAAGTTTTCAGGTATATATATATATATATATATAATTATGATCATGTAGAAATGGGCATGTAGAGGTAACTGCGGTTTTCCTTGGGGCCATCTCCACAGAGGATGGTTCCCAGGCAAACAAGATCCTAACTTTAGATCATCTCAAACATCAAAATTACAGCTTGCTGGATAGGTCCTACAAGTGCAACATGGAAGAGGGATTGGTGCACCACCCGTTCATCCATTGCAAAGTGTTGCTTCTGTACTTATCCGTCTGAGTTGGGTGTTTCAAGGCCACTCGGGGAGTTCATGAATAGTTGGGGCAATGGTCCTTTTTTTCTTCTTCTTTTTTTTTTACACCCACACCCATGCCACATGGGCACTCAATCCCATGATCTCGGTGTTGAAACAGAGGCCGTCTTCTTAGTCTACAACTAAGCCATGGAGCTGGACCCAAGGGGTGATGGTCCATTTAAAATGAGGGTAATGCAGATGTTATGACTATTTGTTGGGAGATTTGGAAAGAACCATTTCAAGAGAGATTCACATTTCAAGAGAGATTCAGAAAGAAAGAAATAACTGGTTCTTTGAAGATAGAACTACCTATTTTTGGATGTGGTGGAAAAAATTAAGCTCTATCATCCCACCAACCTATGCTTGTCCAGAATTCGGAGGTGTATGTGTACTTTGGTTTTCTGCTTAAATTAGTTATTGGTTATCTTTAGCTAGCCATATCATTGACATTCGGCAGCCTCCCACCCATGGCAAGTGGAAGTGACAAGAGATTTGCAAGGATTCTGTGATCATTTCTATGTTGGGGTCTGTGGATATTTGGTGATACAACAAGGGAAAATTGCATCGAGAGAAGGGTGTAGATTGTGTGTTTCCAAAATCTTGGGTCCAGTTATTGTCTAAGGGGACGCAAGGCTCTGCAGCCGTTCATATGTTTCAAAGGCTTTTCTCCTTTCTCTTGATGTATTTTATGTATCATTTTCTATCCCTAACATAATTAGTAATTACTAATTATCAATATAATTCCTCAATTCTCATAGGCTAATTAGTAAATATTAACAAGGGTTAATTATTTATTTAAAAATAATTAAATCTGACTAGCATGACCTGATTGGGTCACTCACAACCGCTCGCTTGAATGGCCCAGTTGTGGGAGCTAAAACTTGCGTGACGTTGAGCGGTTCTATTCCGAAAATGGGTTATACAAGGTCATGGTCCTTTTAGATGGGCGGTTTAGGTCCAAACCGGTCCGATTACCTGTTCGGAAAAGACCTTGTTGACTCCATTTCCTACTTGAGGTTTGCTTGAATACATCCCAAAGTATTGTAATGTTGGGAGTAGCTGTTGGATTTGGGCCTTTATCAATGGTCCAAACTGTTTATTTGGTAGGGCTGCTCTTGGTTAGGCGACGCCCAAAGCAACTCTTGGTTGAATATTTCAACCCTGTGATTGTACAAAGGTTATGGTGACCATCCAATCCAAACCAACACCTTATCCCTTCGCCTTTGTGGACTACAGGAACAGTGAGCTATGACTCTGATCGTTGCGGCTCCTGAGGTATAAAACCAAACTTAATGGGTTCTTATGTCATCTTTTTGGGCACCCTTAGTCGCCGGGTAGCTATGTTCTCAATCAGTGAAGCCTCACATCCAAACTGCAACTCCAAAATCTCCAGAAACGCTTTGCCCACTTGCTGAGGACCTTTACTTTTCAAAATCCTATCATTTCTCCCCACCCCCACACACCCCAATTTACCAGGAAGAACACACCGGATCATTGAGATTTTCTCCATGTCATTGAGTTTCAGCTCATGTACTCCTGTTGCATTGATATCTTCCTCGCTCATGTCCAACTCATTAGGATGAGGATATTGTTAGGGGAGTTTGGATGACAAGTTACTTATGCCTCAAATAGCTTATCTTGGTTTCTACTTAATCAGCAGATAAACATATTGGGTAAATATGTTTTTAAAACACCTTGTCGAAAAAACCAAGTAATGCCGTGACGGTGGTGCCCAACTTAATGTGTGTGTGTGTGTGTGTGTGTGTCTATATATATATATATATATATATATATATATATATATATATATATATATATATATATATATATATATATATATATATATATATATATATATTGTCCATCCATTTTGCCAGCTCATTTTAGGGTATTGGCCCAAAAATGCGCAAATCCAAATCTCAGGCAGACCACACCAAAGGAAACAGTGGTCATTGAATGACCACCATTAAGAACTTCCTAGCGTCGACCATAATGTTTTGCCATCCAACCTGTTGGTAAGGTCACATAAACTGGGATGATAAGAAAACACAAACATCAGCTTGATTCAAAACTTATGTGGCCCCCAAGAAGGTTTTAATGTTTGACATTCAATCATCATGTTTCCTATGGTGTGGTCCACCTCAGATTTGGATATTATTATTGTACATAAGACTTTGAAAATGCATGGACAACTCATTAGCCTGATGATATTATTATTGTCCATATAGTCGTAAATGCACCTGGATGCAGCCTTAGCTCAAGACAAGCTTGCTTGATGCTTGGACAAGGTTGTCCAAAAAATTGGATACCTAACCAAAACTACATGAACCAGATTAGATTTGAGGAGAGCTTGTTTCACATTTTAGAACCCACTTACTAGCTTGGGATCTGCCCAACATCTGCATTGAACCTTGTCAATGTGGCCAAATATAATAAATGGACGTCTGGGTCCACATTTCTCCAGTGCACTAAATAATATTTACACATGGTCTGGTTTATTTGTGCATTATACATGGTTTTGAATCTTGATATTTCAGACAAAAGGTTCGCTAATATGAACCATGGGCCAGTTAATTCCCACCATCCATGGAACATGAACATTTGCAAGATTCATAGATGCCAAAAATCAATATAAGGACCTTTTGTAGTGAAGGTGGGCCATTGCCATATTACTTTTAAGCCACTTGTCATTAGTTAAGACTGTCCTGTCAACTGTAATTTCAAGTAATAGTCCATCTAGGGTGGGACATAACACACTAATGATGTGGATCACTACAACTTAGGATCCATGTTTCAATATTTTGAACCTGCTTACATCGTGCAAAGATGCACACTGGCCCATCGTCTTGTGCACATCTCATCCAACCCATGCATTAAGTGTGCCCTATTATAATTTAGGTTGCTCTAAAATCATACCCATCTTATTATTAAGTGGGTTATACTATAGGAAAAAATTGACAACTACCCAAAAAACTTCTAAATTCACATGATGTTCTATGATGATTTGATCAGCATGATTTTTGGGGTGTCCAACTTCATAGTGGGCGAGCCCTTTTGGATGTTGCACAAGCACAATTTTTGCAAATTAAGATTTCTCTATAAGAGCAAAAACTTTGGTTGAGTAGTGAACCTAACCCACACAAAAATTACACAATCTATAACTAAATTAATTTTTTTTATATTATATTATCTCATCAAATTAGCATGTAATACTTGATAACTGGTGTCTTGAGCTACCTTTCTAGGTCCCAATAGGTGCTTTATATCGTTCTGTTATCTGCACATGTTTCATTAGACTCATTTGTTGTTTCAAGCCTAGATGGGAAGAGAATGTTATGGTGAAGGGTTAGTTTGAGTGGAATGCTTGCTCATATTAGCAGGGTTTTAGTTCACAAGTTAGCTGCTCCTAGAATTCTAACTGGGTTTCGGCCACCAAGATATGGTCTGCCAACCACTACCTTAGTAGTGCTGTAGATTCCAATGTTTTCAATGCTGCCAAGGTAGTCTCACCTGGCAGCTTTCACATTCTACCATTCAATTGCAGTAAGAGTGGAAAATGAGTCGAGTCCATTCCACTCTTCCAGGCAGGTTGGTTGTCCTTCATCTCTCAATCTGAGTCCATTCCACTCCACCTGGTAGCTTTCACATTCTACCATTCAATCATATGCAACCCGTTTGCTATGGCAGTGTAGCCTTCAACTTCATATATTAATACATCATGGTCATGTTTGTTGTACACCACAGAAATATAAAAAGCACAGGGGGTCTCTAAGTTTTAAGTTAAATGACTGAAGGTCCACTTTAACCTTTAATTGGCTTTTTATTTATTTATCGTTAAACTCCTACACTTGTCTTTAAGAGAATTCAACTGCTATATTTTAAATTTCAATAATTACACCAGCATTTTGGAAACATATCGATGGTGCCTGTCTAAAATGATACCGATCAAGCAATCCTAACCATCGAATTAATAGCTATCAAATGGATGGTTAAAAAGTAACTAGTGTGTGGCCCAAATTCCAAAACGACTTGGCTGTGCGATTTGGGTGGGACTCTGACCATAGGGCCCACCTCAATGAATGCATTGTATATCCATGTTGTCCATCTATTTTGCCATATTATTTTAGGGCATGGTCCCAAAAATGAAGTAGACAAAAATTTCAAGTAGACAAGGCAAGAGGAAACAATGGTCATGGAATGCCCACCATTAAAAACTTCCTAGGGTCCACGGTAATTTTTATTGGCCATACAAACTGTTGATAAGATCACATAGACATGAATGAAAGGACAACAAATATCAGTTTGATCCAAAACTTTTTTGAGCCACAAAGGTTTTTAACGGTCAAAAATCACTGTTTACTGTGGTGTGGTCCACCTGAAATGTCTATCTTCTTCATTTTTGGGATCATGCCCTAAAATAAGCTAGCAAAACAGATGGACGGTGTGGATATACAATGCATAGATCAAGGTGGGCCCTACAGTCAAGGTCCCACCCACATATCTTGCTCCCCACTTCATGCATAAGGCTAAATTCTTGGTTCATTAAAATTTCTTTTCACTTTTTACCTAAAACATCCCCAAATTATTTCAAAATTATACTTTAGGACTGTTTTTAGCACTTAATTTTCAGTTTATAAAATGGCACCTATGTATAAATGATGCTCTAGCTGGACATGGTTCTATCCATGGTTCTTAAACTCACTGACTCAGCTCAGAACTCAGCCGAGTCAACTCGTATCAACGTGATTTCAACTGTCGTCGCTAAGTAACTCAGTGGTTGGTCTGACTACTCTATCATGATGATATAATTTATAAAGCCAATCTTCTAAATTCAACTAGAGGAATTTGCATATGAGAACAGGCAATCTTCGGGAAATTTGTCGAATCAAGTCAAATAAAGACTCAGTCGAGTCTCTAAGTTACCCAACCCGATTACATCGAGTCGAGTTTTTTGAACTATGCCCAATAGCCCCTAGACTAGGCAGAACTCTACTTCAAGGCCCAAGACTGTCGTCCAGATAGACCTATACGCCGTTGGATCAGGGAAGTAAATGGGCTGGGAGATAAAGGCCCACCATCTAAGCAGATATGCATCCATGCCTGGCCGAGCCGACAAGAGAGAGCTTGGATAGTTAACCAGTGGGCTGGTTCGAGACCCTTGAAAATCTAGGCCTAGCCATTGACAACATAGGCCTAGCAAATTGAACATGAGTCCGGCGGTCCGACCCGGGTAGAGACTTCAAGCCTGACCCACAATCCATGGACAGTAACCCGACCAAGCCCGACCCATTAACCAAATGGGTCTAGAGGTGAAGCCCATGGCTCATTCCAACCCCCCTTAATCCGTCTACTTAGTGAGCCTTTGTTTTGAGGCCCATCATAACTACTTGAGAAGTGTTTGGGAATTAAAGCTTTTCATTACTGTTACTAGTGTATCTAAGCATGTGACATAAGGAGGTGTAAGCTGCGTAGAATTAGTTTACCACCGTTTAAAAGATTGTAGTAACTCTTCAACCATATTGGACGGCAATCCTGACCATCCAAATCAGTGACCAACTGTGGATGGAGCATGACCAACAAACTACACAGATGATATTAACGATTGTACCACGATTTCACTGGTTTTCATATCTGTATGTTAGCACCACATGTGAGGAGATGAGCCACCACCATTTTGAAAATGGTACAGAACTAACAACAAAGTCAATCCCTGAGTAGAGTAGAGCTGGTTCGGGTCAACCCCAACCCGATTGACCCACCCGAGTCTGGTTGTTAATGTTCTGGGTTGGGTTTTGGGTTGAAAAATGCCAGCCCGATTTGAATTTGGATTGGGTTTGGGTTGAACAAATTCAGTTGAGTCATAGATATTTGAGTCAATTTGGCTGGCTTATGTTAAGTAAATAGGACCTTGAGTCGGGTCTGGTTCTAAGTTGGGTCCTCGGCTAGGTTAGTCTCGGGTTAACCCCGAACCTGACCAACCAAACTAGGTTCAGCCCTAATGCGCATGCAACGTGATATAAGTAAAGGATCCAAGCCGTCTATCTTGGAAATCCTGCCGTAAAATCCATATGCAATGAAATCAAACACGATTGGCTTGTTGAATTGTCCCCATAGTGTGGGGGGGCAAAAAAAAACCAGCGGACAAGCATGAAATTATCAGATCTCACCACACAATGCATGTCCATCCCTTCGTTTCTTGGCCACAACATTATTAAAGCCAAACTCATTAATCACTAAGAGTTAATCACTAAGAGTGGAGGTGGGCGACGATCCAATCTGAGTCGAACATGGATTAGATCGGATCGTTCGTGTGCTTGAGTGGGTGTGTTCGAATAGTGTTCGAACAAACATCAAACAGGGTGGCTCTATTCAAACTCGGTTTGATCTGGCCCTATGGATTTCGGACAATTTTTACGAGTTCAAACAAGTTCGAACAATGTCATTTTTTTCGCTTGAAAATATTTTTTCTACTACGAAATAGTAAATATCGATTTGTTCACAAATTACATATCACAAATGATAAATCACAAGGTTTAAAGTTCTTAATTAACAAAAAAAAGGCAAATTCAAAGCTCAAGTGGACCACACCACAAGAAACGGTGAGGAGAATGATGTCCACCATTGAAACCTTCCTAGGGCCCACAATCATGTTTATTTGTCATCCAACCTTCTCTCTCTCTCTCTCTCTCTCTCTCTCTCTCTCTCTCTCTCTCTTATATATATATATATATATATATATATATATATATATATATATATATATAACTGCGTCGAGTTGAGTAAGTCAATATTCAAGTCGAGTCGAACAAGGTTGTGATTGAAACTGACTCGATTTTTTTTTAACAAACCCTTGTTCGAACACAAAGACTTTCTGTTTAAACAGAGTTTTACCAAGTCAATCTGAATGATCATACTCGGTTCATGTCCAGCTCTAACTAAGAGCTAAAAAGTCACAAATATTACAATACATGGATACAAACTGACCCTATCACAATACGATACAACAAACCACATCACATATCATATATAGTGGTAAAGACAGTAAATCGAGAACGTTTATTTAGTACACCTTATCATAGATGGACTTTGATTTAAAGTTAACACAGACCAAATGCAGGTGGATAGACTTTAATTTAAAGCTAACATAGACCAAATGCAGGTGGATGGACTTTAATTTAAAGTTAACATAGACCAAATGCAAGTGGATGGACTTTGATTTAAAGTTAACGTAGACCAAAATTAATGATCTTACACATCCATGCAATGGCCTTCAATTGACAATGACAAATAGTGATTAATGATTGACATGATCCATTTTGATTTTTTAAACACAGGTTATCTATATTGATATAACCCACTACGTGTGTGCTCTTCATTGGCTATCATTGCCACGTATATAATGAAGGACTGTTGTTATATTCTAGTAAAGTACGTTCCATTGACATCTTAAATGTATTATAATTTTAATAATTGTAACATTTGAATAAGTAAACATGGTAAAATCTATAAAATTAATGAGAACTAATCACATGCAAGCAATGGTGCTAAAGCTAGTGGTGTTATACTATCTTTCCCGTTAATATGTTATTTGTTTAGTAAATCGGTACCATGAAAAGAATTTCCTTTGTCATGAGAATCATTCATTTAAAAATTAAGCTGATCCACTCATTATGGGGAACACCTATGTCTTGAGCCATACAATTTGTTGTCCATTGATTCTAAGATCATAGCCTACTCGATGAGCCACTAAGCCTGATTTTTGTGCAGGATAATTTTCATGATGTAGTCTATCATTTTTCTAATAATGATGTTCTACACAAGTGACATGTTGGCAATGAAGATGTTACAATGCCATAAGTTGTAGTGCCTCGCTTCAAGGTGATCAGTTCTCAAAATTAATACACAACTACAGATAAATATAAAAAATATTACAATACATGAATACACACTGGCTCCAGCTTAACACCATACAACACACCCACACCACATATGGTCCTGAAGATAGTAAATCAGGAACCTTTATTTAGTGTACCTTATCATGGATGAACTTTCATTTGAAGTTAACATAGACCAAATAATCATACACATGCAATGACCTTTAAATGGACAATAACAAATAATGATGAACGATTGACATTCAACTGCAGAAAGTATAAGAGGGTAACAGTAGGATTTTAAATCCACGTTGATTTTTTAAACATTGGCCATCCATGATATAGCCCACAACGTGTACACTCCTCGTTGATTATCCTTGTCATGTGTACAATGAAGGATTGTTGCTATATTATGGTAAAGCATGTTCTATCGACATCTTAAGTGTACTGCAATTTTAATAACGGTAACATTTAAATAAGTAAACATAATAAAAACTGTAAAACTAATAAGAACTATCTACATGCAGGCAATGGTGCCACAACTAGTGGTTTCACACCATTTTTCCTACTAATATGCTACATGTTTAGTAAATACATATCATGAAAAGAATTCCCTCTGCCATGAGGATCATTCATTTAAAAAATCAGGCTGATCCACTTACTAGGTGGACCACACCTACATCTCGAGTCATACAATCTGTTGTCCATTCATTCTAACATGGTGACCAACATGATGAGCCATGAACTTGATTTTTATACCATGTGATCTTCATGATGCGGCCTACCATTTCTCTGGTACTGATGTTCTACACAAGTGTCATGTTGGCGAGGAAGATGTTACAGTGTCACAAGTTGTGGTGCCTCACTTCTTCTTTTTTTTTTTTTTTATTGGTGGTTAGTTCTTGAAATTAATAGATAACTATAGAATTAAAGTGTCATAAATATTACAATACATGGATACAATAGCTCTATCATTATACAATACAACACACCCACAATACGTATCACATATGGTACCGAAGAAAATGAATCAGGACCGTTTATTTAGTGCACCTTATCGTGGATGAACCTCGATTTAAAGTTAACATAAACAAAATGATCATATATATCTATACAATGCATATTCTAGTAACGCACTCACACGGATAGTCACCCGATGCACGCACCCACCAGTGGGGTTAGTGTGTCTCTTTAGCACTTAAACCCAAAACCTGTTGTTGCCTAGGCACCTTCCAGCTGGGCTAGCAGGCTTTATTGACATCTCAAGTGTACTATAATTTTAATAACGGTAACACATGAACAAGTAAATATAGTAAAAGCTATAAAATTAATAAGAATTAATCACATGCAAATAATGGTGCCATAGGTATCTAGTAGTGTCATACCATCTTTCTCGCTGATATGATACTATTTTATTAAATCGGTACTATTAAAAGAATTCCATCTACGATGAAGATCATCCATTTTAAAAATCAGGTTGATCCACTCACTAAGTGGACCACACCTATATCTCAAGCCATATCATTCATTGTCCATTGTTCCAGCATCGTGGCCCACCTGATGAGCCAACGAGCTTGATTTTTGTGTCAAGTGATCCTCATGATGTGGCTTACCGTTTCTTTGGCATTGATGTTCTACACAAGTGTCATGTTAGCAAGGAAGATGTCACAATGTCACCTACACACTTGTATTTGATTAATTCTCAAAATTAATACACAATTAAAAACGTTTTCAGTTCACTTTCATAGCTTCTATAAATCGTATTTCTTCGCAACATAACCACATTGCACCAACTAAAGCTAATCCAACATGGCCCACCTTGTGCGGACAGTTCTTATAATTCTTTATGTGGTTATCATGGCCAATGGTGAGGATACCAACGCCATAAGTACCGGAGGGGAAACAACCCCAGTCTCGTCCATGCCGGAGTTTGATCTTGAGCAGAAGTGCATCGGCCAGTTAACTGATAGTTGCATGGAACAACTGAGCAATGGTTTTTTGTATCGGAAGCTTGTGAAGGACCCCACTTGTTGTTGGAGGTTGGTCCGATTAGGTAATGTTTGTTGGCGTGCGATCATCAAAGCTTTCTCTGATGAGTGTCACGTCTTACCGTTCATCATGAAGAAATGCAAAGAAATAGTGGCTGGATCTGCACCACCAATGCCGGTTGGATGAAGAAGGGAAAAAGTCAAATTTCCACTGTATTAAGATATTGCAGTAAAAAAATATTATGGTTTTTTTTCCATTTCAAGCTGAATAAAAGATGCTTAACAATGCGATAATTTGAATATATTTTTTTAAGTCTTGGATTAATTATTTTGTTATAGAGAATTTTTTGAGTTCTTCAAAATGCATTAAGGTGCGTTTGGATGTTACAAACTTTATCTTTTTTCATTACACCTACAGTGGACATGTAGTGGCATTCGGAGGAAAGTTTGTCCTGTCCTAATTTTTAAGGAGCCTGTTTCGAAGGCCATTTTTTTTTTTTATGAAAGTGCCTGAATGATAATCCGTCTAGGTAAGGCCATTTGGGGTCCACTGTGATGTATGGATTTTATCCATGCAATCTATCTATTTTGGTAGATCATTTTAACATAGGAACAAAAAAATTAAGTAGATCTAAGGCTTAAGTGGACCATCGAGTGCGGATTGAATGCCCATCATTAAAAGCTTCTTGGGAGTCGCATAAATTTTAGATTAAGTTGATATTTGTTTTATCCTTCATCCATATCTATATGAACTTATGAATAGGTTGGATGGCAAATAAACATCATGGTATCCCCTAGGAAGCTTTCAGTAGTGATTGTTAGTATCACTGCCGCTTCTTGTTATGTGGTCCACTTGAGCTTTGGATCTGCCTCATTTTTAGGCTACGATTGTAAAATCATCTGAAAAAATAGATGGATGACATGGATAAAATTCATACATCATTGTGAACCCTACCTAGATGAATTATTGTCCAAGCAAGGGCAGAGTGCAATCCACTTCGGTACGCATTTGAAGCTAATGTGTTGCATTTTAGTAATTATTATAATTTTACAGTGAATGAAACGCATAAAAATGTAATGTAATTAAGCGGTCAAATGCAAATGTAAAGGAAAGAGGTAAAGAGACTTGTAATTCTTACAAATATACAATATATTGCAATAAAAATTCCTTTTCTAAACATTATATTTTTTTAAAGGATATTACCATTCTTATCCAAACATACAATTTTTTAGTACATGACACTATAATAAAATGATATTGAGAATAAGGTATTATGATTGTAATTATTACAGTAACATGGTACATGACACTATAATACGTCTTACCAAACACGCCCTAAATGCAACTAGGTGATATCGACTAGCTGCTTCTGACACAAAATGGTCACATATATCACATATTCCAAAAATTCAAACCGTTCTTCAAACTTGTCATGATAAAAAGCATTACATCTTGCTAAAATTTCAAGCATTTGGTTATTTGAGTGGGCTACAATCTCAGATTCATCTAACCCGATAGTATTGTGCTTTTAACAACCACTTACGTGGAGAAAAATGCATAAGAATACATTTAAACGATACCCAAACACAACCCTAAGTATCAGAAGAGGCCTCCAACATATGTTGGGACAAATCAGATGCATGTGATCAAGTGTTACATAGCCCTTAAATTTATTGAATCTCTCTTTGTGTACGTATGCATGAACCTTTGAACATAATTTTTTTCTTTAATATGCAACACTCCATTTTTATCCTCAAGGTTGTTTCCTCGCTAGTTTTTTTTTTCTAAAATTATTCATGGAGAGGTGATTGACAGACGTGAATTTAAAAGACGCCCTTAATCCTAAGCTATGTTGGCTGTGATGCTTGTGTAATGTCCACTTTGTTCATCAATTTTGCTAGTTCATATTAGAATATTAGCAAAAAGAAAAAAAGAAGAAGTATATTCAAAACTCAAGTGGGCCACACCTTAAGAAACAGTGCGGATGCGCCCAACTTATAGGGTGGGTGCATCGTGTGACTAACTATGTGAGTTGTTGCCTAGCTTACAGGGTGAGTTCATTGCATGACTAATAAAAAACAAAGTTACAAATATTACAGTACGTGGATACAAATTGACTCCATCATGATATGATATAACACACCCACAACACATATCACATATAGTACCGAAGATAATAAATAAAAAATGTTTATTTAGTGCACCTTATCATGGATAGATTTAAAGTTAACATAGACAAAATGTAGGTGGATGAACTTTGATTTAAAGTCAACATAAACCAAATTAATGATCCTACACATTCATGCAGTGGCTTTCAATTGACAATGACAAATAGTGATTAATGATTGACATGATCCATGCTGATTTTTTAAACATAGGTTATCTATGATATAGCCCACTAGGTGTGCGCTCTTCATTGATTGTCCTTGCCACGTGTACAAGTAAACATGGTAATGAGGTTTAATAAATTGGTATCACGAAAAGAATTTCCTCTGTCATGAGATCGTTTATTTAAAAAATCAAGCTGGTCCACACACTAGGTGGACTACACCTACGTCTCGAGTCATACAATTTATTATCCATTGGCCCCACCTAACGAACCAACTGAGCCTAATTTTTGTGCCAGGTGATCTTCATGATGCGGCCTACCATTTCTCTAATAATGATGTTATACACAAGTGGTATGTTGGCTTGTAGGTAATCAGTTCTCAAAATTAATATACAACTACAGATAAGCATAAAAAATATTACAATACATGGATACAAATTGGCTCTATCATAATATCATATAACACATCTACAACACATATCACATATGGTACTGAAGATAGTGAATCATGAACCTTTATTTAGTGCACCTTATCATGAATGAACTTTGATTTAAAGTTAACGTAGACCAAATAATCCTATACATTCATGCAATGACCCTTAAATATATGATGACAAATAATGATTAACTATTGACATTCAACTGTAGAAAGTACAAGAGGGTAACAGTAGGATTTTAAATTCACGTTGATTTTTTAAACATGGGCCATCCATGATATAGCCCACAATGTGTACACTCCTTATTAACTGTCTCTGTCATGTGTACAATGAAGGACTGTTACCATATTATGGTAAAACATGTTCCATCGACATCTTAAGTGTACCACAATTTTAATAACGGTAACATTTAAATAAGTAAACGTAATAAAAGTTGTAAAATTAATAAGAACTAATTACATGCAGGCAATGGTACCACATCTAGTGGCGTCATACCATTTTTCCCACTAATATACTACATGTTTAGTAAATCTGTACCATGAAAAGAATTCCATTTGCCTTGAGGATCATTTATTTCAAAAATCAAGCTGATCTACTCATTAGGTGGACTATACCTACATATCAAGCCATACAATCTATTGTCCATTCATTCTAACATGGTGGCCCACTTGATGAGCCATAAGCCTGATTTTTATACCAAGTGATCTTCATAATGTGGCCTACCATTTCTCTGGTACTAATGTTTTACATGAGTGTCATATTGGCGAGGAAGATGTTATTGTACCACAAGTTGTGGTGCCTCGCTAGTTTTTGTTTTTGTTTTTTTTTATATTGTTAGTCAGCTCTTGAAATTAATAAGCAACTATAGATTTAAAGCATTATAAATATTATAATACATGGATCTTAAGTGTACTACAATTTTAATAACGGTAACATTTAAATAAATAAACATAATAAAAGTTGTAAAATTAATAAAAACTAATAACATGCAGGCAATTGTGCCACAACTAGTGGTGTCATACTATTTTTTCCCGTTAATATGCTACTTCTTTAGTAAATCTGCACCATGGAAAGAATTCCCTCTGCCATGAGGATTATTTATTAAAAAAATCAGGCTGATCTACTCACTAGGTGGACCACACCTACATATCGAGCCATACAATCTGTTATCCATTCATTCTAACATGGTGGCCCACTTAATGAGCCACGAGCTTGATTTTTATACCAAATGATCTTCATGATATGGCCTACCATTTCTCTGGTACTAATGTTTTACACGAGTGTCATGTTGGTAAGGAAGATGTTACGGTGCTACAAGTTGTGGTGTCTCACTAGTTTTTTTTATTGGTGGTTAGCTTTTGAGTTAAAGTATCATAAATATTACAATACATGGATACATACTGGCTCTATCATAATACAATACAACACACCCACAGTACATTTCACATATGGTATTGAAAATAATGAATCGGGACCATTTATTTAGTGCACCTTATCATGTATGAATTTTCATTTAAAGTTAACATAGACCAAATGATCCTATACATTCATACAATGGTCTTTAAATGGATTGTGACAAACAGTGATTAACGATTGATATTCAGTCGCAAAAGGTACGAAAAGGTAATAATAAGATTTTAAATTCATGTTTTTTTTTTAAACATGGGTCATCCATTATATATATATGTATATATATATATATATATGTATATATATATATATATATGTATATATATGCCACTATATGTATTCTCCTCATTGATTGTGTCTGCCAAGTGCGTATTCTGGTAAAGTATTTTTCTTTTTTTGTTAGTCATGCAATGCACCCACCCTATTAGCTGTGCAACGCACCTACACAGTTAGTCACCCGATGCACCCACCCACCAGTGGGGTTAGTGTGTCTCCTTAAGCACACTTTCAATTGGGCTAACAGGCTTCATTGACATCTCAAGTGTATCATAATTTTAAAAATTGTAACTCATGAACATGTAAATATAGTAAGATCTATAAAATTAATAAAAATTAATCACATGCAGATAATGATGCCATAATTATCTAGTAGTGCAATAGCATCTTTCTTACTAATATGCTACTTGTTTATTAAATTGGTACGTACCATTGAAAGAATTCCCTCTACCATAAGGATCATCCGTTTCAAAAACCAGGTTGATCCACTCACTAGGTGGACCACACATATATATCGAGCGATATCATTCATTGTCCATTGTTCCAACATCGTGGCCTACCTAACGAGCCAACGAGCCTGATTTTTATGCCAAGTGATCTTAATGATGTGGCTTACCGTTTCTTTAGCACTAAATAGACATGTGTCATGTTGGCAATGTGATAAATTTTTAAAATTAATACACAACTAAAAACGTTTTTAGTTCACTTTCATAGCTTTTATAAATTGTATTTCCACACAACATAACCACATTACACCAACTTAAGTTAATCCAACATGGCCTACCTTTTGCAGACGGTTGTGGTTATCCTTTTCATGGCCATCATGGCCAATGGTGAGGATACCAACGCCATGAGCACTGGAGGGGAAACAACCCTAGTCTCGCCCATGCCGGAGTTTGATCTTGAGCAGAAGTGCATTGGCCAGTTAACTGATAGTTGTATGGAACAACTAAGCAATGGTTTTCTATATCGGAAGCTTGTGAAGGACCCCACTTGTTGTTGGAGGTTGGTCCGATTAGGCAATGTTTGTTGGCGTGCGATCATCAAAGCTTTCTCTGATGAGTGTCATGTCTTACCGTTCATCATGAAGAAATGTAAAGAAATAGTGGCTGGATTTGGCACCACCAATACTAGTTGCATGAAGAGGGAAAAAAAGTCAAATTTTCATTGTAGTAAGATATTGCAATAAAAATTATTATGATTTTTTTATCCATTTCAAGCTGAATAAAAAATGCTTTGTTTGTAATACTTAACAATGCGATAATTTGAATGTATTTATTTTTAAGTCTTGCATTAATTATTTTGTTATAGAGAATTTTTTGAGTTCTTCAAAATGTATTAACGTGTATTTGCATGTCACAAACTTTATGTTTTTCATTAAACCTATAGTGGACGTGTAGTGGCATTTAAAGGAAAGTTTGCCCTGTCCTGATTTTTAAGGATCCTGTTTGGAAGGCCTTTTTTTTTTATGGAAGCTCCTGAATGATAATTCATCTAGGTAAGGCCATGTGGGGTCTACTGTGATGTATGAATTTTATCCATGCAATCCATCCATTTTGGTGGATCATTTTAACATAAGAACAAAAAAATTTTGGTAGATCTAAGGCTTAAGTGGACCATTCAGTGCAGATTGAATGCCCATCATTAAAAGCTTATTGGGAGTCACATAAATTTTGGATTAAGCTGATATTTTTATTTATTTATCCTTCATCTATGTTTATATGAACTTATAAATAGGTTGGATGACAAATAAACATCATGGTAGCCCCTAGGAAGCTTTCAACAGTGATTGTCATTATCATCGCCGCTTCTTGTTTTGTGGTCCACTTGAGCTTTGGATCTGCCTCATTTTTGGGCTACTACCCTAAAATAATATGAAAAAATAGATGGATGGCGTGGATAAAATCCATACATCACGGTGAACCCTATCTAGATGAATTATTGTCCAAGCAAGGGCAGGACGCAATTTGCTTCGGTGCGCATTTGATGATAATGTATTGCATTTTAGTAATTATTATAATTTTACAGCAAACCAAACACATAAAAATGTAATGTAATTAAGCGATTAAATGCAAATGTAAAGGAAAGAGGTAAAGAGGCTTGTAATTCTTATAAATATATAATATATTGTAATAAAAATTCCCTATTCAAACAATAGATTTTTTTAAAAAAGGATATTACCATTCTTATCCAACATATAATTTCTTGATACATGACATTACAATAAAATGATACTGAGAATAAGGTATTATAATTGTAATTCTTACAGTAACATGGTACATGACACTACAATACCTCTTACCAAACACACCCTAAATGCAACTCGTGTGGCATTAACTAGCTGCCTCTGACACAAAATGGTCACATGTTTCATATATTCCAAAAATCCAAACCGTTCATCAAACTTGTCATAACAGTAAACATTACTAAAATTTCAAGCATTTGGTTACTTGAGTAGGCTACGATCTCGAATTTATCTAACCCGATAGTCCTGTGCTTTCAACAACTACCTATGAGAAGAAAAATGCATAAGAATACATTTAAATGATACCCAAACACACCTTAATTAGTATCATAAGAGGCCTCCAACATATGTTGGGATTGGTCACATGCATGTGATCAAGTGTCACATAGCCCTTAAACCTATTGAATATCTCCTTGTGTAAGTATGCATGAACATTTGAACATTAATTTTTTTAAATATGCAACACTACATTTTTGTCCCCAAGGATGTTTACACACTAGTTTTTTTTCTAAAATTATTCATGGAGAGGTGATTTACAGGCGTGAATTTAAAGGACGCCCTTAATCCTAAGCTATGTTGGTTGTGATGCTTGTGTACGTAATGTCCACTTTGTCCATCAATTTTGCCAGTTCATATTAGAATAGTAGCAAAAAAAAAAAGAGGTATATTCAAAACTCAAGTGGGCCACACCTTAAGAAACAGGGTGGATGAATGCCCCCGCATTTGAAACTAAGAGCGCACTTCGATATTTGCATGCCATCCAACTTATTTGTGGGGTGTATCCTACCAAGACAAAGGTAATATATATATATATATATATATATATATATATATATATATATATATATATATATATATATATATATATATATATAGAGAGAGAGAGAGAGAGAGAGAGAGAGAGAGAGATCACCTGCGCACTTCTCGTGAGAGAACTCGTGAGAGAAGTGCCCAGGTGAGCATTCCTCTCTCTCTCTCTCTCTATATATATATATATATATATATATAGAGAGAGAGAGAGAGAGAGAGAGAGAGGAATGCTCACCTGCGCACTTCTCGTGAGAGACCCTCATGAGCACTTTTTCATGGCTTATCTCACGTGATGTGAGCCCAAAATCTGAGCCGTCCATGTGATGCAGCACCCCAAAAAATATCTAGGGCCCATCTTTCAACTTGTTCCAGATCTTTGGTGGGCCATAAAAGAAGGAAACAGTTTCCTCCCTTGATTTGCCTCTTGCTTTCTGCTGAGGCCCACCAGAGTTTTGGATTAGATTGAAAGATGGGCCCTAAGGTTTTTTTGGGGTGCTGCATCACATGGACGGCTCAGATTTTGAGCTCACATCACGTGCGATGAGCCATGTAAAAGTGCTCATGAGTGTCTCTCACGAGAACTGCCTGCACAGTTCTCACGAGAACTCGTGAGCACTTTTTGAGAGCTCATCACACATAATGTGAGCTCTAAATCTGAATCATCCATGTGATGCAACACTCCAAAACACCCTAGGGGACCACCTTTTACCCTGATCCAGAACTTATGTGGACCATGGAAAATGGAAACAGTTTCTTCCCTTGATTTGCCTGTCTCTCTCTTTACCACGGTCCACTATAGATTTGGATCAAATTGAAAGCTGGCCTGGTGGTTTTTTTTTTTTGTGCTGCATCACGTGGATGGTTCAGATTCAAGGATCGCATCACGTGTGATGAGCTCTCAAAAAGTGCTCACAAGCTCTAATGAGAACTGGTGCGCAGTTGAGATTCCTCTCTCTCTCTCTCTCTCTATATATATATATATAATAATAATAATAATAATAATAATAATAATAATAATAATAAAAATATTAGCCAGATCCAAAACTTTGGCTAAAAAGATTTCAAAGTTAGGCATCCAACTACCACTTTTTCCCTGGTGTGGCCCACTAGAGATTTGGACTAGCCTTATTTTGGGCTCAGGTACTAACATGAGCTGCCTAGCCATACTAACAAGAGCCATGAACAGAAGAACCAAGTGGAGGTAAGACACACGTAAACAAATGGGCTCAAAGGAGTTGATTTAAATGTTAATCAATATGAATGTGCCTAAAGTAGAAGACCCATTACTAAAAAATGGAGTTTGGCCCTTATTTTGCTCGATTAATAATCAGATCAGGCTTAGGCAGACCTTGACTCAACCAATTACTACCCCTAATGTAGTGGCTATTCGGATAAAAACTAATTTCTATCCTTCACAAGTTATCTAAAATATACAATTTGCTCATATAACTGTTAGCAAAAATATCATGTCTTTGCGAAAAGGTCGAATAATGATAAGGATGGCCAATCTGAATTCCCATAGGAATACAATATTCTGTACACATTCAGCAGACAATGTCCAATGCACATGCTTCATGCATGCCAAATGTGCCACACGTCAGATTATCTATATTCAAGCATATCAAATTTGCCGCATATGCCACCATTACTCTTCAAGTGTCTTACATGTGCTACATGTGTAATATACACATGCTACATAAATGCTGTGTGCATATCACATATATTCATGAGTCCTGCACAAGTGTCACATTCCATCTTTACTCTCTCTTCCTGACGTTTGACAAATAGAAAGGATAACTAATCTGAGATAGAATGAGTTAGATAACTTGACTCGATGCAACTTTGTTTATGTCTGAAAGGCTCCAGAATTACTTGGGCTGATTTGATTATTGGGTCTTAAAGTACTATGCTGAGGCCTGAGTTGATGGGCCTTTCGTTCAAATCCATGCTTGATTTTATGACTTGGAGGCCTAGAACTATGCCTTGTGTTCATCTTCAGATTGTAAGGGATGATGAGTCAATGGATTACTATAAGAAATTTAGCAGAGGAGCCTCTTCAATTCTAATTTATGAGAGTCATGGTCCAATAATCCAAACCATTGGTCTTTCATTGGCATCTTGGATGGAGTGGATCCTAAAAATTCCTTGATGCATCGTTATATTATATAATTCTTTAGCATTGGTTCGAAAAATATTCAAATATTGGTGGCTAGGGACAACTTGTTTTCGAGATTGTCCTTTAGTGCACCATCCATCTGAATTGTCGAACCATGGGTCCCACTCCCATAATTAAAAACGCACCTAAGACTTGTGCAATGCGTCAGGCATGCAAAGCCCAACATACCTGTGGGCTCACCTGGCCCATTGAGTCAGGCAAGAGCATGTAAGTAGGGGTGTCAAAAGAGTGGCCCAATGGCTCAGCCCGAAACAATGCACGATCTGGGTTGAGACCTACCCTAGGACCGTCCCATTGACTCACGCAGATTGCGTCCTGCCCGCCGGAACGGATCCAGGCAGACCTGTGGAGGGGCCCACCGTGATGCATCTATTTATCCACTCTGTTCATCCATTTTATAAGATCATGCTCAGATATGGGCCCAAAACTAATGTAGATCTAATGCTCAAGTGAGCCACACCAAATAGGGAGCGGAACCCTGGTGAGGTCATCACTATAGTAGCGCTGCTGTAGTGATGATGTTACCAGGTTCGGATCACTATTTGGTGTGGCCCACTTGAGCATTGGATCTTACTCTTTTTTGGAGTCATACCTTAAAGTGATCTTATAAAATGGATGGACAGAGTGGATAAATAGATGCATCATGGTGGGCCCCTCCACAGGTCTGCCTGGACGGTTGGGGCAGGACGCAATCCGCGTCCCCGCTTGACAGCCCTTAAAATAGAGGAAGAAAGAAGTGTACGCGGATTGCCCCCGACGGTCTTTCACAGGCTGCCCTATGAAACTAGGCGGGGCCCTCTGTTATGTTTGTGAGAAATTTACTCCGTTCATTCATATTTCCAGTTCATTTTAGAACATGGGACAGAAAATGATGTAAATCCAAAACTTAAGTAGGCCACACGAGAAGAAAATGTGAGGATTGAATGACCACACCGTTGAAATATTTGATGGCCACAGAATTTTTGTATCAGGCTTTTTTTTTTTTTTTTCTTCAGGGAAATGACTTTATAAACGGTTTGGGTGGCATATTAACATCAAGGTAGACCCAGGAAGGTTTCAACGGTAGCCATTTCAATCCTCACTATGAGGTGGCCCACTTGAGTTTTGGATCCGCCGGCGCTATTTTTAACAAGTGTTAAAATGAGCTGAAAAAATAAATGGATAGGATGGATTTCTCACGAACATCACGAAGGGCTCACCTAGCTTCCTAGTCCAAGAACTCTCTGGTGCATTGGGAAAGTGCAGACTTGGGATTCAAGAAAGCAGAAGAATTACAAAGTACTTTCTAGAATTTTGCAATATGACCCTCCTTTGAAAATGCACCTTATCTTAAATTACAAAAAGTAGCCCCGTGAAATAAAAAAATTCCACACCTTAAAGGGGGGGCGTGATAAACTCCTTTCAAAGCTTACCACCATTTTGAAAACGGTTGTCACTCATCTCCTCACGGACGCGGATTTCCTGCTTCCGTGGAAGTTCCTGCGACGGTAAGCTAGCTGGGCCCACCGTGATGTTTTCGAGAAATCCATCTCCTGAGGCAGTTCTTGAATAACAGGAAACAGTGAAGATTGAATGTACATCATTGAAACATTCATAGGTTACAGAAGTTTTGGATCAGGCTAATATTTTTGTTTGATCACTTCTCCCTGCAGGAATGACCTTATGAACGGTATGGATGACATATAAACATCACGGTGGATCCAGGGAGGTTTCAATGATATGTATTTCCCTTCCAACTTTTTCCTGTCGCGTGGCCCACTTATGCTTTGTATCTGCCTCTTTTTTTGGCCCACATTATCTGGCAAAACGTGTAGACGGAGTGGATTTCTCGCAAACATCACAGTGGGACACGGATAGCTTCCCATTGAAGAAACTTCCTGTGAAAGGCTTTAACGGGAAATCCGCATCTAGCACTCCTGCATGGCTATCAAATCCATCCAAACTGTGGGGAAATCATGGATGGCGAGCACTGATCAAACGATCCTGACCATTCAACAGAAGACCATCAAATGGTTGTTAAAATTAAAATAGTCAGTGGTACAAATTCCAAGGGAAAAAAAAAAGCTGTTAATATATTGGTAAGCGTAAAAAAAAAAGAGAGAATTTTATAGAATAGTACCTCATTATTACCTTATTTACATCTCGGTACCTTTCTAAATTTTATTTTCATTAGGCTACCTAATTGCCAAAGGGATTCCTTGCGTTAGGTTACTCTCATTTGCGTAAAGTTTCTATATAAAATGACAAAAATGTCCGTCAGTAATAATAGAGCTTAATTACTCGGAGATATCTCTTGCCTACTACCACGGCAGCCCCACTATGACATGTGTTTTATCGACACAATCCATACAATTTTCCAGATCATTTTACGACATGAGCCCAAAAATGAATGAAAGTGACATATCAGGTGGACCACACCATAGGAAACAGTGGGCATTGAGGGCTATTTATTTATTTAGGTCTATGTGACAGGTTAGATGGCAAACACATACATCATGGTGAGCCCCACGAAGCCCAACACATCACCACACTGATGGGTGGTTTTGGAAGGGAGCAGATTAGGTGCAGCCCCGGCCTCACCGACAAGGTGCAACCCTGGACTGTGGGGCACATTTTGATGCATGTGTAGTATATCCACACCACCCATCTGTTTTTTCAACCAATTTTAAACAATAATCTCAACAAAAATGTTGATCTAATTGTCAAGTAGACCACACCATAGGAAACAATGGTGATTGGACGCTCACCATTAAAATCATACTAGAGCCCGCATTAATCTTCACCATAATGTTTATTTTCCATCCAACCTGTTGATAAGATTACACGGACCACGATGAAGGGGAGAAACAAATATCAGGGCCATTCAAAACTTTCATGAAACACAACAGTCCCTCATAATCAATTACCATTGTGTACTTTGGTGTGCTTTGCCTGAGAATTGGATCTTCTTCATTTTAGGAGTAATGACAAATAATGAGGTATAAAACCGACTGAACAACACGGATATGCATTACAATTATCAGGTGGGCCACACGGTCAAGGCCACGCCCGTTTTGGGCAACATCTAATCCATTCGCTGGCAACACCTAATCCGTTCGCTGGCAATGGGAGGCGGATTTTCTTCTACATGAAGTTCCTGCGGTGGGAACCTAGGTGGGGCCACTGTGATGTTTGTGAGAAATTCATCCTGTCCATACAGTTTCTTGAGATCATTTTAGTACGTGCGACCAAAAATGAACTAGGTCCAAGACTCAAGTGGGCCGCACTAAAGGAAAAGGTGCGTAGAGAAATTTCTACCGTTGAAACCTCCCTGGGGTCCACACTGATATTTATATGCCATCCATACTATTCATAATGTCATTCCTACTGGGATGTAGGGCTGTCAATAGATCGGATTTGCAGCGGATCAGGGCTGATCCGAATCCAACCCGATTTGTGATCCGGATGATTCGACTCCGATCTGAAGTCCCACGAATCTTTAAACATTTGATCCAAATCCAACCCGATTGAGATTTGGTCAATCCGACTCCGATCTGACCCGATCCGAATACATGTGGATACTATTCAATAGGTTGGATGGTAAATACTATGGTCCACTTGAGATAAAATATATGTAGTTTTTTTATATGTATTTATATATAAAATATACATAATATTATTTAATTCATTTTAAATTCAGATCAGATCTTAATCGGAGCGGAATCCAAGGTGATCCGGATCCGACTCGAAATTTAAATGAATCATATTAACAAGATCCCAATATAACCTGATGATCCAGATTGTTGATCCGAATCCGGTAAAATCGGATCGGATCTGGACCAAGATCCGGTCGATTGACAGCCCTACTGGGATGAACAAAAAACACAAATATTAGCCCAATTCAAAACTTATGTGGCCCCATGAATATTTCAACTATTGACGTTCAATCCTCATGTTTTCGGCCCATTTGAATCTTGGATACTGCTCATTTTTGTCGCACATCCTAAATTGATCTAAAAATAAGGGATGGACGGGTGGATTTCTCACAAATATCACGGTGCGCCCCACCTAGGTTCTCATGCAGGATACTTGTATTTTCCCATCATCCAGGTCTATTGTAACCTCATGAATAGGGGGATGACAATTAACCATCACAGTGAGTGGTAAAAAGGTTTCAATCGTCCACCTTGCTTCTTCCTATGCTGTGGTCCACTTGAGCCTTAGATCTACTTCATTTTTTTGCTCATATCCTAAAATGACGTGGAGAAATGGATGGGCGGTGTAGATAAAACTGATATATCATGATGGCCGCTCAAATCCCCTGTCCATTCCTCGCTAGAGAGGGGGAGTACCCAATCTCCGTACTACAAATGATGGAAAGTGGATTGGCTACTAGCAACGTTGCTACTAGTCGGTGTTCTGTGGGCCCTACAATGATTCATGTGTTTCATCCCTACTGTCCATCCATTTTTTTTTCCAGATCATACGGTTGTATGGTTTAAAAAATGAGTCATATTCACGTCTCAGGTGAACCACACCACAGGAAAATAGTGGTGATTGAACCCTCACCATTATAAACTTCCTAACTGCTCAACCAGTCTGATCACTCAAACGGTGCATTGTTTGAAGGCTCTCTAATAATACTAACCAATTCAGTTAATATCCTTGAGTCGAGTAGACCGTGATATACTTATGCAATCATATATGTACACATAGTTTCAATCCCAAACCTCCAATCGTACAGGTAGCCTTGGACTAACTGAATCAATAGCAACAATAGATCCTGCACATGTGTCACATTCCATCTTTACTAGCTCTTTTGGTGGTTGGCAGACAAGGAGAAACTACTTTTAAAATAGCATAAACTAAATAATTGGCACCAGACACAATTTTGCTTCTGTGGTAGAGACCTTAGAATTGCCTTGCTCGTTTGATTTTTGGCTCTTAAAGTATGCATGGGCCTGATTTGATGGGCCTTCAAATCCAAGCTTGATTTTATGAACCGGAGACCTAGACTGATGGTTTGTGCCCATCATCAAGTCAAGGGGCTACTATATGAAATTTGACAGCTGCCTCTCCAATTCCAATCTATGGGAGTCATGGTCCAATAATCCAAACCATCGGTCTTTTCATTGGCATCTTGGATGGAGTGGACCCCAAAAATTCCTTGATGCCTCCCTATATTATATAATTCTTCAACATTGGTCCAAAAAAATTCAAATATTGATGGCTAGGGACAAACTGTTTTGGAAATTGTTCCGAGTAGGGTCCATTAGTGTACCAACGATATGAATTGTCTAACCATGGGTTCCACTTCCTTACTTAAAAACCTGAGTCCACCGTACAATTCTCAAATGGGTGAACTGCTCGGGTCAACTCAGCTTGATTCAAGCTATATAGGACTCGACCGTGTCTTAAAGTCATAGGTCCACGATAGAATCACCCAGCTATATGAACGGGCCTGGATTGGGCCTTGGGCTGCACCTCAATAAAAGCAGTCTAACATAAGCTCAAGTAAAGACCATATCCATTGGGCCCTGAGGTCCAGGACTTGTGTAACGAGCCAGGCATGCAAGCCCAACATTCTCGTGGGCCCACCTGGCCCATTGAGTCAGAAAAGACTGCAGGGCTGTCAATGGACCGGGCCTGGGTAGGTCTCGGACTCTCGGCCCGGATTTTGAAGTCCGGGCCTGTGCAAAATTCTGATTTTTCAATCCCGAGCCCGGCCATTGACATCCCTAGGCAAGAGGATGTTACCGTTACCACGTGGGGCCCACATTTATGGTGTGTAGTATTTCCACACCGTCCATCCATTTTTACAGCCCATCTTAGGATGTTGTGACCAAAATTTAAGAAGATCCAAATCCCAGGTGAACCACACCACTAGGAAAATGTGGTGAATGACCATTAAAAACCTTTTGTAGGCCACATCCGTTTTGGATCAAGCTGATCTTTGTATTTTCTATTCATCCACGTCTGTTTGACCTTATCAACGGGTTGAATGGAAAATAAACATCATTAATCTTCCTACAGTGGGCTCTGGGAAGTTTTTAATGGTGGGTGTTCAATTAACACTATTTCCTCAGGTGTGGCCCACCTGAGATTTTGATCTTCTTAATGTTTTGTAATCGCATCCTAAAATTGTCTGGAAAAACGGATGGACGGAGTGGATATACTACTCATTCAACAAGGTGGTCCCCACGGTGATTGCAATACCCAGTAAGCACTTTCTAGAAATCTTGTTGTAAAGGGAAAGTGCAGACTTGTGACTGAAGAAAGCATAAGGAATACAAAACACTTTCTAGAACTTTGCAAGCCCTTTGAAAATACGCCTTATCTAAATTACAAAAGTAGCCCCGTGACGTTAAAAATTCAACACCTTGAAAGAGGGCGGGATAAACTCCAAAATGGTGGTGACTCATCTACTCACTTGTAGCATTCCTGTAGGTCTATCAAGACCATCCAAATTGTGGAGAAATCAGGGACGGCCTGCACTGATCAACCAATCCTGACCATTCATTAGAAGACAATCAGATGGCTGTTAAAAATAAAATAGTCAGTGGTCCAAATTCCAATGGAAAAAAAGCAGGTGTTAATATCTGGTTAGTGTAATTTTTAGGTTATGATCCATACACAACCTGGTCACCCATTAGAACGGTCTGGATTTCTGTACAAGTGGCCATACGTACGGTGAAAGAGTCACCACCATTTTTAGTAACCACATTCTAGAGTAATGTATGCACCGTAACTTCTATCGTTACACCAAGCACATGACGCCGGACGCAGATTCCCTGCTTCCTGGCTGGGAAGGTAGCTGGGCCCCACCATGATGTTTGTGATAAATCCACCCCGTCCATCCGTTTTGCGAGCACATTTTAGTATCAGAACAAAAAAATGAGGCGAACACAAAACTCAAGGAGGCCACACGAGAGGGAAAAGTGAGGAAAGAGAGGGCCACCATTGAAACGTTTATGGGGTCCACCTTGATGTGTACATGCTATCCAAACCGTTTATAAGGTCAATACCACTGGTATGAACTGAAAATATAAAAATATTAGCCGGGTACAAAACTTCTGTAGCCATACGAATGGTTCAACGGTAGATGTTCAATCCCTACTGTATCCTCTTGTGTGGCCCAGGATCCACCTCCTTTTTTTCGTTTTGTAAACCAAAATGAGTTGGAAAAATGGATGGACGGGGTGGATTTCTCACAAACATAACGGCGTGCCCCACCTACCTTCCCAGGGCAGGAACCTTAGCAGGAAATGCGCATCCCATGATCTGGACCGTTCATCCAATGGGCCATTGCCTCCCAAGGCTTACAGCCCAAAGTTATGTTGAAGGAATAGTCCTAAATTTTGCACTAATCATTTTGTTAACGGTTAAAGTAAGCCATTGATCTCTCTGATGGGGCATCCAAATGGGCATGGATTTCTATCAACTGGGCCACTTGTGGATAGATGGCCTGATGAACGGATATAATATTACACACGTGTGTCTCCTTTTCATATGTAAGGCAAGCATACCTGACTAATTGGGCTGCACGTGTGTCTGTTTCTTCTAAGGAGGCCCACTGAGTAGGCCCGGCCCAATTGGAGTTGCCTGTGCCCCGGACAGCAGGAAGGTCCTGTAGTCGGAAGCTACGTGGGGCCCATCACTACGTTCTTAAGAAATCCACCGCGTCCATCTGTTTCAGAAAATCATATGAGGACACGACCCTAAAAATGAGGCAGATTCAAATCTCACGTGGGCCACACGACAATAAAACAATGGGGATGGAAATGCCCACCGTTGAAACTTTCTTGGGGTCCACCATGATGTTTATATGCAATCCAAACCGTTCATTAGGTCATTTCCACTGGGATGGACTCAAAAAACAAATATTAGCCTGATCCAAAACTTATGTGGCCCATGAGTGTTTCATCACAGGCATTTAATCCCCACTTTTGTCTGTTTTGTGGTCCACTCGAGTTTGGTATTTGCCTCATTTTCAGGCTTATGTCCTAACATGAGCCAGAGAAACGGATGAGTGGTGTGGATTTGTCATGAACATTGCAGTAGGGACCACACAGCTTCTGCCTACAGGAACTTCCTATTGCAGGGCCCACACTCGCATTAGATGATTATATCACTGCCTAACCGAGCCTGATTCTTTATCTCCTATTGCAACGGAGTATGCTGTGATGTCGTGTGAAATCCACACCGTCCATCATTTTTTCCAAATCATCTTAGACGTGATCCCAAAAATCAGTCAGACGTAAAACATAAAGTGGGCCACACCACATGAAACAATGGGGATTTGGATGATCACCGTCGAAATCTTCTGAGGCCCACAGAAATTATGGATCAGATTTGCATCACCCCTTCATCCGGTGGGAATCACCTAGTAAATGGGTTGGATGGTATGTAAACATCACGGTGGACTGTAGAAAGTTTTTAATGGAGTAATCCCATCCAACCGTTTCTGGTGTGGTCCACTTGAGTTTTGGATCTACTGGAATTTATGTACCACGTTCTCTTGCCAAAGCATGTTCGGGAAGGATGCTACAACACTCTGGACCCCACAGAGCTTTTGTTTGTTGTATAGGAAAAATCTACACCGTCCATCAGGTGAATTTTATATGGGCCACACAAATGGGAACAATGTAAAATTACGGTGGGTTTTTTTTTTTTTTTTTTTTTTTGTTTTCTCTTCATTCAGATCTTTGTAACCTTATCAATGGGTTGGATAGAAGATAAAAAAAATTACGGTGGGCCCTAGGAAGTTTTTAATAGAGGCCGTTCAATCACCACTGTTTGCTGCGGTGTAGTCTACATGAGATTTGGATCTTCTTTCTTTTTAGGAATATGATCTAAGATGATCTTAAAAAACGGATGGACGGAATGGATATACAAAAAACACATCAAGGTGGGTCCCACGTCACGGCCTCACCAAACTCGGTGTTACCTCGACCGGACCGAATCTTCCCGGTTCTCACCAAACCTCAACTCGCATAACCGTACGGCGATACAATTGTACATTGTTTTATAAACAGAGGGTAATCTCGGTATTTCATCCTCCTTCTATAAATAGTCAGATGAGGGTTTTACGAAGGGTTTTGGCGAATGCCCTCACAAAACTCCCTCCTCTGAAGAACAGATAAAGAATCGAAATTTCCGGAGGAGATTCGGAATAGAAAAATTCGAAGAAGATTGAATATTTCTGGGTTTTCTCGATCGCCCATCATCAATGCTGAAGGTTCTATCATCTTCTTTCCGGATGCAGAGATTTTCTGCGGATTTTCCGGCGAATTTCAGACGTGGAGGAGAAGGAAAAGCTCAATTGGTTCGAGTATTGGGCTCGCTGAGAAGCTTGACTGGAAAGGAATCATGGTTTATGTAAAAGGGTATTTTTCTGTTCGGAGTCCGGAGACGGGTCGGATCCAGTGGATGCGAAGCCGGCGGCAGAAGCTGAAGCTACTGCTGCTGAGAATGCGGAGGAAGTCAACTCAAAAGCTTCGTCTGCAATCGTGCCCACGAATCCCCGTCCCGAGGATTATCTAACAGTTAGTGTCTTCTCTTTTTGTTCAAAATTGAATTTTGGCCTTTTGGGTATTTTGGGAATTGGTTTTAGTTTCTTTTAATGGGCCAGTTCGATGTATTGTCGTTGATGGCTTTTTTTCTTTGCTTTTTTTTTTTTTTTCCCTTTTTTTTTCCCTTGATGGAATTACTGTTTTTGTTTCATTGATAATGTTCGATGCCAATGTGCTGTTCTCTATGCTATGTTTTTTGGGTGAAAAACAATCACAATCCATCAATTTACTATATCTGGACAAACAAAGAAAATGGTTGTGAATTTTTTGCGTTCAACATGAATTTAGGTTTCTTACCCAAACATGATTGGATTGGTTGGTTAAACTGTGATTGCTAGATGCACTCGGCACTCTAAGAGTTTCACATCCATATCGTGTTTTGGTATGGCGGAACCTTCTTAATGTATTGGGTATGTACTCTGCTAACTGTTTTGTATACGGTGGGTATTATGCAGTCGATCTACAGCAATTGTCTAGAAGGTACTTGTGCTTGCTATACTAACTAGGAATACTATTCCATAGGGTGTTGCATTTAGGATTTTCTTTTCTTTTCTTTCGTTCTTTCTTTAGTTTGTAACAGGAGAGAGAGCAATGCCTATGGCAATGCCATGTTTCTTGCTTTTGAATATTTGCTACACCTTTTTTCATACATGTCATTATTCGAAAGAAACTATCATGGAGACTATCACTTTATAACTCACATTCACTTCTAAAACCTGTTGCTTTTGCTGTTTTCCCCCATGTTACTTAAATCGCTAACCCCCTGAATCTTTTCTGCTCTGAATCATGCGATCTGGCTTATGGTTCACATGTGTCCTGGATCACTATTTTTACTAACCTGAAATTATGGTTATGTACTTTTTGTGTTGATTCAGTTGTATCATAAACTTATAGTTTGAATGTAGAAATTTATGCTTTGGTTGATGCAATAGCATGTGTATTATATCATACTATGTATGTAGGTCTTGAATTATAAGATTCATCAATCGTATATAAATTGCAATATCAATTTGCATATAAAACTATATTGCCTACATTCAACATATGTAATGGAGCGATCCACATGATCTTTCCCAATGTAGATATTTATACTTTTTTGATGCAATAGCACGCATATAATATCATGATTCATACTGTGTGTTGGTCTACAACAATAAAATTCAGCAATCAAATATAAATTACCATACCAATTTGTACATAAAACTATATTGCCTTTATCTAGTGTATGCATTGGAGTGATCCATGTGATCCTACCCCTACTGGACTACCACGTATTGGAGCAAGTAGTGTACCACTTACCCATTCTTGTACCGCTTCCTGCAACAACCAGTGATCCAAATAACCTTGGTTTTGCCTTTAACCATCTCTCGTCGAAGGTAGCAGAAGGTCTTGAAAAGCTGTTCTTTGAAGAAAAGACAAAAGCTGTAGTGGACTCAGTTGGGTAGGGACAAGGCTCCAGGCTCGGATGGATTCCCATCAGCATTCTTTCAAGTTTTTTGGGACATTGTTAAAGGTGACTTGTTTCGGTTCATATCTGAATTTTGGGAGAGAGGTTGGCTTTAGTTGGAACTTGGTGTTTTTTTTTAATTGGAATCATACCAAAGGTGGAAGGAGCCGATATCTTAAAAAAAAAAAAAAAAAAAAGTAGATGGAGCCAAGAGCTTGCGGGATTTTAGACCCAAAATACTTGCCAAATCTTAGCCTCTAGATATCGGGCGGTGCTAGGTCATATTTACTCTAAACCTCAAGGCCCGTTCATGGTGGGAAGACAGATTTTGGATAGTACTCTAATTGCCGATGAGTGCTTGGATTTGCAGTACTAGGAGAGGAAGAGGGTATCATTTGTAAATTGGATATTGAGAAGGCTTACGATCATGGGAGTTGGAGCTTCTTGGATTATATATTGGGGAGGATGGACTATGGTTAGAAATGGAGAAGTTGGGTTCAAGAATGTGTGTCATCAGCTAGAATTTTCATTTTTGTCAATGGCTCCCCCAAGGGATTCTTCCAGGCATTGTAAGGTCTAAGGCAGTGTGATCCTTTATACCCCTTTCCTTTTGTAGTTGTGGCGGAAGCTTTAAGCAAGATGTTGGGAGGGGCCAGTCGGTAGAGTTGATTAGATGCTTTGAGGTGGAGAACGCTAACTTCAATATTTCACACCTTCAATTCGTCGAAGATATGATTCTTTTCTGTGATGCAGACATCGAGATGGTGAATAATATTAGGAAGATTGTGAGGTGTTTTGAGGTTGTGTCAGGATTAAAAGTTTACATTTTCAAGAGTGAGATAATGGGTATCCATACATCTACATATGAAGTGGAAAGGTTGGCGCAGGTCTTAGGGTGTCGGGTCGGGTCTCTGTTTTCATCTTATCTTAGGCTTCCCTTGTGCATTGGCAAGTTGGCCAAACGCTTGTGGGCAAGGTGTTCTGTAACGGCAACAGTGGCCAGTAACGGCAACCACCGTTACCTTGACGATACGGGTTGTAACGGCCTTTATGGGGGTTGTAACGGCCTTTACGGTCTCCTTTTCTTTTATTGGAAAAAAAACTGAAAAACCTGTATCAACCCCGTAATTGACCGTTATGGCCTTTACTGGGGGGCATAACGGGCCGTTACTTGGGACTATAACAGCCTATACAGGTCATTTTTTTAACGACTGTTACATGTCATTTTTTTATAATGACTGTTATGGCCTTTACGACCCCGTAACGTGTAACGATCACCACCGTTACCTTTACGTAATGGCCTTTACGACACACCATGCTTGTGGGACAAGGTAATTGAGAGGGTGGAGAGGAAATTATCAAGGTGAAAGAGTCGTTGTCTTTTTCTAAGAGGAAGACTTACACTATGTTGAACCCACCAATCTATTTTATGTCATTGTTTAAATGTCCAAAGGAGATGGTGGAGAGGAGTAGATTGAGGAGAGATTTCCTATTGCAAGACACCGATGTCAAGAAAAAATTTCACTTGGTGGGGCGAGGTGTGTAAACCATGGTGGGAAGGGGGTGTCAAGATAAACAAGTTGAAGCAAAAGAACCTAGCTTTACCTGGGAAATTGCTTTGGAGGTTTGGGGTGGAAGGAGGTCGTGGAGAGAGGTAGTTGTATGTAAATGTGGGGTCTAAGGAGGGTGGTGTGTGAAGGATTCATCTTTATATAGAGCCTTCGGTGTTGGAAAGCAATTCGTAGAGTGGTGATTATGTTCAAGGAGCGGATTAGGTTCTCTTGTGGTGACAGGCAGTAGATTTGATTCTGGCAAGATCTGTGAGTTGGCAAGAGGTCCCTTTAGGAGGAGTTTATGTCGTTTGCTTTTTTGGCATTGGATCGGATGCAAATTTTATAAATGCTTTTCGTTTCCGGTGGTTCGTTGTGTGGTCTCCCCCTTGTAGGAGGAACATGCTGGATGAGGTGTAGATATTCGCTTGTCTCTTGGAGCGGTTCCTAAGTTAAACTAGTGTTGGGTAGGAAGGATTTGATGGCGCGACTCTTGGTCAAATCTAGCAAGTTCTTCGCGCGATCCTTCTATAGGTTGATCACTGATCTTCGGGTGGGAGGTGTGCGATCACAACTCATGTGTGGTCCTTTGGTGTGCCTCCAAAGGTGGTGGCCTTTTGATGCAGACACAAAAGCATTCAAGGTGTACCAACGAAGAAAGCGCCAACCACAAGTGCCGTCTTTGTGGATAGGTGATTATTAAGGAACTGAAGACCCGCTGAAGACCCTTCACATGTGATTGGACACATAGAAGACCCCACTTAGGGAAGACACGTGTGAAGGAAGAAAGGAGAAAGAAGGCTGAAGAACTGAAGAATGGGCGCCCGAACTTTGTCTGACGAGCGCCCGAACCTCTCTGGAGGTTTTTGGACGACTTCGGGTTACAGCTCGGGCGCCCGAACTTTTCCGTACTTATGTTTAGTTACGTGTTTTGCTTAGTTTTAAGGGTATTTTAGTACTTTTATGTCTTTATTTGTTTATTTAAGAGGGCTAAAGCCCTGAACTCGAATTTAACTTTTGATTATTGATTAAAGCAAACCCTTTGGTTGCCTCCTTCCTCTCGTCTCTCCCATGGTGCCTTCTTCTTCTTCCTTGATCTCATTCTTCTCTTTTCTTCTTGTGCCCTTCCAACTTCTTCTAAGGTAAACTTGTTTTTTCCTTTTTCTCTATTCTCTCATAACTTCTAGATCCTAGATTTGAGATTTGATCCAAATCCTTATTTCCCAAATTTCAAAATCCCTAATCCGAGAAATCCTTCGATCCCTCGGACTAGTGATTCACATTGGGTATTTGGATTAAGACCATGCAAGATCGGGAGGTTCCATCCCTCGCCGGATCCAACCATAGCAATAATTGAATCTCATGCTTCGTGGTTGTGATGAATGGCCCGCTCCATTGCGTGTTTCCTTGTGATTTTCTTAATTCATGATGATTAATGCTAGATTTTATATTATTATTGTCTTTTATTTCGCTGGATTATATGAGTTCATGAGCATGCATTATAATTAGGGTATCCTACATCACCTTTGCTTGGTCAACTAGAAGGAAAAGAGTGCTCACTATTGACAACCTGCAAAAGAGGCTGATTTCCATTCCTAATTGTTGTATCATGTGCATGATGGGTGCGGAGACCATGAACCACTTGTTCATCCATTGCGAGTTCACTCACAATATGTGGGATAGGTTCCTTGCCCTCTTTAAGACCCCTTGGGTAATGTCATAATTTATTGAAGAGCTTTTCCTCGTGTGGCATGTGGTAGGTGCCGGGAGTAAAGGAAAGTTGGTGTGGAGGTTAGTTTTGTTAGCAGTCCTTTTGGAGTTATGGGGGGAAAGAAGCAACCAAATCCTTAAAAAAAAAATAAAAATGGAACAACCAATCCTTTTTTCACAACCTCAGGTGTAGGGTCGTGATGTAGTAATAATCTCGGTGAGACCGAGGTTAATCCACTGGGGAGGAATATAAGTCTAAACACTTAAAGACTATCTAAGGTCTAAAGTTAAACTAACTACACTAAACTAAAATTGGATTAATGATAGATGAATTCAGATTTAAAGGAAAATTATTTAAAATAAATACCAGAGCATCAATGATCCACTTCTAATTATTAATAATGTTCAATTCAATTGATTTAATTCAATAACGCAACTGGAATCGAAGTCCTATCTCTATCCAGTCGGATGATAGAGCGGTTAAATCATAATTCAATAACCCAAATTAGATAGAAAATCCATTGATATAATTCCCTCTCGAAGAGCCAAGGTATTGGTTGCATGGAATCCAATTCTATGAATTATACAGACCAAACTCTTGCAAAACATGTAAGATTTAGGCTTTTGGGCTTCCTTTAATTCTGTCACTAGATTAAAGTAGAACCAAAACTAGAACTTGAATCAATCTTAATCAATAAATAATTTTGTCTAATTCAGATTCAAACAAAAGATATATGAACTTCATCAATTAGTTCTAATAGAAATCCATTGCTTTAACTAATGGAAAACTCAAAGCATTCACCGTATTCGGAAATCACAAGGAATCTAGGGTTCTACAAATCAAAACCCCATAAACTATTCTGATCAATCGTAGAAATTCGAAAGCATCCCATGTACATGACACAAGAGATCTCAGAAATCACTAAAATTACCAACTTTATTCAAACTAATCAATTACTTGTTCATCATGAAAACCAAAATTTGAAATCAAAGAACTAGAACACCATTAATGAATGAGAAACATCACCTCTCAACTTTAGCTAAGAATTAACTAAGGAAAAACATAAAAAACTAAGAACTAGACCTAGAACTAGAAAAGAAAGAAAAATTAGAAGTCGAAGGCTAGGAAGCCTCCTAGGTCTTGAATTCCTTGCTCCTCACCTCCTTGGAAGATGTTAGATGCTTGGGGAGAAGCCTTTGAATAGAAAAAATCCGCCACCATCTTGAAATTTTGCAAAACTTATGCACTTATGTTGGTTTGTGACCGGTCGCAGCTCTAGTAGCCAACGACTTTATCTCAAAGGAGTGTTTCTTCTAGATTTCTTTTCTCTCTTTTCTTTCTTCCTTGCTTCCTTTCTTCACTCTTTGGCTCATCTTTACTTGTTCTTTAAAGTGCTTTTTTCTTTTTCTTTTTCTATGGGTTAGTTCACACACCCCATTTTTAGTTCACCCACCCACCCCTATTAGTCACATCACAATGTTAGCCACCCCCACTATGGGAATCGATACCATGACCTCAATGTTGAAACGAGGCTATCTTCACTCAGTCTGCCACTTGAGTGATGGACCTGGGTGTAAAGTGCCTTAAATAGTCCCTTTAAACATCAAAATTATAAAGTCTCTCTCTCTTACTTGCAATCACAAATACATGCATAAGATAACTTCTTCAACATTGTAAAACATGCAATTGAGTGATGAATTGGGGTTCTAATATGCATAATTCAGAGCTCAACACATTCCAAGATAAGAGTGGTCCTTGAGGAGTTATGATGGAAAAGGAACAACCGGACCTTCCAAGATAAGAGAGGATCGGAAGCGGTTGTGTTTGGGAGGGCTCCATTAGCTCCGATCATAGTGATTGGTCTGTGATGGCTGGGTTGTTTTTATAGCTATTTGCCTTTTGGTGCTTAATAAAAGCTCTTTACCTTTAAAAAAAAGTTGTAGAATTTTGCCATTTCTTGTTGCTTTACTGTGTGGTATGTTAGCTACTTTTTGCATATTAGCGAATAGGATTCTCAAAATGTTGGTCATTTGCTTTCTTTCTTACATAATTTTTTGTCTTCGTTATCGGGTCCTCATCAGATTCCTATTTGGTGCTTTTGTTGCAGGTTCTCGCATTGCCCTTGCTACATAGACCTTTATTTCCTGGTTTCTACATGCCAATCTATGTGAAGGTATGCATTGCATCGCGTTTGAGTTTGATATTCACTTTGCCCCTTAAAACCACCCTTTTTAGTTGTTTTTACCAGAGCTATTTCGGGTTTATTAACTTCTACATTTTATTTAGAATCACCACAAGGTTAGCTATTCACATGCTATGCCTTCTCAAAATATCAAGAAAATATTTCCTTCATTGGTAGGCATGGAAATAAATATCGATTTGAGTGTCACTCACCTAGAGATGGAACCTATAGACCAGTTGTGACTTGTTTGGAATCAACTGACCGTTGGAATTGGTGAATTGGTGCACTTTTCAGGGGAAGTCATTTCATTCTCCACTGATACTGAGCAGACTTGGTATAGGATGATGTTTAAAACTGTGTTTGTAAAACCATATGCCATTTTGGTTTTCTAATCTTTATGAAACTCCCAAGTATGTGGATTTTGACTTTTCATTTAGTAATTTAGGTTTTTTCTTTTTTCTTTTTTTGGCAACTTCTACTTTTCTTATCCTTAGATACATCTCCCCCCCCTGTAATGAGTGTCTAAGGAATGCCATCACCGATATCCCTTGTGCTTCCGTTCAAGGGGAAAAAACAAACTCTCGACCTATATATTGTTGCTTACGATATCTAGAAGGATTATTCAATTGAAATGTTCTCACAGAAGTTGCTGTTTATTTATCTTACTTTTTATCAGCCTTCTTACATAAGGGTTTTGAGTTCTCCTGCAGGATCCTAAATTGCTAGCAGCTTTAGTGGAAAACCGTAAAAGACAAGCTTCATATGCAGGTGCATTCCTTCTGAAAGACGAGCCGGAAACTGATCCTAGTGTTGCAACTGGTTCGGAAACAGAGAAAAACATATATGATCTCAAGGGAAAAGAATTATTTAACCGTCTCCATGAAGTTGGTACCTTGGCACAGGTATTTCTATTTCAGCACAATGGTTGAATGGTCTTGTAGTTTGGCATATCAGAAGCATAGAATATGCAAATGAAATGTCCTTTGGATGGTCATTCTCCATGAGATTCATTTTATTCTTAATTTGGGCCAATCAGATAACCAGTATACAAGGGGATCAGGTCGTTCTTATTGGCCATCGGCGACTACGAATAACGGAGATGGTATGGGTTTTTTTTTTTTTTTTTTTGTGTGGATAATTGCAGGCCTATTAGATTATTTTGCTTGAGTTTTTCAACAAATTACATTTTCCATAACAAAACCTACTTTTGTTCAGGTTGGCGAGGATCCCCTTACCGTGAAAGTTGATCATCTCAAGGTATGTTATTTCTGTCCTGTTTTCTTGCTGATTTTCCATATTTCTAATGGCATTTGCATGCATTCTATGTAAGGTTTTTAAATTAGTGTATCATTTATTGTATCATCTACCACTTATACAGCTCCTTATAACCCCTGTATCGGACTATACGACCTACCGTATCATTCATGCCCAATACCAGTAGTTATTGGGCAATTAGAGCAGTTTTTTGAGGATGTATGTTGCATGAATGCATGGCAATGCCTTTGTGCTAGCTGAGTTGAAAGTTTCCATTGGTAAGCATGTTATTGGTATCTGTTTTCTGTGATGTTTCCCTTTTTGGCCTTTGTACTAGCTGAGTTGAAAGTTTCCATTGGTAAGCATGTCATTAGTATCTGTTTTCTGTGGTGTTTACTTTTTTTTTTAAAGGTGAGGATTTTATTGTTTTCTGGGATGTTTCACTTGCATTTGAGTTGAAAGTTAGTTTGTATTAATTTTTTTCCCCCTTAACAATGCTGTGAAGATCACATATTTTAGACACTGTTGTTTTGTAAATTTATCTTCAACTTTTGTTCACTGTCAGCACATCATATCGTCCTTCGCTGCTTATTTTCACATTGACCAAGATTTGTGTTTCAATCCAATTCGATGACTTCATTCCAAAGTTGATTAGTTTTTTACTAGAGGCTCTGAGCTACCATCCAAATGAAAGAAATACGAGGCTTTCTTCTAAAAAAAAGAAAAGAAAAGAAGAAGAAGAAGAAGAAAATTATCATTTTGCTTCCTTTTTTTCCTTTTTCTTTCTCTGTATAATGAGACCTAGACATATTGGCTTCAGAAATCACATGCATCATTTTAATTTATTGGCTTCTTAAGGCTGTTGCTACATATTTTTACTACTTATAATTGAATATTTATATCAACCTTTATGGGGCATGTTTTGCAGGATAAACCATATAATAAGGATGATGATGTCATAAAGGCAACCTCCTTTGAAGTTATATCAACCTTGAGAGATGTTTTGAAGACGAGTTCCCTTTGGAGAGATCATGTTCAAACATATACTCAGGTGCACTAGTTTTCTTCAAATAGTCAGGTTAAATACTTCTGTTTGTTTGATGCAGTGACACGCTTTTAGGGTCCATTTTGACGCACTCTCAAAGTGGGCATTTGATGCCTAAATGCAGTTTGAAGCCAACCCCAGTTTGTGTTGTACATTTCAATGCAGTTTCTCAAATCCCGTCTGATTGCCACTCATCAATAATCACTAAAAAGCCTATTTTCTGAAAACCAAGGGGATTGATTTTTGACAAGTCAACTGATTTTTTTAACATCGCAGTTTCAGGAAAACTCCTTTCGGAAGTTGTATTCAAATGGCCCCTTAACCCAGTCCATGTGAGATCTAGTTTCATGCCTGAGACCTTTCATCTTTAACTCTGATCATTTTCCTGCCATGCATTAGGCTGGTGCTGTTGATTTCTTTTACTTTCTGTGTGGTTTATTCTGATCTCAAACGGGCAAATATTCCATAAACCAAAATGCTGACCTAATTTACAGCTGTTTACCGGCATTTGAATTCTCAGGAGATTTTCATTTTTGGATACATTTGGAGTATTTTTCAGATAATTAAATAATCAGAAGCAAAATGATCAAGGGAAGAAAAGAAATAAGCAGTAAAAGATAAATGAAATAAATGAGTTAATGTTTTCGCGAATTCATCACTGAAATATCTTTTTGGTTATGAAGTTACACTGAGAATATGCAATATTTTCCAATTTTTTAATATATTGCATAAAATTCTTGATATTTTCAAATTATCACAGGTATTTGTTACTATGTGACTAAATACCCGGTCCAAAGCTCCTTTTTCTCTACTTGGCACCTTCCTCTAGCCCGTCCTCCTTTCCATTTATCTTCCGTTTTTCTGTCCACCTGCTAATGTTTGTGTCATTGGTTAATTATGTGGATTCTTCTGTATGGTTTGTCTCATAATTTCACTAAATGAGTTCGCTAAGCCTACACACATGTGCAATAAAGCTCATGTACACGCCACACTTGTGCCATCACGGCTTTATTGGTCTGAGATCCAATCCATCCATCGGAATGGTACCACTATATTGATTCCCTACTGCAAGAGTCAGGTTTATCCACTGGTCTGGTGGGCCACAGTTTGCAAAACAAATGTCTGGCTCTGGAAAACTTGGCTGAAGTTTCTAATCCTTCCTCCTGTTTCCAGTATTTGGGCCACTTGCTCATTGGACCAGATTTTATTTTTGGGAACACATTACAAGGTCGGACCAATCTGATGGATGGATTAGATCAGACACTTATGTGCCATGTTGTCACGTGGGGCATGTGCACTTAGACTTCATTGCACGTGCATGTACTTCATGTCCATATTTAGACGCCCAAAGACTGTTTTGGAGAAGTTTAGAAGAGATTCCCTATGGGGGGGGGGGAGTGGGGGCAGAGGAAGTTCCATCTCCTCAGGCGGGATTTTGTCTGCAAACCTAAGGAGGCAGGCAGGTTGAGGCATGAGAGACCTAGACTCCACGAATAGGGCGCTTCTTGGAAAATGACTTTGGTGTTTTGTGACGGAAGAAGGCTCCCTATGGCAGAAAGTCATTAGCAGAAAGTACGGCGTGGAAAAAGAGGGCTGCTGGCCGAAGAGCTCTTTGGTGTATTGAGCGTCAGGAGTTTGGAGAGCGATCATGGAGATGAAAGCAATATCCAAGAGGGGGTCTGTTATGTTGTGGGTTTGGGGTCGAAAATGAGATTCTAGAAGGACATCTGGCTGGGCGAGAGATGCTTGCTGGATCAATTTTCAAACGTAGCTCGGGTAGCGCTGAATTTGGATGTTACTGAAGAAAAGTGCTATGTTAGGCAAGGATCCTCTGGTCACTGGCTTCCTCTGATTTGGAGAAATCTGTCGGAGAATGAAGAGGATGAGCTGCTGTCCTTGCTTAGTATGCTTGCTTCTGCGCATCTCATGGAGGATTCGGATTTGGTTTGTTGGAATTTCAGCAAATCCGGGCATTTTACTGCTTGTTCTTTCTTCCATTTTCTTTCTAGTAGGGGGGCTGAACCTCGCAATCTGTTTTGGTCGGCCTTTTGGACTTGTGGGACTCCTTCCAAGATTTCAGCGTTTGTTTGGATGGTAAGCTGGGGAAGAATCCTGACTCGTGATTACCTGAGGAAATGTGGGCTAGTGACTGTCAACACTTTTTCCATGTGCCTTCGTAGTGAAGAATCAGTGAACCACCTTCTCTTGCTCTGTCCTTTTGCCAAGGAAGTGTGGGATAGTTTTCTGCTATCTTTTGGGGTAGCTTGGGTATTCCCCAACTCAGTTAACGACTTGCTAGTTCATAGGCATGGCGGCGGTGTTGGAAATTTGGGCCGAAAGGTGTGAAGGCTGTCGCTGCTCGCGGGTTTATGGTGCATCTGGGTTGAAAGAAACAATAGATGTTTTAATGACACTTCTAGGGATGCGAAGTCGGTCTTTTGCAGTGGCGCTGTCTCTAATTTCGGGGTGGGCAGCTGCGTCCGCAAATCTTAGAGATTGTAACCTCTCAAGCTTGGATTGGACGTCTTTGTGATTTGCTTTTGTTGTATTCTTTTGCGGCTTTGCCGCCTTTTTAATAAATTCTCAGTTACCTAGCAAAGCTCTTCACTAAATTCTTTTGCACAAGTAGATTTGCTTTCTGCGATTTCACTTTTATCTTGATATTCAGTTGGACTGTGGACTTTTTGTTCGAAAGATCAAGACATAGCTGTGCCATCTTGTATAAACGGTCCTGATGAAAATATTATAATAGTCGTAGTGCACCTTGGACTTTGATTGGTTGGGAGCTGATTAAGTTACAAGTCGGTTCTAAGTGCACCTTGGACTTTGATTGGTTGGGAGCAGATAAAGGAATTCAATATTATATATCTTTCAAAAAAAGAAAAAAAAAAGATTTAAGTGCTTATATTCTTTTAAAAATGTAAAATTGTTGAAATTTGCTGGACATGAAAAGACTGGCTTTATACTTAAGTTCAGACGATCTGATATCATATTATTGATAATTGCAGCATATTGGTGATTTCAACCTTCCAAGGTTAGCAGATTTCGGAGCAGCTATATCAGGGGCAAACAAGTTTCAATGCCAGCAAGTGCTTGAAGAACTTGATGTAAGACGCATGCGTATTTTATAGCATTATTGTTATGTTTAATGGGTTGAAACAAATCAATGATTTGATTGAACACTCACAGAAGATAAGTTAATGGATGAGTCCTGAGAATCCATTCACACGTTTCTACCACCGTCCAGGAACAGTGTGAGATGTGTGCACTGACTCTCAGTGCACACACACAATCAGTCAGTGCACACACACAATCTTCGCCCCAAGTTCATGTACTGACTTGCATATCTACTGCACCACTAAATTGATACTGAAATGGGATTGACCCACTCACAAGGAATCACGCTGATAATTATTCAGGTATACAAGCGCTTAAAGCTGACCTTAGAATTGGTAAAGAAAGAGATGGAGATCAGCAAGATACAGGTAGTTCTTGCCCCAAGTCATTTTTTGTTGTATTTCTACATTTACCCCTCTATTTTCTGGTGACAATTGATGATGGATCAATTGATGCCTGTTCCATCTCACCTTTTTCTGGTCTGTGTATTAGGAATCAATAGCAAAAGCAATTGAAGAAAAGATAAGCGGTGAGCAGCGGCGTTACCTGTTGAATGAGCAGCTTAAAGCAATAAAGAAGGTTGGATGATCTGTGTAACTCATAATTCAGAACTTTCAAATCACTTATTTCAATTTTCTCCCCAATCAGCTGGATGCTATTGGTCTGTGGTCATTGCTTCTTTAGAAAAATAACGTGGAGAATAAAGTGCTTATCATTTGGAAAAGAACTTTGGAAAGGGTTTTTCGCAACTGTTTTTCCCATGAGACATTAATCATTCCTGTTTTTTATGTTTTCCTTAACTACTAAATGGTTCATGCATTATATGTGAGTGATTTGTGAATTATTCAATATTTACGAATTATGCAAAAAACATATTAAAAAAAAATTATTGAATTGCAATCTTTTGAAGAAATTGAAAATTCGTAACTATGAGGGTAACTGAAATGCAAGTTCATTTGGTTGGATGGTTTGCTTCATCAGTATTCTACCCTTGCAGTGATTTAGCTTCATTTGTCTTGACCCAGGAGCTCGGTTTGGAGACGGATGACAAAACAGCCCTTTCAGGTTTGTGCTAGAGAACTTTAACTCTTCAGTCGGATAACAATTCAACCATCCGAAAGATGGTTTTATACATGCTCAGATGGTTGCTGCTGGTCCTTAAATCTTTATTCTTCCTCTTCTGTAGCAAAGTTTAGGGAGAGGCTTGAACCGAACAAGGAGAGATGCCCGCCCCATGTTTTGCAAGTTATAGAAGAAGAGCTCACGAAGCTGCAGCTACTAGAGGCCAGTTCTAGTGAGTTCAATGTCACACGTAACTATCTCGATTGGCTGACCGCACTGCCTTGGGGAAACTACAGGTTTTTCATCCATTAGTTTTTGCTTCTATGGTTTCTTCTTCCTGCAAAGGAAAATTGTTTCAGTTCTATCAGCATACTGTGCTCATTTTCTGGTACCAAGACCATCGAACATTTCTTTTAACTGGAAAAAAAATTTGTATAAGAGTAAGAGAAATGCTATTATGTGGCATGCATCATAAAGTTCCATGTAGTGCCATCCTCCATGCATGGCAAAGATGAATGGTGATCAGAATCTGCGGGCCACCAGGTGGATGGCCATAGCCCAAAAACATATTGACTAGAGAACTCTGACCATTCTATGGTTGTGAGTTTTGCCTGTTAAATGTGGTGCATTACTCATTTTCAGTTAACCATTGCCTGTTCTTGAGGCCACTGATGAGTGTAAGGCTACCAAAATCTTGCCTTTTGGGCCATAGCCCATCAGACCAAATCATTAAATCAACCATAATGATCGCCATGACAGTTTAAGAAAGTGCAATGTGTATGGTATATGTGTTCCAGAACAGACTTCATGGGACTCCATTAGGGTCCTGTTTGGACAGACTGTCAACTGCTGACTGTGGGAGGGTACCGCAGCAGGTTTATGAAATCTCATCAATTCACCTACTGAATCATCGGGTGGGTCCCAAACTGACGATTGCAGGTGGGATCCAAACAGGCTTCAAAACCAGTGTATTGTCTTCGAACACTGGTTTTTACAGTGCATCCAAATGGGCCCTTAAGCGCTCTTGTTGTGTTAGCATTTTCTCAAGAGAAAAGTTAAGTTTGATGGAAAACTTTTGAGTCATTGGTGCTTTGGGAACTTCTGTTATGCACTTCAACTCCCAAATCAAGATTTTATTTGTTGGGCCATTTTCTAAGCCAATATAGGAAGTTAACAGTAAGATGTAGTACTGTACAAATCAAGAGATGCACTTCATATTATAGGTTCTGGCAACGTGTGCTGGTATCTATTTGCTGATACTACCTAGAGTGTCTGATTTTTTTTAAATTTTTTTTCGGTGAAAGATAGTGTCTGAAACAGTGTTGGGAGACTTACTCTGTTAAGTCGAGAATAGGTACAGGGTTAAGTTACCACGGATTGGTCAAAAGTTGATATAGCATTTTATTTTACTGTGATTTCTTGTGCCATGTTAGTGATTATGGGGTTGGTTACGGCATTGTTGTGTGGTTGCCACACTGTTCTAACACTACAAGGTAGAAACAGTATTTAGATCTGTAGATGCCATTTCGTAAGCTTTTCAAGTAGGCCCTAGTGTTCTTAACCTTGTATCTTGATTCTTAAATGCCCCTGCCCCCACCTAGTTTTTTCGTTTGAAATTTGTTCCTACAAAAATGTCTGAATTAAAACTAGGCTCGTTTGTTTTATTTGTATTAGGCTTACCTGAGTGTCCTGTGTTGACTCCATTCAACGATAGAATGTTCTTGAGCATTTGTTCCTAATCCTTACACTTCTAAATTGCAATATTCCGATAGCATTTTTTTGGAGATTCTGTGCTCATTTTTTGTTACTTCCATAAAAAAATGCAGTGACGAGAACTTTGATGTCCATCGTGCTCAAATAATTCTAGATGAAGACCACTATGGTTTATCTGATGTTAAGGAGAGGATATTGGAATTTATAGCTGTTGGAAAACTCAGAGGAACTTCACAAGGTCAGTATGATCCATTTCCTTGATGCTTAGTGATGCCTTTGTTGATACAGTTATATGCTTTGTAAATAGTTAAATTTGTTGCGTTTATCTATTGTTTTACAAACTAATCGTGTAGCATCTTACCAATTACAGGCAAGATCATATGTCTTTCGGGGCCTCCTGGAGTGGGTAAGACAAGCATTGGTCGTTCAATTGCACGTGCCTTGAATCGGAAGTTCTATCGGTTTTCTGTAGGAGGCTTGGCGGATGTTGCTGAAATCAAGGTACTGCAAATGCCTTACTGAGACTATTGATTGCAGATGAGCCTATCACAAACAAAAATGTTATTCAGGATAATCCATCTAAATAGAATTCCTTCGTCTGCATCTCTAACTTTTCAAAAATATATCCAGGGACATCGCCGGACCTATATTGGTGCTATGCCGGGAAAAATGGTCCAATGCCTCAAAAATGTGGGAACAGCTAACCCTCTTGTTCTAATTGATGAGATTGACAAGGTATTTACTTATTCATGTGTTTTTTTTTTTTCATCGTTGGATTTCTTTGTTGGCTACTTTTTATTAGAATTACATAACAAATAATTACTCAGGATCAGTTCAATCACTCATTTTCTCTGCTGATAATGTATGTTACAGTTAGGAAGGGGGCATGCTGGTGATCCAGCTAGTGCTTTGTTAGAGCTTCTCGATCCTGAGCAAAATGCAAATTTTCTTGACCACTATCTTGATGTTCCTATTGATGTATCCAAGGTATGACCCCACTGAAAATTATTATGATTTTATCTGTGCAATATTTTGCCTCCATTTCTGCTGCTTGTGTTTAAACTTTATAGCACTTTACTGGCATGAAGTAGAAAACATGTGTGTGCAGCACATGGTATGCACATTAGATAGTCTGGATGCCCATTTAATAAACAAGAAACATGCTTGAATGTGCATCTTTAATTCAAACCACCACGCTGTTTATTTCTGTAGTACTCCATGATGAGGTGAATGGATACCCGAGCAATGAGTAATTCATTCCATCTCCGACATTCATGCTGTTATTTCTTTTTCATATAGCTATTGCTACCTATTTTGGTATGCTACAAAATCCTTCATGTTTTTCTTTATCATTTTTCTCATTCTCTCTCAGTTGATCATACTCATAGTAGTTCTTAGGTTTTATTTCAACTCGGTGGTTATTTATTCAATGGAAGTCCGCCTGGATGATGTGACATATCGGGTGTCGCCCAGGTAAAGGAGGGTTGATGTTGGGTGGGCTACCAGTTGTCAGACTTTGCCAAGCAGTCACTAGAGTTCTTGTTTAATCTTGATTGTTGAAATGAGATTCGTCAAGGCATATCTGGGACATAGATATGATGATGACCGTAATCACCACCACCATCATCCAACAATGCAAGATACTCTCAACTACAACCAATAGATTGTTCGTCCACTTCTGTTGTATACTCTGACAGCTCTTCTTTCTCTGGTTTCATTACAGGTTCTTTTTGTTTGCACGGCAAATGTAGTGGAGATGATACCAAATCCTCTCTTGGATAGAATGGAGATCATCACCCTCGCTGGTTATATCACTGACGAGAAGATGCATATCGCTAGGGACTATTTGGAGAAGACAACACGGGAAGCATGTGGTATCAAGCCTGAACAGGCATGACTATTTTTTTTTTTTTTTGGCATGACTCCTTTGATTGAACAATAATCACTGTTTTTTACTGTTGATTCCATTGTGGCATGTGGCTTGGGTTGTTGCTTAGGTACTGAGTCAAGTTTGATTGGCTCAGCTTGCTGCTTTGTCGGTTGTCTGTAGATTGGTTCTTTTAAGATGGTCTGTAATGGTGGTGATCAAATGGCTCACTGGTCCCAAGCTGAATCGTGAAGATATGGGTTATTCTAAAGAGAAATGATCCCATACAGGCATTGTATGTAAACCTTCACATTCATCATCATCTTTCCTGCTAATGTGACATATGCAGGACATCTGAGTAAGTGCAAAAAAAAGGGCCACGCCATGCAAATCAGCTTTCATGAAATCAGGCCAATCCACTGATTAGGTGGTCCACACCTGCCCATTGAGTCAGATCATTGGTTCTCCATTGATTTCAATGGTATGGCCCACCTGGTGACTCTGTGAGTGGACCAGCCTGATTCACCTCACCACAGGCAATCTTCATGGGCCCACCATTTGCATGGGTAGTATATAACCTCTGCATGTGTCACATTGACAAGAATGACAGGGCTGTATGTGAAAGTTCACATACACTGTCGTAGTGTGATCATTTCTCTATTCTAAATTGTAAAAATGGTATCTTGGTGTTTGTACTTACCAACCATAAAACTATTAAATCTCAAAAAACAATTTGGTCCAGGTTGAGGTGACTGATGCTGCTCTTCTTGCACTGATTGAAAATTACTGCCGGGAAGCAGGTGTGCGGAATCTTCAGAAGCACATTGAGAAGATTTACCGCAAGGTTTGCCTTTTCTATCAAGCTATTAGTTCTCAGTTGTCTTCACTTCACAGTCTTGCAGACTTTCTGTATTCCTTTCTTACATTCAAATTTGAATTTCATCTGAATTACTGAAATATTTCAGTCAAAATTTCTATTTCTTCCATTTTTTTTTTTGTAAGTATTTCATACCATCACCATCTTCGGCTTGACTGAAATAATCTTTTTGAATGGAGAGTCAGTTCTCTTCTGGTTTATTTTGGTCAAAATATTTTTGACTGAAATAATCTGAGTGGAGAGGAAAAATGGATGACAGCTTTCTTAACTATCCCCTCCATCAGGATGGTTAGGGTTGTCCAATCAGTGAGAAATTCCTGGTATGGCCCATCCAAGGTGGGGTGTATCTGTTGATCAGTTTAGAAATATAAATCAAATGTCCCCTATCCTTATTTTGATGGGATTTGTAATCACTGTCCGATCTTAATATACTGCATTTGATGCCTGGCAGATCGCTCTGCAACTTGTACGACAAGGAGTATCAAATGAGCTGGCTCCAACCGTCAGTGCTCGGGGTTCGGAACCCACCGAATCCAAAGAGAGATCTGTGGAACAGTCAAGTGAAGCTGTAGCCGAAGGAGAGAAGATTACAGAACCAGCAGAAGCTACCAGTCATGAACAAGCCAGTGAAGCCTCCACTGAAGCCGACCAGACGCAGACAAGTCCCCCCGTAGATCTAACTCCAAGTCTGTTGGATCAGCCCCCCAATTTAAAGGTATCGGATCAAAAAACCAATACACATGGTTTTAAGACTCATCTGAGTTGGGTGCGACTCAGACAAGTCGACTTGGATTAGACACTACATGATCCGGTTCGATACCACGAGTCGCACCCCTGAGTCGGCCCAATACACCCCTGACTCAGTTGAGTCATGACTCAAACTCAAGACAGAATGAATTGATCCAACTCTCCTAGTCTAAAAACCATGCTAATACCCCATATGAAAGATTAGGATAAGCTGGCCACTTGCACATATTCATGTCCTCATTTTATTTGAATCTTATTGACAGGACAATTCAGAAACTGTCAGTGCTCAAGAAATGGACAAGAGTACAGAAGTTGAGAAAGTTCTAATCGATGCTTCGAACCTGTCTAATTATGTTGGGAAACCAGTCTTCCATGCCGAGCGTATATATGATCAGACGCCAATAGGTGTCGTGATGGGTCTTGCATGGACCGCAATGGGTGGTTCAACACTCTACATAGAGACCACCCAAGTTGAGCAAGGGGATGGAAAAGGTGCGCTGCATGTGACTGGGCAGCTTGGAGAAGTCATGAAAGAGAGCACCCAAATTGCTCATACTGTTGCCAGAGCAATATTGCTTGAGAAAGAACCAGATAACCCATTCTTTGCAAATTCCAAGTTACATCTGCATGTGCCAGCAGGTGCTACGCCGAAGGATGGCCCCAGTGCTGGCTGCACCATGATCACCTCAATGCTGTCCCTAGCTATGAAGAAGCCCGTCAAGAAAGACCTTGCCATGACGGGGGAAGTGACTTTGACAGGACGGATTCTTCCCATTGGTGGGGTACGTAAGCTATAATCCAATCTATCTGTAGTTCTTAGTTGAAGGGGTAGCTCTTGCCATCAATCCTGTTTGATTTCTAGTACATGTTTTTTAAGTTTGGTTTAGAAGTTGACATATTTCAAGGCCCATTTAGCAGAAGGCATCAATCCAAGAAACCGATGATCAGTGCACTTCAGTGATGGATCTGGCATGTCCAATTAGTGGGCCATATCTTGGATTGGCGATTACAAAAAGAAACAAAGGAAAGAAAAGAAAAGAAAAAAAAAAGATGAAGAAAAACTCGCTGTTTGAAGTTTATAACTATGTTACCATCACCTGTTTTTAAATGATAAAAAACAATTTAAGAGTGATGGTATACAGGGGGGGGGAAGCTTATAGATCGAACAGTTAGAAACAGCGAATCAATGGAATATTTTTCTGTTGCCACATTGCTGAAGTGGTTAATCAGTAGGTCAGTCCAGATTCACTGATGTATTTGCCAATCTTAGAAACATACCATTTTTATGGGCAGTACTCTTAATCTTTTTCCCCAACTGTCCAATGATGAGGATATGGACTTCCAATTGATACCCCTTTTAGGCTGTGGCCCACCTGAGAAATGGACTGCAGATTGAACAGTCTGGATCCTTCACCATGTGCACCTGTCCAATGTCTAGTACTTCCCATTTTTACTAAAGAGGATTTATATAATCCTTTAACCGAGGATGCGTGTGTATGCCCTCGGGTTTTCAGTTTCTCTACTAGTGGGGCATATGGTCCAGTGATCCAGACCATTTGTCTGATCCCACTCCCGTGCATGGACCATTCCTGCAAATCTCCCTGATTGGTAAATACCAGTCACAAATACTGGGCCTTTTTTTTTAGTTAGCATTTGTCACTGCATCTCTTCTAAACTGTATATTTGCAAGCCACAAATTGAAAGGTTAAGATTGTTATTCCAAGGAGCTTGTCGGGGCATGCATGCTTCTTTGGGCCTGACCGACCAATGGTCTGGATCAGAGAACCATGGGCCCCACTTGTACCAACTTGGAACTTATTTTTTTGGCCATATCCACGGCATGACGATTACATACTTCCTCTTTTACAAATTGGTCTTCAGCATACCAAGTACCAATTGCCATTTTCAACTTGATAAATTAATTTTTCACATGTTTCATCCTCGTATAACAGGTCAAGGAGAAGACAATTGCTGCAAGGAGGAGTGACGTCAAGACTGTCATATTCCCATCCGCAAACAGGAGAGATTTTGATGAACTTGCAGCGAATGTGAAAGAGGGTCTCGAAGTCCACTTTGTAGATGATTACAACCAGATATTCAATTTGGCCTTGAACACTGACGAAGACTCAGAGAAATAAACCATTGGATTTGGTCGTCTGCTGTGGGGCCCGAATCTTGACGCAGCTCAAAGTTTTTGTAGACATTGGATGCTTCATTGTTTGAGTCTCAAAAGTCCTGAGTTAAGGCATCAAAGCCTTTCGTGTTTAATTCATTATTTATAACTTTGATGCCTTTGTAAAATTCAAACAACCCCTTTGTAGCAATTGTAATGTTATTTGTAGGGGGGCATAGTTTTTTTTTTTCAATGGATAGAGTTATGTCATAAACAGGCTTCATTTATTTTACATTCATAAGCCCCCAGCGGTCCACACGGTGGTACCAGTGATGTGGACCATATAAACATGGTTGAGAATTTTCAATCTGATGAGTAGTGGCATTTTGGGAACAAAAGTTATAAGGCTGCATCTTTTAAGATTTGCTGATGGGGATATTTTTGGAATAAACTGTATGAAATAATGCAGCATATTGCGCTAATTGTCGATTATTTATTTTTATTTTTATTTGTGGCGGTTAGTACACACATCCCACTGTTAGTACACTCACAGACACTGTTAGTCACACTGCAATGTTAGCCACCCCCAGGTTGGGATTCGATTCCAGGAACTCAGCGTTGAAACGAGGTTAACTGTTATCTTCACTCAGTCTACCACCGTCCCAAAGGTGTGGGTGTAGGGGAAAGATAACATACCTTGCACGGTGATTGCCATATGTTTGAGCTGTGTGGGCCCCACACTTGATGTGTATGTAGAATCAAAACCATGCATTTAATGAGATTTATGGGTACCATTCAACCCAAGAATTGTCTGTAACAAAAACTCAGGTAGGACACACCACAGTGTGCAAGGTACAATGATGCTGACAGCTTATATATTCCCTTGTTGTGGCCCACTTAAATTTTGGATTGAGTTGATTTTTGGCATGTTCCTTAATCATGGTGGAGTGCACTTGATGACTGTGTTGGATGTGACATATACATAATACAGTGGTCCCCACATTCGATCTGGAAGCTTCTTTGATGGGTGAGAGCCTTTTCATGGTAGAGATGCTATAGAATGCCTGATCTGAAAATCTGAATGGTGTGCTTCATTTTGTATTTCTCAGGGCATGTTTATTTGTCATCCTAACCTATTGATAAGGTCACATAGACCACAACGGGAAAACATAAATTTCAACCTGATCTAAAACTTTTGTGCCCCCAAGCAGTTTTCAACGGTAAACTTTCAATCCCTGTGTGTGGTTCATTTGATCCTTCAATCTACTTTCTTTTTGGGTTGAATGCCCTAAATTAATCTGCCAAAATGGATGGACGGTGTGGATAAAATATATAGATCACAGTGGGCCCCACAGAGCCCCCTGACATCATCGTCGGTCTCTAACAAGGCCCTGGCCGTCCATCCATTGGCAGATGAGCCCAAAAAGGAAGCAAATTGAAGGCTCAAGTGGACCAAACCACACCCTTGAAAACTTCTTGGAGGCACAGAATTTATAGATCAAGACCATTCGTACAGGTCCATGTGACCTTGTGAACAGGTTGGATGGCAAGTAAACATCACCGTGGGCCTAGGATGCTTTCAAAAGTAGGAATTCAATCCCTGCTGCTTCCTGTGGTGTGGTCCACTTGAGTCTTCAATCTGCCTCCATTTTGAGATCATGTCCTAAAGTGATCTTCCAAAATAGATGGACGGCGTGGATAAATCAGATACATCACGGTGGGCCCCACAGATCCCCTGACAGGACCGTCCATCTTTAACCCGTAACAGTGGGACTAGGAAGTCGCAATGAACCACAATAGCTTCGTCGCGGCGAACCCGAGATCGCCATAAAATGCTGGAAACACCAGAACCAGTTGCTGACTGAAGATTGCATTTTCTGGGGTCTCCGATCCCAAGTGCTTCCGTAGGGAGACAGAGAGAGGAAATGGCGGCAGACGATCTTCCTCTAGATGACAAGGCGAAGAGGATGCGAGATCTTCTCTCCAGCTTCTACTCTCCAGAACCTTCCTTGGCTGCCTCTGCCTCTGCCAAGTCAACTTCCTTGGACGCCATCAACTCCTCTTCCTTCGATCCCGATCTCTACATGAATCTCCTGGTAATGCTTCGTCTCCGATCTCCATTCGCTGTCAGCTTTCCCGACCAAAGATCCTTTCCCTTGAAAACTAGGTTTCTAAATCTTGAAATTCTGATACTGTCTCCTTTTCGTAGTTGTGAATTTCGATAATGTTTGGCATTTGTTGATTGAATTTTTCATTTAAGCTTGAAAAAACTGAAAATGCCTTTAAATTGGACATTGCCAGCACGAAAAACATGGAACCAACTGTTCCTAAAAAAGTCAAATTAAACCGACTAAAAATTTTGGAACCCATTGTTATGAAGTCACTGACTGAAAATCATATCAGCTTAACAGCTGTAACCGCCAATTCGAGGACCATTTGATACTATTCATTTTAAATATGCCTAATGTCCGGTTCATGATGCGTCTGAACTATGATCCACAGTTTGGATAATTTAGGTTGAATTAGTTGGATGCTCCTTTGCAATTCCTAAATGCCTACATGTGGTGGGTCCTACAATCAGAGTGATTTTTTTAGAGATGTTCAATCAATTGGGGCACGCATGCTGAGTGGTCCCTGCTTACCTCACATGTTTTGGACAAACTGTTGATGCACATATAGGGTTATAGCTTGAATTATGAATTAGTGGGCCCACTTTTGTTGGCCACCTGATGCTTCGAATTGCCTAATTTTTTTGTCCTAGTCTATCTTACAATGAGCTCAGCCCAATGATTGTCTTACATGGCACACACGCTTGTCATGTTGGCATATTTCATATGATTTACCTCTTCTAGTTCTCTCTCCTGTGAATAAAACACTAGAATCCTCAACAGCTAATTCCCACAGTCCAAACACAAGTTTCTATATTCCACCATGAAATTCTATGTTGTCAAACACAACCAACAGAATGAAATTCTTAGGGAATTCAAATCCTGGATTTGGATTCTTAAGTAATTTTTGAATTCCAGGTTGCCAAACGACCCCACGCAAGAAAATTAGAAGAAAATGGATGGCCATTGAGGTAAAGCCTGATATTACTAGTTCTTTGTTGTAATGAAAATAACTTGAATCAAGTTTTTTTCTTCTTCTTCTTCTTCTTCTTCTTCTTCTTTTGGGTGCAGATATGAGGATTTGACGGAAGTTTTTGTGTTTGTGATGCTTGTCCTAAGACTTAAATGCAAATGAATACAATAATGGCCATTTGAAGAGTTTGAAATAAATGGAATTGTAATCGTGAACTTACTTGAATTGAGATTCCATTGTTGAGGGCTTTTTGATTCCTATTATTTTCTTAACAAAGAATCAGAGCTTTTTAATGTTTTGTTCAGAATCTACAGAGCTTTGGTACCATGAATATCCATTATTTATACATAAAAGTAAATGTTTTATAGGAAAAGCTGCGTCTTGTTGCTATCATACTAGTGAATAAAAGATATCGGATGTTTGAAACAATATCATCATGTAGAGAAATATAGAACAATGAAAATTTCTCAATCTTAAGCTCTTATACCTAGCTGAAAATATGCATCTTCTCTCTGCAGTCTGGGATGTCTCAAATGCTGGTGCTTCTTGCTTTGAATTCCTTGGTTTGAGTGACCCTTCCAAGTTCCAATCAACCTGATGAAATTCGTTTCACAGTGTCTCATTTGCAGTATGACTTATCACGGAGTTTGGGAAGCATACCTTCTGGATTTTCATTGGATATTGTCTTCCATGACAATGTGAATGTCCAACTCTATTAGTCTGTTGTTGGATTAAGTGTGTCTTCTACGAAAGTGTGAATGTCAAACTCCATTCCAAATTCTTTTTAGGTTTTGAAGCTAGAAACTCGTGGAAGCATTCTTGAGTGCTGACTATATTCTTTGATTTAATGTACGAAAGTGTGAATGTCAAACTCCATTCCAAATTCTTTTTAGGTTTTGAAGCTAGAAACTCGTGGAAGCATTCTTGAGTGCTGACTAGATTCTTTAATTTAATGTATACCTTATATCAAGTGTTTCGCCTGTGTATCTAACAAGCATATGGTTTCCACTGTATTATGTATGCAGGTTCAAAAGTCGAATTTGGAGGGGCTTCTTCAAAAACATGTTGAAATGGCTGCTGAAATAAAAAATCTTGATACTGACCTGCAAATGTTAGTATATGAAAACTACAACAAGTTTATCAGCGCCACGGATACAATTAAAAGGTGAAGGTACTGCCGATCCATGTTTTGGTCCAAGCTTTAATGTAGACTGGTTTGTGGTGTGTGTTTGTGTGTGGGTGTGCGCATGCATGTGGGTGTGGGTAGATAGAAATTTATATTGTCATTGCTTCTCAGTTTTGATGAGTGTCTTCTTTGTTTTGATGAGGTCAAAGGCTGTTTTTCATCCACATCTCTGGTCTAAAAAAATTGATTCTATGTGAACATAAACATACGCACATAATGAAGTGACATGCCACAACTTGTAGACTGGGTGAAGGTACTGCTGATCCATGTTTTGGTCCAAGCCTTCAGCGGGCTTTTTGCATACAATTATTTGATCATTTTCCCATCTGCTCTCCTCAAAGATGGATGAATGGGGCCTCATTACCGCCAAATTTGAACTCATTTAGCTTCAATACTTAGTGCAAAAAGTCAGAGATGAAATTAGAAGGTAGTGCAGGGAGAGGCTTGGCCCTGAGTTTTTAATCATTGTTTTTATGAAAGGTTTATGCCTGAGGTTGAAAATTCTCAAAATTAAAATTAGAGATGGAAAAAAAAAAAGCATCGAAGGGTAAATATCCCTTTGGAAGTTCAAAGCATCGACAGAAAATTGATAAGGGGAGATCAATGGCAGATGAGGTTACTGAAAAACAGCAGCTTTAAGAAGAATTTAAAAAGAAGGCCAATGAAGAGGAAATCATGTGGCATCAGCTATTCATGGCTCTCCAGCTCAAGGGAGGAGCAAGAATATCAGATTCTTCCGTCTTATGGCTAGTGGTCACGAAGGGTTGACCTTTGAGTGTGGATGGTTGCCAATGAATCCCTGAAAGTGGATGGAGAAATTGGATGTAGATTTGTGTCTCATCAGTGAAATACCCGGCCGTTGCCAATGAATCCCTGAAAGGCTATTTTCAGGAATCTCAGGGGATTAGGCAGGGTGATTCTTCATCCCCATTCCCATTTGTTGTTGTTGTTGCGGAATCCTGAGCAAGATTCATATCAAAGCTAGGGAGACAGGGCTGATTGATGGTTTTAACATTGGTTGGAATGTGTCGCATTTGCAATTTGCTGGTGACACCTTAATATTTTGCAATGCCAAGAGAGAGCATCTGACAAACTTGCATTGTATTCTAAGGTGCTTTGAGGCTGTCTAGGAACAAAAGGTTGACCTTAAGAGCAAAATGCTCTGCATTGATCTAGAGACTTGTAAAGCAAGGGACCTTGCAACAATTCTAAGCTGTAGACCTGACCGGTTTCTCGGCCATCTATCTCAGGCTGCCTTTTTGTTTTTGTGTCTGTTCCCCCTCTAAAAGTCTTCGGGACCCAGTGATTATCAGAATGGAAAGAAGACTGGCTACATGGAAAGGAAGGTATCTACTGACTGGTGGCAGGATCACACTCATCAAGGCAGCTCCATCCCGGTGTATTTTATGTCTTTGTTCTGTTTCCTGGTTAGCATGCGAGCTACAATTGAAAAAAAAAAAAAATCCAATTTGATTTCTTGTGGAAGGGGGTGGAAAGTAGTTACAAACCACAAGTTCCATCTTCTGGATTGGAACAAGGTTTGTATGCTGCTAAACCAGGGTGGTGCAGCTCTTAGATTCTTGAAAACAATGAATGAAGCATTGCAGAGAAAATGGATGTGGTGTTTCCAAATGAAGGTTGTGCATTCTGGAGGAGGCGTGTATGGACAAGCATGGCATTTGAGAGGATGGTGGAGGTATTCCAGTGTTTGTCAGATACAGTCTCCAGATGTTGGAAGGGATCTCATCAATGGAAATAGCAATGCTAGAGGGGTTTGATTCGACATAACTGGCAATCAACCAGATTTTGGGAGGACCATTGGTGCAGGAATCATTGCTGTAGTTAACATTTCAACGCTTTTATGCTTTAGGTTCTGTCAAGGATGTTAACATTTCAATGTCTTTTGCCTTCATATCACATTGTTGCTCCTATTGCAGGGGCTCTGTAGTCTGGTGTCCTCGTTGCTGTAGAAGTCTAATAGACGACGAGGCAACAAAGTGAATAGGGTTGTTGGATCTCCTCAAGCATGTGGTGCCTTCCCCCTTCGAGGAGAATTTGCTGAGTTGGAAAGGGGTTCTAACAAGTTTACTGTTGCCTCTTTCTTTAGTCTAATCTTTACATCGAACATCTCCCAAGGCCCTCCTATCCGTATCTTCATTGGCATTATGGGGCTCCTCCACAGGTTGTGGCTTTCGTCTGGCTAGTTGGGAGAAAGAATTCTAACCATTGACAATCTTCAACAGAGATCCCTCATCCTTCCGAATATTTGTTTGATGTGTATGAAAGATGTGGAAACAATTGATCACTTATTCATACACTGCACTTTTGCTTGGAAACTTTGGGACTTCTTCCTCGCTGAGTCTCACATTGCTTGGGTTATACCCGACTCAGCCGATGGTCTTCTTTGAGCTTGTCATGGATGAGGAAGCGGAAAATTCAGCAAAGCTATATGGAGGGTAATCGTCATGGCAGCTTTGTAGGTAATCTGGAAAGAGAGGGATGAGCGGTGTTTCAGAAACAGGAGGTCTGTGGAGAATGGGGTGATTAGAGCAATCATGGATCTTGTTAAGGCTTTGGGCTCCTTATGTTAAATCAGCCATGGCTGACTTTTCCTTCCAGGTGGCTTCCTAATTGTGAATTGTATTCTTTTCCTGCCTTTTGGTAGGCTTTCTAATAAAATTCTTTGTTATCTCTCAAAAAAGAAAAAGAAGAGAGAGAGAGAGAGAGAGAGAGAGAGAGAGAGAGAGAGAGAGAGAGAGAGAGAGAGAGAGAGAGAGAGAGAGAGAGAGAGAGAGAGAGAGAGAGAGAGAGGATGCTAAGGTCACTGAGTGCCATATGTAGGCGGGAAACCATAATGTTTAGTCTCAAGCTTTTAGTCAGTGGTGATCGGGCTGTTTTGAGGGAGTATTCTGTGTTGTGGCAATGGGACCCTTCCATGTCTTTCTTGGTTAAATCAGTGGTTTGCCATTTGTCCAGAAACTATGGCCTGACTGTGCCTATGGACTGGATTTGGAAATCTAAAGCCTCACCCAGAGTTATTTGCCATTGCTTGGCTTGTTGGTCGTGATCTTATTTTGACAATTGATCACCTATGTCGATTGTCGAAGCAACAAGATTCTTGTGAATGGCTGCTGCATGTGCTTGTAAGATGCTGAATCTGTTAATAATCTTCTTCTCCATGGTTCATAGCTAGAGCCGTTTGGTTTATGCCATGTACTATTTGGTAGCTTTTTCAAGCTTGGAGACCGCATCACCATCACAGGAAGTTTTTTGCTTCATGGCTATTTGTGGTCTATCTAGAGGGAAAGAAATAGCCACAATTTCCCTAGTATTAGTGCTATGACTTTTGTGGTCATTGAAAGAGTCAAACACCTTGTTTTCTCTTGTGCTATGGCATTGGGTTTCTGATGTAGGACGCCCTAATTATGATGCATGCTCTTGACATATATGGTCCAACGGAATAACAAAAGCAATAACAGTAAAATATTCAGCAATCACCAACATAATCTAAGAAAATCAAAAGGAAACATGCAATAATGCAGGCCATCATCATAATCACATAGTATGGGATTAAAGTATTGCGTGGAATGGATCTGGTGAGGGATGGAACCTCCCAATCTTGCATGGTTATGATCTAATCGTGCAATGAGATTCAATAGTCCGGGAGATCAAAGGATTTCTCGGATTAGGGAATCGAAAATCTGAGAGATTAGGGTTTTCAATCAATTCTTAGATTTAGGTTGTAGAGGATGTGAAAGAATGGGTTAGAAGAAAGAGAGAAATCAGAGAAATACCTTAGAAGAAAGTTAGAGGGGAAAGGAAGAAGAAAGAAGAAGAATAAGGTTGGAGAAGAAGATGAAGATCCATAGAGAGAGGGAGGGAGGAGGCAACCAAAGTTGTTTTTTCTTTTCAATAATCAATAGCATAATGAGAACCAAGGTTAGGGAAAAGCCCTTATAAAATTTGGAATTAACATAATTACCAAAATACCCCTACTAACAAAATAAAAAAAAAGATATTCGCACGAAAAAACGTGCACATGGTAACCAAAAACTCAAATAAGTAAAAGTGCATAAAATCAAATCAAATCTAAGATGCTCGATGGCCTCCGATGATGGCACGATGAAAGTGGGCCATGACGAACCAATGGTTCGATCACATCATCATCGCGATCCAACGGTCCGATCATCTCTTCCAAGCAACTTACACATGTCTTCCCAAGGTGGGGTCTTCTCAAATGTCTCGAACTATATGTGTAAGGTCTTCGATGTTCTTCAAGTCGTCACGAATGATCCAGGCCCGTCATCATTGAGCCATAAAGATATAGGTGTCACTCGCCTCCTACGCTGATAAACCCTAAAGGGCTTAATGTCCATATCATTCTTCTCGTCTGAGAAGAGCTCGACTTCGATGAGATAAAACTCCTGCGCCTCTCCAAAATGTCTGAATCTAGTCTCTGTAGCTGTGTCTCTGTAAGCCATGTAGAATCGGATGTTGGCTTGTTCCCCCATTTAATAAGATATCGCTGGAAGCCTCTATCTTAAGTGGATACGATCTTCTCATCCACAATCCCTTCAATTTCTTCCTTACATTCAATCGGTGGGGGAAGGGGTGGAATGGGTTGAGAAGCAAACTCAGAATACGGCCACGAAAGAGAAAAAGTGTCGATGGCAGGATTAGGGGAGAGGACTAGATCTTCCACATTAAACATTGGATTGATGCCCATTTTAGGTGGAAGGCATATCCTATACGCATTGAACCCAATTCTTCGCAACACTTTGAATGGTCCAACATTACATAATCTCCTTCTTGAATTTCTTGTAACTTACGATGCAAGTCAGCTGAAAGTTTATAACTATCATTGCTCCTATTTATCCGCTGTCTAATATATGTATGCAATTCATGAATGTGTCGTGCAATGCATTGGCTGACTCTGAAAACCTTTGGGTGATAGACATGGGTGAAACTAAAGGACGCTTTGAAAAAGCAATGGATTCGAAATAAACAATCCTATGGAAATAAACAACCCTATGATCTATTACTTGAAAAACTGTAACAAAATGACACTTCCCATGGGTGACACATAACTTATTATTCTTTAAGATTCCATGGGTCCGCTTTAACCGATAAAGGTGTTGATTCTCATTACAAGTATTATAAACAATGATGATTTTCAGGTATCCCAACACTTGAGAACACACACTATTAATACCAAGTCTTGAGCAGATATTTAAATCATCCATTATGTCTAAAATGTCATCAAGATGCGGAATAGGGGCTTTGCGTCAATTTAGAGCAACTTATCATCAAATTTTCTGTTTCTAGTTCTGGGAGTGGCACCCTTGGTTGGCGTTCATGGTGTGCCGTAAAGGCCGTACGTAAAGGTAATGGTGGCAACCGTTACACGTTACGGGGTTGTAACAGCCGTTATGCAAAAAATGACTTGTAAGTTGTAACCGCCATTAACGGCGCGTTATGCCCCCTGTGAAGGCCATAACAGCCCTGTAATGGTCTGTTGCGAGGTAGATACAAGTTTTTTCGGTTTTATTTTTCAACATCATGGGGAAGATACGATTTTTTTGGGTTTTTTTCTTTTAATAAAAAAAGAGACCATAAAAGCCGTTATGGGGTTACAGCCCTATCGTAAAGGTAACGGTGGTGGCCGTTACAGCCATTGTTATCGTTACAGAATACCTTGTCGGTGTTCCTAATTGATGTTCTAGCATTGTAATGGGCCTTGAGCCCTATCTTTTCGATGAAGATTTTCTTACTAATAGGAAAAAAAATCCTTAAGGTGATCGTACAAGGATTATTATACTCATAAAAAAGTTCCTAAACAACCCTGTCAATGAGCGTCCACACACATCCTTTAAGATTCATATTTTTTGGGGGTTAATAATGTAATAACAAGACATTGTGACATGCTATCTCAAATTAAACCCTTCTGTAGTAATAATGTAAGAACAAGACGTGATGACATGCTATCTCAAATTAAACCCTTCTGTAGTAATAATGTAAGAACAAGACATGATGACATGCTATCCCAAATTAAACCCTTTTGTAGCAACTTGGTAACCTATTGTAGAGCTTGGCAATTCAGTTAGACTTATTCGGTAGTGCACAAGATTCGATAGACTCAAACTCGACAGTAAATCAATGTGGTGCTAAATGTTTCTCATAGGAGAAAGTCCAACTGGGAGCTTGGGAGTTCTTTGGGCACCAAGCATGGATATAAATATCGGTATCGTATTGACTGATATGGCCATATCGTATCCGTATTGACATGAGACAATAGGCGATACAGGGTCGTATCGGCCCGATATGAAAAATCTGACTCGTATCGGCTTGCATCGGCCCGTATCGGCCGATACAAGACACATCGACACTGATACGAGGCTCATATCTCCTTTTTTTTTTTTCATTTAAACTATGAAAGAAGCTTAAAAATTCATTTTAGGTTAGATCTAGACCTATTTTGGGATCAAAACAAATGATTTGAATGGGATTCGATAAATCAAGTGAAGTGGACCATTATGGGAAAAATCAAAGAAGGGGAAACCTTTACTTTCTTTTTTATATTTTCATCTTCTTTTTGTTGTATTTCAATGTAATGGGCCCTAGTTCACCAAATCATGCTTGATTTGTGTTCAATTAAGGCCCATTTAGTTGACCTCTAGCAAGTCATACCAACAAACAACATTCTCATCAAAGAATGGTCCGATACACCGTTCGATACACCATTGAATACATGGTCAAAATACAAAAAAAAAAAGAAGATAAATTCTTGGATATCATTTTTTCCCATTTTTCTATGCCCTGTGCTTTTGACACTTAGTAGGAACGACCAATGTTCAAAATATCGGTATCGCACTACATATCGCATCCTTGGCATACAAATATGTATTGGTTATCGAATGGGATATATTGTTTGTATCGGGTTATTTATCGCGCTTTTTGGGAAACATGGGGAAACATTGGGAAAATGGTTGAATTTTTCAATGAAACTTCATGAATTGTTAAAAAAGACTTTAATACACACCTTTAAATCATAACATCTCAAAAAAGAAGTGCACATAATAGGTTTCCTTTATATAGGATCCTAAACTATGCGTTGTCTGACTAAACTAATGCAACTATATTCAAATTGAATGCATGACATTTAGAGTGTATTTGATGGTCACTTTATCAAACACTCCTAAATACTTCGAAATTAGTCTTAATTGACAACTGGTAGAAGGGAAAATTCGAATTTTTTAAATATTTTAATACCTTTTTATTAATTCTTATTTTTTGAAAATTGACAAGGATTTAACAAATCAGTAGATCAACCCTCATGCATGCTTGATTTCATTTTTGGAGTGCAACATTGCAAGCAATTTGGGAGAAATTTCGAATTTTCCCCATTTTTTTTCCAAATCGGACTACCTACACTCAAATTTCGAAAATTAGAATGTATGTGATGATCATTTCATCAAATACTCTTAAATACTTTGAAATTAGTCTAAATTGACAACTGGTTGAAGGAAAATTTCAAAAAAAAAATGGAGAACATAAAGAACCAATGGATAATTGAAATCAAAGCTCCAATTACATGATTTTTCATGCAAAACATGAAGAACAAATGGATTTGTAACCATTTGACACTGATTTAACATATTTTCAACAAAAAAAAAAGGGATCGAAAATTGAAAATACTCACTGGATCAAACATGTGGGATATATTGCCACTACCTGTGCGTTTCGTATCGCACAGGTGGGATACAAGATATATCGTGGGATATATCGGCCGATATCGTCGATATTTAAAACATTGGGAACAACTAAGAGGAGACCTCTGTTGATTGATTATCTAGTACCCTCAACCAGGCTGACCTCCATCAATTGATTTAAATATCAGGTCCCCACGTCACCGTGAAAAATATCATTGATATTTTGAAAATCTTGTGATATTCTCTTGAGAACTTAGCTAAATGATATTATTGTGATGATCAAAATAATTTCAAAATCTCCGTAGTTTTAAATATTTGCAATTTATAGAAAAATATCCCAATAATAATGTGAAAATTATCTAAAATTTTAACTAAATTATATAACTATGTCTTTAAAAATATTAAATTATTTACTAATTATAATAATAATTTTTTAGTGAGATTTTCTCGAGAAAATCCTCAAATTCTGAAAATCTCTTGAGATATTCCCTAATAAAAAACTTCCCAAGAATGAGATTTGTCACTCTACCCTCACTAAAGATTGACCTCCACTATTGGTTAAATATTTGGTTCCGGTTACCTCACTAAAGATTGACTGATGCTAAGACTATTGAGTGTGAGATGCTATTGGACATTAAGTATAACCTTGGAGACTATCCAAAGAAAAACCTAAAAATTTGGATCTCCTGAGAAATCCCAAACTGAGAAATTCCCAAGAATGAGATCTATCACTATATCCTTCACTCAAGAATGATATCCACTGACTGGTTAAAATATCTGGTCCCCTTAAGATCAGTTGGCACAGTGTCTCATACTATAAGATGCTATTGTACAATAATTATATTCTTGGAGATCTCACAATGTGATGCAAGCCCACGGTCCAACCGTAGGGCCTAGCATATGCTGATTTGGACTGTGACAGATAACCTGGAATTAAGGTAGAGATTCCAAAATTCCATGGTTGGTTGCATGTTGACAACTTCATCGATTGGCTAAGCAAGGAAATCGTGGACAATTGAAAGATTTAGTAGCTATGAAGTTTCCGGCATACTTTAGCATGGTGTGATTATCTCCACGCAGAAAGAATCTGTCAAGGCAAGGGGAAAGTAAGTTCTTCGGAAAGATAAAGAAGAAATTAAAAATGAAGTTCCTACCCATGACTTACACCTGTGACCTCCACTCCATCAAAGATGTCACAATCTATGTCAAGGGAACAAATCAGTAAATGAATACACCGAAGAGTTCTATACGTTGTGTGTGTTTGGAGACCAAAAGATTTCAAGATATCTTAATGGTTTTAACCAGTGTTTTAAATAGCAGTAGCGTGTTGCATGAGTTTCAGCCCTTTGTCGCGTAAGTAGCGTAAGCTACATAATACACTAATATTTTTTAATTTAAAAATAGGAAAAATATGATAAACAGTTTTGTGTGAGTGCATGCGTGTCGTCCGCATGCAGATACATATTGTTCTTCTAAATTTACTGGATCAATGTGGCGAAAATTCTATCTAATTGAACAATGTTTGTTATGAATGTAATATAATAATAAAAATTTGTGGTTGTTTCTGTGCAGGATGAAAAATAACATTGTTGGCATGGAGTTAAATATGGAGCAGCTCCTTGAGAAGGTGGTTGGAGGGTTTTATTTCATTTTTTGATTTTTTTTTTTTAATTCCATTTGCTTAAAAGGGAAAATCACCTGCTGTTAACCTACTATTGCAGATTATGTCTGTCCAATCAAAAAGTGATGGAGTTAATACAACCCTTTTTGAAAGGAGAGAACATATAGAGAAATTGCACCGGACCCGGAACCTTCTTCGTAAAGTTCAGGTATCGAATTAACCCTCAACACTTATTTTCTTTTTCCCCCATTCTGGAATAAGGAATCCTCAGAGTGGGTCAATATAACCACATTGAGCAAGTCCCTATCAACATTTAGCAGATTGGAGAAAGGAAGAAGTCATGGTCCCTATCAACCACATTGAGCAAGTCCCTGTCAACATTTAGCAGATTGGAGAAAGGAAGAAGTCATGGTCCCTATCAACCACATTGAGCAAGTCCCTATCAACATTTAGCAGCTTGGAGAAAGGAAGAAGTCATAGTACAAAGGCTTTGTAGTGGAAGGTCAATGACCTTTGTCACATTCAAGCCTCTCATGCCAATAGATCTGAATGCTCAACTAGATACTTTGTCATGGATGTGATGATATCATCATATGATTTTTATAAATAGTAACCATACTAGGTACTTGTGATGGGTGCATGGATGTGTGGTTGTTAGCATTTTAGGTTAGAGCTAGTCAATTGCTGCGGTATTCTGGAGGATTTTGAATTTATTCTGTTAACCGTTATTCTGGTGAATATATATATATATATATATATATATAGGGAAATGGTACTATGAGGTCGACCTCATGGGAAGTTACCATCAGTGTTTGCATTGTCGACGAATTGTCGATATTATCGCCGATAATATTGGTGTCGCTGGTGCAGCGACACTGAAACCACAATTATTCGTTTCTCTACCAGAAATCGGCGAAATATCGGCGATATTTCCGATATCATCGACATTTTGGGCTGTAGCCACAAAAATCGGGAAAAGAGAGAAAAAAAAAACTTCAAGAGAGAGATTTTCGTACCTGTTGGTTGATCGAAACACGGAACATCACAATCCCATGGGCATCGGGCACCGGAAACCTCAAAAATTTCCTTTTTTTTCGATAGGAAGATGAACGTCGCGAGATTCATGGATTTGTTCTACTCGATTTGGGTGCAATTTAGGGTTTTGAAACCCTCTGTCAAAAACCCCCCATTTTGGCGAAAATACCTCTGGAAGATGAAGATGCCCTTTATAAGGGCGTGTTTGATTTTCGGCGACACAGATCAAACACGATGATGTATGTGTTGTATCCACACCGTCCATCCATTTGGAGAGATCATTTTAAGGTATAACCCAAAGAATGAGGTAAATCCAAATCTCAAGTGGACCCCACCACAGAAAACAGTGGGGACAGTGACACCCACCATTGAAACCTTCCTGGGGCCCACCATGATGTTTATTTGAGATCTAACCTGTTCATAAGTTAACACAGACGTGGATGAAGGGGAAAAACAAATATCAGCTTGATCGAAAAGTTCTGTAGCCCTGAAGAAGTTTTTAATGGTAGGCGTTCAATCACCATTGTTTTGTCTAGTGGAGTCCACTTGAGCTTTGGATTTGCCTCATTCTTTGGCTTATGCCTTAAAATGATCTCTCCAAATGGATGGACAGTGTGGATGTAACACATACATCATGGTGGGACCCACATAACTTGGTGACATCACTTGAGTAGCGAGATACGCTACAGTAGCTAATCCGCGTCTGAAGAATAGAACGGAAGTGGATTGCAGACGGAGTAACTCAGCACGCTAAGCGTACTGAGTAAACACTGTGGGGCCCACTGTGATTTATGTATTTATCCACTCCGTCCATCCATTTTACTAAATAATTTTAGGGCTTGATGCCAAATATTAAGCATATCCAAAGCTCAAGTGGACCACACCACAGAAAATAGTTTGAATTGAACGTCTACTGTTGAAAAATTCTTAGGGGCCACAGAAGTTTTAGATACATGTGATATTTGTGTTTTGTCTTCATCCATATCTTTTCAATCTTATGAACAGATCGGATGACAAATAAACATCACTGTGGGCCCTAGGAAGGTTTCAACAGTGGAAATCATTATTCTCATTATTTCCTGTAGTGTGGTCCACTTGAGCTTTGGATATGCTTACATTTTATGTTTAACACCTAAAATAAGTTGGAAAAACAGATGGACGGTGTGGATAAACCAAATACATTTACAGTGGACCTAAGAGAGTTTACTCAATTCCATAAACTTCCTTACTCAGTACTCAATCCACTTTCCTACGAAGTCGGGGGCATGCCACTTGTTGCTAGTTAGTGGCTATGTGGGCCCATCATGATGTACTGTGCTTTATCATCACCTTCTATTTATTTTGCCAGATAATTTTAGGGCCTAAGCCAAAAAATGAGGCAGACCTGCATCCCTGGTGGACCATGCCAAAGGAAACAGTGGTGATTAAACGCCACCGTTAAAAACTTCCATGGCCCATTAAAAACTTCCTAGGGCCCGTTGTAATGTTTTTTTTTTTTTTTTTGTTCATCTAACCTCTTGATTTAGTCACAGAACTAGACGAAGCGAAAACACAATTATCAGCTTGATTGAAAACTTTCGTGGCCCCTTGGAAGTTTTTAATGGTGAGATTTAATCACTACTGTTTCCATTGGTGTGGTTCACTTGAGATTTGGATCTATCTCATTTTTGGGCACATGTACTTAAATGATATGGTGTAACAGATGAACGAGGTGGATTTCTCATAAGGATCACAGTGGGCCCCATAAAGCTTCTGACAAGATCGTCTGTCTCCAACTAGGTCCTAGTGGATTTCTCATAAAGATCCATCCGTTTTGCAAGCTTATTTTAGGACACGATGCCAAAAATGAGGTGGATCCAAATCCCAAGTGGACCAAAAATGAGGGGGCTCTAAATCTCATTGAGTTCAACTCTTTCCTCTCACGGTCCATCCGAATGTTCATTTGCCATCCAACTATTGATAAGGTCACAAAGACCTAGATGAAGAGACCACACAAATATCATCCTGATCCAAAGGGTTTGTGGCCTACAATGAGTTTTTAATGGTTAATTACCACTGTTTCATGTTCTATGGTCCATTTGAGATTTGGATCTCTTTTGTTTTTTTGGATCATGCTTTAAAATGAGCTTTCATTTAATTTTATATGACTTAATGATTGTATGGTGGCTATATTTGTATTATATAAAACTCATTTTAGTTACTATTGGCATGAATTCTCACCGAACGCATGTTTTTTGGGCCCCATTAAATGAAACTTATTATTTAATGCATTCTTTTTGTAATTTTTTTATTCATGAATATGCAAATGTGTGTATTTAGGCATTTCTTGGAGTTTCACTGAAAAATTCCACCATTTTCCTCATGTTTTCCCATTTTCCCCCCGAATTTCCGGTTATCGGCGATATTATCGACGATAACGATATTCTATCTTTAACTCCGGCCAGCGAAACTTGTAACGATACCGACAATGCGAACACTGGTTACCATGAGGTCGGGCTGTGTGGGGCCCACTGTGATGTTGATCGGACATCTACTCCATCGGTCAGATGCACCATTACGTGATGGGCGAAGGTCTTAAAAATCAGGTCAATCCATGACTTAGGTGGGCCACACCACATATAACAGTTGACAGAGGTGATCCGTCCATTAAAACCTTCATAATTGTTTATTGGGCCCACCAACATGTTGTTCACAAATCCAGACCGTCCATTGTGTGAGCTCCACTTAGATGAGGGGTCATACCAACTTTCAGCGGCATCCAAAACTCAGGTGGGCCCCACCAGGCGCTTTTAGATGTTTTAGGCATGTCTTTACATGGTTTTAGATGTTATGGCCCACCTGAGTTCCATGTACGGCTGATTTTTGGGATATCCCATGAACTAAAGGGTACCCATCAAGTGCACGGTGTTGATGTCCGATCAACATCACGGTGGGGTCCACACAGCTCGACCTCATAGTACCATTTCCCATATATATATATATATATATATAGAGAGAGAGAGAGAGAGAGAGAGAGAGAGAGAGAGAGAGAGAGAGAGAGAGAGAGAGAGAGAGAGAGAGAGAGAGCATCAAAATGTCCATTGGTGAAAGAAAAACTATCATATGTTGCTCTTGTTGACTAAATGAACTGCTGAGAGGTTTCAGTGGATGCTTGCATGAAATCTATCAGAGTCCCTATGCTAACTTGCACTGAATTGGTATTTATTCTGGAGGCCTTTTCATTGAGCAATGCCTTCTGTGGAGATTGAATAAATAAAATAAGTAAGAGTGAGATTAGAAAACATAAAAGGCTAAAAGATACATATCCTCACCAGACTGATGGGATGCCGGATGCCATATTTTGTCAATAAAATTAAATATCTGGATGATATGGATGCAACAACACATCTTTCATGATGTAAACAGCTGTTCTGATATTGGAAAATGGGGATGTGAATTGGGTAGGTGAGGAGCTCACCACCCACCTCAGTGGTGAAATGATGTGTCAAGATTTAATTGGTGGGACCATACCCAGTCAGAGATGGGCCTGGCCCTTTTTAAAGGTTTTTCAGCTGAGTTATGAACTCGGCCCATCTTTGACAGTGTACGGCCCCACCAATCAAATCTGGCCACATTATTTCACCACCGAGGCAGGTGGTGAGCTACTAACCACCCAATCCACGTCCGGAAAATGGCACCACATACGCGATGATTGTTACCAGTACGATATTTACATCGTGAACATTAATAAAGCATAAAGCATTGCCCAGAAAAACATCTTAGATCTTTTGCATTGTGTCCTTGTTTAAACTTTGGCACTAATTGTTGGCCGAGTAGCTTTACTTAAATCTCATGATGCCTTTTATGATTTACCAAAGATTTCTTATTTTTCCTTTTTCTTTTATTTTATTTTGAAAGAGCAGTTTATATATGATCTTCCAACTCGACTTGGAAAGTGTATCAAATCAGAAGCTTATGCTGATGCAGTGAGGTTTTACACTGGGGCCATGCCAATTTTTAAGGTTAGATACTTTCCTTGGGCCTCTGTTGTTGAAATCTACCTTCTGCTTGTTCACTTTTTTACTGCTTTTTCTTGCCATGGTGCTCGTGTTCAAGTTGAAACCACTGTTTTTGAGTGATGAGGCTCTTTTTTATTCCTTCTGCAAGGCATATGGAGAATCATCCTTCCTGGATTGTAAGAGAGCATCCGAAGAAGCTATAGGAATAATCATTAACAATTTGCAGGTACTCTCTCTTATCCTTGACCCAGTGCTTCAAAGTTACAACTGACTTTGCTCCTCTATCCTTCATTAAATATTAATCACAGTCAAATTACTCAGGCTATGGTGACCTGTTTAAACCCCTTTAAAAAAAAAATTAAAAAACAATAATAAACTATAGGTCAATCTAATTGTGAGCTCCTAAGTAGGATCATCAGAATCTCTCCTTGATCTTATTTACTACATTTCCTATTTATGGGAAAGGGGCCTTTCTTCCCGGAGTATCCCCTTGGCATGGACCTATAATTTGCTCAGAAAGCAAACCTTGTGGCCTACAGTTGGAAGTGTCAAATATCCAGATTAATAAGAAATGTATTTCGTTATTTAGATGGAATGAATAAAGTACATGGATCAATATTTTTTTCCTCCAAATTGAGCATGTTACTCATCATCATCTCATCTAAGACCTATTCCAATTAGTTAGGGCTGGCTCCATGAATCCTGTTCCACAATTCCACTATCAGGGTCCAGACCTCTAGTTAGACCATAGATCATTAGTCCTTTCTTACCACCTCCATCCACATCCTTTTGGCCCTTCCCCTTGCCCTTCTAGAGCCTTCAACTTGGACCAACTCACTCCTAACCAGCACGGTTTGTGCGCTGTCCATTGCACTGTGACCAAACCATCAAGTCTACTTTCCCTCTTCTTAGTACCCATTGGTGCTAGTCCTTGGTTCCCTTGAATGCGTTCATTTCTAATTCTATCCTTTCTTGTCTTGCCACTCATCCATCTCAACATCCTCATTTAAGCTACGATCATCCTATATGTTGCGCCTTAACTGCTCAACATTCTATAAGGTTTCTCTGTCCAGTATGCCGATTTATTTCTTGTCTCTGTTTCATTGCCCTAAGTAAGTCATTCTTAAGATTGACAGTCTTCGTCGGACATTCTTGTGATAAGGGAACAGTGATTTTGCCAAGTTCCCTCTCCTTAGATGGAAGGAGGTGTGTACCCCCATAGCGAAGGAGGGCTGGGTATTAAAAATCTAGAGCTTATGAATAAAGCCCTTCTTGGTAAGTGGATATGGAGGTTTGGGGAAGAAACTGATAGTCATGGAGACAGATAATTGCAACGAAATATGGTACTTCTCTTACTGGTTGGTGGATGAAGGATTCCGCCTTGTATCAGACTTCTTCTCTTTGGAAGGGGATTGTTAAAAACTTAAAATGACTCCTTTGGTCCGTGAGAAAGTCTCTTTCTCCCTTGCTAATGGGGAGCGAATTATATTTTGGTTAGACTGTTGGTCCGGTACGTCTACTCTGGCTGAATCCTTTCCTATTCCTTTTGCTCTAAGCCTGAATCATAATGTATAGGTCAAAAGGATTGTTTTGTTGACAATGTCAGCGAGGGCAGTTGGTTTCCTCCCTTTAGAAGAAATCGGTCTGATGTAGAATTCCAGGATTTTTTACTTCTTCTTGCTCGACTGCAGGCCTGCCGTCCTTCCCCTACACTGGTGGACTCCCTGAGCTGGACGCTGTCCTCATTAGGAATCTTCACAGTCAAATCTTTGTACAACTTCTTGTTGTCTTCCGAAAATTATCTGACATGCTGTCATACGAGTGAGATGTGGTCCTATGGGATTCCTCCGAAGGTGGCGGCTTTTGGATGGTTAGCAAGGAATAGAATTCTTACCATCGATAATTTGAGAAAGAGAGGAATGTATCTGCCTAATGTTTGCCTCCTCTGTTATCAGAATGAAGAGTCGGTGGACCATCTCCTCATTCATTGTCAATATACTGCAGATCTGTGGTGGAGTATTCTCCGTTTGGCGGGTGTGTCTTGGTCCATGCCTTCCTCTGTCGATTAGCTCTTCTGTTGTTGGCACGCAAAACCCGGAGGGGCTTTAAGGAAAAGAAAATGACACATTGTCCTTTTCGTTATTATGTGGGCAGTTTGGGCTGAGAGAAATAACTGCTGCTTTAGAAGTTTGAGTGCTTCTTCAGCTGTTGTATTCTCCTGTGTTTTGGTTTTGTTTAGAGATTTGGCACCTTAATTGTGCTAAGGTACCCTAGGGGTGGGGTCTTGTATTTTCTTTTTTATTTGTTAGTTTTTTTCTTTAAATTCTGTTTCCTTTTTTCATGGCTCTTTCCACCTTTTCCTCTGTTTTAGCCTCTCCTATAAAATTTCCCTTTCAACTTGAGTGGTTGTTAACACATGTGGCCGGGCCACTATTTGGTTATGCCACGTGTGTTAGTTGTGGGTTGTGTTTTAGATCTGGAGTCGCCACTAGCCGAAAAAACTTAGAATCTTCCCCCGGCCGGATACCATAGAATCATTAGGAACCAGGGAATTGAAGACTCCCTTACTCATGGTGTGCCGTAAAGGCCGTTACGTAAAGGTAACGATGGCAACCGCTACATGTTACAAGGTAACGGCCGTAACAATTGTTATGAAAAAAATAACATGTAACTGCTGTTAACGACCCGTTACACCCCCCGAAAAGGCCGTAATAGCCCCGTAATCAATGTTGTCAAATCGTGAATCATAATCGGGTCTGAATCATATCGTATCGTAAATTCTAAAATTTTTTCAGATTTTCATAAACATATTGTAACAAAATACAAAAAAAATTGTAAATAAATTAGAAAAATTAAAAAACATATTACTCATCCATTTTCTCATGAATATGCTAAAAAAAAAAAGCAATTTAACCATAACATGATTCTCGTCATTTATTGTATATCTGTATCCTTGTATAAATGTATAATCTATAATTATAAGAAACAAGTCAAACATGAAAATGTTAAAAAACATTAAGAAAATGTTAAAAAAATTTGAAAAAACAAATAAACAAGACATGAACCAAAGGATATTTTATTTAAAAATTAAAGAAATGAAAAAAGAAAATATTAAACAAGGAAAATATGAGATATTCTAATGTAGGTGGTGTTGATTGTGTCTTGTATTATGTTTCCTTAGACCTCTAAGTGCACCCCAACAGGGGAGAGTCTCCCCCCACTATTCGAAAGACCTTTAAACCGCAATTGTAAAATCGCACAGTTTTCTAACACATGAACAAGATATGAACTGATGCATATTTTACCCAAAAAATGGAAGAAAAGAAAAAGGAAAGATTAAAGAACTAATTTATATGTTTTCATACCTATTTTAATGTGGAAAACCAACGAAACAAGCGGTGTTTGATTCCGTTGAATGATGAAAAAGATACGAGAACTTCTTTCTTCAAGATAGGGTGGCGCCTAAATACCTTTTAAAAGAGAAAGCCCTAAAAAAAATTGCAAAAAAATCAGATTTTCTACTGGACGCTGCCAGTGTTTTGCGCAAATTAATCGAATCGTACAATTCACGATATAATCGTACGATTCATCCTTTTTTGCAATTCAGCCATACGATTTGTATTGTACGATGGTATGATACGAAACAAATCGTATGATTTGATTTGCAAATTGTACGATTTTGACAACATTGCTTGTAATGGTCTATTACCGGGCAAAATAGTTTTTCGGATATTTTTTTTCGACGTTACGCGTCAAATAAAGGTTTTTCGGATTTTGGGCTGTAATAGCTGTTACGACCCGTATGATAAAGGTAACAGTGGTGGCCGTTATGGCCATCGTTACTATTACGGAAAATGTTGCGGCCCTACTCGAATCTCATGTGGTTGGTCTACATCTAGAGACCTGAATAAGGGCCTCGATGAGGGGAAGAAGGGGATGTATCCAAAAGGGCTAAAATGCATGTGATGGAATAGGCAATAGATTTTTGAAGAAAGGAACAATAGATGCTTTTTGAATCCATAAGATTGTGTTCTTTTCCTTTATCTTTTGTAAATGGTACTTTCTAGGTCTTGACCTCTTAAAACAAAATCATCACTTTCAAAAAAAAAAAAAAGAAAAAAAAGATGGAGAAGGAAGGGGTTGGGCACCCTTCTCCCTTCTCCTTCTGCACTGACATGCAATCTCTACTTTGTATGTTTAGGAAAATCAAGAATCTTGGGTTGGCCTATTGTTGTAATTGCAACTTTGGTTGCTAATCTTTTGGTTCCTTTTTTATTGTGTTTGTTTTCTTTTCTCACCTTGGCGCGAGTCGTTTAATAAATTTGATGTTATCTCTAACAAAAAAGATATTATTATTCAATTGCAATCGTGATCGTGGAGGTGATGCGCTCAACATCGATCATGATTGAGGAGATGATTATTGCTTGAAAATGAAAGCCAAAAAAGGAAGATCGATCCTTGGTTTCTTATGCCAGTATTCATTTATATGGCAAGAGAGAGCATACTCCAGGCAGGATCGATCAAAAGAGACAAACAATGAGGTGTATGAGAAGAGGGATGCTACAATAAGTAATAAGTCATAGGAGAACCACAGGAAATGGTTGTGCACATTGGAGATGTGAGAGGGGAAAGAAGAACCCCAACACTCTTTAGGTGAAAAGCTCATTGGAGGTCTTAGTCCTAACCTTACTCCCTTGATCTAGATCGTTTGGGTGACTCAGGCTAACGAGATCTGGTCTTAATCTCAAGTGAGCCCCTCACCAGCCTTACATAGCAACAATTTTTTAATGGGGAGGGGGCAAGGTGTTCAAAAATGGTTATGGTCGATACGTAACAATAACAGCTGATACCATTACGCGTTACGGGTCCAAAACGGTGACCCTCCGAAAATAGGAATGGCATAACAGCCATTACCCTTGTAACGACGATTTTTAGAAAAAAGAAAAGAAAAGAAAAGAAAAATGCATACCTTCTTCAATCACTGCGGCTGTGGCAGCAACTCATCATCTTCTTCTCTTCTCCTTCTCCTTCTCCTTGTGTTGTGGCTTGTCAGCTTGTGACTGGTGTGCGACCCCCCCCCCCCCCCCCCCCCCCCCCTTAAAAAAAAAAAAAAAGACAGTGCTACATGGCCATTTCACGGCCATGTTTTATTTATTTTTTAAATTACTCCGGTGTCGTGTGACACTAAATGTAGCTTCTATGTTTCATGGATCCCACCTTGAATCTCGATGTGCGTTGTATATCCATGTCATCCATTAGTTTTTCTAGTTCATTTTAGGGCATGGTCCCTAAATTGAAGCAGATCCAAATCAAGTGGACCACACAATAGGGATTGAACTTCCACCATTAAAAACTTCTTAGGGGCCACGGTTTTGGATTAAGTTGCTATTTGTGCTTTCCCTTTCATCTAGGTCCGTGTGACCTTATCAACAAGTTGGATGGAAAATAAACATTACGTTGGACCCTAGAAAGTTTTAAATGATGGGTGTTCAATGACCACTTTTTCCTGTGGTGTGGTCTACCTTAGATTTGTATATGCTTTAATTTTTGGATCATGCCCTAAAATGAGCTTGCAAACGGATGTAAAACATGGATATACAACAAATACATCGAGGTGTCACCCTTATCTTTCCTAATCTGCCCCTAAAAAATTATAAACTTGCATATATTAATTAAAAAAATTAACCAATTAAATTATGGGACCCTTTGTTGCTAAGTCACAGTCCTAAAATGAAATTGTTTGAACGATTTTAATTATTGCTTTGCTGTCACTTATATTTTAAAATAGGACGATTTAATTTTTTTTCATTATTTACGATCCAGTAAATATCCTTCAATTTAGGGCCAATTACATTAGTGGGATAAGTGCCAATAAATTGCATGAATTTGAGGCTAATTTGGGGCATTGAATGGTCCCCAAAATCAGCAACATATTCATCCAAATTTTTTTTTTTTTTTTTTTTTAAAATTTTCAGTGTGAAATATCTTGGTATTATATCGATTCTGATATATTTAACATTTATATTAGATACTAAGAAAATTAAATATAGAAGTTTTACAGTCAATCACAGGTTGTCAGGTTCATAAATTCATTAGACAGCTCGATACAACATTCTCACCAAAGAGTGAACCGTTACACTCATAAAGATGTTCAAAACAAAAAATGAATGTATATTTGGAATATTTACATTTTTGGATTTTCTGGATATTTTTCCAGAAATTTTCTAGCAAAAGGAAAAAAAATTCAACTGATACAGGTGCTAACGGCCATTACTTCCCCCATATCAACCGTTATGCCAATACTCTGTATCCGTAACAGTGGCGACCACTATGACCTCAATTACTGATATGGAACACCTTGGGAGGGGGCCTTTTTTATAGAGGTGCCAGCAGAAATCCGATTTCTACTTGATACGAAGATGGCTGACCTAAGCCATGAGGATTCCCTGGGCTCTTGTTATGACAGGGTGTTGGGGTTTGGGTTGAACATGTGGCGGCGGAAATCCAATTCCACCTCTATACTCAACTCAAGCCCCGATGCACCATAGACGTTTTGTATCACAGGAAACCAAGTGGTAGCTTCTGATTGGAGAAAAGGTTCATTCCTATTAGTCATAAGGATAGGAAGGCAGCTAATGAGACCGTTCTACCCCCATCTCTTAAGGGCTTCCCCTTGTCTAAGAAGGAGAATCACTTCGTTGCACTCCCCTTAAAGAGCTGCCAGAGAGAGCCAAGCTATTCAATGTTGCTGTATCCTACCTTCAAAGCCAACTGACCCAAAGAAAGGGATATAACAATGCAACTAATGTATTTGCACCCCCACCGCCTCCCTAACCCCACTGGGGGAATCCCTAACAACCACAAGACGTTGAACTTGAGCTTCTAACTTTGCCCCCATTTTTGGCTTTTTCTGAATCTTCATCTCATACCATTTTGATTCTCCGCAGGATCTCTGTTTCCTAGCCAGTGACAGTTCTGTTCGGTCCTCTTCCCAATGGGTATGGTATATGAATGTGAGAGTAGAGCAGGAAGTTCTAGCACGACGAAAGGTTCTATTCCAAAATGCCGAGTTGCATGTGTCCTTCCTCTGGGGAGCCTATCGAATGAATGATTGAAGAAAGAAATGCGATTTCTGCCTATGCTGAGAGGTCATTTTGGCCCTATTTTGGTGTTCGGATGGTCCTAATGAAGCCTTGGGTTGGTTTGGATTGGGTTGCAGGTTCTTGTAGACTCATAACCTTATATAGGGCATTTGGGATGCGGGTTTCGCGGTTTTTGGTTTCAGTTTCGGGTTGGGGTTTGGGCTGAGGCTTCAGTTCCTAGTTAGGGTTCAAGTTGAGGTTTTGGCTCCGAGTTGGGATTCATATGCAGATCTCGTGTGGATAATCATCCTGTTTTGGGTGAGTGTCTACAGTTGTACACGATGTTCACATAAAATCCCAGAGGCACATCTCCATTTTTTCCACCCATCTTGAATTCTATAGGCAACATCCTTCTCAATCTCTCCAATCTTTGACCTAAGGGATTGAAAGTAGTCATCTTTTGGAACTTCCTGGTCAGCAATCTTAACTAATTCCTCATTTCCACTCCTATTGTTACTCTGTTTTAGTTTGACTTGTTTTAAATCCTTTTTATTCTAAATCATCCCTCTATAAATCTAGCTTTGTGTTTATGCCCTCCCTCATCTTGTCAATCAAAACTATGTCATTTGCAAACGAACAAAGAACATGGGATCTCTTCCTGCAAATACTTCATTTACTCATCCATAACCAATATGCAAAGGTATGGGCTCAAAACTAACTCCTGTGCAAGCCTAGAGTAATTGGGAATTCAATTGTCTCTCCACTAGTGGTCCCCACTCCTTTAATAAAATTGAGCAAGTTACTACTATTTTCTATTGTCACTTGAAGTCTCTATCACCCGGTAGCATCTTATTGACCCTTTATTCTAGCATGCTGCCATAATTGTAAATTTGAAATTTTTTTGTTCTCCATTTTGAAGATGTTTGCTGAGACATGGAATCATTTATTTATTTGAAAATGTTAGCTGAGACATGGAATCATTTATTTATTTTTTCCTTAGGCGAAGCTCTACTCAGATTCCGAACCTGTAGCAGCAAGAGCAGACGCTGTAGTGCTTCTTAAACAGTTGGACTTCCCGGTGGGTCATTCATCTTTTTCTTCTCTTCTTGCCTCTTCACCTAGTTTGTGTTTATCTGTAAATTAGAGATGTCTCATGAGTAGGACTGCATTTAATGGAATTTGAATGGGTCTATTCGTGCTAATTCTGTAAATATTTGTGGTCCTGCTAGCTATTTTCCCTTGTTCTGTGCTATTATTTGAAATATATATATATATATATATATATATATATATATTATTTGTGGGAAAAAAAGATCCTTAAGTTCATTGTGGACGATCTTCTGTATCGATTTGAGGTATCAAGCAATGGATTTTTTGGTGGCCTGGAATGAACTCCTACATAGCTACAGGCTGCAAGCAATGGACCATGGTAACAACCCGCAACCTAGAAGGCAAATGTGGAACAGAAGGGAAGTGTACCAAAGGGTTTCAGGCAACTGTTTGTGTGCAAGACTATTCTAGGGTGTTATGCAACCATTGTATATGGGTCTCACATTGTGAGATCATCTTACAGTGTGTGACACATGCGGAGACGTTGTGATGCGCATTACACGATATTTGTTTTCTCCTGGTGTTTATTACATTAAACGACGTGACATGTGCAGTATTGAGTTGACTTTGGACCGCCAGAGTGAGTTTTGCACTGAAAAAGATGGTTGCGAAATGCAGGACACCACAGGCAAAGTCACGTTGGGCCTTGAGTGCGATTCAGTGTGAAACTGGACCCACCATTATACTCATCCTTGATTTTCTGTATTTAATTCCTTAATGATCATGTTAGAGCCTTAGTTATGAATACTAATCAAGCGAGTACCTGAAAGTTGCTATTCGAAAGTGAATCCCCATGCTTTTTATTCAGTTACTTTGACTCAGAACTGTGTACTTATTAGTGTGTCACTACACCAACTGGGCCTGGTTTGTCTTTCCTTTTCTTTGCATATTAGTTGCATCTTTGTAATTAAACTATGAAGTCTTCCACATGTTCTTGGCCTTTTCTGCAGTCTGGCGATAACTGTTGATCTTTTTTGATATATATGCAAACACACACACACACACACACTTGGAGGTGCTGACCTAGAAACTAGAACTGAAATTAGCTATTGGTGACAGGTAGACAGCTTAAAGACAAAGCTGCTGGAAAAGTTGCAGCACTTTCTCTCGGAATTTCAGATTGAATCTAGAGAAGCAGAGACCATTGTATCTAATTCTGATGAACCTTCTAAAGTAGGAGGGTTTTCAGATTCAGTTCCATCAATAACTCCTGAGGCTAGTACAAACCAGGTAGCATCTCTTCGCTGTTGTGTACTTCTGCCAATGCTTGTACTGCAGCAATCACTAGTTAGGTTGACTGGAGGTTAACTTTTGTGCCACTATTCTAGATAATAAATGATGAATTCAAAAAAAAATTCGCCTGTAAAAAAATGAATTTAGAATTTGGAGCAATCAACCTTAATATGAATGTACCTCGATTTCATTGGAATTCAGAATTGGTAATGATGAGAGCTCCAATCCCCTTTGTTATATTTACCAAAATTGTCTGTGCAGCATCCCGGGGAGAAACTGTGGCAAACTAGATTTGTGTTGTCAGTTTCATCATGATCCTAATCTTGGTGAGATAGAACAATTGTTACAGGAATTGGATTTCATGGCACTATGCTACTTCTGATTCCAAACACTCTATGGTCTCACCTACTATAAAACTGCATCAATGCTTACTAATTAGGTAACTTGAGTATGAGTTTGTTCCTGCTCAGTGTAGCGTGTTTCCTGTTTTCTTTTAAACAATTGAAAGGAGGAAAAAAAAAACCTCGCTGTCAGCATAGAAGCACCAATAACAATAAGAATGTCCATGATTCTCATCTTGTCAGAATTTTCCTTAATTCCTACTGAGAAACTCCATCTTTTGCATGGAAACCCATTTGTTGCATGCTCAGAAGCTTGAGGACACCCTTTAGACACATGTTTATTATGTTCCAACAATTATATTTGACACTAGGATTGTGGTAATGACTTTGTGGGGCACATTGAATGTTCTGACTTCTGATCACCATGTTGCTGAAACAATTCTGTGCCTTTTGTAGTGTATGGCTCTCATATTTTTAACAATAGAATGTGAGGTGTTTCTATTGGACTTGAACATAACTGTTGCTTAAGATTATTAATTATTGTCCGGTTTCAAGTCTAGCATTTATGTTTAATGTATTCAGGGGCTTTCAGATAATCTTTTGTAACCAATTGACATGTTGACAAGCAGCTTATGTGCTGTTGCATATTTTCATACATCTTTAATTGCTAATAATTTATCAGGCCATCAAACCATAGTTTATTCAATTTAATTCTCTGCATCAGGCTTCCATATGTGATTTTTCTTTTTCCTTTTTTCTTTATCCAGAGATCATTCATGCTCGCAGTTCTTCTTTCACCCAACAATTAATATGTTGAAAAGCAGTTTACGTTGTTAGTCATCTTCATGGATTTTTTTTTTTCATCACTAATGTTTCACCAGAATAACAAACCGTTACATTGTCTGCATTAGGTTTCCATTGGTGATTTTTCAGAGAATGTCCGCGCCTATCGAATAATATTCCCGGATTCAGAAAGTCAGCTAATTGAACTTGCACAAGCCCTGTTTACCAAGTAAGGTGTAGATGTCAATTTCTTGCAACTTATTTTAAACATTTTCCGCAACTTACTTTAAACATATCAGTGATATGTTTCATCATCATGATTGAAGCATCTGAAATCAGCCATTGCTACAGCTACTTTTTACTCATGGATCATAATTGACCATTGTGTTTGAAGGCATTTCGAAACCATTCAGCAGCGCATAAAGAAGAAGGTTTCTTCAGCTGATCTACTGGTGATGCTGCGTAAGTACTTTACCCCACAGCAACTAGTGTTGAATCCTTGTTGAGTTTACTGCATACTTGGGCATTAATGACACCGGGTTTTCCTTAAAATCTGATCATGCCCTTCTATGTGGTGCTTTTCAGTAATCAAGCTTACTTCTAATCTGAAGAACTTCCATCAAATTACTCTTTTTGCTGATGTTTATGGGTGATGTGAGTTTTTTTCCTGATCAGGATACCTGCTATCAAAACTATTTTCCACCTCATGAACTTGTCAATGGCTGATAAAAGGAAACACTATGCAACACAAACACATGCACATGACAGTGGCTGACCCAATCATCCCTTGAAACCCAAAACTGTCACATGTAATTTTCTTTGGATGCTGGGCACAGCACCACATTCTCAATGATCGACAATCTTTTGCCAATTTATTTTCATTCATCCAATTATATGCTATGAAAGCAGAGATAGCCCCAGTAAGAGGAAATGGATTCATTCTTGCGTGGGATCTGCGTCATTTTCGGTTCTAGTCAACGGATCCTTGAAAGGCTTTTTCAAAGCCTCCAGGGGCTTTAGATAAGGGGATCCTTTGTCCCTGTACCTTTTTTTTGGTTATTGCAGAGGCATTCAGTTGCATGCTAGCCAAAGCGCAAGGAGCGGTCTATTTTCTGGTTTCTCGGTAGGAAGTAGGTCGGACCCTATCTTCCATCTTCAATTCGCATACAATACGCATGTCTTCTGTGAGGCAGATCTAGCTAAGGTGGAAGATTTGAGGAAAGCGATTATTTGCTTTGAACCGGTTTTTGGGTTGAAAATTAATGTGGCGAAGAGCGAATTATTGGGAATCCACTTATCAGAGAGCTATCAAGTTTGGTGTGTTCTTTCGACTGTAAGGTTGGATCTTTTCCCGATTCCTACTTAGGCCTCCCGGTTTGCATTGGGAGACCGATGATTCATTTATGGGATATGGTGATAGAAAGAATAGAGAGTACTCTTTCCAAATGGAGACGCTGCTATCTATCTCTTGGAGGTCGGATTACCTTGATCAAGACAGCCTTTTCGAATATGCCACTCTATTTTACGTCCCTGTTCAAATGTCCACAGGCTGTATTAGCCAGGTTAGAAAAACTTTCATTGGAGGGACTCCAATGAAGGATTCAAGTTTCACCTATTGAAATGGGAGGAGGTTTGTAAACCTATCCACCAAGCATGGGCTTGCGCCCTCTCAAGATATGAACTCTACTCTTCTCGGCAAATGGCTTTGGAGATTGGGTACGAAAGGAGGCTGTTTGTGGCGTGAAATCATCTCCATCAAATACGGTACTCTCCCAGGGGGGTCCTCTTTGTATAGAGCATCTTATAATGGAAATCGGTCATGTCGTTGAGAGACACGTTTTGGTAAGGAGTGTCTTTCTTGATGGGGGATGGGGCCAGGGCGTGTTTCTGGGAGGATTGTTGGTGTGGTGATGGCATGCTATGTTCCAATTTTCCTGCTTTGGTGAGTCTAGTGCCCTATACCTGATGTGGCAGCGGCGGATTGTTTTTCCAAGAATAGATCTTCGGTTGTGTGGGCCCCTCCATTTAGGAGGATTCTTATTGATGAAGATTGAAGAGGCTGCAAATTATGCATCTCTATTGGGCCGGCTGCAGCTGATACAACCGCAAGGAGGTCCTGATTCCTGGGTGTGGAAAGTGCACAGTTCAGGTCGGTTCTCAGTTAAGTCATTCTATAAAATGATTCAGCCTCGAGATTCTGATCGGCAGGAGCGGCACGCCTTCAGTTTTGGTCTTACGGGGTGCCCCCGAAAGTAGTCACCTTGGCTAGTGGGGTGACAGAAGGTTCTGACGATTGACAATTTACAGAAGAGATCTATGATGATCCCTAATATGTGTTGTATGTGCAACCGAGACGCAGAAATGGTGGATCATCTCTTCATATTTTGCTTGTTCGCTCAAGAGGTTTGGGACCATTTTCTTGTGGAGTTCGGTTTGGAGTGGGTCATGCCGAGGTCGGTTCGGGATCTTCTATGGGCGTGGCACGGAGGAGGTTGCGGGAAGCTCTCTTTTTCAAAATGGCATCTCGCTCTGCTAGCTATATGTGGGCCTTACGGGGAGAGAGGAACAGGCAATGATTCCAAAACCATTCTAGGACCAGTCACGCAGTCATTTTAGGGGCTGTTTCACTTCTGTCCGAATGAACAAAGTTGTAGTTTTGTCAGTTCTTGGTTGTTTGTTTGCTGGTTGTTTCTTGGTTTTTGTCTTTTCTGTTTTTTCTTCCTGTGTCTCTGTTATGCTTCTTTGCTTTTTTCTAATAAAATTCTCATCCTTCAAAAAAAAAGAAGGGGAACTTCTGCCCTTAGGGTTTAAGGGCCAAACATGAGGTTGTGTGAAAGCTGAAGGGTTAAGGGACTTGCATCGAAGAGGTGAGAAAGGATATGATTCATATGAAGGCTTGTTTGCCTACCAAGTACATACAAGGTCGATGTAGATCAGCTAATTAAAAGCAATACACACTTCACTTGATCTGATTCCCCTTGCCTCAAAAGTTGGAACCTTTGTGGAGTCACACCACCAGCGCCAGTAGGAGTCTGCAGCCTGAAAATTAATTCAATCTTATTAACAAAAGAAAGATAAACTAGTCCATTCATTATAGCATCTACGAATTGCATATATATAAAGACTTGAGACTGTAATCTAATCACGGCTCTTAACTATATTTCAACAAAATGTTATTATCAATTAGAATATTCCCAAACCTCATTGCAGCCTTACAGAGTCAGACCTTCTGTAAATTGGTCATACCTTGTTCAGATCATGTCAAAATCACATAATCTATTGTTCATTTGACAGATTATCCAAACCTAACTCAATAGGCTTTCGAGGGGACCAATTTTGTGCCACTAGGACAATGCTTAGCAGCTGAAAAGTAATTTGAAAATCAAGTGATGAAAATAAGGATGCATTAACTAATCAAATAGAATAAATAGACACAACTATTATTATGCTACTCCATGGAGACCTACCTGCTAAATAATGTGTTTTGCAAACTACTAAATACATTTAACAGTCCAATGGTGCCCATTGATTGATCAAACGACACAAGTGGATCAATTGGACCACCTCAGGATGCCAGGTTGGCAATTGCCATTTTCCTGCTCCTTAGATGATTCACGGTAAGAACATTGTCCTAAATCCTAACCTAAAAGCCAATGAAAATCTAAAATCATAATCTTAGTTATTAATCACCTGAGAAGGAGAAAGATGATAATTGCAACATTGGCATCATCTGCTTTCACAGCAAGGAATCAGTGGTTCACTTGTTCATGCACAGCAGCTTCACAAGAATGCTTTACTTAGGTACAGGTTCTTTATTCTCTTTGGTACAGATTGGATATTGCCAGGGTCAGTTACAGCATTTGTCAAAGCATGGCAAAGGCAGGGAGCAGTTGGGTAAGAAGGAGAAACGTGCTGTGGCATCTCATCATGCTAGTAGGGCTGTGGTCAATCTGGAAAGAACGTTATACTGGGATGTTCTGTAACAGATATTTGTCAACTGGGCCAAGGCATTCTTAGGGATGAGTGCACAAATTTATATCGCTAGGGGCTATACCACTTCTGAACTGAGAGAGATGACCTCTCATCATCACTGTCTTTTTTTCTTTTTTCTTCTTTGTTTTCTTTTTGGTTCTCTTCGTAATAAAACTGTCATTATCCTCCAGGTTCCAGTTAAATGTATCCTTTAGTATGGCATAATAGAGCCGTCCTTTAAAGCTTTCAATCCAAACATATTTCTTAAATTTTTGAAATCAAATGCCTTATCCGGATGATTGCAGGAGGTATTTGGACTGATGTGACCCTGATGGATGAAGTATTGCCTGAGGCAGCTCTCCCCACTTTTTCTTTGGAGGTAATTCATGACTAATGATTGCAGAGGGGAAAAAAATCTCGGCATCTCTTTTTTCTTTCCCTTTACAGATATGCTAGAAACATCTAATGTATAAACACTATATGTGTCATTTCTTTTTCTTTCTACACTGCCCCCCCCCCCCCCCCCCCCCCCCCCCCCCCCCCCCCGCTCTCTCTCTTTTTATGAGTGTCATGATTGTATTAAAAGAAACCAACAACAAGATACAGGACACTGGGCCAAAAACCTTCAAAATCAAACCCAAGAAGCTACATTGGAGCAGTGGGATGCTCCAATGAAAACAGAATAAAAACCTTACAAAGGCAAGAAATATAAACTCACTGACATCAACATACCACAAACCAAATAGGAGACCGCAGTTCTGGAGGTTAGCGAACAGGTTTGACGAGGCTTGGGATACCTGCAGTGTGCATCAAGTGGATTTCCGATATGTGAAAAAGAGAAGCGAATGATAAGGCTGATCTGTTTTCTCTGTATCTTAGTGTATGTTCGAGCCTGTTTCTCCTCTAGTTGTTCCGGACAGCTTTTTTGCTGGGTCTGCTATTTCTCTTGTTTGTCTTTCAATCAAATTTCTTTCATTTCCAAAAAAAAAAAAAAAAAAAGAGAAGAAGAAGAAAGAAAGAAAAAAAAGAAAAAAAGAAAGAAAGAAAGAAGCAGGCGAATATGTAAATAGCCATGTTGGGCCAGAATTGATCCCCTTATCTCCAGTCAATGACAGTAATGGCACCAATGCAGTCCCACCTTTGGCTACTGAGTCAGCCTCCCCTTTAGCTTCTCTATTAAAATGAGATTTTTTATTTTCCTTTCGAAAGATACTGAATTTATTAGAGACCAAAAGGCCAAAAAGGGAAACAAAACAAAAGAAACAGAGCAAAATAGAAACAATACAAAAGCCTAAAGGCTCCCAAACCCCAAAGTCAACAAAGCAGCCTGTCTCCCTCTAAATTGAGCACCCAACCCTGCTGAAAACCCCAAAGTATATAATATAACATGAGAGAATATTCAACCGGTTTCTGCAAATATCCTATGCTTCATGATAATATCAGCAATCTGCCTTGGATGATTATTGGATGAAACCCACACTATCACATTAGAGGAATCATCCTCAACAACAACCAGAGAAAACTCAAAGCTAACTGCCTTCGTGGCCTACAACACCGTGAAGCTTCCACGAAATTGGAATCTTTGACTCCGACAGAACCAGAAAATTCCACCAACACTTTCCCCTCGTCGTCCCAAACCAAACTGCCCACTCCCGATGGCTCCAGATTATCAGTGTAGTAGTCATCAAAGTTAGTGTTGAAGGAGCCAGCAGTAGGGCTGTGAACTGGGACCTGTGGGAACCCGACGGATTAGATCAAATTTTAACAGGTCCTGGTCCGACTTTTTTGACACATAAAGAAATCAGGTTGGGTTCGGGTCTCACCTTTTTGGACCTTGTTAAAATTTGGGTCTAGCTGGGTCCGGTTCAGGTCCAGTTAGTTTTAATGCTAATGTATTATGTATAAAATAGATATTGATTACTCTAGGGTGTGATGAGTCGACATCAAGGTGCCAAACGACTCCATCGATAAGAGCTCTTGGGAGTTTTTTTTAAAGGAATGATGTTTCCAAAGTCGCATGCATGTAAGAGAGCGTGTTTACAAAGCAACACATCTGTGAAAGTGGCAAATGTGTGTGTGATATAATCCATCCATTGGGTGGGCCCATCCATGTAAGAGCACTCAAAACCTAGATTTGGATCAACCCAATAGATACACCGAACCTAATCAGATCCAGGTCTGGGCCTTCAAGAATGAGACACGGACCCAAAAAGTCTCAAACCTGGCAAGACCTGAACCCAGTTAGTGCGTGTATGGGTACTATAGGCCGGAACATGCTCGTTGACAGCCTAGGGAGAATCAATCTATCTGGTGAGCTGCCGGTTAAGGTGAATCACAACTCCCAATTTGAAGACAAGATTGAAAATGATATACCTCTGAACTTCAGGTCCGTCTTCACTCAATTGCACATAGACCTCCACATCTTGTTTGCGTATTTCGCACCAACGATCTTTCCCTTGCAAAATTCTTTTGTTTCTTTGTATCCAAATGGCCGCAGCCCAGTGCACTGCACCAATGCTGTCAAAATCGTTATCGTATTGCAAATTGTAGTGGGGGTTGAATCGTATCGGATCACAAATCATATCGTATATCGTAAGATTTTTTACAATTTTCATTAAAAGATTGAAAAAAATATATATGAAAAATATAAATAAATCAGATTTTTTTTTTTTTTTTTTTTTAACTCATCTATCTTCCTTTTGCCATTTATGTGCACCACGTAATACCATGTCATGCTAGTGTCAAAAGATTCTTATTCCTTAATTTTTCGTCTTCCATGAAATTTCCCTTAAAATGACATACAAGTGTCTTTTAATAATTTATGTTCTTGTTACCTTTCTTGAATATAGAATCATGATAGAAAAGCAGCATTTGATATTGTAGACCAACGAAAAAGATATTTGGATTTGTAAGCATCATTCCATAATACATATAAGTCAGCATGATCGTAACCATCCATAAAAACATTACAGGTAAGTCATACATCACTTTGGCGTTTCGACTTGTTAAGAAGTAAGAAATCACAAAAAAAGCTACATGATTTAACGTTGAGGGGAGAGAGAGAGAGAGAGGTAAACAAATAATAATTCACCTTTTCTAAATGATTCTTAAAGCCCCCTCCAATTTAAAAACATAAAATGAAAGCCAAGTGAAGCTTAAAATAGAAGAGAACAAGTATAACTTGAATCGTAAATTGGGATTTGAATCGTAAATCGTAGGATTCAAATCATAGAATCGTAGGATTTATATAAAAAGGGATTCAAGGTTGGGATTCAAATCGTTTTGCTTAAGATTCGACTAAAATCATATATCGTAAATTGTAAATCGTAGGATTTTGACAACACTGCACTGCACATCTATTTTAGCATGATTTCTAAACATCCAGCCATATTTTTTATTTTACCAGCAACAGTTTGTTTTCCAATTGGTCTTTGGCTTTATCATAAATGAGATTTTTTTAAGGCATACAAAGGCTTCATTTTTTAATCTATAATGTCTGTTATACACTCAGATACACTTAATTGCAGTATTAGCTTTTCTTTGCTGTCTATATTAGAATGTCATGGGTAACAAACAGTTCCGTTATCATAGTTTTAGTTCTGCTATTACTGTGCTAATCACTAAAGACCTTTATATTATTCAGGCTGCTCGTGCTGCTATCAAACAATTTGTTTCCAGCTCATTTTCTCATCTTCTTCTGGAAGTCTCAGGTGATATTTCTCTCTCTGTGTGTGCGCGCATGCGTGCGTGTGTGAAGATCACAGAAAGGGAGTTGTGCTAAAGGAAATAATCTTCAATGGCAAAACTCTCAGGAAGAAATTGAAGGATTTGAAGCTAGTTTTGTTCATTTGATTTAAGTTACTTCTTGAGTCATGTAAAGAATGCTTCAAGTTTTATATCAAATGCAAGTTTCCAAGAGTTAGTAACCAACTTCTATTGCTTTAAAAGGCCACAGCCAAATATAAATCTAAACAACCATTTACAACGACTGCCAAGAAACTGGGAATTGGCTAAAGAGATTCAGAGTCAAAGCCCATTCCATAACCTGACATTTAGCGCTACTGAACACATCTATGGCATTCCCTTTTCGGTTTCTGAAGCATCGATCATTCCTCTCTCGCAATAGACTCCATAGCCCTACCAACATAGTTATCCTCCTGATTTTTTACCCCCTTTTCAAACTACCTCCACCTTGCCAGGATAGAAAGAAAAAAAAAGAATCTATTGAACTTGGAAGTTCCGACACCACTCCAAAAAGCTGAAAGAAGTCAATCCATACTTCTCTCGCGAAAGAGCAGTGGATGAAAAGATGATCCACAAATTCTGTGTTTTGGAAACAGAGCAAACAAATATTCGGAAGAAAGAAATTCCTTTTGCAGAGGTTGTCCACAGTTAGCACCTTGTTTCTCCTCACTAGCCAAGCAAAGCTGCCACCTTCAACAGAGCACTATATCCCCATACAAACTTTGCTGAACATAATATGTTGCCTTCACCCCCACCACTTAAGAAAACTATAGAAAGACTTCACCGAGAAATTGCTCGATTTATCTTTTAACCATTTAAGCGAATCAACGCTTGCTTATTGTAGCAACTTCTTGTCTGGCATCTCAAGAAGAACAATTTCTTCAAACTCTTCATCGTTGAGATTCCTTCTGCACAGGGGAGCCCACATTACATCCTCTACCCTCATGGAAAAGCATGAAGCCACTATTAAACCTTCCTCCCTTGCCATCCTCGCTAAACTTGGGAACACATCGCTCAATTTAATGTCTCCCACCATCCCCCAAATTAAAACCATTCCCATCCCATACCCAGTGCTTTAGCGCCGCCATTGACTTCCACAAATAAGAAGTTCGATATAGCGAGGAAGATTTGGTTCACCACCCCATTACATCCACCCTGTATTTCCTACCCATCAACTCCCTCCACCTAGCTCCCGATTGTACCCCAAACCTCCACACTCATTTCCCTAACAGTGCAAGATTCATTTTCTCTAAATTCCTAAAGCCTGCTCCTCCTTGATCAACTGGTTTACACACCTCTTCTCATTTTAAGGGATGAAATTTATGCTTCTCTTTCTTATCTCCCCACAGAAAGTCCCGCCATAATTTCTCCAAACTATTGATACTGATTTGGGACACTTAAAAAAGAGACATAAAATAGATCGGAAGATTCAACATTGACGCTTTGATTAGGGTAATTCTCCCGCCTAGGGATAGATATTTGGATTGCCATTTAGACATCTTCCTCTCGCTTCGTTCAATCACTTTATCCCACATTGCCTTTGCCAGTCTTCCAATACACAACAGAAGCCCAAGATAAGTAGACAGAAAGGAACCCTCCTTGCACACGAAGAACGACTCATAATTCTGAATTTCTTCTTTTGATAAGCTGACCCTTAGAATCTCACTTTTGCTTATGTTAACCTTTAGGCCCAACACCACCTTGAAGCAAACTACAATCGAACGCAGGTTTTGTATGTGCCACTAATCTGCCTTGCAAAAGATCAACGTGTCATTTGCATATTGAAGGTGCGACAACTGGAACTCCAAGTTATTCCACCCCAAAACCTTCCACCAAACCAACCTTTGTACCTTTGTCAATCAATCCTGGCTAGGTGATGCTCTGGCCTCTCCAGTTTCAGGTCTTAGGTTCGAGACATGCTAACAACACCGGTGGGTGCTTTGTGTGATTGACTGTGTGGGTGTGTTGTGGAACTAACAAGTGGGTACGTTGCATGACTAACGCAAGAATTTCACCGTTGAAAAAAAAAAAAAAAAAAACAACAACAACAACAACAACAACAAAAGCTTATGACCACGTTGATTGGAAGTTCTTGGACTACATGCTTCTAAGGATAGGATGTGGTGATAAATGGAGAAGTTGGATGCGGGCCTTTATTCAATCATCTTATTTCTCGATTTTAATTAATGGTTCCCCCTTTAGTTTTTTTAAGGCTTCCCGTGGTATAAGGCAATGCGATCCTTTATCTTCCTATTTTTTTATTGTTGTCGGCTAAGCATTTATTAGGATGTTATTCAGGGCAAAGGAAAATGGTCTTATTGGCGGGTTTTAGGTTGAGGAGGCAACAATGAAGGTGATCCACCTTCAATATGCAGATGACGTGATTCTCTTTTGTGATGCGGATTTGGCTTCAGTTGTTAATTTACGTAAAATCATTATGTGCTTCAAAGTAGTGTCAAGTCTGAATATCAACGTGTCCAAATGTGAAATGTTTGGTATTCATGTTTCTCAGGATAATCTTTCGCATTTGGCTTCAGTTTTTGAGTGCAGCCCGAGATCCTTCCCTTCATATCTTGGGTTGCGGTTGTGCATAGGTAAGCCGCCTAAACACCTATGGGACAAGGTTGTGGAGAGGATCGAGAGGAAATTATCTAGGCAGACACATCATTATCTCTCCTTGGGAGCGTGCCTGAGCCTCATTAAATCGGCCTTCTCTAATATGCTGATCTACTTCATGTCGCTTATCAAATGTCCTAAGTCAGTGTTGGACAGATTGGAGAAAATTAGAAGGGGTCCAGGGATTCCGCCAAGTTCCATCTCTGCTTAAATGGGAGGAAGTGTGTAGGCCAAAACATGAGGGAGGGGCAGGTCTGAAGCGATTAGATCTCGTGAACGTTGCTCTTCTCGGCAAATGGCATTGGAGATTTGGTTCCGAGATAGGCAAGATGTGGAGAGAGATAGTGGCAAATAAATATGGTGTTTAGTCTATGAATTGGGCCATTAAATCCTCCTCGCTCTATTGTGCTTCTCATATTTGAAAGGCTATTGTTACGCCCGAGAATTCTTTCCGATCGGTAGTTTCCTTTTCCTTGGGAAACGGCATTCGCATTCAGTTTTGGTTAGACATTTGGTGTGGAGATTTGCCGCTTCAGGATCGTTTTCTAGGTTTGGCTCGTCTTGCTTCCAATCATTTCATCACAGTAGACGAGTGCTTTTCTATTATCGGTGGCTCAACTGTTTGGTCTCCTTCTATCTGCCGGAATCTCTTGGATGAAGAATGTGCTGATCTCCTCTCTCTGTTGGATCTTCTGAAGCTCGCTTCCCCCTCGCTTCAAGACGAAGACTCCTTGGTTTGGAATGCTCATCCTTCGGGTCGATTTTCTGTTCGCTCGTTTTATGGTTTGGTGTTAAAGCTCCACTCTCCTTCTCCGGGTTGCTTGGCTTCCTTCCCTTATTTCCATTGGTCTTATGGTGCCCCTCCGAGGATCGCAGCTTTCGTTTGGCTTATGGGTAGGAAAAGGGTGTTAACAGTAGACAATCTCCAAAGAAGGTATCTCATCCTCCCAAATATCTGTCTTATGTGCATGAGAGATGTGGAATCCATTGAGCATCTCTTCCTTCATTGTTCATTTGCAAAGGAAATCTGGGAGTACTTCCTCCGCATCTTCCACATCTCGTGGGTGATGCCGAAGTCAGTCGATCAATTTTTGTGGTCCTAGCATGGGGTAGGAGCGGGGAAGCCGCGGAAGCCCATTTGGTGTCTTGTTGCGACGGGAACACTTTGGTTCATTTGGATGGCCTGTAATAACCATTGTTTTCAGAACAAGGATTGCTTCCTGGCTGATATTATTCATTCCATCTCTTTCGTGGTGTCAAAATGGGCTTCTTTTGTTAAATCAACTTCTCACGCTGATGTTTGTTCTTGGTTTTTCTGTTTAGCTTTTGTTTTGTTTTCCTACTTTTGCGGTTTTGCAATAAAATTCTTTGTTATCCCTCAAAAAAAATAAAAAATAAATAAATAAAATCACAAGTATGGAGAGAGGATCGCATTGTTAGAGACCCCTCGGAGCTGAGAAGAAACCGTTCAGCGACCCATTTACCAAGATAGAAAACTTAGCCGATCTCACGCACTTCAGCATCCAAGAGTGCCATTTCACTCTGCAACCCAATCTACCCACTTGTGCATCACTAGAGATCAAATCACACCATTCTTCTCGTACCACTCATTCTAGTGACCTTTTTTTTTTCTTTTCTTTTCTTTTTTTTCTTTCTAAGATTGACTTTTCTTTTGAAAAAAAAAAAAGGGGCCCTATTTTGACTAATCTGTCAGGTAATTGATGGCTATCCCCTGGGCTCTACTTAAATTCGTATAGCATGCATCATTCAATTTAGCTTGATCAGAAGCATGAGAAGTGGCTTTTACTGTATATCCTGCTCGCCTGTTAAAAGCACATTTACTTTGACTAATGAATCAATGAATCCTTAGGAAATGATCTGAAGTAGAATTTTGTTTATGCTGGTAGATGCTCTCGCAAAAGTCCAAACTAAGCCAAAGGAAGGGTTGGAGGAGGAAAGCTTGTTGCAGGTTGCCCTAGAGAGCAGCAAAAAGGCAGTCATTCAAGGCAGCATGGATCTGTTACTGGTAATATGCATGACATCAGAAAAGAATTCCACGCTAAAGTCACAACTCTAACCATGTAGATGATAACCCTTCTGCACCTAGTTCACTTAGTTTACAATGAGGTGGAATTGTTGGTATAGTAGGAGACGAGCATGGTTAAATCTGTGGAGACTTGAGAGGTTGAAATGTTATGCAGGTTTAGTTACATGTGAAAGTACTTCCACTATCTTCTCAGTTACCTAAAAGGTAGCTCTTTGCCAAACTAACTAGCAGTCTAACATTTCTGAAAATTGGCTTCATGTTCTGTCTTTTGATGGATCAACTGCGATGGTGCATCCAGTCCACATGATTAATAGTGATGTGGATGCCAACGAGTCCAAATGCTACAAGCTGCATGTAAAGTATTCCTTGCACTTAGCCCAATATATCATTTCTCTATCATTTTGCACTATTTTCAAGGAAACCCTGGGTACGATTTCAATTTTATTTTGATAAGAAATAAAGAAAGAAAAGAATTACATAAAGAACTTAAGTTACAAATATAGACACCAGAGTGTGAGATGACACTGACAATCCTGAAGTTAGCAAGGTATAAGTAAGAGTGTAGCATGTATGGACCACTAGAGACAAATTATATCATGCGCGCAAGAAGCTACAGAGGCAATGGTGACTGCCAGCTATATTCTAATCACATCACATGTGATGGTATTTATGTGCATGCATCCTGTGTGCATTATTTGCTAAACTTAGCTCATATGAAATGTCAACATGTCTTTTCTTGTTTCTGGGACAAGGCTCTGAGCAATGAGATGTGTTCCTTTTGTCCTCTTTTTCGTTTCTGTTGTTTTTCTTGACGTTTAAGCAAGTTGATGTGTTCCTTTCTTGGCCTATTTCTTCACTCTTTTTTTTCCTTTCCAGCGCACCTTGTCTTTATGAAACACTCATTGTAGACCATCATTGTCATGGTTACGGACCATCGTTGTAGACAGTGAAGGCATCTATTTTTTCATCAATGATTGGAAAAAATAAAATCTTCTACCCTTTCCTTTGGCTATGGCATTCTTTGACCTTCTCTTCATTACCAGGGCTTCCGTCAGCTTCTTGATGATGGCCTGGAGTTACTAGTGAAACTCAGAGACTTGATTATTGATTGGGTGCAAGAAGGGTTCCAGGACTTTTTCAGGTCACTTGATGATAGGTTCCTTTTGCTCTCTGGAAGCAATACTTCAGCCAATCAGGATCCAAGTTCAATAGATGGAAGACAAGCAGACAAAGTGCTCACAGGACTTGTTCTTGTGCTGGCACAACTTTCCATTTTCATAGAACAAAGTGCAATTCCTAGAATTACTGAGGCAAGAAGCCAACCTGTGTTACTTCTCCTTTTTTGCAATTTTATTTAGCATTCTTAGAATCATTAAAGCAAAAACTAATCTTTGCATGTTTTGCTTGAGCTTCCTGCTGAAAATTATGTCTCAGTGGACACCATTTATAGTGTCATCTTCTATTTTTCAGGAAATTGCTGCTTCTTTCTCTGGCGGTGGTGTGCGGGGCTATGAGTATGGACCTGCATTTGTACCTGGGGAGATTTGTCGAATATTCCGTTCTGCTGGTGAAAAGTTTTTGCATCTTGTATGACTAGAATCTTCTCTAGATTCCTTTTATGATTCATGGCTTGATCAATGTGTGCACGAAACATACAATTAATTATGGGTCAGATTGTAGCTAAGTACTCCTGACACCATATTACAAAATTTGATTGGTTGATACTGCCTGACACACTTTTTATTTTAATGAATAAGTTCATTGAATAATTGCATCAGCCTGTTGAAGATGTCATTTTGTTTTGAAGCTGCTTTAGCGATTTATTAGATTATTTTCCTTTGCAAAAACAAAATCATTGTTATATGTAACTGACAAGCCAATTTGGTATGTGAATGAGTGGAGTTTCTGGAAAATTTTCATTTCATCTATGATTTTGCTAATTGGTTTACCAAATCAGCAAACTTATGTCAACCATCTAACTGAAAGATAGGAGTAATAGGATGACCTTGGTTTGAGCCCTCATTGTAGCAAAGAAACCTTTTTTTTTAATGGATAAGTTGGAAAGTTTATTGGAACTAAAAAGAAAGAGAGCAACAGAGAAAAGAATATAAACTGCAAACAACCAGACACTTACTCTAACAAAAGCAAACAATAAGCCCAATTGGCCCACCCATCTTATCCTCCACGAGGAGAGAGCCCCTAATAGCCCCCTCTTTAGCAGTTCTACCCGCTTCTGACTTGACATCACGTTGCACTTGGGAAAAATACACCCAATGTTATCACACAGATCCAGCACCTCCTTGATCAAATTGGTGATCCTCCAAGGAAAGTGACCAGTTTTGACCCAGTTTATGGCGTTTCTTGAATCACCCTTCAAGAATTACTGGGGGAAAGATTAAACTCCACTGCCACTTTAATCCCCTGCAGCAGTGCTGCAGTTTCACTGAGATTGGAGGCCTTAACCCCTACAGGGCCCAAGAAATCAATCAGGGATACACCCCTGATCAGTCCTGACAGTGCTACCAATCCCCACCTGACCAGGATACCCCAGAGAACGCCCATCAAAATTCAGTTTTGAGGTGGCCAGCAGGGGCATTCTCCACCAATCTTTAACCTGTGGATTTCTTTTTCTTTTTCATCCAAAACGAAAAATTTCGGCCTAGTTTGATGACAGCGGCTCTCTTGTGGCATCTTTCATCTTGAAATCTGCCAAACCGGAAGATCCTCCTCGCTGTCATATTCATCGTCCCAGACTTGCTGCTATAGTTCTTTGTATTTCTTTGAACTCATTCAAGCCATAAGCTCAAAGGGTCACCTAAGCAGATATTTTCCCCGATTGATGGGGCCTGATGATGAGGTAGTCCACAAACTCCTTGAATGAAGCAGGAAAAAATCTAGCCAATGCTAAAATTTGAGAGCAAAGAAGACCACACAGATCTTGCATAAGGCCAGCGAATCAGCAGGTTATTCAGCAACTCCTCCACATCACAGCACAAGAAGCATCTGTTAGGCAAACCAACATGATGAGGACATCAGAGCACCATTGAAAGTCTACCAGAGGAGGAGGATATCATCACTAGTTTCCCTCTGAATGGATGAGCACTATGTGGGCCCGAGTGGGCCAAGTGGACCGTTTCGAAGGCCTGACATGCATTTGATGCATCTTCAAAGACCCTACACTAGGAAGATGCATGTGAGTTGCATTTTGTAGGAGTCTGGACCATTGGATCGAGTGCACGCGTCGATCAGACCGTTGGATTGAGTGTATGAGCCGTTTGACCGCATTTGATCGTGGCTCGCCTCAATCGTGGACACTTTAGGACTGAAGTGCCTTAGTTTTTATTTAACTTTATTAGGATTTAATTTATTTGTCAATTTGGACCTTTTCTGAGCCTTGCTTAATGTTTTGTTCCAGTTTTAAGGTTTTCTTTTTTTAAGAAATCTTTCCTTAGAGCGTCTTTTTGTAAATTTCTGCACTTGAGACTATAAAAGAAAAGGGGGGTGGGGATGAACCTCTCTATGCTATTGTTTTAAAAAAAAAAATCAGCATTTTCTTCTTCTTCATGCGATTTGAAGATTCCTCCATGTGATTTGAAGTTAGGTTTGGTGTGATTCCATTCCTATTCAACGAAGGTGTGAGATCATCTTCCTTCTCTCTTCCTTTCTATCCAAAAAGAGGTATTTTCTCAAAAACTTTATCTTTTTTCCATTCCCATCCAAAATCGTCCAAATCATCTTTTTCTTCAACTTTTTATCATCCAACTTTAACTCCAACAGAATCCAACCATTTAGGACCCCAAAACCCTAGCTAATAACCCACACATATAACCCCCCAATCCCTTGATTTTCCCTTGGGCGTATAGTCACATGTGTGGGTTGTTGGCTAGGGATTTGGGGTCCTAAATGGTTGGATTCGGTTAGAGTTGAAGTTGGATAATGAAAGGTTGAAGAAAAAAGATGATTTGGATGGTTTTGGATAGGAAAGGAAGAAGAAAGATGAAGTTTTTGAGAACATACCTCTTTTTGGATAGAAAGAAAGAGAGAAGGAAGATGATAAATGGAAGTCTCGCACCTCCGTTGAATAGGAATGGAATCACACCAAACCTACACATGGAGGAATTTTCAAATCGCATGAAAAAGAAGAAAATTCTGTTTTTTTTTTTATAATCAAATAGCATAGAGAAGTCCCCCCCTCTTTTATAGTCTTAAGTACAGAAATTTACAAAAAGACTCTCTAGGGAAAGATATCTTTAAAAAAAACCCTAAAACTAGAACAAAACGTAAGGCAAAGTTAAAAAAAGGTCCAAACTGACAAATAAACTAAAACCTAATAAAGCCAAATAAAAACTAAGACACCTAAAGTCTCCATGATCAAAAGTGGTCAAATAGCCCGATACGCGCAATCCAACGGTTCGATCAACGCATGCACTCGATCCAACAGTACAGATAGTCAAGTATGCAGCCCACATGCATCTTCCTAGTATAGGGTCTTCAAAGATGCATCAAATGCATGTGGGGTCTTCAAAACGGTCCACTCGGGCTCACATAGTGGTCATATATCCAGAGGGAAACCGGTGATGATCTCCTACTCCTCTGGTAGACTCTCAATGGTGCTCTGATGTCCTCATCAATGATCTTTCAAACCGAGTAGTAATATCCTTGTTAAAATCTTACCTATCCAATCTTCCTCTTTACTCCATGTCCCTGTTTAGATGCCCCAAAGCTGTTCTTGAGCATATCGATAAGCTGAGAAGAGATTTTCTTTGGCAATGTGGAGCCTCTAAGGGTATGTTTCATCTACTGAACTGGAAAGATGTTTGTCGCCCCTATAAGGGGGTCCTAGGACCAGGCGTCTAGAGGTTGTTAACTTAGCTCTTTTGGGTAAGTGGGTCTAGCGCTTTGGGGTGCCTTTGGCTTGTGGAGGCAAATTGTTGAGGCTAAGTATGGCTCTTCTCCCTTTAGTTGGTAGATTAGAGAATCCTCCCTTTCCCGTGCCTCTTTCCCGTGGAAGGCTATGGCAAGGGTGTCCCCAAAGGTTTCTCTTTTGAACAAAAATGCCTTCTATAATCTACACCTCCTGCCTATCTTACAATTAGGATTAGGATTGTGATTGTGAAGCTAGTCAAGGTGCGTGGGGCCTAACTCTCTAGCCTATGGTACGTTGCATCATCGGGTGAATTCAGTTTCAGCAACTCCATGATGGAAACAGTGGGGCAGCCGCTACACCACCTTGTGAAGTTCGCAACTAGTGCAACATTCAAGAACTTTCACTACCTTAAGCACAGTTAGAGTTTCTGCCACCATTTACTGCGCCTTTTGTTCAAAGATAATAGCACTGACCTTCCAACATTAGGGAGGCATCGGAGTCTATATTGAATATACAGCAACAATTCAATCTTAAACTTTTTCTTTGTCATCAATATATTTTATTAACTAGAAACAGAGAATATGATTGTCCATTAAGATAATGGACACTCACAGCCGATAGCTATCAAAAAGCCTAGAGATTCCTTTTTTTTTTTTCTTTTTTTTTTTTTTTGAAAGTTGACAAAAAATTTATTAGAAGGTTCACAAAAGGAGCAAAGAATACAGCACCCTCACAAAACGAACACCAACCACCCCACTAGGTCCAATTCTCTAAGAATCCGACAATTCTACTAATGATGACCTCAACCTTGGGCTGGATATTTTGGAAACAATAATCGTTCCTCGCTCTCCAGATAGCCCAAAACACTGCCATAATGAGAAGCCTCCACCTAGACTTTCCATATCTCCCCACTTGTCCCCACTGTCGTGCCCAAAGAAGATCTTCCACCTTTTCCGGCATCACCCAAGTAACATTGAAAACCGATAGGAAATGGCTCCACACCTTGGAAGCAAGAGGACAATGAAGCATCAAATGATCAATAGACTCCTCATTAGCCCAACACATGAAGCAAATGTTTTGAAGAATCATTCCTCTTCTCGGCAAGATGTCAACTGTAAGGATCCTCTTGCGGCCAACCAACCAAACAAACACCGCCACGTAGGGAGGCGCCCCATAGAACCAATGGTGAAATAGATGCGGGGTAGAGCCAAATCATTCACTAAGGTGTTTACTTCTCTAGGAATATGATTAAATGAGATCTATGATAATGCATAATGGGCTTAAATGCATAGAATGGAGGTCCATCTTATAAACAATGTGGAAATTGTAAAGATCTTTTATTCTTGGTTTGAGTTAATGCCTTTAGATGTTAGTGTTAGTTCCTAAGGCATATTTAAATGTATTTGAAGTTACTTCTTTGTCTTTGAAATGGAAGCTTCTCATGTAAAAGTTATTTAAGAAACTCATTCTACCTCACTTTCTTGTTTATTTTGCAGTATATCCATATGAAAACTCAGAAAATATCAGTTATTTTAAAGAAAAGGTTTACAACACCTAACTGGATCAAGGTGGGTGCAGTTTGTATCTATATCACTTACATGTTTACGAAGAGAACATTTAGTAGGGAAACAGCTGGATACTTTTTTACCTCATCTGATATTTCTGGTGAATTACTCAACAGCACAAGGAGCCTAGAGAGGTCCATATGTTCGTTGATATACTTCTTCAAGAGGTTCGTAAGCACCTTGTTTTGTTTTATGAGGATATCTTATTCTCATGAAAGAAAATTTGAGTACCATCAAATTCTGTTTGAGCTGATTCTCTGTTTCTTTGATGTTTTCTATTCCCACAATACAGTGAATTGGTGTCATTATATACTTCATATATGCCAGCATATGATTATGTGGATCAGAAATGATGTAGTTGGTTCTCAAGTGTATATGATGTCAATTGGAGTCCTTAGTTTTTTACAAGTAGAGTTTAAATTTAAAATGCCAAATTTGATTTGATGGGCTTGTTTTCTAAGGATTCTATAACTAATCTGGAATCTCGTTTAACAGCTTGATCAGAAACAAAAACAGAAGTGAAACATCTACCCAGGGATTGCATGTATTGTCAACATCATTCCTGTCCAGATGCGAACATGTATAATCACCATCATGCCACATGTAGAGTTACACAGATGGGCTACAATCATATAGATTGTCATGCATATTAAAGCTATTGCATCTAAAGATTTTTTTTTCTTTTTTTCCTCTCTTTTTTTGAGAGGTAACGATGATTTATTAGAAAGAGCGCGAAAAACACGCTAGAGAATACAACACAACTATAACCAAAAAGTGGAAAGATTTACAGAGTTGGCGTCTTTAACATAAGGTGCCCAACTTGACAAAGACCCCTTGATTTCCTTGATAACCTCTTGCACTGAAGAGCTTCTATTCTGAAAACATCTTCCATTGTGGTGTCTCCAAATTACCCAAAATGAGTAATCTCCAAATGGCTTTAACAGCCTTTTCAACACCCCCTTTATGCCAACTCCATAGAAGATCCACCACCGACCTTGGCATCACCCACGCAGTGTGGAAGACTCCTAGAAAATGGTCCCAAACCATACTGGTGAAGGAGCAATGGATGAAAACATGGTCCACTGACCCCACCGCTTCCATACACATAAGACAAATATCAGGGAGAATGAGAGAACACCTTTGCAAATTATTGATGGTAAGCACCTTTTTCTTGCCCACCAACCACCCAAAAGCCACCACCCTAGGGGGAGCACCATAAAACCAGCAATGAAACATGAAAGAATGCCTGCGACGACGCCCAGAAATGAGACGGTAAAAAGATCTAACCGAAAATCTACCAGAACTATGGACATGCCAAACCAGAGTGTCTTTCTTTGGTGACAGGGAATGCATCCTTGAGCCCATCGAAAAGCTTGACCATGTCCGTAATCTCATCATCTATCAAATTCTGCCTGCAAGGGGGAGACCAAACCATAACATCTCCTCAAAAACAATAACAATCTTTTTCCATAATATCTTTGTCCAAGGCTATACAAGCGAGACCAGAAATGATTGCATGAGGGTTTGGTCCCCTCACCACACATCAAACCAAAAATAGATCCGACTACTGTTTCCTAGTGAAAGGGAGATCTTCACATCAAACCAATGTTTGATTGAAGCCACCACCTTCCAAATACCCGACGCCTGATACAACGACGAATGCTTCACTCTCCAACCGTCCGAGCAGACCCCATATTTACTCACAATGAGTTCCCTCCAGAATCTTCCCTCCTCGTTTCCAAGTGTCCACAACCATTTTCCTGATAAGAGCCAAATTTACCGACTCTAATTTTTTAATGCCCTACTCCACCTTCCACTATTGGCTTGGAAACCTCATCCCATCTAAGAAGATGGAACTTCTTTTTATACTCCAAACCTTGCCACAAAAAATCCCGCCTCAATTTTTCCAACCTCTGATGCACTACTTTAGGACATCTGAAAAGAGACATGAAATAAATTGGCATGCTTGAGAACTTGGTCTAATAAGGGTTAGTCCAGCTCCCAACGATAGGTACCGTTTCTTCCATGTTGACAACTGAAACTGTAATTGAATTGATCGATTCTGTGTACAATAGGCATTAAAAGATTTCCTTCTTACATGATTCAATTTGAGGAATTGCGTGGTTGGTTTTGCTTCCTTGTCTTCATTGTAAGAAACTGTGATTTTTCTACTATGATGATTTACTTCTGTATCTTTTCTTTCGGTCTCAGTTGGAAGCCATAGGAACTGAAGTTAGTCAAATTTTACCCCGTGGGCTTGTCCGAAGACACCGCCGCTCTGACAGTGCAGGAAGCACTACTTCCACCCGTAGCAATCCATTACGTGAAGACAAGATGACCCGGACAAATACTCAACGCGCCAGGAGCCAGCTTCTGGAAAGCCATCTTGCAAAGTTATTTAAGCAAAAAATGGAGATTTTCACGAAAGTTGAACACACACAGGTAGTGTTCTGTGACACCAGTGGAAGAAATGGTTGTATTGTTATTTGACCCCAAATTCATAACAAAACGAATCTAATTAGCTCATAATTTTCAGGAGTCAGTTGTATCAACCATAGTAAAACTTTGCCTGAAAAGCTTGCAAGAATTTGTGCGCCTCCAAACATTCAACCGAAGCGGATTTCAGCAAATTCAGGTGGATATCCAGTTTTTGAGGAATCCATTAAAAGAGACAGTAGATGATGAGGCGGCCATAGACTTCTTGCTGGATGAGGTACGATAATCTCTTCGGCTTGTGTTTAAAACTTTCATGCATCCCCATTTTACTAGCTTAGTTGTCTGCACATGTTTTGCAGAAGCAGGGCAATGAAAAAAGGAAACTGCATTTAAGGGTTGTTTGGATGCCTGTAAAGTTGTAAATGCTTTACACCTGAAAAGGTTTTGGATGTAAACCATTTAACATGCTATATTCTATTTGGCTTAAGTGGTAAAGCACTTACAGGTAAACAGATTATGTGTTTGGCTGAAGCATAAAGTGTTTACATTGTATAAAGTAGGTATTCACAGACCAAACCATAGAGCTTGGGGTAATAAATCTCACCAAAATCTTCAAATCACATAAAAGGGCTTGATCTTTTGGGGCCCTAGGAAAGCATCAAAGTACACACATGCTGGATGGATTGGATTTCCTACACCGGTCTCATCTGATGATCCATCGGGCTGTTTTTTTGGGGCCGCAGGAGAGCATCAAGGGACACACATGATTGATAGATTGGATGTACTGCACACATCACGATGGGCCCCACATAGCATGCCTGTATCAACCATAGTGTTCTAGTATGTGTAATGTCTTTTCAATTGTAAAGACTTGACCTATAATCTGAAACATTGCTTTTTGCCTTGAAAAAAGGGCAAGTTTACCTGTAAAGTGCCATCCAAAACCTGGCTAGAAAGTTTTTACTTGTAAGCCCTTTACAACTAAGGATTTTACAAGCATCTAAACAATACCTTAGAGAAATCCTGTTAGCGCTTCCAATGAAATTGCATTTGGATGACTTCTTTTGCAATTCCCTCTTGGTACCATAGTTTTGAAACCCGAAAACTCGAATCGATGGCCAAATGGGTCGGGTCAACTCGATCAAGTTTTTACTCGACTCGATATATTAATAATTAAAAATATAAATTATTTTGTGATGGTTAATATTAAACTCGCTGACATCTGGAAAATAGAATAAAAAAAATATTGAACACGGTTTAAGTGTTTGGCATGCCGTTGCCCGGTAGCAGGTTTGCACGCTCCAAAATGAGGTTGTCAGTTCAAATTTCCAACATCTGCTTCTTCTTCTTTTTTCTACCAACAAAGCAGCTGGCTGGGAGTGACTTGGTCCAGTCATCTAGAGTCACATTGAGTCGTCCGAGTTTACAAGCCACCTCAACAACTCTTGTCGAGTCTCAAGCAATTCATGCTTGTCAGCAAGTTTTCAACAGTCTTGGAATCTCGTTGAATTGAGTTGGCTCAGATGAGTTTTGAGTCAAGCCACCAAGTTTAGGAACTATGGTTGGCAAAAGGATGTCCTTGTTGCTTTCATGAAAACAGTAGTATTTCAAGAAAAGGAAACTATATTTTGGTTGTCTGAAATGAAAGTTCTCTGGGCAATGACAAAAAATGGCCCTGGATTTTGAGGAAATGACTGAAATTAAACTGGTTTTTTTATCATTTCACTTGTTTTATTGAAATGTTTAAATGGCATGATTCTGGAGCAGGCATTTTTCAGAAAGGAAAAATAATAACAATAATGTATAAGTAAATAAGGGCATGTATCTTGTGTGCTTCAATATTCAAGACCAGGTTCTTGAGCAGATTCTATCTCAACCAACTCAAATGGTTCACTGCACCACCTGTCTTTCTCACCTTACCAAGAATAGACTGCGGGCAACTTGTCAAACGCTCAAACCAAACCGGTCAACCAAGTTACCAAGGCTTCAAACCATGCCATGTGCCATAAAGTGTAATTACTGAATTTCCCATTTTTGTAGAAGGGTATTGACTGTTTGCTTTTTGTTTTAATGACCATTCTACCCTTGATGGGAAAGCCATAGCAATTCTCCAAATATGCTGTCGTTCATTTGAAACCATTGCCCTTTTCTTCACTACGTAGGAGCTCTTTATTCATTTGTCTTCTTTTTTATGCATTCACATTGATAAGTTCTTTTCTGGCATGCAATGATTGCTAGTGGTGTTGAAATCTTGCAATGAATTGATGTGAATTTCTCTGGGTTTCCATGTAAATCACATCAGACACCCATCATCTTCTCAAATCACGAGTGATTTTTCTTGTTGTAGGTAATTGTTGCTGCTGCAGAGCGGTGTCTTGACCCTATCCCTCTCGAGCCTGCCATTTTGGACAAACTCATACAAGCAAAACTCGCCAAGGGGAAAGAACAGAAACCAAGTCATTAGTGACATGAAGGTAAAACTGGTAGAAGATACCAGCTGTACTGTACAATATTTCTTTCCCATTTACACTTTTTGTCAATCCCATTCCGGTCAGCCAAAACATGACAGAGTGGCATTCGTTGCTAATACAATTCCCTAAGGATCATTTGGCAACCTGAAACTAAGGGCTCGTTTGGCATCTCTACTCTAATCTAATAAGAGCTTTTGAAATAAGAGCTACTTTAATAAGCTCTTTTTGTTCTAGCTCTCATTTTAAATAAGCTCATTTGGTAAATCATGTTTTCAAAACCATAAAAAGCTCTTATTTGAAATAAGCACGTTTGGGAAAACGTTCAAATAAGAGCTTTTTTTTAAGGGTAGTTGATGTCATTTTTAAATATTAAAACAACTCCATTATAAGAGCAATCCAGAAGATTGTTTTGGTTGACCTTTGTCGTGGACTGTCCATTATATAAAGCCCGCCTTGATGCGGGTCATCCATCATGTGGGGTCCACCATCAATGTTTATTGTCCTTTATGTGGGGCCCCTCAATGTCTACTACTCATCATGTGGAATCCACGTTTGCTGTGTCCATCATGTGGGCCCCACCTTTGAAGTGGGTTGTCCATCATTTGGGGCCTATTTCTGATGTCCACCATCAGTCGTGTGGACTGCACCTTCAATGTGAATCATCCATTATGTTGGGCCACTTTGGATATGGGCCCTCCATCATGCAAGACCTTGGATGTGGACTGTCAATTAGGTGGGGCCCATTTGATGTGGATAATCCATCACGAGGGGCCACACTTTGATGTGGGTCATCCATCATGTGAGGCCCACTCCATCCATTATGTGGGCCACCTTGATGTGGACCATTCATCATGCGGGGCCCCACCTTCAACATGGATCGTTCATCATGTAGGCCCACCTTTGATGTCAACCACCATCACGTCGGCCTACCTTTGATATCCATCATCTATCATGTGGATCCCAACTTTGATGTGGATTGTCCATCAAGTGGGGCCCACTTAACGTGGATGGTCCATCATGTTGGGGGATCATGTGGGACCCACCTTTGATGTGAACCGTGCATTATGTGGGCCCACCTTGATGTGGACCATTCATCAAGTGGGGGCACCTTCAATATGGGTCATTCATCATGCAGGCCCACCTTTGATGTCCACCATCCATCATGTAGGTCTCACTTTTACTATGAACCATCCATCATGTGGGGCCCACTTGATGTGGATAGTCCATCCATCATGCGAGGCCACATTTTAATGTGGGCCATCAATCATGTGGGACCCACCTTTGATGTTCACCATCCATCATGTGGGGCCCAACCTTCAATATGGATGTTCATCATGGGGGCCCATCTTTGATGTCAACCTTCCATCATGTGGTCCCACCTTCAATGACCACCATCCATCATGTAGGTCCCACCTCTGATGTGGATCGTCCGTCATGTGGGGCCTACCTTGATGTGGACCACTCATCATGTGGAGCCCCACCTTCAATATGGGTTGTTCATCACATGGGCCCACCTTAGAGAGATTGTAAAGAAGAGAAGAGGGCAAGATGGGAATTACATAAAAAGTTTAAGGACAAACTTGTCCAAAAATTAATTAAAAATGTCTACGTGCTTAAGCCAAATAAGCTCTTAAAGAAAAAAGTGACATTTCCATAACTAATTATTTAAGAGCTTTTTTGCTAGTTTCTAAAAAAATAAGCTTTGAAATTAGAAATTTACCAAATGGTCTATTTCCAAAATAAGAGCTTATTTTTTTTCAAATAAGCTCTTATTAGTAGAGATGTTGAACAACCCCTAAGAAGTTACAGAATTACAAGAAACAAATTCCCTGATAATGTTTTGTTAGTCATGTTTGTGGACTGGGAATGTAATTCAATGGAATCCAGAAACTGTGTTGAGAGTATTGGGAAAGAAGGAACTCATTACCTTTGAATTTGCAAAAGGAAAAAAAAAAAAACCCTTCCTTTTTGCTATACGCCAAATGAACCCCCTCCCTTTTCAGTATTGCAAATATCCCCTCCCTATTTTCATATACAGTCATAAAACACATTTTGCTTTAACTTCTGTTAGAGTTACTATTAAAGGAAACTGTTGACCATTAAATTTAGCTTTTGACCACAAAAAATGTGGAGATAAGAGAAATTTTCATCTTAGCCTTATGCAATCATGAAAAGGTTATCCATGGGATTTGGACAGTTTTGATCGACCATTTTGATGGTCTAGATCAAATGCAATGGATTGCCCATTTTTGCGAGGTTTAGATTGTGGCGATGTTGGGGTCTACACAACCTAGTGATTTGAATCCTGCCCCAAATGAAAATCTCTCTCATATTTTCAAAATCAAGGACAAAAGCAACATTTCATGTGGTGGACGATAAAATTTAATGGTCAATTGTCTTTTTTAACGGTCTACTCTGACGAAAGTTAACTACAGGGTATTTTATAATCGTATATGAAAAAAGGGTTATTTGACAATATAAAAGGAGGGGTTTTTTTATTGAAAAAAGGAAGGGTAGTATATGTCAGAAACTCAAAAAAATAAAATAATAATAATAATAATAATAATAATAATAATAATAATAAAAAATAAATAAATAAGTGTGACCATGCGGAAGGAATTCATTCCTTGGAATTTGCAACTTAGTCTTTGGCCATGAAATCCAAGACCAATCTTTTATTCCTTTTGCTGGAATTGGTTTCCAACTGGAAACAGTTTCAACCTTTTCCAGTGTTGTCCCAAACACAGGAAAACAACCCTGGAAAAGGATTACATATCCAGACCTGTATTTTTCCATGTTGCCATATGACTAGGGTTGTACATCGAGTCGAGTCGAGTCGAGGTAGGCCAAGCTTGGCTTGACTCGTCCGTGCTCTACTCGAGTTCGAGCTCGAGCTTACCATTAGAGCTTGCCTTGTTTGCTAAACCTTTCGAGGAAAGCTCGAGTCGAGCTTACTCCCACCTCAATTTATTATATTTTTTTTGCTACAAAATACAAAGTAAATGTCAACAATATTAAGTTAAAGAAGTCACACATATATTAGGGGAGAATATTATTTCTACAGGTGGGACCCCACCATTTAAATGCCCTAGCTCTAGGTCACACACGCATTGAATGCAGACCACTAGTAACATTTTTTTAACCATAGATTAACACAGTACATGCATAGCTCACCACATGAATGGATTACCCTGATTATTGTGCGAACCATCTTCATGATGAGGGCCAGCTGATTCGTGGATCAGATGCACCACCTCCCTCGTAAAATTGCAATCAATAGCTGCATATGATGTTTGGTCTTACCATAGCCCCTGTTTTGTAGATGCGTGTGGTGTGTGGTCTCACCATAGCACCTGTTTTGTGCAGCGTGTAAAGCACACAACCACTGTGTGCTCACCATGCTTTCTACTTGAAATTACTCAATCCATTAGGTATGCTCAACAATGAATGTTCTTACCTGAACAAAATAGTAGGATGAAGAAACCCCCACAATGTGTGAGGGTTTTATATGTCCTAAGCTTGGACCCCAATGTGTAAGGGGAGAGGGGGGGAGAGCAAGAGAACCAAGAAATAAGAAGATTTTCTTAACAAATATCTATATGAAACGAGTCAAGCTTGAATTGAGTCGAGTCGAGTGACCTAGTTCTCGAACTTGACTCGAGCTCCTAAATGAAGCTTGGCTTGACTCATCCCACTGAGTTGAGGCGAGTTTTTTCGAGTCGAGTCGATCAAGTTTCTTGAGCTGACTTGGCTCATGACCAGCCCTACATATGACCGATGAGCCAAAATGTTGCCTGTGGTAACTTTTTCCAATATCTACTACAACATTGATACTCGATATTGATAGTCTAGTCAATGTTGTCAAAATTGTTATCGTATCGCAAATCGTAGTAGGGGGTTGAATCGTATCATAAATCGTAAGATTTTTTACAATTTTCTTACAAATTTGAAAAAAAAAATATATGAAAAAAATATATATATATATATATATATATATATATATATATATATATATATATATATATATATATATAGAAAAATGCTCTCCCGCGCACCGGTGCTCACAAGAACTCGTGAGCAGCGGTTTGAGGACTCATCACGCGTGATGTGAGCTCAATATCTGAGCCATCCACCTGATGCAGCACCTTAAAAAACCCCTAGGTTCCAGCTTTCAACCTAATCCAGAACTTTGGTGGTCCACGGCAAAAGGAAACAATTTCTTCCCTTGATTTGCCCCTCTCTCTCTGCTACGGCCCACCAAAGTTTTGGATCAGGTTGAAAGTTGGACCTTGGGGGTTTTTTGAGATGTTGCATCACACGGATGGCTCAAATATTGGGCTCATATCACGTGTGATGAGTCCTCAAAAAGGTGCTCACGAGTTCCCGTGACCACGGTGCGCGGGAGAGCAGGACTATATATATATAAACTCATCAATCTTCATTTTGCCATCAGTGTGCACCAAGTAATACCATATCATAATAGAGTTAAAGGATTCTTATTTCTTTGTCTTTCAAGAATTTTCCCCTAAAAACATACAATGGTCCTTTAATAATTTGTATTCTTGTTACCTTTCTTGAATGTAGAATCATGGTGGAAAAGTGACCTTTGATACTGTAGACCAAAGAAAAAAGATATTTTGATTTCTAAAAATATTCCATGGTACATATAGGTCAGCATGATTGTAACCATCCATAAAAACATTTACATGTCATACGTCAATTTGGTGTATTAACTTGTTAAGAAGTAAGAAATCACAAAAAAAAGAAGAAGAAGAAGAAGAAGAAGAAGAAGAAGAAAGAAAGCGACATTATTTAATATTTGAAGAGAATATATATCATTTAATCTTTCTTTTTGTTTTTTGAAAGGTGTGTGTGTGTGTGTGTACCCTACAAATTTATAAGCATAAAATGAAGGATAACTGAAGTTTAAAATAGAAGAGAACAAGTATCATTTGAATCGTAAATCGTAGGATTCATATAAAAAGGGATTCAGGGTTGAGATTCAAATCGTTTTGCTTAAGATTCGACTAAAAAATCGTAAATCATAGGATTTTGACAACATTTTCTAGTCTTGACATTGTTGTAATATTCTTAATGACATTGACAGGCCAATCAGACCAGCACTGCAAGGTTTTCCAATCTCTGTACTCATCTCTTTGGTCGGTATGGGATCTTTTAAAGACGAGTTTTCATTGGTATGATGTTCAATCCCAATTGATTACATCATTTGTATTCTATGTTGAGTGTTTCAAATTTTCTCTGACATTCTTAACCAGATTTTGACTTTGGAAATTATCAAATTCCATTATTGACAATAGCCCAGATGGAAAAATGCCCTTGTTACAACTAGCTGCAAAGCCGAAGCTGTTCCTTATATATAATCGATTGATTTAAATTTACTAAAACACTCGTTCACTTGCATTTCATACTGTGATCTGATCCCAATGTTTTGACAGAAAATCTCTTGTGCGGACCTCTACTCTATACTATTGTGTTATGAGGACCTACACAATGCTCGGGTTTGGAAGTTTGTTCAAGAGCAGCCCATGGTTCAGTCTCGAACCGTTGATATGATGTGAACAGCTGTGGATGGCTTATGCACAGAAAATCTCCCAGATTGAAAAATCATACTTCAATACCATACAACGAAGAGTGGTTGATGAAGAAAATACAGCATTGTTTTGGACCCCTGGTGGCTGGACCATCTAGGGTGAATCCCATTGCATCAACGACTTGGATCACTGAACCATGGGCCCTATAGTACAGATTCTTAGTCCATGCGGTTGTATTATACCACTTTTTTGCTTACAACTCATTATGTTGACATACACATTGGCTTGGGGTTGCATTTGGATTCTCTGCCATTCACATCACTTAACCATCCATTAGGTCCAGTCCACTCTTCTTCAACTGCTGGGAAAATTGCAGCAATTGGTGATTTTCCAAAGCAGTCGGTGAAGACCGGTCTGCACCTAACAGATGTCTTCATTTGACGTGTTGACGTGGACACTGATGAGTCCAAATGCAAATTTATGCATGGGAAGGTTCCAATGCACAGAACAAGCCATGGTGCAAAAACCATGCTGATCTGATGATCCTAACCATTCAAATGGTGCCAATTTGTTGTAACCGATTGTTTTTTACAAGCCACATATTGCATGGCTAGAATCATCAAATTAAAGTGCTACTTGAGAATTATAGGCAATACAAAGTGGGATCTATCTAATAGAATACAAATTGGGATCTATCTGATAGATGTTTCAAAATGGTGACTGGGCCTACTTTGTTTTTCTGCCCCATCTTGACTGTCCAGTTTCCTAGCTATACGTGGGATATTTAAGATCATCCTATTAGCATAATTTTTGCACCATTGCATACCCAAGTTGTGTGAATGAATGGACATGATTGGTCATCTTGTGTGGCATTTAAGAGCTTGGAGGATGTTACTGAAGTCCCATAAAGGTGGGAACGTTGGCAAAACTCTTTAAATAATATTTATCACACGTAAGAGCTTAGAGGATGTTACTAAAGTCCCATGAAGGTGGGACTCTTAATATTGGCAAAACCCTTTAAATATTTATCTTGATAAAATTTCAAGATTTTCAATAGAATCCATGAAATTAATAACTGCTGGGGTTTTGATGTTATCATGATAATATTATTTAATGAATTTTTCATTAAATATTGTGAGATATTCTGAATCTCGGCTAAGTTTCAAACAGACGTGGATCACTGTGATGTATGTGTCTTATCGGCTCCATTTTTTCAGCTCATTTTAGGGTATGAACCCAAAATTGAAGCATAATCCAGTCAAGAAGTAGTGGGAATTGAGAGCCTACCATTGGTTAAGTTCTCCAGCTGATGTTTGTATTTTCCCTTCATACATGTGTGTGTGACCTTGTAAACAGGTTGGATGACGAATAAACATCACTATGGGGCCCTATGAAAGTTTCAATTGTGGCGTCATTATCCTCACTGTATCCTGTGGTGTGGTCTACTTGAGCTTTGGATATGCTTTAAATTTGGGCTCATGCCCTAAAATGAGCTGGAAAATGGATGTACAGTGTGGATAAGATAAATACATCACAGTGGGCTCCACAAAGTACAGTGTGCTGATATACTTAATACGGCATTCATTTTTCACAATGCTTTTGATCCATTTTGTTTTGTTTTGTTTTTTAAAGCCAGCTTTAATATAGGCCTGATTACATTAAAGAGATTCATAGTAGGTCTATTACAGCATAAGAATCTTTCGAAATTGAAAGGTGGTTTTAATCACCCATACCGACTCAATTCTCACATGTACATTAAAGCAATCTTTACAAGTCTATAAATATAAAATACCTCATATGTAGTGAAACATGTGTGAAGGAGAAGCACTTTCACTATTTAAGTCTGATACTATTTTATGGGATACAGCTCTCAAATTACTCATGCTGCATCATTTGTTTTTTTTACCATAAATATATCCTTTCCAAATTTTGATCATGCTTTATGGTACCATAAAGCAGTATTAGACTTGTAGAAAGAAAGTACTTCTTACTCCCACATATACTTCACCATGCAAGACTTATTCTTATTTATAGAGTTGCAAAGATTGCTGCAAGTGGTTTGTATATCCTAAAAGGCAGAATCTGATGTACATATGGGAATTGAGATCTTGCAAGTAGTTTTTTAATTTTTAAACATGAAGAAATAAAGCAATATCAAAGTAAAAAGCATCTCTCACACTCATGCTTCACTGGTGTTCTATATTTATCGCATTGCAAAATTGTTAGGTAGGATTTTACGTATATGTGGGATTGAATTGTAGGTGGTTGAAACCCATTTTTTATTTTTAAAAAATATTATGCAATGGCTATTAGAGAAAATTTTCAGTTTTCAAAAAATTATTATTCTATTTTAAGACTCTAAAGAGAGTGGATATTAGAGAAAATTTTAAATTTTCAAAAGATTGTTATTGCTGTTATAAGGCTCTAAGGTGAGTAGCTATTAGATAGATTTTTCAATTTTTAAAAAATTGTTATGCTGTTATAAGGCTTTAGAGAGAATCTCTACAAGAGAGATCTATATAGAGATTTTTCAATTTTCAAAAACATGTTATTGCTCTTATAAGGCTCTAAAGAGAGAATCTCCATGGGAGAGATTTATATACTCAGATTAGCAATGAGAGAGATACATATAAGAGAAACAAAGATACATGGAGAGAGAATGTTCACCATCTCCGTGTCTATCAAAACTGTCCATCTGATAATTGGGCCATCTCTACACAATACGGGCGGCAGGATGATGTGTCAATCAGAACTGTCCATCTGATAACTGAGCCATCTCTCTTCAGCGTGGCAAGGTGATGCGTCAATCGGGACTGTCCATCTGATACAAGAAAATTGAAGGTATGGTCAACTGATAAGTGTGATTCTCAAAATCTAGATCATCAATAATGAGACCCAACAGATGGACAGCCAAGATTGACATCACCGGGACACTTATCGTCTGGCCATATCATATTCCAGTCCCTCACTCTCTACCGACGGATTGCCTATATCGAAACTGCCAGCAGGTTTCACTACTGAAGGTGCTCTATGAGCCCCACCATGGTGTATGTATTTTATTCACTCCATCCATACATTCTCCATCTCTAAAATAGGGCATGTTCCCAAAAATGAGGTAGATCAAATTCTCATGTGGACCTCACCGACAAGGAAGAAGTGGCGATTGAACACCCTCATTAAAACTTCTTTGGGGCCATAAAGGTTTTGGATCAAGTTGATATTTGTGTTTTTCCTAGATCTAATCAACGGATTGGATGGTAAATAAATATTATAGTATGCCCTAGTAATTTTTAATGGTGGCCGTTCAATCAATCACCGTTGTTTTTGTGTGGTCCACAGAGCGAAACACATACATCATTGCGGGGCCCACAGACCACCTTGCAGTAGCGATGGCTACTGGCATTGTCAGTACGTAATCTCCCCGTCGTTGACTGGGTGGGGCAATGTACCGCCCTCTTGTTTTTTCGCAGTAGCATGCATGACATATATCGAGCCTGTCGCGTAGCTAGTAAAAATCTTTCCTTCCCATCCAAAAAAAAAAAAAAAAGGACGGTGGAAAAGAGCCGTCCATTCTCTCTTTTTGATGTCCTTTTCGAATCTAGGTAGCCGTGAGATAGTGGGGCCCACTTGGGTGGGTTGTTGGGAGTTCAAATCAGAATGATAAGCCGCAAAACGTGGGCACAACATTCTTGGATTTGCATAACCAAAAGAGTGTGCCGACACGTAAAAAGGAAGCCCAGCTTAACTCATGCGCGCGTGGGAGAAAAAAAGTTGCCAGATGCGCTTTGATTTTCTCACGTCAGTCCAAGAAAGGTTGCCGTGCTTGGATTATGTGTGGGTCCCACCGCCTATAGGGATTTTGTTGTGTACATTGCCCATGTCAGCACCTGCCAGGGATCCAGGCTGTTCGTTTTTATGTGGATAAATCCAAAATCTTGGCAACGGGATACTATGATTCTTTGAATTTATACATCGCTCATTTTTTTTCAAATGCATCATTTTGCAATAGAGCTGGACACGCGCCAACTTTAACTGTTCAGATCAAGTAAAACTCTGTTCAAACATAAAGTCTTCTTGTTCAATCATATAGAGTGTATTCAAAAAAAAAATCAAGTCGGTTTCAATCAGAGTCTTGTTCAACTCGAACGTGAACTCGACTTAAATATTGACCGACTCGACTCGACTCGTTCGTTTGACTCGGTATATATATATATATATATATATATATATATATATATATATATATATATATAGAGAGAGAGAGAGAGAGAGAGAGAGAAGGTTGGATGACAAATAAACATGACTGTGGGCCCTAAGAATGTTTCAATGGTGGACATCATCCTCCTCATTGTTTCTTGTGGTGTTGTCCACTTGAGCTTTGTATCTGGCTCTTTTTTTTGTTTAATGCCTTAAAATGAGCTATACAAATGAATGGACGGAGTGGATAAAACAAATACATCATGGTGGGGCCCACAGAGCTTTGACACTAGCTTGTTGGGGTGTTCGCGTCACTAGCCATGAGCCAACCCACATGCGCAGTTCCTACACGAGAAATCTAGGTGGGGCCCACTGTCATGTTTGTGAGGAATCCACGCCATTCATCCATTTTGTGAGATCATGATTTTAGCATGTAAGACCAAAAATGATCTAAATCCAAGACTCAAGTGGGCCGCACTAAAGGAAAAGGTGGTAGGAAAATTCCTACCGTTGAAATCTATATAGAGTCCACAATGATGTTTAATGCCATTATAATGTTGTTCCTGTAGTGTGGTTCACTAGAGATTTAGTTGTGACTAAACCTGGTGATTTGTTATTTGTTATATGTAATTTGTGAAATGGGGAACTGTTGTGGCTAAACCTTGTGATTTGTCATTTGTTATATGTAATTTGTGAAATGGGAACTTTAAACCTTGTGATTTATCATTTGTGATATATAATCTGTATACAAATTGGTATTTACTATTCAGTATTAGGAAAAATATTTTCAAGCAAAAAAAAGTAAAATTGTTTGAACTGGTTCGAACTCTTAAAAATTGTCCGAAATCCATATGTTCGAACATAATTGGACCATACCAAATCGAGTTCGAACAGAGCCACCCTATTCGAATGTTTGTTCGAACATTGTTCAAACACACCTACTCAAGTAGCCGAACGATTCGATCTGGTCCATGTTCGACTCAGATCGGATCGTTGCCCACCTCTATTTTGCAATCTAGCAATCGAATGATTATGATGGCCTGATGGATGGTCCATCAGATCAACAATTCTGATCTGTGTGGATCCCACAGAGATGCCCCGGACAAATCCACTCCGTCCGTCAATTTTGCAAGACAACACTAGGACAGGACCTGAAAATAAGATAGATCCAAAACTCATGTGGGTCATACCACAAACAGCAGGGATTGAATGGCCACCATTGGAAACTATCGGGGCCAAAGAAATTTTGTATCAGGATGATATTTGTGCATGCATACATTTTAGCTGAATGGTAATAACCCTATGAACGGTTTGGATGGCATATAAATATCTACGAAGGTTTCAACGGTGAGCGTTCAATCTCTCCTTTTTTGTGTGGTATGGGCCACACGAGTTTTAGATCTGACTGATTTTTAGATTCAAGGCCTATTAGACTCTTGCAAAACTGATGGATGGAGTGGATTTTCCACGGGCATCTCTATGGGCCGCACACAGCTTGACTACAGCAACTTCCTGTGCGTAGTCTAGTGGGCAATCCGCTCCGCGCGGGAGCGGATTAGGTGAGACCCCAGATACAATGGGGTGGGTGGGACCTTTGACTTTGGGGCTCACGCATGTGTCATAAATCCACACCATCCAACATTTTGAAAGCTCATTTGAGGATATGAACCAAAAATGAAGCTGACTCAAATCTTAGGTAGAGCACATCACAGAAACAGTCGTGATTCAATCTCTACTATTGAAAACTTTATGAATTCCACCGTAATGTTTATGGAATGTTTTTTTTCCATCCAAGTTGATAACGTCACAAACACCTAGATGAAAAGACAACATAATTATCATTTTGATCCAAAGCTTTTGTGGCCCACAGGAAGTTTTTAATGGTCAATCACCACTGTTTCCTATTATGGCCCATCTGGGATTTGGAACCACTTCATTTTTTTTTTTTATCATGCCCTAAAATAAACGTTGAATACAGATGGACGGCATGGATGCAGTCGCATACATCAAAGTGGCCTCACAGTCCCACCCACGTCGGTGGATCCGGCGTCTCACCTAATCCGCTCCCGCTCCGCGCCCGCAAGCAGTGAGCGAGCATTGCGCAACCGTTTGTAACTATGTCTCTCAATGGGTCGGATCGGATCCAGTTGGATCCGGCTCCAATTCCGGATGCCTGTAGATTGATTCGGAAAAGGTGATATCCATATCCGATTCATTTATAAATTGTTAGATCTATTTCCGATCCAAAAACCATATAACCATGGGTCGGATCTAGTTCAGACTCCACTCACATTACAAATCTAAAAAATATATATAATATAAAATATATAATATGATATATTTAATTTAGTAGAAAAATGATGCAAATCCCACTATTTACAAGGGTATAGTCAACTTAAGTTGAGACATGCCCTAAAATAATTTGTAAAACGGATGGCCAACATGAATATAACATATACAGTAAGGTGACAATGAGTCAGATCTTAATCAGATTTGGATCGAACTCGGATATGTTTCCGTGAATGCAAATCCGGTCCATTTAAGTAATCAGACCTATTTTAAGATCCAAATCCACATTATACAGATTCAGAGAGAATGGGATCTTGGATCTGCTGCTCCATTGAGAGCCCCATCTGTAATTGAGCCAATTAGGTGTTACCCGCATAACACCGTAGTGGGTGTTTCCCTCACTATGGGGTCCACTTTGATGTATTTGTTCTATATCCATGCCGTTCATACGTTTTTTCAGATCATTTTAGCGGATATGCCCAAAACTGAAGCACATCAAAAAAATTAGATGACCAAACCACAGGAAACAGTGGTGATTGATCATTAAAAACTTCTTGCAAGCTACAAAAGTTTTGTATCAATCTTATATTTGTGTTTCCGCTTCATTCTGGTCTTTGTGACCATCTCATAGGGTTGGATGGAAAATAAAAACTATGGTAAGCCCTAAGAAGTTTCTAATGGTGAGCGTTCAATGACAACTGTTTCATGTGGTGTGGTACACTTGAGATTTGGATCTGCTTCTTTTTTTGGACCAATGAGGTGGAAAAACGGGTATACGGATTGGATACACATCCCAGCACGGTGAACGTGGCGAATCTGTCAACAAAGATACCCGAAAGTAAACTACGGAGTAGAGAATGGGTTTCCGGTCAAAATGGCACTGCCCTATTATTAAATGACGAAAATAGCTACTGCCCTCTATCTCATTAATGGTAACCCTGATACTTTTTAGATTTTGTTCTGACTATTTGCCTTGACCGCCTATGCCAATAAGTTTCTCCAAATTTAAAGGGTCATGTGTCTCCCCCGTGAGTCATGACTTCCAAGTGGGAATATTGTGTTCTAGGTTGGAACAATGTGTTTCATCGGAGAGCCACAAAGGCCATTGCCGAGCCATGTGTTCCGTTAGAATTTATGTGTTTTATTTACGAACCACAAAGGCCATTGGTGAGCCATAACTAGCCAATGAGAGCTTTGTGTTCCAAGTTGGAACAATGTATCTCATCAGCAAGCTAAGAGGATCTTTTATTTTTCAGAAACTCATTGACTTTATATTTTTGGGATAAAATGGTATGAAGAAAATTTTAAAAGTGTCAAGAGGCTACCATTAGGACGGGCTAATTTTGTCATTTCAAAAGAGGTCATTGCTATTTTGACCGAAAACCCAGCAGTAGAGGATCAAGAATACGGGAAGGATTAGGTGTGGCCCGGACTCACTCAAGCCGGTGCAGCACTTATTGTGGGGCCCACCTTGATGTTTGTATCATATATCTACATCCTCCATCCATTTTGCCATATCATTTCAGGGCATGATCCCAAAAATGAAGCAGATCAAAATCTAATGTGAACAGTAATATAGGAAAAAGTGGTGATTGAACGCCACACTATTAAAAAAAATTCTTGGGCCCACCTTAGTTTTTATTTTCCATCCAACCTGTTGATAAGGTTACATAAACCTTAATGAAGGAGAAAACAAATATCAACTTGATCCAAAACTTTCGTGAATAATTTTTTAATAGTCAATCACCACTGTTGCCTATGGAATGGTCCACCTGAGACTTGGATCTGCTTCATTTTTGGTATAGTCCAATTAAATGATCAGGAAAAATGGATGGACGGCGTTGATATAGAATACATGCATCAAGATGGGCCGCACAGTGAGGGCCGCACCGTCTTTGGGTGCTAATCCGCTCCTGAAGAATACTAGTATGGGTGGCCACATCTTTTCACAGTCCATACGCCTTCTTGATTATCAGAAGTGGGGCCCATTGTTTGGTAATCAGACCTTTGGTAAGTTGCTTCCCCACAACGGATGGAGAATGTCCCACAATATCCCAGATTGGAAGCATCTCGGCTGCCAGAAAATCATCCTTCTTCAGTGGAGAGTGGACCACTGAGATAAGTAAGTTTGGTTTATGATCACTTATAAGTATTTTTTTTATTGAAAGTTACTTAATCACTTCAATTTAATAAGTAGAACTCAAAATAAGCTATTTAAGGCAAAGTAGCTTAACTTAATTAGTAACCTACGATCCAAAAGCCCCCTAAATGGTATTTCAAGTTAATGGTATTGTAAAATCCAAACACCTTTAAATAACATAATAACATTTAAATGGTATTTAGCAAAATTGACAAAATTGCAACCAAGCCAATGTTTAAAGTATGAAATGAAGCTAATTGATATATCTCATATGAACTGGATATCGCTCCTATGGAAATATAGAATCTTACTAAAACAGTGACTCTACTAAAGAATGCCATGAGAATTAAACTCTCGCATTCCAATTAATAAACATCCTGACACTGTTTCCATGGTACAACCGCACCTCCCCTGCCTGTTCTTTCTCATTTTACAAGTTAATGGATCAAGAAAGCCCTTACGCATGAATCAAAGGCTACATGCGCCATCACTCCACTTACCAACTCTTTCAAACATGCTTTACCTGGACCATCTCATGAATCAATCAAAATCTGCCACCTCACCTATCTCAGCCAATCAATTAAAATCTACGGCCAGGTGGAGTGCAATCCGAGTACCGAGCTACGTGGAGCTTGGATCACCACAATGCAATCTGAGTCCAAGTAAAATCACATCAGAGTACAACCCCAATTCGTACACTTGATGATTGATAGGTTGGCCCTAATCAACGTCATCCTTCTGTGGGTAGAATTTGGATGAATGTGATGGTAACCTCATACCTATCAATGACAGGTGGCCCACTAGCCTGAAAATTAAAAGCAAAAGCTAACTCCTTATTGCAATTGCTGACGTGGTCTCTCAAACACCAACGAATTTCCAGCCTCCTTTGTTGGAAGAAATTCTGGAAGTGTGTGATAGATGATACACAGGCACTAAAATATTTCTTCCAAATTGCATACATGGCATACAACTTATTCAAATTAAACCGTCCAAATTATAGGTTCCAGTTTATATGTATTGTGAACCAAAAATTGCATTTAGTTGGTTATCTTACTTACAGATTGGGGGACTTTTATTGGAGGTTAGAAATGAAACATGTCTAATGGTCTTATTTCAAAAAACAAGTGTCCAAAAATCAGATGTTTCTACTGTTCGACCAATCTAATTTTTTGGTTGTGATTTAGTGACAGTGGATTCCACAATTGAACCGGTTCAATTTGAGTTATTTTATGCCACGTGTACAAATGCTAAGAGTCTGTGTATCAAGTGCCAGAGGCAGCTAGAGTATCAAATAACTCCCCTTGTTGTAATCCAAGGATGCAAAATCTATCATATTCAATGAGGTCAAGGTGGAAGCGGACTGTGCGGTGAATAGCTCACCACGCTACAGTAAAATCTGTGGGGTCCACTGTGATGTATATATCATTATCCACACGGTCCATCCGTTTTTCCAGCTCATTTTAGGGCATGATCCCAAAATTGAAGCATATCCAAGGATCAAGTGGACCACACCACAGAAAACAGTGGGGATGATGACATCCACCGTTGAAACCTTATTAAGGCCCACCTTGATGTTTATTTGTCATCCAACCCGTTCATAAGGTCACACAGAAATGGATGAAAGAAAATACAAATATCAGCTTGATCTAAAACTTTTGTAGCCCCCAAGAAGTTTTCAACGGTGGGAGTTCAGTTCCAACTGATTCCTCGTCCGGTCAAGGTGGGCCCGGTGTAGGTCAGCACAGTGTCAGCACAACTCCAGAGCATTAGTTGTTGGGCTTGAATTTCAACCTGGGCCGAGCCCATTGTAATTTGGATGGGCCTGGCAATGAGCCGCGCCCGTGCCTTGATTTTGAATGGTTGAACCGGATCTTCGCGCCCACGTTCGAAGATATGGTAATTACATGCGCCCGAGCTGTGTTGGACCAGTTCATGATGTGTGTGTGAAATCCGAACCTTGAATCTGTCAATATTTCATATTTTTGCCGTACATCCCATGAATCATCCTGAAAAAATAATTAGATGGGACACTACACATGGAGCCACATACAATCACACTTCAAAACCAATATAACCACGTGGTGTGGCCCACCTGATTTTTCAAATGGCCTGTTATTAGTGTAGCTCATTATGATGGGTTTCACATGAGTAGTGGGTTGGATGGGATATACACATCTCGGTGGACCCCACGTTCCATCTGGAAGTTTCTATTTTGAGTGTCATCCTCCCCATTTTTCCTTTTGGTGTAACCCACCAGGGTTAAGGATCATCTAGCTCTAACTTATTTGGGTTGAATCTAATGGACGCTTCGGATTCCATTAAAATATCACGGTGGGACCCACACAGCACCGAGCGTATTGTAATTTCCATGCATTAGAACGCATGTAATCTTTCCCGGAAAAGAAAATGCCAAAATGGGGGAAACAATCCCTTGGCGCGAGTCATTTTAAATCATGGACCTGAAATCAGGCCCATTAGACCACTGATGATATGCACGGTATACTCGGGTTCTCGGATTGACCATGTGCAGCTCGTGGTTTAGGATCTAGACCGTTGATCTGATCGGAACCACAATGTATAGCCCATTTCCTCAAAACTCTTGGATTGGAAGAATCCAGCCACCACTCCTGGACCTTTTTTTCCACCTGAATTTGGATTGCTGTTGTATTTCCTTTTCCAGCCGTTTATTCCAGGGCACCAACTTGAATGGTTATCCCTGTCCTGCCAAGATGATTTTCAGGACGTGAGTCATCCATGGTGAGTCCAAACAAACCAACGGTCCAGATCAATGAAACAGGCCCAAGTCCAGTCAATTGCAGGCAACGCACCGTCCAGCGCGACCAACCAACGGTCCAAGTCATTTTGATACCCTAAGGTGGGGCACAAGGTCCTATCACCTTCATGTTTGAAAATGAGAAACTCATGCATGTCCAAGTTGATGATGTGGGCCCATCTGGGTCATCCTTCCACCATCATAAATGGATTGATTTGAGTTCTTTTGGTAGGTTGTGGGATCATGGGCCATCACTGTCATCATCCACAATCTAAAAAAGACAACTGATAGAGTTCTTTTTTAAGTGATTGGGCTGCTGAGGAGTGCCTCTCATGCATTGCAGGTCAAAGGGGTTGTGGCCCATAAAGCAATGGAAAGGGAATGATGGGGCCCACCAATTCCTCATTTTGACTTGCTTGGATTGGATTGGATTGGATTGGATTGGATTGGGCCCACTTCAAAGTCCACGTGAGAAATTTGAAGAGGAGTCTTGGCTTTTGTAGAATAAGCTTATTCTACAAACGATGTATGTGGGGCCCACCATGATGTGGGCCTATATCCACTCCGTCCATCAGGTGAGCCCCTTCATTTTCAAACTGTATGCCAAAAATCAGGCCGATCGGAAACACAGATCTGCCACACCACATTGAAGAGTTGGGAGCACAACATCAATGTAGTCCAAAACTCCGGTGGGCCACACCACGTGATTTTAGAGGTTTTTAGGCAAGATTTCTACATGTTTGTCCTACTTTAGTCTTAGATCGTCCTGGATTTTGGAGCACGATGTGAATGTGAAGGGGCCCTCCCGATATAGTGATTCGTCCACGATAGTGGGCCCCACAAACAACGTTTTAGAATAAGGTTATTTACAAAGATTACATAGGAACCACCCTCTCTGGTGGAATTAAAATCAATACATCCTCGACCGTGGATAGATTACTATCTTATGGTGGGTGTGACTCCTGAGTTACTGCAAGTGGGTCCAACAATCCAATGATCCAGAACGTTTATCTGATGAGGCACACCATGGATGAGCCATTACCCAAAAATATCTCTAAAAGAACAATAGAGACTATTTAATCTTTAGATTGAAAATCAACGGTGAAAAAGAAAGATTTCATTTTTAGTATCTTCAAACTTGATAGATTTTTGAGGAATGGTCCATCTACTATGATCCATTTCAATAAATGGTCCAGATCATGAAACATGGACCGTCCTTTTCAAATGTGGGACCCATAGATGCAGATAAGGGCACACGGTTACTTGGCTGAGGATCATAGAAAAAAGACTCAAAGATACCTAACATTATATTTTATTTAAAAAAAAAGGGGAGCCAAAATTAAAATCATCCCCAACTTCTTCAAATTGTGTACCACCATACACGTGTACGAAGATCCGAACAACACATCCAGTGGGCCCTACCATTATTTGGGCCACGAAAAAAAATTACTTTGATTTGACTATGTTAATCAACTAATAATGAAATTATTTTCATTGAATGGTATTCGTCATTAATTAAATTTTAGGATCATCTAGATATTCTGGTTTTTTGTCCCAGATATATCTACTGTTGTGATCTCAAAATGAACGGTTTAGATCTCATAATGCATGTTATACTTGGAGAAAAGACATGGATGTTTGGGTAAAAACAATACCTACCAACGTACCTAGTTCTCTTCCATTTTTGTAATGGCCACGGAAGTCAACTCAACGCCATTTGCATTTTGTGATAGTCCCCATCATCACACTAGGCATCTCTCCACAAGACACGTGGAATTTTGATTTTAAAATCAGGTCCGTCCACATGTAGGGCCCTTGCATGGATGGTCTACTTCTAAAAAAATTACATTAGACTCATTCGAGTGTTAAAAACTATGATTTGGATACAATATGGAATGTAGAGTGGTTTTCTTGTGTGAAAATACAAGACATTATCTACAGAAAGGATCCCTACCGTCCATTCACCATGAATATAAATGAGGCCCATTAACAAGGCCCCACTTTAAATATTCATGGAGCATCAGGCCCACTGTGATGATAGCTGTGCTGTGGATCTGTGATTGAGTGATGGATATGAATGGCTCCTCATGCCTTGACTTTGGACAAGTGGATACGTTGAATAAGTGTTCCCAATTGTTGTATAGTGGCCCACCATGGATTGCGATTGTATCCCATAGATTTAAGTTCGTAGCCATTCAATATCTTATCTCTTTTTTCCATTGCATTTGAACGGTTAGGATTGATTGATGTAGCCAAGTTTTAGGGATTCCTCCATCCATGATGGGTCACATCAAAACAACAGCTTGGATGTCCAATTAATGGGCCCCACTTGGAGGATACTCCACCTATCATCTTACCAAAGACCCATGAAAAGGGTGCATTGTAAAAGGAGTGAGTCAAAATATTATCTTCAAGACTTCTATGAGAGTTTGCCACCATTTAAAAAAATGATAGTGAGTCATAATTGCACATGTGGCATCGTTTTAAATTAATCCATGCCACGAAAATGAATGAAAAAGCTATGATAGGGCATAAGCCAAAAATAATCTGAGCAGGTGGATCATATAAATCTTTCCATTTAACATACGATGTTCATTATTTTATTTTTAGAAAAATATTGTATATCCACACATATGTGAGTTTATGATGCTCCATCCATATGTGCCCAAAGATTTGGATGGTTTGGATGGCTGCACAGTGTGACTCATGCAAGTAGGATGGATCACCACCATTTTGATAATGGTGGTCAACTATCACTAAAGTTACTTGCTCTATGCAAGTGGTTGCATAAAAGCTTCATGGATTTTCCTCTTCAAAGCACAAGTGGAAGATATGACTGGTAATAGGGACAGTTGTACTAGTGGACCTACACTCCAGTAGGACATGCACAAAAAATAAATAGGATTGAGCTGTGGTAGCCGTCTGATCACTGACTTGCAAAAGTAACGGTCAGATCAATAATTAACATGAAATCAGAAAATCTCATGACAATTGAATGACCACAGTTGTCCAATCACTGAAAAAAATTTGGCCTATAGTTTCATATGGTCGGCCACAAAGGGAAGTATACGGAATTTTAATGCACCCACGTACTATGATTCCTCCAAAAAAAAAAAATTATTATTCTTCACCACTAAGGAGAAATGACAAAAAATAATACACCGTGAGGGCCTTACAATTTCATACTTTGTATTATTTTTCTCCCATTTGCTCGGATTCAACGGAATTTCTCTATTTGCCTATGTTTGATTGGTCCAACTCAGCATATGTCAGCTCTGACTGCATTAAATGTAGTAGTGCTGGCAATGTCAGTGCTTAGCTGGACCAATCGGGTGGTGATCAGCAAATAGGAAAACCCTGTTCAGGCTGAGCAGATGATCCGGACTCTTTTTTCTCACTTCCCAATCTAATGGGACTCGCGAGCTGCAACCTAATTGCATAATGGATGGGGACTCACAACATCTACTTACAGAATGGACGCGGACTACGTCTGACCCTTGGTCAAGCCAGTGTGAGGTCCCATCATGATGTATCTATTTATCCAAGGCATCCATCCCTTTTCTAAGATCATGCTAATTTATGGGCCCAAAAATAAGGCAGATCCAACGTTGTAGTGGACTACACCATCTATCACACCTAAGTCATCTCTGGTTTGGTCCATTATAGTGTTGGATCTGCCTCAATTTTGGGCATACCTTAACATGATCTTAAAAAAGGAATGGACAGCCTAGATAAAAAGATACATCATGGTGGGCCCCACACAAATCTCATTGGACGCTTAAAGGTCTGACCCTGACACAATTCACGTCGTTACATAATCTAGAGGGTGATACAAGCAATTTGATTTGTTGGTCCATGACATAGGCTAAGAGCACATGAGGTTGGCAGAGCCTATGCAAGGATTGTTGGGACGCATCAAGTTCTAACAAAACTTGTTAAGGTGGAATCACACAATGCAATAAGGGAAGGAAAATTCATGCATGTATGCACAAATAACACATGAATTTTACATAATAAAAAAACTCTTTTAAAAAAAAAACCACGGCACCAAGCGACAAATGATCCACTATAAACAAAAAGTTACAAGAGATGTAACAACTTACATATCAGAAACCTCAGTCTTCTCTCTTCTAAGCCATTCTACACTCAAGCTCTCACGCCTTGCACTATGTGTATTAACCATAATCACATATGAACACAATTTATATAACTCATATACAAAATTAGAAACAAATCAGTGCACTTACGCAGAAGTTGCGCGCACCATCGATTACTCCATCAATCAATCAAAGTCGATCGATCGACAACCTATGTTTAATCAAATTGAATATGCCCAAAAATATTTAGAGAGTAATCGTATTTTCAGGATTTTCTTGATCGATCTACCAAGCCTTTGATTAATCGAAGGTCTCTGTTTCTGCATCATATTAAAGGCATCCAATCAATAAGGATGACACATAAATGCTTGAGCTAGCACCGTTCCTTGTATTTGCACAAAAATAAGAGCATGTTTAGATTGCGAATTAACACACTAATATGATGTAATAATGCAACAATTGCATTTTAACTATGTTAGAGGAATGCCTCAAAAAAGAAATGATTTAACTACGTTTCCACTAACATCTCATAAGACAAAAACCGCTATCTTCTCTCGAATTTTTTGTAATGCCTCGGATTTTCTCCTACTCGGGACTCAATAAATCGTCAGAATTTTTTTTGCCACAATTAGCTTATTTTATTATTTAGGAACTTTTAATGCTTGATTCTAAGAAATATACTAGTATTATCAATAAAGAACCATACAAATTCAATTATACATCCTTAAAGAGCTAACGACTACACCCAATCATCAAAAGCTCATGTGATCTACAAATTTAAGGCTAAGATCTAGTGGACCCCACTATCGATAAATTGACCTAACCGATGCATAGTGAACATCTAACTGAGAATAATACTAATCACTACTTAGATCACGCTTATAACCCAACTTAACCGACTTCTCGTCTAACTTTCAAATCAACGAATGAGAGTGAATTACACTAAAACATTATTTCTATTAACTTTAAATCGGCCAAACTTTAGATGTAGGTAGATCGGACCCCACTTAGCAAACCCTAAAAATCTCATCCTCAACCCTATTTTCTAAACTCCCAAAAATACCGAATAAAATCTAGACCGATCGTTAGTGGGCCATCAAATTTGAAACTAACGAACATTATCCGTCTTAGTGGGTTTGACTATCGCTTCCGAGAACGTTGATCTGAAACTACGTTGTGGACCACTCAACTTAGAGCTAATACGGTAGCTCACGGGTTTGTGAATCTGCCCAGAAACTGTCTAGCATTTAAGTAAATTCTGCCATTTAAACCTATACAAAGTTGTGGCTTTAGAGCCGTTACCTTTTTATGAAACTCAGGACCCTAGTCCAAAATAATTTCATGCATACATCCCTAAAATCGCGGCCCCAATTAACAATCGGTGACCATTAAATGAAGCTTATCATCATAACGGTCAATTGCCATATCTGAAATACGAGCGATCATAGCCTTAGGTGAATTTCCACCTGTAGCAACTATTCCATGGATTAGATTGACCCATGTGGATCTAAGTGAGTCCCCAATGCTATAATTAATCTCTCGTAGAATTAGATAACCAATAATTAGGCCTTTATGACTATTTGCACCACATCTAGCACTATATATACGGCCCATTTGAGCATTTCTCCTCTAAATCTTAGGGATTTGGGAGAGACAGAGAGAAATGGTGAGAAAAAGAAGGAAAAAAAGAGGATGAGTGGGGTTAGAGTCTTCCTTTGGTGCTTGGATTAATGATCGTGATTCTTATGAGTGTTAATACTTTCACCGAATCGCTGCTCTTTTTATTGTCTCCATCTCCCCTTGTAATCGAAGGTAAGAAATGCAACTTACCTTTCAATTTAAGTTCACTTAGTTTTAATTTGAATCCTTCTATTGGTGTAAAAATCACCAATTTTTCCAAAAACCTAACCTTAAGCGTGATTAGGTTGCTTGAAACCCTATTAAAGTGCAGATCATTCCTCATATGTTTCCTTTTATCAAACTATGATAGATATAGTTAATAAATTTATGTTATGCTTAGTTAGGTATGTTAAGATTATTGAAAATGTTGCTGTATTAAATGAAATGCTATGTATGCTTAGTTCATTACATGTTTGAAGAAATGCCCAAGTAAATAAAATTCATATTTAGTTAGGATTGTGTAGGTTAGAATTATTAGGTTTGTTAGTTATTTCAATTGTTATGCTATGTATTATTGGTTATCTACATGCTCGATAAAATGATCGAATAACAGAAATTCATGTTGTGAGTCAATCTTTAATATGTGATTTATTGTTTATGGAATGGCGGATTGAAATGAATTTGTATGTACACTCAACTTGTTCATCATAAAGTATTATATTTCATTTTATACTTACATTATGATTAGAAATTAATTTTGCTTGAGTTCAGTACGGCAAATGCCTAAGAAAGAGGGTAGACACCTTGGGTCAACCACCCCTAGGCTTGCTTGATCGATCGAGGTTGAACGCGGGTGACCGACAATAGTTAAAGCTATACAGGTCACTTTGCGCCCAATGCCAATTTCTCTGGGGTTCACAGTCATCGATCATATCAGTTTAATGTTGAATTGAACATGGTTGTAATGCATTCAGTTGTCACACCCTTATAAATCCAATGTACCATCACTTCCATTGTAAACAGTCCACTTGAAACTATACTACGACACGATCCATCAAGTCTCATGAGCCAGACATGGTGGTCTGAAACATTGTGTTTGAGTTATCGGCCTATGCTAATGTAACGTGTCTGCCACATAGGCAAAAATTTGGGTGACAAGCTCGCTATGTCGGTAAAACATTAGGTAGACAAGCCTCCCCATAGTGACCATTGAGTACCATTGGAGGCGACAAGCCTACCATCTTGTTGAGAAATGGGTGACGATCCCTTCCTTCTTTGATTTGGGTGTAGCTGATGAGTCACTACCAGACCATGTTTTACTAGGTGAATAATTCAAACATTGGATCGATGGGTTACTGGCAATGGTTGGTGACGCAATGCAAGGAGCCCGATGGTCAGACTTGTGATACAATGATGGTACATTGGCTTCACCAACTCGCTTGATGAATTAGACTAATAAATATTCTACTAATCATACATATCATGGCATGCATCTTTTGTTGGTAATGTTGGTGACGAGCTACATTACATCTGGATAGATATGTAGTGGAAGATTGTGGGTGCCTCGTTGGTTGAGGTTTGTGCCAGTGTTACCTTTTTTAGTTCCATATGTGATTCTTGAGACATGCATTTGCATATCATGTATCCCATGCACTTCAACAAATAGTTTAAGAAATTGTTTGTTTCGTATGACATCATTGCCTATGCTTGATTATAATTGATAACATGTGTAACTTAGGGTAATGGAACCACTAAGTTAGTTACTCACTCACACCTGGGATGGTGTTTCAAAAAACCAATCAGAAGACATTATCAATGTAAGTACCTCGGGAATGGTTGCACCAGATAAGGGCCTAGTTAGAGGCTCGGGTGGGTTGGAGTAGGCTGTAATTACGTCGGGTGGTCTAACACGACACCCTACGCACACGTGCGGAAGCTTAAGGAGCAACTAGAATTATAGGTAAGTCCTAGAAGGGGGGTGGGGGGTGATTAGGACCTTTTTAAAATCTTTTCGCCTACTGTAGACACCCCATCTTCGGCTACAATGTTGGTAGAGATAGCTGAATGAATGGAAGACCATGCTCCTAAAACCCATGTCCAAACCCAGCCAAACTCACCCTTGTAAGCCCTAATCCATAGCCCAGCTCAGGCCTGAATCCAGTCAACTCACCCCTAAACATCAGCCCAAAAAATCCCCCATAAGAAAAATCGGTCAAAAAATCCTTTAAAAAAAGTCAAACTTGGTGAGTCAACCCACTGAGTCGAATCACCGAGTCAACCCGCCGAGTCAACTCACTGTGTCAACCCATCTTCCAAACCCAGTCAACTCACCGAGTTCCGAACCACAACCTCGAAGCAGGTCCGGACTCCGAACCTTGGTCTTTTCTACTTCAGGTTCGGAGGCTGTACGCTCCGAAGCTAAAGCAACGCGACCATACGGGGCCCCCTCAGGGCCGCCTAAACTTATTTACGCAAGCTGCCACCGTTCGCAGCTATAAATACCCCCGCCCCTTCTCATTCACAGCATCACTTCACATCCCAAAAAATTCCTTCACATCCCTCAAGTCCCAAAGAAATCCCCTTAGTTCGAGTTCATCTCCATCTCTTTAGCCCATTCCTCCACCAAGGAGAGCCCGAGTGAGAAGTGCCTAGTCCTGGTCCAGCCCAGCCTGACCCTGGTCTAAGTCTCCCAAGCCACCCAAGTCTTGATCTAGCCACTCGAAGCAAACCCTTGCGACACCTCCTTCCATCCAGCTACTCTTTTACCAGCATCATCTCATTCACATCTAACATAAGTGCAACATTTACTTTTCTTCCAACCCCCGTGTTTGTCATGTCACTACAAGCACTTTGATTATTCAAACACACAGCATGCATCCCGCATAAAGCACCTGTCAGTTCGAGCATATGCTCTGGGCTTGCTTGTTAATGGAAACCTGCCCATCGAAAACTCTTACTATTCAGACCTGCATTCATGCATCATATCATTTATGAGAATATACGAGAATTAAGTCAAACTTTCAAGTATTAGTTCGATTCTGTGAAGTATAGACCGTACTTCGGTACGGACAGTATGAGGTGCTTAACCTCTTCCCACCCTGTAACCATGATCCCTTACCTCGAATCTCTGGCCGTAGATCAAAAGGAGTCATTTTAGAGGAAAGAATCTTCGGATTCCCTTCTCCAACGTTTCTACAGGGTCTAGCCGACTGTAGATTCGAAGTAACTAGCTAGTGGCGACTCTGGTCTTACACAAACTCATCTCAACATATCTAGCTTAACACGACAACCGACACAAAGCCCTCGAGAACGAGGCAAGCTAGTGGCACAAACGGCAATTCGCACGCACGCACTCCTCTTTTCCGAAAGGAAGGGAGAAAGTTTGGGAGCGCGGAACGGCGAGCGTCCACACCTACTTATCAAATTTAGCAAATTAAACTACGCAAGCGATTAACACTTCAGCTTCCAAGCCTTAGTGGGTCCAATCAATAGACTAGCATATGATGAATGTGATTAACACCTAGTATAAGCAACTCAAATAGACTATAGAGATGGATCAAAATTGCTCAAGTCTATATGAGGAGTGAAAGCACATCTTGTGTGTGTGGAGGTGCCTATCAAGTGCCTAGCATACATTCCTAACTAAGCATTCATAATTAACCAATTAAACTCAATGCATAAAGATAAATGTGCTTAAGAACAATCACAAACACAAGGATGTATAGTGGTTCGACTACTTGTCTACTCCACTCCCAGTTCAAGTACTCAACCCCTTTGAGCACACCGGCATTCACTAGGAAGTTTAAATCTGGTTCCTCCCAACCAAGGTGCTTTAACTCGGATCCACCCAACCAAGGAGTTTAGAGGTTCCTCCCAACCTACACGTTCACATCCGTGTTGGTGGCTCTCCCTTGGAGACTTTGTTTAGGCCGACTAACGAGCCAAAACGAGCCAAGGAACGTCTAACGTCCCTGAATTTAGGCCCGACAAACGAGCCAAGGAGTCCCGAACAACCCCTAGTCTTTAGGCCGACAAACAGGCTAAGGAACCGTTAACATCCCTAGATTTTAGGCTGACTAACAGGCTAATGATTAGCAGACGACCCTAGTTCGAGTTTGTCAAACAAACTCTATACTCAACTCCCATAGGGAATTGAGTGGATGGACTCCTAACAAGACAACCTTACTTGTCGGATTGAGCCCCTTTGTAGCGCCGCTTTGGGTTGCTTCTTCGTGATCTCCCGTGCTTGAATCAGCTCCCCTTGTGCTCCCTCGATCTTTGATGACGCTGCTTTGCCAAGGCTTCTGCTCCAAGATCAGTTACCTTGCATGTGATGCTCCATTGGATATGCCCAAGGTGCTAGGAAATTGTGAAACCTCTACAAATGGTAGGAAATGAGTTTCCTAGAGGAATACACCTATTTGGACTCCTAGGTGGTGTTTACACAATGGATTTAACTATGATCAAGGTGTCTAAACCTAGGAATCAAGAGGGAATAAGTCCATTCTCAAGATGTCATTGAATGGCCCAAGCTTGTGATGAAAATACAAAGAGAATGACTTGCTTTGGGTTTGGGATAGAGCCTCTGATGGTCTCTAGCAATGGTGGCTTCTATCACCTTAAAATCTCCTCTCTTTGCCCTAAAAACGAATCCCCCTTCTTTGTAATGTTTCTCCCAATAGTCAAATAACGGGCAGATTCGCGCAGGGTCGAGCGCCCGGTCAGATTAGGTCGAGCGCCCGGAATCCGGTCCATAAAACACATTTAAACGTTGTACTGTTTTTGAGCTGGTAGGGCGTCCGGACGAGTTGTGATCGGGCGCCCGATGGCCATTTCTTTCATTGGTCGGGCGCTCGGAATTGATCCAGACTGGGTCTTGTGCTGCTGGAGAGTTTTTTGCACTGGTCTGGCGCCCGGACAGGTTTTGGTCGGGCGCCCGGTGACCCTCTAGTTTTAAGGCCAACTCATGGACGAATTCCACTCTAGGTTGGCTTCCGGTGGACACTGGGTCGGGCGCCCGGCCTGGCATGAATTTCTGCTGTATTTTTCTGTTTTTCAGTAGAATATGCAACCTCTTTGGCCATTATTTTAGTGGTCTTTTGAGACACTTAGGGCCAATCTAAGATGACTAAGGGTATATTTATTGAGTCAAGGTCATCTAGAGATTAATGGTTTTGAGTAGGTACTAGGTTAGGGCTCTCCAAGGCATCACTTTTTCCTGTTTCTTCTTTCTTGATGTAGCTGGTCCGTATCGAGTCTTCGGTCTTCGTCTTCATTAAGCTCAACCAACCATAGACTCACTGACCTAATAATTAACAAACAATGTGCACTAGTATGCCACAGAAAAGTGCACTAACAATCTCCCCATTTGTCAATTGCTTACAAAAACCTATCCTACCAAAACAAAATACATTACATGTCAAAATTGAAAATTTTACAACTCGAAACACTAAGACATGTAACTAATCAAGCTCCTCTTGAATGCTCCCCCATAACTTGTCAATCCCTGCATCACAAAACATAGCAAACTAGTTTTGGTGGGACTTGATCTTTCTCCTCCTTTTTGTCAGCAATTGACAAACTATTCTCTCTCCCTTAATGATATATCAATTAAGGTTACGGTAAGAGTAGATAGTATGTCGCAGTTATAACTATAAGCACATGCTAACTAGAGAGAGTATAGGGTGCATGATCATATAACACATGGAGCATGATTAACAAGAAAATGTACTATTCTAAGTATAGTTAATCATGTAAAATTGATCATCTATAATATAAATTAAGCATTAAAGCTCAAGGGCTTATAGCCTAATCAACCAACCTCCCCAATTGGTATATCAAGACCAATAAACAGCAAAGATTAGCATATAATTAAGCATGAAATTCGGCAAGATTAGCTAATCTAAGCATGGTGATAATCTAGCAAGCAAGTATATCAAAAAGAGCAATACTAAATTATCAAAATTTGGGTTAATAAGGCTTGAATCCTCTTATTTGTCCATACATACAGAAATGAGGCTGAAATTCTCAGATTTACCTATTGATGCCTTTCTAGCTACCTTCACTAACTATGTTTAGTTTGATTAGCCTAAGGGTAACTAATTTCCTCAACACCCTCATAGAATGTAGCATGAGGTGAGGGGTTGGGTAACTCCTTCTTCTCCTAGAAGGGAAAGCGGTCGAGATTGATCCAGACTGGATCTTGTACTGCTGTAGAGTTTTTTGCACTGGTCGGGTGCCCGGACAGGTTCTGGTCGAGCGCCCGATGACCCTCTGGTTTTAAGGCCAACTCATGGACGGATTCCACTTTAGGTCGGGCGCCCGGCCTGGCATGAATTTCTGCTGTATTTCTCTGTTTTTCAGCAGAACATGCAACCTCTTTGGCCATTCTTTTAGTGGTCTTTTGGGACACCTAGGGCCAATCTAAGATGATTAAGGGTATGTCTATTGGGTCAAGGTCATCTAGAGGTTAATGGTTATGGGTAGGTACTATGTTAGGGCTCTCTAAGGCATCACTTTTACCTGTTTCTTCTTTCTTGATGCAGTCGGTCCATATCAAGTCTTCGGTCTTCGTCTTCATTAAGCTCAACCGACCCTAGACTCACTGACCTAAGTAATTGACAAACAAGGCGCACTAGTATGCCACAAAAAAGTGCACTAACATAGGCAAAGTACTTTGCTGCGGATCCATTATTGGAGTTTTAAACTGAGACTCTAAACCTTTTTTATTTCATGTATTTTTTAACACGTAGATTATAGTTGGTATAATTTTCATTTGGGCAGATACCACCTTTTTGAATTATTCATTGTATATATTTGTCGTATACATCTGACTTTAGTTATCTCTATTTAATTATTGATGCCGTTGATTTAAGCTATTCTGATTATTTGGTAAATTAACATGGATTTATAAAGGCACGTGGAAACTCACTCACATTTATTTTTCTTAAATTAACACTCAGTAAATCAAGGTACCTGACTCCTAATTTTCCAGAGTATTACATTTTTCATTTGATGTGCTTGGATTTAATGGTAATTTGGAGTCCATCATTCGGTACAGAGAATTGATGGCATTGTATAACTAACATGCGTTTTCCTTCGTTCCCATACTCCTTCCACTATACTATTCCTGAAGCGGGAGTGCAAAATCCCTACAATTGGTGGTAATAGCAGCAATCTTCCCCCTCCATGCTGTATAGCGATTGATCAGGACTCTTATACCTTTTGGTAGACTTACATTTCAATTGGACATGCACAAAAAGTAAAAAGGATTGGACGGTGATAGTCATCCGGTCACTGACCTACAAAAGTAACGGCTAGATCAACAATCAACATGAAACCAGAAAAACTCATGACAGTCGGATGATCACAACTGTCTAATCACTTAAAAATCTTTGGCTTTAGATGATCGACCACAAATCGCCGCATGTGGTGTGGGAAAGGAAGTGTACCAAACTTTAATGCACCTGCGTACTATGATTCCTTAAAAAAATTATGGTAGTCCACCATTAATTAAAAACGATCGAAAATAGTACTTCATACTTTATCATTTTTTTTCCTCACTTCTCACCACGTGCTGAGTGGGACCCACCAACCAATACCATAACCCAGTTGGGACCCACAACATCCACGCGTGATCTAGATGGCGACGCAAGCGAGTTGTTGTCAGGCGGCGCTGGCAAAGAACACGTGAGGCTGGCAGCAGCCAATGTAAGTATGACAGGTGGATGGTTGAGCTGGCACCACCGTTCCTTGTGTTCACAGAAAATAAGCGTCCTCGATTGCTGAGATAACTAACCAGGTTTTTTTATTCGGTTGTCCACAACCATTGAAAATTTATAAAAATAAAATAAAAAATGTCTATCTCCACTGTCAAATCGATGCACGTGGCAATTTATCCAGGCCGTCCAATTCATGTGCCACGTCGTACATCCATCATAGATTTATGATCCCATTGATCAGAAATTCAGTACCGAATTGAATCGGAGTCCACAAGCTGGGTCAGGTGGATCAGTACTGTAAGACCCACTTCAGGAGGTGGGCCACATCATGCGCAGTTATCTTTCCTGCACTAAAAATGGACTTCAAAATATTCATTGATCATTGGATGATTTTATCTGCCCATTGATTGAATGGTCCGGATCTTTCCTATACATTCATGCTTTTCCCATGGCCAACTGATGCTGGGACTTATGACTTCAACGGTTCCGATCAAACATTCGACGGCCCAATTAGCGGAACACGAAATCAGTACACCACATGCGCAATATATTATTATTTTTTAAAAGTGGGAAGTTATTTGATACTCCGGCTGAGTATGATGCTTGATACGCAGGCACTGAGAAATTGAACAGGTAGCTCTAATCAAACCTACTAAATTGTGGGACCCACTGTAATTGAGTCAAAATCCCAAAGTCAGATTCGTTGAACAATCTTGACCTTCGATTCCTGGATACTTGTTATCTGAAATAGGAGCATTAGATATTTTTCATTTCTAACCGTCCAATAAGTGCTTCCCAATAAGGTAGATAATAACAAAAACAAAGGTATTGTTTCTGTATCATCATAGATGGAAATTGGAGTCATCATGATTTCGACAATTTAATTTAAATTATTTGTATTACAACTGTGCAATTTTCCAAGTGCATGCATATGATCTATCTCGGTCCATCAGAGTATCAAAGTTTTTTCTCTCTAAGAGCATAGACGGTCGCTAACAAGATGGCTCATGTATACGACCACACGTACTAGTATGGCACATAGGTACGAGATCCAGTCCATCCATCATAGGGCTAACAGTTTATTCAGTCTGTGGCCCAAGATTCAGTTTGATCTATTGATCAGGTGGACCACAATTTACAAAACAAATTTATGGTTATAAAAATGTAAGAAAAAAAATAACTAAGATTTTCTAACTCATCCACGTTTTTCCAACACTGTCGCCCACCTGCTGAGTGGATCAGAATTATTTTTGGGCAAAAACTACACAATCAGGCCAATTGGGTGGATGGATTGGTTCTAGAACATATGATATTTAAATCATAAATAGTTATTTACATGAGATATCTTGTAGATGCGTGTAGGCTTTAACGGCTGGTTTATTTAAATCACAAGAAAAGGAATGATATTTATTTATTATTTAGAAAATATGTTCTCGCATTATTATATTATTTTAAATAACATCGCAAATGATTTTAATATGCAAACGTGTGTAGGAAAGTCATTGGACCATTGACTGATGCATTTCGTATCATCTAAGATGCCGCCAGCTTTAGCAAAATTGATAGTTTTGATGTTGATGTTTGCCAAATGTTTACGTTGGCGGTTATGATCAGTAAAACATAAGTAAAATCATCTGAGCCGTCTATTATGTAGACCAACTATTTTGGACTGTTTAGCCGGAAACTTAGGTTCTTTTTAAGTTGTGGAATGAATCAGATATATCCCACAAACATGCAAAAACAATTGACGAGTGGTATAGAAAAACTTGAGAGATTTGTGGGGCCTGCTTGAAGGTGGGTCCCACTTGATACGTGGATGAGATTACTGGTGACACGTGTAGCCGCACGTAGATGTAAGCGTTGAGATAGAAAACCCAGTAAAAAAAAAACGACAATGATAATTTGGCAGGACATTACGGGACGACGAAAGCCAGGTGGGGCCCACCGTGATATTTGTGAGAAATCCACACGACGGAAGCTAGATGAAGTTCATGCGACAGGATTGAATGCCCACCATTGAAAGCTTCTTGAGGTTAAGGAAGTTTCATAGGAAGCTGATATTTTTTTTTTTGCACTTCATCGAGGTCCATGTGACATTACGAACAGGTTAGATGGCAAATAAACATCACGGTGGGCCCTATGGATGTTTCATCGGTCACACCTGCTTCCTATAGTGCGGCACACTTAAGCTTGGATCTGTCTCGTTTTTTTGGCTTGTAAACTAAAATGATATTAAAAAATGAATGGACGGCAGGGATAAGACACATACATCAAGTGGGCCCCACAGAGTCTTGTACTGATTTCTGCGTCCAAGGTGGAGGATGCAATCCGCTTACGTCACAAGCAATCCGCGCACCCGATATTGGTGCCAGATCGTATGGGTTGAAGTTGCGGAGAAATCCTGTTCGGACGCTTCTCACAAAACAGTCCGATTTTCTCTCCTTCATATATTTCATATATTACGTACTACACAATCCAAAGCTAAGTAGACTACACCATAAAAATCAGTGGGAATGAAACATTTTGAGGGCCAACCGTTAGTTTCATTTACCATCTAACTCGGTCATAAAAGGTCACAAGAGTTAATTCGTACTATTTTATATGTGTCGTTTACTTATCTTTGAATCCACCTTATTTTTAGGATTGTATCTTTAGAATGATTTGAAAGAATGACTCTACGTTGTCAATCTATAAAATACATCATTTTAGGGTTATGTAAATTGTAGGGTTAAGAAATTGAGTTGCTTGCTAATTAGCGCATACTATTGGTATTGAGAGAAGAAAACCAGAAGTCTAGAAGTGTTAATACGTGGAGCTTCCATGGGCCCATCACAATATATGTGTATGGTCCAAACCATTCATCTAATTTTCCATATCATTTTAGGGCATGAGACAAATAACGAAGCATATCAAAGTCTCAAGTAAGCCATACTACACGAAACAGTGGAAATTAAATGCCTATCATTGAAAACCTTTTAGGGCAAAAGAAGGCTCTGATCATCCTTCACCTAGGTCTTTGTAACCTTATGAGCAGGTTAGATGATAAATAAACCCCACGGTGGGCCCTAGAAAGGTTTCAACAGTGGCCATTCAATCCCCTCTACTTTATTGTTGTCTTACACTAAAACATTTGATGTACCTCATTTTTGGGCTGATGCTATAAAATGATCTGAAAAAATTAATAGATAGTGTAGATCTAACACATGAATCATGGTGGACCCAAAGAAGCTTAATACGCTTAAAAGTTGTATGATATAGTATGGAACGTATAGTTAAGAGAGAAGATACGTCGGGTTTTGTCACTTGTGAGCTGATTTCAACAGCCAAAACATAGACCAACCAGAAGCTACGAGGGGGTGTGAGTGCGTGTGGAAAACAAAAAATAAAAAAAGGTCGGCACTTGAATGGCTTGGATTGTGGTGCATGTATATGTTTACATGCACGTGCTAGTGATACGTTGCCAACTCATCACTACTAAATGACTATTTTACCCCACACAAAGGTGCAGGAAATTAGTAAAACTAATCACCTACGAGCAACTGCTTTTCCTACCACAACATGCCACTTTTTTTCCTTTTTTCTTTTTTTTTTTTTATGGTTTAGTTCACACACCCTATTGCTAGTACACCCACACCCACCCCTATTAGTCACATCACAATGTTAGCCACCCTCACTATGAGACGTCAGTATTGAAATGTCACTTGTGTGGAAAAATATGCCGTAAAAGACATTGATCTGGCGATCGTGTGCAAAATACGTTTTAACTGATCATGCTTTTGTGTGAGTTCTAGCAACGTGTATGGGTGCCTAATATAAGAACTAACAGGTGGATTCGGTATACTCTTCACAGGCTTGCATCAGATAATTGAGGTATGCTCTTCAAAGGCTTGCATCAGGTAATTGAGTCAAGCTATCAGTTGTCCACTGATTTCAAAATTGAGGCCCGCATGTCGGTTGACTGTCCTGGTCTTTACCAGGTGATCGTCTGCAGTGAAAAATCCTTCTACCAGGCATCCAATATTGCTTAATAATGGTGACAACTTTCTCTAATCTCCTTAGCACACTGGATCTTAGTCACTCATCTTCATGGTGGGGCCTACATTTTCACAGTACTATTGTCTTCTACATTTTCACAGTGCTATATATTGTCCTGCACAAGTAGCATGTAGGCAAGGAGGATGTTACGACATCATAAGCTATGATTACTTGATTGTATGTTGGGTGACTAATTCTTATTTCTCTTTCATTTTTCATTTTTTAATTTAATTTTCAGCTTGAAAAATTTAACTCAATTGTCTACATTTTAATAAGAGAGCACAAGAAACCATCTTTCCAATGCATGCATTTTTGTCTTCTTCCATATTTAACCATTTTATTTTGGAAATTGCTTGTGTGCCTGGTGCATGGACTAAGTGAGTTCACATGCCTGGTGCATGGGCTAAAATGATATATATATATATATATAAATGAATGAACGGCTTGGATAAGACACATCACGTTGGGCCATAGAGCCCCTGTAATGATTTCGGTCTGGCGGAGGATGCAATCCGCTTACATCGCAAGAAATCCGCGCATCCGATATCATGGGATCCAGTCCGGATCGTATGTGTTGGGAAATTCCAGGTCGGTCGCTTCTCATTGGTACCGGTCATGGCCAATCACACCGGCTAACCAAACTAGCCGATTTTCTCTCCCCTTATAGATTACATACTACATAGCGTAGAACGAGTGGAAGTTCTCTAGCCCAATATGATTTATGTATTAGATCTACACCGTCTATTAATTTCTTCAGATTATTCTAGAGTATGAGCCCAAAAATGATGCACATTCAAAGCTTAAGAAGACCACGCCATTGAAAGAAGTAGTGATTGAATGAACTTCTACTGTTGAAACCTTCTCAGGGCCAACCGCAGGCTTTATTTACCATCTAACCCGTTCATAAGGTCACACAGACATATATAGAGGGGAAAAACAAATATTAGCTTGAACAGAGATTCATGTGGCGCTGAGAAGTTTTCAACGGTACACATCAATTCCTACTACCGATTAGACAATTGAGATCATAGTTCAGTTTGATCTAAGGATCAATGATCATGCCCTGCACTCGGCACTTAAATGGCTTGGATTGTGGTGCATGTATATGTTTACACGCACGTGCCAGTCATGGGTTGACAACTCATCACTACTTTTAAAAGACTATTTTGCACCCACACAAAGGTAGGAAATTATTAAAACCAAACACCAACGTGAGACGGGAATGCTCACCTGCGCACCTCTTATGATGAGTAAGCACTTTTTGGGAACTCATCACATGTGATGTAAGCCCAAAATCTGAGCCGTCCATGTGATGCATCACCTTAAAAAATCCTAGAGCCCAACTTTCAATCTTAACCAAAGCTCCATGGGCCTTAGCAGAGAGAGAGAGAGAGAGAGAGAGAGAGAGACAAAAGCAAATCAATGGGAGAAAACGTTTCCTTTTTTTATGGCCAACAAAAATTATGAGTCAGGCTAAACGTTGGGACTTGAAGGTTTTTTAGGGTGCTGAATCACATGGACGGCTCATATTCTAGACTCACATCATGTGTGATAGGTTCTCAAAAGTACTCGCTAATTTTGGTGAGAACTGAGCACGGGTGAGCGTCAATCCCCATTGTTTTCCTGTGGTGTAGTCCACCCGAGATTTGTATCTGTATCATTTTTGGGCTAGTGGCTTAAAATAAGATGGAAAAATGGATGGACGGTGTGGATAAAACACATACATCATGGTGGGGCCCACAGAGATTTGAAACCATCCCTTATGCTAGTCCCAGTGGCACTAGCTGAACCGCGCGCGAGAATTCCTGTTCGTACGCTTCGCATTGGTACGGCCGATCATACCAGCTCACAAAATACTCTCATTATCTCTCCCTGCGCACTATACAATCCAAAGCTCAAGTGAACCATACCATAAAAAAGCAATGCGGATTGAACAAACGACCGTTGAAACTTTCTAAGGACAATATCAACTTCATCAGAGCCATATGCGGCTTCAAGAAGGTTTCAACATTAAGAGTCAACCTACTATTTCATGTGTTGTGATCTACTCGAATTTGAATCCACCTTATTTTTAGGATTGTATACTAAGTATGATATGAATAAAACATTTGCACGGTGTCAATCTAAGAAATACATCGTTCTAAGTACCACGTAAATTGTAGGGCCAAGAAATTGCGTTGCTTGTCTGCTTGCCAGAGAGAAGAAAACCAGAAGTATTGATACGTAGAGCTTCCATGGACCCATCACAATGTATGTGTCGGGTCCAATTCATCCATCCAATTTTCATATCATTTTAGGGCATGAGACAAATAGCAAAACAGTGGAAATTGGACGTTTGTCATTGAAAACTTTTAGGGCCAAAGAAGGCTCTGATCACCCTTCATCACCCTTCATCCAGGTCTTTGTGACCTTATGAATAGGTTAGATGATAAATAAACCCCATGGTGGGCCCTAAGAAGGTTTCAACAGTAACCATTCAATCCCCGCTACTTCCTTAGGTGTCTTCTACTTAAGCTTTGGATGTACCTCATTTTTGGGCTGATGCTCTAAGATAATCAGAATAAATTAATAGACGGCGTAGATCTAACACATCAATCCTGATGGTCCCAAAGAAGTTCCACACTTTAATAGTTGTATCAAATGTATCATTAAGAGAGAAAATGGTGTGCTTTGTGAGCTGGTTTCAACAGCCAAAACATAGGCAACCAGAATCGTGTGGAAAAAAAAAAAAAAAAAGTCGGCACTTGAATGGCTTCGATTGTAGTGCATGTATATGTTTACATGCACGTGTCAGTCATACCTTGCCAACTCATTACTACTAAAAGACTAATTTACGCCCAAACAAAGGTGCAGGAAGTTGGTAAAATTAATTACCTACAAGCAGTAGTATTTTCCCCGCCAAAACATGCCACTTGCATGGAAAAACGTGCTGTAAAAGCAGAACTTGACCATAATCCTCTACTCAATGAACCTTATCTAACGAGCCCAATGTCGACATTGATCTAGCGATGGTGTGCAAAATACATTTTAAGGGCTCATGCTTTTGTGTGGGTTCTAGCGAAGTGTATGGGTGTGTCTAATATAAGAACTAACAGGTGGATTTGATGTACTCTTCACAGGCTTCATCACAAGAAGGTTGAATCTTTTACTAGATTGTTGCATCAGTTAGTTGAGTCAAGCTATCAGTTGTCCATTGGTTTCAAAAGTGTGGCCCGCATGTTGGTTGACTGTCCTGGTCTTTGCCAGGTGATCGTCTGTAGTGAAAAATCCTTCTACCAGGGATCTAGATCTTAAACATTCATCTTCATGGTGGGGCCTACATTTTCACGGTATACTATATATTATCTTGCACAAGTAGCATGTAGGCAAGGAAGATGTTATAACATCATAAGTTATGATTCATTGATTGTATGTTGGGTAACTAATTCCTATTTTTCTTTCATTTTTCATTTTTTAATTTAATTTACAAGCTTGAAGAATTTAACTCAATTGTCTTCATTTTAATCAGAGAGCAGAAGAAACCCTCTTTCCAATGCATGCATTTTTGTCTTCTTCCATATTTAACCATTTTATTCTGGAAAATGCATGTGTGCCTGGCACATGGACTAAGTGAGTTCACTTGGGTCTTTATTCATAACTCAGTGGTAGACTCACAAGAGTTTCAACACAAGGTCATGTGTTCCAGTAACCATTGTAGTATGAAAAAACCATAATGGTGCAGTGAGTGCATGGGTGTGCAAGTTCGTGTGTTAAAAAAGATTAATAATAAATTAAAAAAAAAAAAAAACTAAGTTCACTTTTTTCTAACATAGAGGAAATGACCTCATGTGCATAAAATTATTTGCTTTGTCCATCGAGTGCATCACCCTTTCTTTAGCCTTGTTTCTAAAATCAGGTTAATTCAATACTCAAGTCGGCCACCCCATGAAATTATATCTAAAAATCTTTGAATGGCCTACTGTTTAAACTTCCCTGGGGTTGACTGTGATGTTTATATGCCATCCATATGGTTCATAAGGTCATTTTTATTGGGTTGAACTGAAAATGCAAAAATATTAACCTGACTCAAAGCTTAAATAGCCCCACAAATGTTTCTACAGTCAACGTTCAATCCTTATTTGAATTTTAAATCTGCCTCATTATTTTGCCCAAGTCGTGACATGAACCGATAAAATAGATTTACGGAGTGGATTTCTCACAAGCACCACGGTGAGCTCTAGCTAGCTTCCTGTAGCAGTAAGTTCATGCGACAGGCAGCCGGTCTCATACCGCCCCGACAGAATCAGTCCAAGTAGGGCTCTGTAAGGGCACACCGTGATGCATGGGTTTTATCCACGCCATTCATACATTTTTTCCATACACATTAAAGGATGATCTAAAAAATAAGGCAGATTCAGGCTCAAGTGGACCACGTAGTGAGGATTGAATGCCCACCATTAAATTCTTGAGGCCATAGAAGTTTTAGATGAAGCTGACATTTGTTTTTTTACTTCATCGAGGTCCATGTGATTAACAGGTTGGAAGTCAAATAAACATTACAGTGGGCTCTAGAAATGTTTCAACTGTAGGCGTCATTAGCGCACCTGCTTCTTGTGGTGCGGTCCACTTGAGTGTCTCATTTTTTAGGCGACATGGACAAGACATACATCACGTTGGCCCATAGAACCCTTATAAAGATTTCAGTCCGGCGGAGGATGCAATCCGCCTATATTGCAAGCAATCTGCGCATCCGATATTATGGGATCCAGTCCGGATCGTATGTGTTGGAAGGTACGGAAAAATCCTGTTCGGTCGCTTCTCATTGGTACCAGTCATGGCCAATCACACCGACTAACAAAACTGACCGATTTTCTCTCCTAGGATTTTTTTTTTATTTTTTTATTTTTATTATTATTATTATTATTTTTATTTTTTTTCCTGGTCAGTTATGCAACGCGCCCACCCAGTCAGTCATGCAGCGAGGCAAGGACTCCGCAGAGTCTCCCCTTGTAGGTTACATACTACACAATATAACTTACAACGTGTAAGTTCCTGGGCCTACTATGATTTATGTATTAGATCCACACCGTCCATTAATTTCGTCAGGTCATTCTAGAGCATGAGCTAAAAAAATGAGGTGGGGATTGATTGAACTTCTAGGGTTGAAACCTTTTGAACTCTATTTGCCATCTAACCTGTTAATAAGGTCACACCAACCTAGATAAAGGGGAAAAACAAATATTAGCTTGAGTAGAGCCTTATATGGCTCCAAGTCGTCCACTTAAACTTTGAATCTGCCTTATTTTTAGTCTTTTATACTAGAATGATAAGAAAAAACGGATGGACACAGTGTGGATCTAAGAAATACATCATCATGGGCCCACATAAAATTGAGAAATTGTTTTGTTTGCTTAATGGTGCAGCGCATTCGAGAGAGAAGAAAACGGAGGTGTTGACAGGTGGAGCTTTCATACGCATCACAATGCATGTATCAGATCCAAACCGTACATCCAACTTTTTTAATAAAAAACAGTGGGATTTAGACCCATACTATTGAAAACTTTTTGAGGCATATGAGGCTATGATCAAGCTAATATATATATATATATATATATATATATATATATATATATATATATATATATATATATATATATATATATATATATTCCATCCCCTTCGTACATGTCTGTGTGGCCTCGTGAACAGGTTAGATGGTAAATAAACCTTAAGGTGGGTCCTAGGAAGGTTTCAATGGTAGCCATCCAATGTTCCGTGCTTTATTGATGTGTTCCACTTGAGCTTTGAATTCGCCTTAACTAATGCTCTAAGAATGATATGGAAAAATTGGTGGACGGATGAGACGCTGCCTTTCGCACATGCGATCGATTGCGAATCCCAGCTGGATCCACTGAGGTAGATCTCTAACTGTCAGACCTACTGTGATGTATATGTCTTAAATCCACACCTATTCATCTGTTTCACAGGATCATTTTAGAATATGAGTCCAAAAATGCAACAGATCCAAATCTCAGGCAGACCACACCACAAGAAATAGTGATCTACATTAAATCACGGTGGGCCACTGTCTGGTATTTTGCACGCGATGTACGTGCATGCACAGTGCGGTTGTACACGGGCTATATGGTCGTTAACCATGCAATTTTTAGGCCCCACCTTAAATGCAACATTATCAAATCAATGACTACCGATTAGACAATTGAGATCAGAGTTCAGTTTGATCTAGGATCAATGATGGTGCCTTGCCCTTTATTCGGCACTTGGATGGCATGGATTGCGGTGCATGTAAATGTTCACACGCTAGTACCAGTGATAGGCTGTCAATTCATCAAGACTATTTTACCTCATGGGGAATAGTAAAACCAACACCTATGGGCAACTGAGGAATGTTAATAACTCGTGAGTACTTTTTGAGGACTCATCACTATGTTATATTATGTGACCCCTGGCCCAACTTTCAACCTAATCCAAAGCTTTATAAGCCGAAGCTAAGGAGAGAAACAAATCAAAGGAGGTAAATGTTTCATTCCAATGACCAACCAAAATTCTGGATCAAGGTAACTGATTGGGCCTTAAAGAGTTTTTTTGGAGGTGCTGAATTACATAGATGGCTAAGATTTTAGACAAAAGTGTTTATGAGTTTTGGTGAGAACTTCTCATGTCCAAATGTGAGCATTCCTAGTGGTAATATATTGCTTTTCCCCGCAAAACATGCCACTTCTGAAAAACATGTTGTGAGAACTACAAACATACTTTATCTAGGATTACTCGATGCACATAGTTTGTAGGTGATTGTATATATGCAATCTATAAGGAATAATCTCACCTCAAAATGAAGTAGGGACACCCTCACACATAAAAGATAAAAAGAAAATAGAATGAAAAAACTACAAACTTACATTAAAATTGCTCTTCTCGAAAATTAGGTTGAATCTAGGTTGAATCATCATCTAGATTGTTACATCAGTTAGTTGAGCCAAGTTATCAGTCGTCCATTGATTTCAAAATTGCGGCTAGCATGTTGGACCTCCTTCCATAGTGGATGAAGCCTCCTTTCTCCTCTTGTAATGGATAAAAATGAATGAATGCTAAGATCAGTTTCTCCAGTAGTAACTGGTACGAATCCCAAAATGACTATGATTCCAAGCTTTATAAATAGGCAACCATGATGGGCACAAAAACACATAGAGGGAAAAAAAAAAAAAAAAACGATTACCCATTTTGTAGTGAAAAATCCTTCTACCAAGGATCCATTGCTTAATGGTGACAACTTCATCTTTGATCTCCTTACTAGCAGATCTTAGACATTTATCTTCATGGTGGGGCCTACATTTTCACAGTACTTTTGGCTTGCACGAGTAGCATGTAGGCAAAGAGAATTCAATAATTCTTAGCCGTGAATATCTGGCTACAACAAACGGCGCCCCAGTTATATCTTTGATTTAGACCAAAATAATTAGAATTAAGCTTAATCAAGTACCTGTTGAGGGAGTAGATCCCATGAAAGTTCCACACATGTGGCTCTTACTACCCCACATGCTAAGGGTCTATTTGTTTAACCATTTATCATAGCAAATGGTGGTAAATGGGTTATGATAATTACTTCTAACCGTTGTTTGGAGATGTGAAAATCATGCAGTAAATATGACTCGAAAAACAAGATTGCAACATTAGTATTGGGCACCTAAAATTTGTAGGTCCCACCAGGATGTATGTGTATGATGTTTTACTTGTGGGTCCCACCGTGATGTATGTGTATGATGTTTTACCAGCTTATCATTTTAAGGCATCATCCCAAATAAGACTTAGATTGTAAGCTTAGTGGGACCCCACAGATAATGATGTCCACCATTAAAAGTTAAAATTTGTATAGGTAACCTGTTCTAAAGGCAGATGGACCAAAAAAATAAATATCAGATTGATCCAGAACTCCTACACCTCTTAGAAGTTTCCAACCATAGGTGTTTGCCTCTCATTTTCGCTTCTATGTGGTCCATATGTGCTTTGGATTTGCCTTTTTTCTTCACGCTCTAAAATGAGTTGATAAAACACATGGATATTACATAGATCAAACACATACATCCCCATGCGCCCTAAAAAGTTTACCTATTTTATTCTTCCATTCATGAATTTTAGTGAAACTGTCACATTAAAGCCGCGCTAGCATGAAAATTCCCATGGTAAATAATTATTACCAATTTACTGGAATTTACTTGAGAAATGGAAAAACAAACATACCTTAAGTGACTTATACACTAGGAATTGTCTGTATTTCCACCAAAATGATGGGCCACATAACTGAAAAAAGTGGGATGAAATTATTGTGTGGCTCATATTGATGTTTATATGCCATCCAACCTGTTCATGAGGTGTATGCAAAGCTTCCGTGGCCGCAGATGATTTTAATGGTATCCGTTCAATCTCCACCATATATTGTAACGTGGCCTGTTGGTTTTAGGCTCTCGTCTTAACATGAGCGGGAAAAAAAACTGACGAAACAGAGTGGATTGCACACGCAAATCTCATGAGCACCGCAGATCTTTGAACTACCGGAAGTCCTCTCCGATACAGACTGCAGGAGAGTAGTGTCCGCCGCTAAAGCGGGAAAGCACTTGGATACGGATTTTGTACAGACTCACTGGTTGGTTCTCTGTGGGACCATCATGATTTATGTGATTTATCCACGGTGTTCATCCATTTTTCCAATTCATTTTAGGTGATGAGCCCAAAAATAAGACAGATTCAGATCTCCAGTGGACCACACCAAGGAAAATAGTATTTCTCGAATGCCCTTTGTTAAAAACTTCCTAGGGTCGACTGTAATGTCTATTTGCCATCCAACCTGTTAATTAGGTCACACAGCTGGATGAAGGGAAAACACGAATCTAAGCTTGATCCAAAAATTTTGTGGCTCCCAGGAAGTTCTACACATCCAAGTCCACCTGAGATTTGGATGTACCTCATTTCCCGGTCTGGTCTCTAAAATGAGCTGTAAAATGGGAACGACTGTGCGGAGGAAACACATATATTATGGTGGCCCGCAAGGCGCCGACAAATAGAGTAAATCTGGGTACTTGGTAACTCAGTAGGCTTTTATCATACTGAGTAAACTTAATTTGTTGGGCCCACCATGAATGCATATGGTTTACCCACGCCGTCCATCGCTTTTTAATTCATTTTAAGGGTTGAGTCTAAAATTGAAGTACATCCAAGGCTCAAGTGGACCACACCACAGGAAACAGTGGGCATAATGATTTCCACCGTTGAAACCTTCCTAGGGCCCACAGTGATGTTTATTTGTCATCCAACTTATTCATAAGATCACATAGACATGGATGAAGAGAAAACATAGTTATCACCTTGATCCAAAACTCCTATGGCCCCAAGAGTTTTTCAACAGTAACGTGCAATTCATACTATTTCATGTAGTATGATCTACTTTAGCTTCCAATATGCTTCATTTTTTAATTCAAGCCTTACAATTACTTGGGAAAATGGGGCGTGGATTTCATGCTAAAGCCTTGCGCAGGAATTTCCTACGCTGGGAACCAAGGTGGGCCCACAGTGATGTTTTTTGATAAATCCACACTGTCCATCCGTTTTGGGAGATCCTTTCAGGATATGGAAACAAAAATGATCCGGATCCAAGACTCAAGTGGGCCGAAAACGTGAGATTTGAACTTGCACAGTTGAAATATTTGTGAAGCCACAGGAGGTTTGAATCAGGATAATATTTGTTTTTCCAGTTCATCCCAGTAGTAGTGACGTTATGAACGGTATGTATGTCATATAAACATCACTGTGGACCCCAGGGAGGTTTCAACGGTAGTAATTTACCTATCCACCTTTTCCTTTAGTGAGGCCCACTTGAGTCTTGGATCCGGTTCATTTTTGTTTTCATATCCTAAAATTAGCTCCCAAAACGGATGGACGGGGTGGATTTATAAAAACACATCACTGTGGGCCCCACCTTGGCTCCCAGCGTAGAAAATTCCTACACAAGGCTTTCGCAGGAAATCCGCGCCTGTAAAATGGATGGACAGAGTGATAAAATGTATAAATCACAATTGGCCAGGTTACTCATACCAAAAGTTCTCCCAAGGCATACACGGATTGGCTTCGGGGAAGGTATATGGGTCCACCTTATGAGAAATCCAATCTGTTCATCTGTTTTCTCAGATCATGTTAGGACATGGACCTAAAAAAGAAGCAGATCGAAAGCTTAAGTAGACCACACGACAGTAAAAAGTAAGGATTGAAGTCCACCGTTGAACAGCCTAATATTTTAGGTTTTCAGTTCATTCAATAAGAAGACCTTATAAAAGGTATGGATTGCAAATAAACATCACGGTCGACCCAGGTAGATTTCAACGGTAGGCATTTCCCTTCCCAATTTTTCCCGTGGTGCGGCCCACTCATTTTCAAACCCATGATGTGGCCAAAGGAATGAACGGTGTGGATTTCTCACAAACATCACGGTGGACCCCACCTAGCTTCCGGTGACAGGCGAAATGGGGCGCGGATTAGCTACTGACAGGTTGAGTAGCTATAACGCTACTGAAGTGACGTCACCAGCTTATGTGGGCCCCACCATGATGTATGCATTGTATCCACACCGTTCATCCATTTGGAGAGATCATTTTAGGACATGAACTAAAGAACGAGACTGATCCAAAGCTCAAGTGGACCCCACCAAAGAAAAGAGTGGGGACAGTGACGAGACCGTTGAAACCTTCTTTGGGCTCACCATGGTGTTTATTTGAGATCCAACCTGTTCATAAGTTCACACAGACATGGAATAAGGGAAAACAAAAATATCAGCTTGATTGAAAACTTCTGTGGCCCCAAGAATTTTTTAATGGTAAGAGATCAATCCCCATTTTTTTCTTTGGTGAGGTCCACTTGAGATTTAGATCTGCCTAATTCTTTGATTCATTCCATAAAAGGATCTCTGCAAATTGATGGACGGCGTGGATTCAAAACGTCCATCACGGTGGCCCCCACAGAAGTTGGTGACGTCACTTCAGTAGCGAGATAGCTACTCAACCTGTCAGTAGCTAATCCGCGTCCGGCGAAATGCTGGGCAGGCAATCCGCGTCCCCCGAACGTGAAACAGACGCAATCTTCAAGTGCGGCAACGCGGCGCCATGATGCAATACGTGGCAGAAGATGACGTCATCATGGCATTGACGTCCGTCGTCGCGGGAAAGGAGCGAGAAAACGGCTCATCTTAATAAAGGAGATGAATGGGGTGTCAAGCGGTTGGGAATTTCAAAGCCGTCACTGTGGAGGGTTTAAAGCGTCAAAAACTCTTTCGGTTTTCAGTTTCGGTTTTTCTGTTTTTGGGTTTTTTCTGCTCTCTTTTCTCTATTTTATTTCTTCCAAGTTCGTTGGATTGAAGAAAAGATGGTTCAGCCTATTGGGTTTGTTGGGAATTCAGGTTTGAATGAGAATGATGGTGGACTGGAAGGGGATTCAGGTCCTTTGATTCCACCTGGTTTTGGTTTTGATGATGATGAGAGGGAAGATGAGTCTTGTGGGGTTTATGGGTTTGGACCTAAGTGCAAGAGGATGAGAATGATGAGCTCCAATCAACAGGTTTGGAATTGAATTTTCAGATGATTTGGGTTTTTTTTATGATAGGAGATTGGTTTTGTTGGGTTTCTGGTTTTGGGTGTTTTGAGTTTGATGGGAATATAAGGTTGCGTGCGTATGTTGGTTTTTTTGGTGTGAATGTTTTCTGCATGGTTTTGGGTTTTGGAGTTGTTTTGTGTTTGATTTTTAAGCAGTTTTTGTTGTGGGTTTTTAATCTTTTTTACTTTTATTTTTTATTTGTTTGGAAGTTTGTGCTATTTGGGGAACGGAATTGTTTGGTTTTTTTTTGTGTGTGTGTTTTTGGGTATTTTTAGTTTGATGGGTATGTAAGATTGTATGAATTCGTTTAGTTGGGGTAGAGAGAGAGAGAGAGACGGGAATTGTTTGGTTTTTTCGTGTTTTTGGGTGTTTTTAGTTTGATGGGTACGAAAGATTGTATGAATTCGTTTAGTTGGGGTAGCGAGAGAGAGAGAGAGAGAGAGAGAGAGAGAGATTTTGGTGGATTTTGAAGTTTTTTCTATCGAATATTTCATGGTTTTCTGCTCTCTCTCTCCAAAATGAGTCATGGGACCATGTTCATCTCTCTCTCTCCAAAATGAGTCATGGGACCATGTTCATAATTGCAGCTGGTTTTCTATCTCTTTTCTATTAATCTTATGTGTAGTAAAGAATTGCAGAATAAATTAATTTATAAGGATTTTTATATTTTTGCAGACTGTAACTCCTCCAAATCCACCTGTGGATTCTAGTCCGCTTGGTTTAACACTGAGAAAAACGCCTTCTTTTCTAGATCTCATTGAAATGAAGCTCTCTCAAAAAAGGAAGGTTTCTTCGGTCCAAACAGTGAAAAACTTTTATTCCAAGAAAGCAAAGGAAGATTTTGCTGCACAACCCATTTCAGAAAAATTGAAAGCTTCGAATTTCTCTGTATCAGTTCTCAGAATCGGCTCTTGGGAGGTACTACTTTGAATTAGTATATTTCTTGTTGATTGAAATCCTTTAATAGGAATTATCTTTCTAAGTTTGCTGTATTTTTGAATTTGAAGAGAGTTTCTCGATACGAAGGAGATTTGGTAGGGAAATGCTACTATGCGAAGCGTAAACTCGTTTGGGAGGTTTTGAATTCTGGGCTGAAGAGTAAAATCGAGTTTCAATGGTCTGAGATTTCTGGCATTAGGGCGAGTTTTCAAGAAAATGAACCCGAAATTCTAGAAGTCGAGGTTTGTATTGATTCGTTGGCGTATTTTTTTCAACAGAAATGGACTTGGATTCTAACAGGTTTTGAGATCGAATTATTGTTCTTTTGGTGCCAGCTTAATCATGTGCCTCAGTTCTCCCGTGAGACAGATCCACAACCACGAAAACACACTCAATGGCAATCTACTTCTGATTTTACAGGAGGTCAAGCACTCATCTACAGGTAGGGGAAAAACTCCCGTTTGCTCTGATCTGATTTCCTTCCAAATACAAGTTTGGAATTTCTGTGGCACTTCCTACCTGCTACTAATTGGATCAAAATTCAACTAGATCTGATTAGATTAGCATTGTACTAAGCTAATTAGGAAGAGAAATGCTAAGGCAATTTGCATTGAAGTGGACCGGAGAGGTGATTTGCAACATGTGTGCCGACATGGGACATTTTTACACAATTCAGGCCGTTCATCAGGTGGGGACCATCGGTGTTCCTGTTCCTGCCTGTAGTCTACCTTAAATTGACAAATGTGGCCAGATAATGAGTTGGACCAGCCTGATATTTTGGGCCAGGGCATGTTCATGGTGGGTCGCACACGAAGGATTGCCACGATCTCGCACATGGGTCACGTTGGCATGCATGTAGCAAAGATGGTCTTCTCACAAATCTCCTTAACAGGGCTCAATTGCAATTAGTTTTTAGAAACAAGCAAGTTGGATCCAATCCAAGTACTAAACATTGACAGAAATCCATATACAAAAATCTAAATTCATGTGGCCTGTTTGTCATTGGTGGATGCATCCGTATCATTCCACATGCGTGCCGACATGAGACACTTATACACAATTCAGGCCATTCATCAGGTGGGGGACCATCGGCGTCCCTGTTCACACACGCGGCCAGCTAATGAGTTAGACCAGCCTGATATTTTGGGCCAGGGCACGTTCATGGTGGTCGCACACGAAGGATTGCCACAATCTCGCACATGGGTCACGTTGGCACCAATGTAGCAAAGATGGGTCTTCTCACAAATCTCCTTAACAGGGCTCAATTGCAGTTAGTTTTTAGAAACAGGCAAGTTGGATCCAATCCAAGTATTAAAACATTGACAGAAATCCATATCCAAAGATCTAAATTCATAGGGTCTGTTTGTTGTTGGTGGGTGCATCTGTATCATTCCTAATTCAGCTTGATGATTGTGGTTGCATCAATGTTTTTTAGGCGACACTATCTTCAATTCCCCCAGGGAACCCTTGAGAAGCATTTTCAAAAGCTCTTGCAATACGACAGCCGGTTATATGTGCTGAGCCGAAGCCTGTTCCCTACCATAGACTCTCCCTACTTCTACTCAAGTTGCGGTGGATTTCAAGATTATTCTTATGAACAAAACATGCGCAGACCGGAATTTCATCCTGTTTTCAATCGCACATTCAAGGGCGGCTATCCATCTCAGTTTCCCCTACACGGCATCACAGGGTCTGTTGGAGTCCCTCTTCAGCAAGTTCAGAAATTCAAACCTCCTAGACAGGCCATTGGAGCTAATGATTCGACTTCGCCATGCTCAGGTACCCCTTTTCTCATCTCTTTCTATTTCTATCATTGGATTTGTTTGGATGCTCAAATCAAAATGCAAGAACCATTTCAATAGAGAGCACAGCTGATCTCACTCCATTCAAATTGCAATTGATGTAGTTTCAAACCCAACTCGTAATGCATCGGATTGCAATTTGGGATTTGGGTTATCATTATGAGCGAATATGGTTCAACCTGCCATGAACCAAATCAGACTGCAATTGAGTTCAATTGAGCATCCAAACAGCCCCCTCGAGAAAAGATTGTTAATTGATATCATGTTTCCATTACAATTCAGTTATCGATTACCGTCCGATAGAAGAGCATTGCACCGGCGAACATACCGAGCATCAGAAGGCTTTGTTTTGGGGTGAAGGATTCCAAACTCAAGTAAACGTTCACAATGCGAATTGTGATCGGATTGAAGAACTGCCCTCGACTGCTTTTGCACATCATCAAAGCACTCCTAGACAATGCTCCTCTAATTTATTTTCTTCGAACGATTGGGATCTCCATAAGATTGCAACACACCTACTCCACGAACCGGTTGCAACCGGATGCTCCGACGAGGTCAAGGTTCTTGCCAAAGTCGAGTCCATGTACTCCCTCCTTGACGCATCACCTAATTCAGTAACTGTAGCAGAAAGCATTAGTATGAAGCAGGAAGAGTATAGTCCAGAGATGAGTGTAACTGACAGGGTGGTGCCGGAAAGCTCCAAGCCATCCGATGACAATGGTGGCCCGAATCCATTTAGTTGGTGGCCCCCAACAAACCCAAATGAGGACCTTCTGATCTGCCTCCCTCAAATCGCATCATATCCACACATGTTGTGGGACCAAATGAGGAATAACTGAAAAAACAATGATCATATTCACATCAATGAGGTGTAAATATTGCCCAGATTGCATAATGTCGGGCCGAGCCGCTCATCAAGTGGACCGCAAGTGCATTGACTTGATCCATTAACTAGTCCCACCTGATGAACAGATCAGCTTGATTTTTGGGCCAAATGATCTTCAACCTGGGCCCAAAATTTTGGACGGCTTGGATGATGTATGCATGTGTGTCACGCTGACCATACGCAGTGTGTGTGGTCATTCCTCTGAGGTTGGATTGAAAGGAGATGATATGCATGAGTGGTGTGACTGTAAATCCCCAGCGTTTTGATTTTCGTTTGTTGGTAGGTAGAGTAGAAATTGAAGTTTCCTTGTGAAAAATCCAAAGCTGTGAATAGATGGGAACTCGGATCATGGTTTTTAGACTCGGTTACTCAGCTTAACTCGTTCAGTCTCGAGTCGCAACTCACCCAAGCCCGGGGGTGCATCGGCCCAGTTGGCCTGGCCTTGGGGTGCGACTCGCGGTATTGAACTGGATTGGGTAGTAGTGAATGTGATTCGACTGGATTGAGTCAACCGAGTCATATCGGTCTTGTCCGAGTCTTAAAACCATGAGTAGTATAGATGCGTCTGTTTCATGAAAAATGTTCTGGTGCTTGTTAGTTATTTAGCGTTCCTAGTTGCATTGGGTCATTTGTCCATTAATTCCAATCAATTGATCTGAACCGTCCATGCTTTTTGGGCCCATTTTTTGGTTTATATTGATGTGATGTTCCCCACCCACGAATGAAAATGTCCAAAAAGTTTCCCAAATTGGAAGATCCCGACCATCAGTTTTTTTACTCCATTGAACGAGGACTATTGGTGTTTTTCTTCTTAACCGTTTATTTATTTGCCAACAGTGCAGAGGTTTGAGTTGACCAAATTGGGAGATTATCTGCCCATGTTTAATCCATGATGGGGTCCACCAGATCAATGGCTTGGATTAAACAATTATGGGCCTCACAAGTACTATGTGTGAATATGGTTGAAATGGGCTTGGCCCAGGCCCAATAATTAAATAGTATAAAAGGCCCACCCGGCCTCTTCACACTCCAGGCCCAAACTACCCGGTGCTTACAAAACCATCGTTGTCGTTCATTTACACCCCTAGCTGCACGTGCGTGGGACATCCCTAGGGGTGCATTGGGTGGGCCCACATGCGAGTCGAACTCTTCAGACTGGTCACTCATGTATGTGAAGAAACAATTCGAAGGTTTAAGATTGCTGCCCAATGGTTCGGATTCCATGTGCATGTGCCCTGCCTGATGAGTGGACAGGGCCGAGTTTAGGATCAAGTTATCTACACAGTGGCCCACTTGGTCGATGGCTTGTGACGGCACTGTTGAGCCTCATCTACACAATGGCTCACCTGGTCGCTGATGCATTTATGATGAAGATGGACCAGAGAAAGCCCGATCGGAGACAAAATCGATCTAGACCATCAGAACCTTAAATCGATCGTATCTCGCAATCCGGGATGAGTTTTTCGAAGTATAATTTATGATTTTCGGGTAGGAGAACCTACTTAAGCTAACCAACCCCGCTATGCCGAGTTGCCCACACCAGATTTAAGAGATCCCATCAGATCAATGGTCTTAGAAGCTATGCCATAACGTAGTCTGGTTGGATAGGTGTAGACACCCCACCTTCGGCTACACTGTTGGTAGAGATAGCTGGATGAATGGAGGACCATACCCCCAAATCCCAAGTTCAAACTCAGCCAAACTCACCCTTGTAAGCCCCATTCCATAGCCCAGATCAAGCTTGAACCCAGTCCACCCAGTCTTAAACATCAGCCTGAAAAACCCCCCATAAAAAAGGCCAGTCAAAAAATCCTTAAAAAGTCAAAATCACTGAGTCAACTCGCTGAGTTAACCCACGGAGTCAACCCGTCGAGTCAAACCACCGAGTCGACCCGCTGAGTCAACTCACTGAGTCGACCAGCGAGTCCAGCAACAGCCCCGAGGGAGCGACCGTACTCGCTGGAAACCGAGGAGCGGCCATACGGGCGGCCCATGGCAGGCCGCCCGGACAAAATTACGAGAGCTGCCACTCTCCGCTGCTATAAATACCCCTAGCCTCTTCTCATAACAACATCCCTCCAAGTCCATTTCAGCCCGAAAGCTCTGAGTCCACCTCTCCACCCTTTAGCCCATTTTTCCACCAAGGAGAGCCCGAGTGAGGAAAGCCTAGCCCTGGTGCAGCCCAGCCTGACCACTGGTCCAAGCCTCCCAAGTCACCCAAGTCTTGATCCAGCCACTCGAAGCCAATCCTTGCGATACCTCCGTCCATCCAGCTATCATTTTTCCAGCATCATCTCATTTGCATCTAGCATAAGTGCAACATTTACTTTTCTTCCAACCCCCCTGCTTCACTACAAGCACATTGATTATTCAAGCACACCGCATATGTCTTAAATTAAGCACCTGTCAGTTCGAGCGTATGCTCTGGGCTTGCCCGTTGTTGGAACCTGCCCATCAGAAACTCTTACTGTTCAGACCTGCATTCACGTACATATCACTATAAGCACTTTGAATATTCAAGCACACAGCATGCATCATCTCGCATAAAGCACCTGTCAGTTCGAGCGTACGCTCTGGGCTTGCCCGTTGTTGGAACCTGCCCATCAGAAACTCTTACTGTTCAGACCCGTATTCATGCATCATGTCATCCATGAGAATATACGAGGATTAAACTAGACTTTCAAGTATCCGATCGATTCTGTGAAGTAGAGACCGTACTTTGGTACGGGCAGTGTGTGGGGTGCTTAACCTCTTCCCACCCTGTAACCGTGATCCCTTACCTTGAATCTCTGACCGCAGATCAATAGGAGTCATTTTAGAGGAAGGAATCTTCGGATTCCCTTCTCTAACGTTTCTACGGGGTCTAGCCGACTGTAGATTCGAAGTAACTGGCTAGTGGCGACTCTGGTCTTATATAAATTCACTTAAACACATCCAGCTCAACACGACAACCAAACGAAGCCCTCGAGAACGAGGCAAACCAGTGGCACAAACGGCGATTTCACACTCACGCATCCTCATCTCCTTCTTTTCCGAAAGGAAAGGGGAAGGGAGAAGAACGTCGTGTGGGAGCGCGGAAAAATCGGCGAGGGTCCACAGAATGGCGACTTCGCTGGGGATAAGCTAGTCCCACTAGTTGTGATCCGACTTGAAAAATAGAATCATTCCTGTACTTGAAAGTCATTAGTCCTCATACAATCTCATCTGCATAGCATTCTACCCAAAAATCCAAAACCAAAAAAAAATAGAAAATCCCAAAACCAACCAGAAAAAAATAGAAAATCCCAAAACCCAAAAAGAGTATAGTCCTCACCATTGCGCCTCCTCGGGCTCCACGTACGCGGAGACAACTTCCCTTCCGCAGCATAATCCGCACTCGGGCTCAACAAGCCATGTCCGACCCCGAAGAAGAAACTCATCTCCTCCCTGCTCTTGAGATGGCTGAAACGCAACCTCCAGCGCAACAGCCCATTGATAATACGCCAATCATACAAGAATTGGCACATGGAATGAGAGCAATGCAAGAAATGCTCTTGCAATTCATGCAAGCACAAGCCACCGCAGCAGCCAACAATCAGGTTGGCCCAGTTCAGCAATCTCAGCCGCCATGCCGGGTCCTTCCGGCCTCCAGTTCAAATCAAGCACAACCAGCGGAGTCTACCCAAGACTACCGACAACAGCCATCTCAGCCCTTCGCTATGGGGCATCCTTCTCAATATCTTCCTGTGACGACAAGGCCATCTCAGAGCACTTCCGTTGCAGGAACATCCAGTCAACTTCCAGTCAATCTTGCAAACAACAATCTCAGTAGATCTCAGCATGTCCCCGCCGATGGGACACCTTTTCAATTTCAGCACATCCCCGCCGATGGGATTTCAATTCAATTTCCAGCAACAGGGACAGCACTGGCGAATGCCCACAATGGGGGTCAGTGTCAAGCCCACATCAATCAGCGGACAGTGGCGAATACCCAACAAGGGGGTCACTTCCCAGCATCTCAGCCTCCTGCAAACAGGAGCACTTTTCAATTCCAGCACATCCCCGCCGATGGGATCCCAGTTAATTTTCAGCAATCTTCAATTCAGCAAAATCCAGTTAATTTCCAGCAATCTTCAATTCAGCAAAATCCAGTTAATTTCCAGCAAGTTCCAGTTCAACCTTCAGTACAGTCTCCAGTTCAGTTACCATCATTTCAAGCTCAAGTTCATCAGAATCCAGTTCAATTATCAAACCAATTTCAGCAACCCGCGGTTGCTTTTCAGCAAGCCCATAGGGTCGAAGACATCGACCACTATGCCGAAGAAGAACGTGCCTTACTCTAGGAGGCACCAGTTGCTCGAACAGATCACTCAGGGCTGGACGAGTTGCGGGAGCAGTTCCAGATCTTGCAAAATCAGCTTCAGCGACAGTAAGGAATCGACCTACCTTCGACCAAGTTCAGAGACTTGTGTCCTTTCCCAGATGCTCAGGTACCTCAAAACTTTGAGGTTCCAAAGTTCAAAAGATACAACGGCAACGGTTGTCCCACAGCACATCTCAAGGCCTTCTGTGGAGAGCTGAGTGCAATCTCAGGAAATGAAGGGGCCCTCATTCGTTTGTTCCAAAAATCTCTGAAGGGCGATGCCCTCGATTGGTACACTTCATTGGATTGCCACCGCATCAGGACGTGGGAACAGCTTTCCCAGGCTTTCGTCGACAGATTTGCGTACAATCTCAACATGGCACCCAGAAGAGCCGACCTCGCAGCTCTCAGGCAAAGGAGTGATGAAACACTGTCAGCCTACGTGGGACGTTGGCGAGCTATGGCAGCCAGAATGCGGACACCCATCGACGACGAAGAACAAATCTCCATGATTGTTCATTCAACATACCCAGGCATATCCGGGTATCTCATCTCGCATCCATATGCGAACTTCTCGCAGCTAATCCGTGCTGGAGAGCAAGTCGAAGCAGGAATCGGTGCCGGGACGATTTCCCCATGGCCTCATCAAGCCACTCCAATCAAGAGGAACAGAGTGGAAGGAAGACCTATCGGGCACGGGACTGGAAACCGCAGTGGTTCTCCTCCCCGCCCAACAGAGGTAAACAACATCAACACCACTGCTCAAGGAAATCAACATGCTCCCCCACAGGGACGTCAACAGTATCAGCAGAATCAAGTTCAGCATCAGCCTCAGCGGTATCAGCCACAACCGAATCCTCAGCCACAACCACCTCGACAACAGCAGCAGTTCAGGGGAAATGGCCAATACTCATACCAGAACAGGCAGAATTACAGGGAGTTCAGGAAGTTCACTCCACTCAGTCAACCACTTAGTCAAATCATGACTACGCTGGTACAAAAGCATTTACTCACTCTGATGACACCTAGGCCTCCGCCTCATCCTCTGCCACCAAACTACCGAGAAAATGAGTACTGTGCCTACCATCAAGGGCGTGGCCACGCCACTGATCGATGTTATACTTTGAAAAATGCTATACAAGACCTAATTGATGACCGCAAGATCGTCATCTCGGTCCCTGGAACTTCTCCAGCAGCTTCCACCAACATCCTTCAGAATCCTCTGCCTCAACATCCGACGGACCCCAGTTCATCTCGTGGCCCTGCAGTCAATAGTACAGAAGAAGGGGATCATCTCGATCGCTTCTTCTCCCCCATCCAATCCATTCACGCCTACACTTATGAGCCAACAAATCCTCCTCCAGTCTTGCAAGGGGCAAGTCCCTTTCTTCCTTCAATCTCCGAGCCAGTAGTGCTTGAAGGAGCACCTCCATATGATATACCAGTTGTTCAAGGGGCACCTTACAACCATTCAAGCTGGGAACCAGTCGTCCTGGAAGGAGCACAATCATACATTGAGCCCACATACGAACCTATCATCTTGCAAGGGGCAACTCCAGAACAATCCAATCCGCAATGGAAGGATTACACTCATCAGCAGCAAGAGCCCGTTGTCTTGGAAGGAGCTCTTCCAGTCAAGCCTGTCATATTGCAAGGGGCAAGTCCCGGAGGCGTGTCAATCACACTACGACAGCTGGGACGAACAGAGAAACCTCCTGCCATATCAAGAGGACCGGTATTCATTCCATGGGAGCCTCCTGTCCCAGGAACAATCAAGCCAGGACCGCGACCTTATGTGGTCTATGAAGACAAGCCTCGATACTACCCCTTCAGCACAGGCAACAATGTAGTTCTCAAGGCAAAAGCTCCATACGAGGAAGATCTGGTACCCACACCAGCACCATTGCAAGAGCCGGTGGTCCTAGAAGGCAAAAGGGAGGAAAACTACAAAGAGGTTCCATGGCACTATCCAGAATGTGCGGAAGTGGGGAACATGAATCCCAATGGGCATTATATCCGAAGAGATAATCAGAACAGAGGAGATCCCAAAGGCGCTCTCTCAGGCCTCGGCAACAAAAATGAAGCCGCATACGATGTGGCGACTCAGCTCAAGTCAATCCCTGCACAAATCTCAATATAGGAGCTACTCTGCACATCTCGCATACACCGAGAAATGTTTGCCAAAACCTGGAACGATGCTCACGTCTCCTCTGATACGGCACCAGAAATGATAGCTTTGATGATTGGACAACTCCTGGCTCCGCGCGCCATCACCTTCACAGATAATGAGTTGCCACCAGAGGGACGTGATCATGGGCGATCCCTCAACATAGCCTTACGATATAAAGACCTCTGTGTTCCGCTGGTCCTTATCGATAATGGCTCAAGCTTAAATGTTTGCCCACTCAAGACCGCGGAACGTCTGGGAATCAGCCCTTCTTCATTTCGACCCAGCACCATATGCGTCAGAGCATTCGACAACACCCGCCGATCAGTGGAAGGGGAGGTCGACATAGAGGTACAGATAGGTCCGGAAGTCTCCACCATCACATTCCAAATCTTGGATATATCAGCCTCTTTCAACATGTTGCTCGGACGACCGTGGCTGCACAAGGTTGGAGCTGTGCCATCAACCCTGCATCAACGAGTGAAGTACATCTGTGGAAATCAAGTGATCTCTATCCACACAGAGAAGGAGCTCATCATTCCTTCCAATGCTGCTGCCACTGAACCAGACATCCCGGTCATCGATATCCAGCACTCTGAAGAAGACATCCCGTTTCACAGTTTCGAATTCGAGACTGTGAACTCTATTGCTAATCCAGAACCGATAAGGTTGGACCGTGTCTTTTCACCGGCAGAGCGTCTGAGTCTCAAATATCGAATGAAGAATCACTTCAAGTCCAGAAAGGTACCGCTGGTATATAACCAACGCAAATGGGGACTCAGATACAGGTCAATCTTCATGGACAAAAGGAGGAAGAAATTTCAATGCTCACCCATCCAATTCGTCAAGCCAGGAGAACCTTGCAAAGATCCAGGGGGAATCAACCGACTGCACTACACAAAGGCCTCCCGATGAGCCTAGTTTGGGCCACGTGGCCCCCCATTCGATGGGATCAGATTCTCGAACCATCTAAGCCTCTAGAAGAAGAAGAAAATGATGAAGACGAAAAAGGAAGTCAAATACAGCAGCTTCAGGACCAGGTTACCCTGACACCTGCTCCCAACCAGGGGCACAACTTGCCCACTTCTCTCAACCAGGGGCACAACCTGCCCACTCCAATCAGCCAGGGGCACGACTTGCCCATCTCAACATCAATTAGCAAGGGGCACGACTTGCCCATCCCTGCAGAATCAACATCATCAATCATCAGCCAGGGGCAGAAGCAGCCCATCCATTGGACCAAGAAAGGGAAGTGGCCAGCCCTAGATTGGTCTGATGTCCAGATTCCAAACCTGTGTCTAGCTGTGGAACCAGACGAACTGCAATGCGAGGTAAGTGATCCGGGAGGGACTGAGTGCGACTCAGATCTCGAACCCGACCAGCAAGAAGTCATGGTCATTGGGCCAGACCATGATTCTTCACCCAAATCATCAACCCCCACCTCTTCAGGGGAGGAAGAGTGGGGTCCTGAATGGTCATCTGTTCCCCTCACTTTTGAATCAGCCAAAGAGCCATCTAAGGGCTCTGGCTTCCAAAAAAAAACGCCTGTTTAAGCAGCGACCGGAACTTTGGAACAAGTTGGGATCAATCATGGTCTGCAATGCCCGCTTGTTCAAAGTCCCGTGAATTTTGAAAATCCAAAAAAATCAAAAATTTTCAAAAGCCAAAAACATCTAGTATTTTCATTTCAGAAAAATCTCAAAAACCAAAAAACATTTCTTTCCCTGCATTCAATAGTGTGCCAAGTTCGTCTTATGAGTCGCATGAGTTTGAAGTCGAATCATATGATTTCGACATCGAATTAGACTTCGAACTCATGGGTCTGGACGAAGCTCGAGACGAGGAAGATGATGATCCTGCTCCCGAACTTGAGGATCTCCTCAAAAAGTTCGAATCCAAAGCCGATGTTGTAGCCGATGATTTCGAGATAGTAAACTTAGGGACACCTGAGATCCCTAGGGAAGTACGCATTGGAAAATCGTTGCCACCTGAGATGAAACAGAAAATGATAGAGTTCCTAGCTCCAAGATTGTCCAACTTTGCGTTCTCATATGAAGACATGCCGTGGCTCGATGAAGAGCTCGTTGTACACCATCTGCCGACCAAGGTAGATATGAAGCCAGTGAAGCAGAAACTTCGAAGAATGAAGCCAGAGTGGGCCCTGAAAGTCCAAGATGAAGTCATCAAACAATACAACGCGGGATTCTTGGTAGTCTCCAATTACCCTGAGTGGCTCGCCAACATCGTACCAGTACCAAAGAAGGAAGGCAAGGTTCGAATGTGCATCGACTTCCGAGATCTCAACAAAGCCAGTCCTAAAGATGACTTCCCTTTGCCACACATCGACACTCTGGTCGACAACACTGCTGGATACAAAATCTTCTCATTCATGGACGGGTTCTCAGGTTACAATCAGATCAAGATGGCCGTCGAAGATCGCGAGAAGGCGTCGTTTATCACTCCCTGGGGAACCTTCTGTTACAGGGTAATGCCGTTCGGTCTGAAGAACGCAGGAGCAACATATCAGCGAGCAATGACAGCATTATTCCACGACATGATGAACAAGGAGCTCGAAGTATATGTGGACGACATGATCGTCAAATCTCGCACAATTGAAGGACACTTTGAAGATCTGAAGAAGTTATTCAACAGATTAGAAAAGTACAAGCTCCGCCTCAACCCTCAGAAATGTGTCTTCGGTGCAATGGGAGGTAAGCTCCTCGGCTTTATGGTGAGCGAGGATGGCATCAGGGTCGACGAGACCAAAACCAGAGCAATCATCGAGATGCCCCCTCCTAGAACAGAGAAAGAAATTCGTGGCTTCCTCGGCAGAATTCAATACATCAGTCGCTTCATCGCACAGCTCACACCTATCTGTGAGCCCATATTCAAGCTCCTTCGGAAGAACGTCCCAAAAGAATGGAATGATGATTGCCAAGTCGCCTTCGACCGCATCAAGAAGTATCTCATGAATCCTCCAGTCCTAGTGCCGCCCACTCCTGGACGACCACTATTGTTATACATCTCGGTAGCAGCAGAAGCCATAGGCTGTGTCCTCGGTCAGCACGACGAGACCGGGAAGAAGGAACAAGCAATATACTATTTGAGTCGAAAGTTCACCGACTACGAGACCAGGTATTCCCAGATCGAGAAGACTTGCCTCGCCCTAGTCTGGGCAACTCAGCGACTCCGTCAATACATGATTGCATTCCCTATTCTCCTCCTCGCTCACATGGATCCGCTCAAGTACTTGTTCGAGAAGCCGGCACTCACTGGAAGGATAGCTAAATGGCAGCTACTCTTGTCTGAGTTTGACATCACCTATGTCACTCAAAAGGCAATCAAGGGGCAAGCCCTCGCCGATCATCTTGCGGCTCACTCTCTCCTGGACTATCAGCCGCTCAAGACGTTCTTTCCTGATGAAGATCTCTTGCTCATTGAAGAGGATGAAAAGAAGAAGAAAGATGAATGGACATTATTCTTCGACGGCGCAACAAATTCTAAAGGGAGTGGTATTGGAGCAATCCTCTACTCTCCAGATGATGTCCCTATTCCTATCTCGAGGCGCATCGCATTCGAGTGCACCAACAACATGGCAGAGTATGAAGCATGCATCGCTGGCTTAAGGGAAGCCATAATCTTGGGCGTCAAGAAGCTACGAGTGTTTGGAGACTCACAGCTTATCATCAATCAGACCAATGGCGAATGGAAGACCAAAGACGAGAAGTTGATACCATATCATGTGTATCTTGACAATCTGATCGAAGAATTCAAGGAAATCACCTTCTCATACATGCCCAGAGCCAAGAACCAGTTCGCAGATGCTCTCGCCACGCTCGCATCAATGCTCGAGATCCCAAAAGGAGCTTCAGAATGGGAGCTCACAGTCGAAATTCAAGAAGAACCTGCTTTTTGCCTACAAATAGAAGAAGCCGAAGCTGTCCCTGACAAACCCTGGTATGCCGACATCAAGTAATATCTCGAAACCCAGGAGTATCCAGAGTCAGCAACAGCAACAGATCGCCGAACCATCCAGCGTTTGGCCGGCCAATTCACCATCAGTGGCGAAGTTCTCTACAAGCGGTCCTATAATCACATCCTCCTCCGATGCGTCGATGAAACAGAAGCTGCAAAGATCATGAAAGAAATACACGAAGGAATCTGTGGCCCTCACATGAATGGGCACATGATGGCAAAGAAGATTCTACGACTCGGCTACTATTGGCTCACCATGGAGACAGACTGTTGCCAGCACGTCAGAAAATGCTTCAAGTGTCAGGAGCATGCAAATCAAATCCATGCCCCATCATCAGAGTTATACAACCTGACCACCCCCTGGCCCTTCTCCATGTGGGGACTCGACATCATCGGCAAAATCAGTCCCAAAGCGTCAAATGGTCATGAGTACATACTTGTGGCAGTCGACTACTTCACCAAGTGGGTAGAGGCAGCCTCCTACACCACAATTGCAGCATCTCAGGTGATCAAATTCATGAAGAACAACATCATATGCCGGTATGGAATCCCTAATGCTATCATCATAGATAATGGGACCCCGTTCGTCAACAAGAAGATGGATGACTTCCTCCGCAAGTTCAAGATCCAATGTCATCGATCAAGCCCCTACCGTCCCCAGATGAATGGTGGGGTAGAAGCCGCAAACAAGACAATCGTCAGGATACTCGAGAAGATGGTCGTGACCTATCGAGATTGGTCAGATATGCTCCCATATGCACTTTGGGCCTATCGAACGTCTGTACGGTCTGCTACGGGCGTTACTCCTTTCGAGCTTACCTATGGAATGGAGGCAGTTCTACCAGTCGAAGTGGAAATACCATCACTACGGGTGTTATTAGAAAGCGGAATTGAAGAAGGAGAATGGCAACGGGCCAGATTCGATCAGTTGCAGCTAGCAGATGAAAAGCGCATGCGTGCACTAAGTCATTCACAGTGTTATCAGAAAAGGATCGCTCGGGCTTACAACAAGAGAGTCCGAAAAAGAAGTTTCAAGGTAGGCGACATGGTTATGAAGAAGATTCTACCGTCGCACCTTCCGGACCCCAGAGGAAAGTTCAAACCCTCGTGGGACTGGCCACTGATCGTCAGAGAAGTACTTCCCGGAGGCGCCCTCCGACTCACCAGCATGAGAGGGGTGGATCTTCCTGAGCCAACCAACGCCGACAACGTGAAGATCTTTCATGGGTAAGTTATTCTGACCTTATCAAAGGTTACTTTAATAAAGCTGAAGTCAAGGGGTCAAAGCTAAGATCTCTGAGAAATCATTTTCGTCCACCAACAAGTGTTTCAAACAAGGGGATTCAAAAAGAGAAACATACAAAAAAAAGGGGGGGATTCAAAAGGAAAAGAAAAAAAAAGGGAGAGAAAAAGAATATAAAAAAAAGAGAAAAAAAGAGAAAGAAAAAGGGAAGCCAAAGAAAGGCACTCAAGAAAAAAAAAATCAATCCAAGAAACACAGTCATCCATCCATTCATCTCAGAGGGGTCTTTAGCAAAGACCGACAGCTCTATTATCGTAACTCAGGATAAGGGTTGAAAGACTGTCATCTGCCGGCAACGACGGATTTCCGACCTCTAGCCGCCGCAGTTATCCAAGGATGCAGGAAAAGAAAAAGAAGAAAAAAAAAAAGAAAAAGAAAATGTGTGCCTAAACAAAGAGGGCGGAGTGAAAACCCGAAAGGGCGCTCCGAGTAAAAACAGTGGGCATACAGCGGACTTGGTGAAAATCCGAAAGGGCACTAAGGGTAAAAACAGCATAGCTGCCAAGGGGCAGGCAAGATCAAACACCCGGGACGTGGTGAAAATCCGAAAGGGCGCCACGGGCAAAAATGACGGGAAAAAGTCGGCTGTGGTGAAAACTCGAAAGAGCACTGCAGGTAAAAATGGCTCAAATAAAAAAAAAGAAAAAAGAAAAAAGGAAAAAATAAAAGTGCAGGTACCAAGAAATCAGACAGTCCATGTCACGCCCCAAATTCGGTTCTCGAAGTCCATTCGCTGTAACCCGAATTCAGAGGTGGCAGCCTCCGTAGTACCCCGATCTCGGATCCTAACCCCACACGCCAGGTTCCGATCCTGGGATACCACAAGGAGGATTTTAGGGTCTGAATTTTTTTTTTCTTTAAAACATGAGCATTTCTATATGAGTACCATCAAAGACAAACACAATATTTCCACTAAATCATTTCATTTACATACAGTACTGAAAGGTAAATACACAATGTGTAAATATAAAAACTGTGCACAATCCGGCACCTCCTGCTACTGCAATCCTAACTCCAACTCAACGTTGCTGATATATTCTGGTAGAACCTGTAGCGTAACAAACCCGCATAAGCTTCGAACGAAGCTTTGTGAGTGCGTGTGTGCGTGCACAATGCGTATGACAAGCATGATAAATATCAGAGTAAGCAGTAAGCATGATGAGAACTTTAAACCAAGACTTCGCTCAATTAGGCTACACGATCATATGATATGAATAACCAGCCTACAACGGTTATGCAAGCATGCAATGCAGATAACCAGCCTACCAAGGCTATATACTCAAACTATGCAATGGCCTACAGGGCCTAATGTCACATACAATGATCCAATGCATGTATGTAAATCACCACCTCTCAGTACAGTGGTCCAGATACGAACAGACAAAACGCGATCACGTAAGCAATGCAGGACTCGGAATTGGTAGCTCGCCCAGTGTGGTAGCTCGCCCAGGCTTACAGCCCCGCCCACATCACACCCGCCCACATCAGGACCGTCCCACACCATACAGTGATACCAATACCATCTCTGAAACAGAACATCACCGGGGTCTCACAGACCTCACTACTCACCAGTAGAATGCCAAAGCCTATCTGGTGCAATAGCGGACCTACTCACAGCTGGTCAAACTCAACCCACTTTGCCAACACTCTTCCGGCAGGTTAGGTCAGACCTCCTTCCAAACTGACCACGTGCAGTGGAAAACACCACCGTTTGGTATTCGGCATACTGGTGTATGATTAAACCACCCGGTCCTTGAATGGAGCACCCACCTTGGTACCAACGGGTTCAGGGACTTTCACCCAGGGACATCTATGGCATCCTGTTTAAAGATCACATATTTTCGGTGTTCCTGCAAACCACGATGGAGCTGTGATTGCAACGTAGTAACCATGCTATATGCGGCACAAGCAGACGGTGCGAAATGCAACTATGCATACAAACGTGGGACGACATGCCCGTGCAAGTCTCCAAAGAGCACCATAAAACTATAAGGTCTCAAACACAATGTCACCGTCAGCTGATAATGAACTGCACGACAATCACGACCGATATGGCCGGTTGATACAAGACAATCAGATGAGCCAAGCATTCATGATGCATGAGTCAAGTATACAGTATGAGTGCCAACAAGTAGCCCATCTACCACGATGGCAATAAATCAATCTAGTCCAACCTATTTAAGATATGATTAAGATGAGGGGACACATATGAATGATCGAGTCATAGTGCGGGATGTCGCTAGCCAGGGAATCTCGCACCAAGGGCTACAAGGTATGCTAAGCTATTCCTACCATACAGTGTAAGTCAGGATGATAGATTCCTGTCCTCGAATAGTCCCATACCTATTGGAGATGTTTGCGATAGAGAGCACATGAATTACATTTGCGCGACTACATCTCGAATGCTTTATGAATGCGTTTATGCCCTAGTGGTCCCCAACTAACAATGGTGATTCGGGATGCATACTCATTACACATGCATGGTGGTCGTCGAAGCATATAGTATAAAGATCACATATGAGTATTCTAACAATACTACGTGTGGCAACAGACATATCAAAAATAGCATAAAAAGATAATTCACTTATAATACAAGCAAACATAAAGAGATAAGACTCTAAATGGATGGTATACAACAACATAGACGTTCCAACAACTGAACGGTGTGGATTAACCTTCAATATTCAGATAACCCAAATGGAAAGGAAATGATTGAAAACACTACCGACACATCGAAAGTAGAACCTACTTGAGCGGCAAGAGTGGAATACTCAAAATCATGCCGAGACCCATAATCCTGTAGTACAGTTGAAATAAACACAATAATGGTCCGTAAAAGGAATGTCATAGAACGGTTTGCAAGATAGACATGTCATGACAGAGGATTATAAATGGTAGGATAAACTGCGATAGATGGTCAATACAATGAGGTCCAAAAAGGGACGACAGGTCTAACCTCATACTACAAGATAGGCTCCATATAATGGATGGCCTAGATGACATACGAACGTCGAGGATGAGCCCCACACTCGTCCTGAAGGTAAACGGACGGTGTGGATGGGATATACATGATATGGTGGTCTTTAATAATTGGGTACAAGGGTAAGAGGGGTGAGTCATATGAGTATACAAGCTGAGTTACCAAGATCAATCAACATGGTGAGTCAACAAGGTGAGTCAATAAGGTAGGTTGACAAGGCGGGTCAACATGGTGAGTTAACAAGGTGAATTGACAAGACGGTTCAATAGGGTGAGTTTAAGAAGGTCGCCCTGTGACTTGGATCAAGCAAACTCTAAGGATGACCTTCAATAAGGGTTTACACAACTAATCATCAAGGTGGATCCACGGGATGGACAACGCGGTCATTCGAACACACACACTAAGGTGGTCCCAAAGCCATCCTGTACATAACATGCTAGGGTCCATTCATTCGGATGGTTTGGATCAAGCACAAATTTAAGGCGGTCCTAATGGATGGCCAACATACATATCGGTCCATAGTGGCCAGTGACTGACGTGGATAGAACATATGCATAACAAGGTGGACCGGTGGTTGGGTATAACCGTACGAAGGAGTGGGGGAGCCACATACATCAATGGGCCACAACAGTTTGGGATCAACCCGATATCTGTGCTTTACCACTAATCGAGTGAAATGGCAACCAAACACCATGGTGGGGCCCGCACACCACACGTGTGGAACCCCACCCATGGTTGGGTGACTTATGAACAGGAAGAGTGGCAAATAAACATAACAGATGGGTCCTGTAAAGTTTCCAATGGTAAGCATTCAATCACCCTTATTTTCTACGTGTGGCCCACCTAAAACTGGGCCCGCACCCCTGCCAAGAAGAACGACACGATATACTCAACATTCATCAAGGTGGGACCCAAAGTTGGGCCCCATCACCTTTGGTTAGATGGAAAAATAAACATTACAATGGCCCCAAGGAAGGTTTCCAACGTGGGCATCAATGACCACTGTTTCCTACAATGTAGTCCACCTGAGGTTTGTATTTACCTCATTATGAGGGCCCACGGCCCTAAAATAATATGGAGAAATAGTGGTCGGCATAGATAAACAAATGCATCGTGGTGGAACCCCCAGGGTAAGCCACTTGCTGGGCAGCGTGCCAAAGCACGCTGCTTGGAGCGTGGCACCCAGATGGGCCCCAAGAGTTTTGAATCAAGCAGATATTTTGTTTTCTCCTTCATCCATATCCATGTGATCTTATGAACAGGTTGGATGACAAATAAACATCACTGTAGGGCTGGGAAGATTTCGACGGTGGAGATCATTATTCCCACTGTTTCCGTGGCATGATCTACTAGAGGTTTGGATATGCTTAAATTTGGCTCAGTGTTCGCTTCCCCAAGTGTAGGGTTGCGATGTAGTAATAAACTCGGTAATACCGAGGTCGATCCACAGGGACTTATGTAGGATGTCACAAACTCATCCACAAGTTTCTATTGAAGCTAACAACCAAAGTTTGAATAGAATGTGTGTGACTAACAGTTTAATCTAAATTGAATGTAAACAATTATAAGAAGGCACTAGGGGTTCGAGGATCCACTTGTAGCAATCCTCGATGTTCAATCCGCTGTGGTTTCCCATTCTCTCAACTAGAATCACCAGCCAGGTCTATCTAGTCGGATAATAGAACTATTAAACCAGAAGTCTGTAACATGTAAGTTCTGTACATAATGTTCACTCAACTCTAGGCTGATCTGAGCATGCTCATTGCATAGGTCATTCACCTTTTCTATAGGTCCAATTCCCAACCATAACCATCCTCAAGTCTTCTCACAAGACAAGGCTAGATCATGATTTGAACTAGATTCAAATTATATGCACAGTCCAAACATATTCCAGATAATCAACCAAAACTAGAACTTTGGCATGAAGTCCCTTCATGAAGAGCTTAGTGCTAGAGCGCACTCTGATTCCTCAGATCATACAGGTCTAGACCGTTGCAAACCAAATAAGAAGATAAGTAATTCATCCAAACATCCATGAGTCATCACAAGACTAAGAGAAATTACTTAAAAACTTGCATAAACTTCAAACCTTAGTTCATAATCATGAATTCCAAAACTGAAAACCACTTAACTACGAATTAAAACATCTTGGATACACTACAAGCTTCACCTCTTAGCCCTAGCTAAGAGGTTTAGCTGCTCATGATCCAAGGAAACATGAAACAACTACAAAAAGTATGAAAACAGCAAAGCAAACCAAAAGGAGTTGTGAAACTCCAATCTTCACTTCCACAGCCTCCAACCTCGCTTGAGCCCTTCCAGGATGCCCTAGGAACGATCCCTAGGTGTCCTTTTATAGTCTGGAAGCTCCACAACTTCGGAAGAATCGAGAACTTGCGTAACACTTACGCAGCGCAGAGAAAATCGGGATGAAATTAGAAATTTCTAACTCAATACGCATGGCCGACCGGTCATGACCGGTCGGGCCACATAGAACATCAGTCTAGCAAGCAATTCCGACCGGTCATGACCGGTCGGATGTATTTTTTTCTCCTCATCCAGCAGCAATGACCGACCGGTCATGACCGGTCGGTCCTAGTGAAGTCCCAGAAGCCTTGTCCATTGATGTTCCAGCAATCCTATCCGACCGGTCATGACCGGTCGGACGTCCTCAATATCTCCAAACATGCATGGCTGACCGGTCACTGACCAGTCTGGCTTCCTTGGCCGACCGGTCACGACCGGTCAGCCCTCTTTTCTTTTTGTATTTTTCTTTTCTTTCTTCTGCTTTCTTTTCTTCTTTAGTTCTTTCTTTCTTTTCTTCTTTGATCCTCAAACTTTATTCACCCGACTGATCCCAAGTGAGCTCTTTATGTCTTCAATTGAGTAGAGTCCACCCTCAATCCTGTAGTCACAAAACATGCATTGAATTAGCTTACAAACCATACAAACCTTGCACAATGAGTGATGAATTGGGGTTAGAATATGCACAATTAAGAGCTCAACACACCCCCCAACCAGCATTTTACTAGTCCCGAGCAAAACATGCGTGAAGCTAATCTCATTCTTCAGACTCAACTCTCTTTCAGAAACCATCCTTCTATACATTCCAGGGTTCATAAGTGTAAGATTCAGAAAGATTAGGCGTCAAAGGTTGGCACCATAAATCCTCAAGACATAATAGGCATTCATATGAGATTCCCACTGATTGGTTGATAAATAGAGGGAATTGAACAAATTCATCCTAGTGTGGATAGTGAAAATTCATTCTACGAGTTTCTAGGATTATCTTCTTCATAGATCAACTAGACTATAGAACTCAAGGTACATAGAGCCACATCAAGCCAATGACAGGAATTTGCCTTACCGTCCTTCCGACGACTTTCACACTACGTCCCATTTCCGGCTTTGGTTACGGGTAGACCATCCCCCGGCTGGTAGTAGGTAGCCCTAATCGGAATTTTCCACCATTTTTCCACATTCCCAATTTCATCCTTCCTTTTCCTTTTTCTTTTTAAATTAGATAGGATTTTTAGAAATCCATATCTTTCATTATTTTCCCATGGACAAGGATGGACAAAGTACCCCCGGCCTGATTTCTCAATACCTTAATTCAAAGTCTAACTCATCCCTAAATCACATAATCCCTTCAACTCATGAAAAACGTGTAATGTGAACTAGGTGTAAAAGTGTTCAGATTTTCTATCAATCACAAAAATAGGGGAGTTCACATATAAAACCATGATGCAATGAGAGATTTCAGACATCCAGCCTTATACACTTCATATCTCCTCCTCTTATGCTCATATCAACTCGAATGCATAGAACCAATGTTTTCCAAAAGAGTTTCGAATTTTTGAAAGAAAATCGAAAAATTTCCACATAATTGCTTGAGATGTTGCAAAATGCAAAATGCTGGATTCATCCAAGCGGTCCTACACCCCCCAACCAAATCTCGCATTGTCCTCAATGTAAAAGATGCGCAATGAGCAAAACATGAGAGCAATTTGAAAATAAAAGGGAGTGAGGAATGATATTACCTGAGAGAGTGAACATTGGAAATCTTCCTCCTTCTAACAAACCTATGAAAATGAAAACAAAAACAGCAAAGTCCTAATCCTAATTACTCTATACCTCCATCAGACTAGGAGATCAATCATCCTGATACACAGGATCATTCAGGGGTATGGACATACCTTCTGAAGAAAAATTCTCAAAGAACGGCTTTAATCGCTGCCCATTTGCTTTGAAAATGTTGCCGTTCCTCGGATTCAACAGCTCGACAGTCCCATACGGATAGACAGTTTGCACAATGTAGGGACCGGTCCATCGAGATTTCAGTTTTCCCAGAAATAGATGTAAGCGAGAATTATACATGAGGACTTTTTGGTTGATCGTGAATGTCTTGCGAAGAATATTCTTATCATGGAATATCTTCGTCTTGTCCTTGTAAATTCTCGCATTCTCATAAGCTTCATTCCGGATTTCTGCAAGTTCATTCAATTGTAGTTTGCGTAACGAGCTTGCCTTGTCAGAATTGAAATTCATCTTCTTAATAGCCCAATATGCCTTATGTTCCAATTCCACAGGTAGGTGACAAGCCTTCCCATAGACAAGTCTATAGGGAGACATTCCAATAGGGGTTTTAAAGGCAGTACGGTAAGCCCAAAGTGCATCGGTAAGTCGAAGTGACCAATCCTTGCGATCGGGATTCACCGTTTTCACCAAAATGTGTTTAATCTTCCTATTGGATATCTCAGCTTGTCCACTAGTTTGTGGGTGATAGGGAGTGCTCACTTTGTGTGTAACGCCATATTTCTTCATTAAGGCTGCAAAAGGGCGATTGCAAAAGTGAGACCCTCCATCACTTATGATGACTCGAGGCGTTCCAAACCGGGAAAGAATATATTCTTTTAAAAATCGAATGACCGTTTTATGGTCATTATTCCGGCAAGGAATGGCCTCGACCCATTTGGAGATATAATCAACAGCAAGTAAGATGTATAAATTTCCAAAAGAAGATGGGAATGGGCCCATGAAATCGATGCCCCAACAATAAAAAATTTCGATAATTAAAATGGGATTAAGCGGCATCATATTTCTACGGGAGATTCCTCCTAGTTTCTGACAAGGTTCACATGCTTTGCAAAACTCATGTGTGTCTTTGAACATGGTGGGCCAATAAAACCCACATTGCAGAATTTTCGCTGTGGTCTTTTTGGCTGAAAAATGGCCACCACATGCTTGAGAATGACAGAAGGAGATGATACTTTGTTGTTCATCATTTGGGACACATCTCCTTATGATTTGATCGGGACAATACTTGAACAGGTATGGGTCGTCCCATAGAAATTTCCGTACCTCTGAGAAGAATCTATCCTTATCTTGCTTTTTCCAATATGTAGGAATTGTACCTGTAGCAAGATAATTAGCAATGTCCGCATACCATGGCAATTGGGAAACAACAAAAAGTTGTTCATCAGGGAACATGTCATTGATTGCAGTCGTTTCAGGGGAATCAGTGAGGACAAGTCGAGAGAGGTGGTCAGCTACTACATTCTCTACTCCTTTCTTATCACGTATTTCTAAGTCGAATTCTTGGAGTAGGAGGATCCATCTTAATAACCGTGGTTTAGCATCCTTCTTAGAGAGAAGATACTTAAGCGCGGCATGATCAGTGAATACAATGATCTTGGATCCAATCAAGTAGGATCTGAACTTCTCCAAGGCAAAAACTACGGCTAGAAGTTCCTTTTCAGTAGTGGTGTAGTTTGCCTGGGCTGAGTTTAGGGTTCTACTTGCATAGTAGATAACACATGGCTTTTTATCTTTTATTTGGCCTAACACGGCCCCAATAGCATAGTCGCTAGCATCGCACATAATCTCAAAAGGAAGGCTCCAATCAGGTGGTTGCATTATTGGGGCGCATGTCAACATGCCTTTAAGGGTGGTAAAGGCCTTTTGACATTCTTCACTCCACTCAAATGAATTTTCCTTTTGAAGTAGGTTACATAAAGGACGAGAGAGTGAACTGAAATCCTTTATGAACCGTCTATAAAATCCTGCGTGTCCTAAAAAGGACCGTATATCTCGTATGCTTTTGGGTGGTGGAAGGTTAGAGATAAGGTCAATTTTCGCCTTGTCCACCTCAATTCCATTTTGTGAAACGATGTGACCAAGTACAATTCCCTTTTTAACCATGAAGTGACACTTTTCCCAATTGAGCACAAGGTTCTTCTCTTCACATCTTTTTAGCACAGATTTCAAGTGCTCAAGGCACTCATCAAAGCTACAACCGAATACGGAAAAATCATCCATGAAGACTTCGAGAATTGTCCCCACCATGTCAGAAAAGATGCTCATCATACAACGCTGAAAGGTGGCAGGGGCATTACATAGTCCAAACGGCATCCGTCGATAGGCGAAAGTGCCAAATGGACATGTGAATGTAGTCTTTTCTTGGTCTTCACGGGCAATTTCTATTTGGTTGTACCCTGAATAGCCATCAAGAAAGCAAAAGTGGGAATGACCCGCCAACCGTTCTAAAATCTGATCAACAAACGGTAGGGGGAAGTGGTCTTTCCTCGTGACAGTGTTTAGCTTCCTGTAGTCAATGCACATTCTCCAACCGGTAGTGACTCTAGTTGGTACGAGTTCATTATTGGCATTGGCTACGATGGTTATTCCGGATTTCTTAGGCACCACTTGAGTTGGGCTCACCCATTGGCTATCAGATATTGGGTAAATGATACCTACATCCAATAGTTTCACTACTTCGGCCTTAACCACATCCTTCATATTTGGATTTAGTCGTCTTTGTGGTTGCCGGGATGTCTTTGCATTTTCCTCAAGGTGTATGCGGTGAGTGCAAATCAGTGGGTCTATGCCTTTGAGATCCGCAATTGTCCATCCGATGGCACTCTTGTGCTCTAATAGAGTGGCTATTAGCCTACTCTCTTGTTCCTCATCCAAGTGGGAAGAAATCACCACTGGATATGTCTCATCTCGACCTAAATAAACATATTTTAGCTCACTTGGCAATGGTTTTAGGTCGAGTTTTGGTGCCTTAATGTTGGATGGGAGGGCCTTGTTCTCATTTATAGGCAAAGGTTCAATTAGGGTCCTCCATCTTTTATTTTCACGCACCATCATCACATCTAGAATGGCATCCATCTCTTGTGTTGTATCATCATTCATATCATGGAGATGGGCCACACATGCCTCCAAATGGTCGGAAAATAGTGACAAGGGGATTGTATCTTCCACGAATGATTCGATCATGTTTAATTCGTGGATATCATCATCAACTTCCCGCGGTTGTTTGCATAACTCAAATATGTTAAGCTCAAGGGTCATATTTCCAAAGGACATTTGTACAAGTCCGTTTCTACAATTGATAATGGCGTTTGAGGTAGCTAGAAATGGTCGTCCAAGTATGACGGGAATTTGAGTACCAGTGCCTATCACAGGATGTGTGTCCAAGACAATAAAATCTACTGGGTAGTAGAATTTATCAACTTGGACTAGAACATCCTCTACCATTCCTCTCGGTATCCGGATGGATCTATCAGCAAGTTGGAGTGTGGTTTTGGTGGGTTTCAATTCACCTAACCCAAGTTGTTCATAGACCGAGTATGGAATGAGATTCACACTTGCCCCCAAGTCGAGTAGGGCTTGTTTAATTTGGTAGTCTCCTATGATGCATGATATGGTTGGACTACCCGGATCTTTGTATTTTTGGGGCACCTCTTGTTTGATGATGGCACTCAAATTCTCAGCCAAAAGCACTTTGTTGTGGACGTTATATTTTCTTTTGATTGTACACAATTCCTTTAAAAATTTGGCATAAGATGGTATTTGTTTTATTGCATCCAACAGCGGAATGTTGATCTTCACCTGCTTGAAAACTTCCAGAATTTTCAGATTTTTATCTAAAGGTTTAGGTGAAATCAACCTTTGTGGAAATGGGGCAACCAGCTTGTATTGTCTTTCCGGTTCTTTCTCTTGTGGAATATTGTTTGGGCTATCATCCTCTTTGGGAGTTTCCGGATCCTTAGGCTTGGGAGCCTTCACCGGATTGGATTTATCAATTTCTTTCCCACTTCTCAAAGTGGTGATAGCTTGGACATGTTCCGTATGGTGGGAGGATGAGCTTGTATCTTGTATCTCATACTGGGTCCTTGGGTTAGGAAGAGTTTGAGCAGGAAGTGTGCCCTTCTCTCTACCACTCAGGTGAGCTTCAACTCTAGCCAGAGATGTTTTCAATTCATTAATGGCTTGGTTTGAATTTTGATTGAATTTCAATTGCTCTTGCATGAACCCATCTATTTTTAGAGAATTTGTCTTGTTATACTCATTCTGGACCGATACGAGTGCACCCAACATCTCTTCTAGTGATACTTTTGGAGTGTTGTTTGCATTTGCAGTGGGTCCATTCCTCCAACTGAAGTTGGGATGGTTCTTCCAATTAGGATTATACGTGTTTGAGTTTGGAGCACCATATTGCTGCTGATAACTGTTTATGGCATTTGTTTGTTCTTGTAGGATGCTTTGGACTGCTGAAATTGTGGGACAATCTGGTGTAGCATGTTGATTTCCAGCACAAATTCCACAAACAGTTTCAACCTCAGTGGAGTTGATTGTTTCTCCTTTCCTTAATTCCATGGCTTCGACCTTTCTTGTAAGGCTAGCCAACCGTGCACTTATGCTATCTTCCTCTGATAAGACATACATTCCTCCCTTTTCCTTTTGTTGGCCAATCTTGGAATTTGTTGGTTTAGATGTGTCCCAAGATTGTGCACTTTCAGCCAATTCTTCCAGATAATCCCATGCTTCATCAGCTTCCTTATTCATGAACTCCCCATTACACATCATCTCTATAAATTGGCGCATGGATGGAATCAGTCCTTCATAGAAAAAACTTATAATCCGCCAATTTTCATAGCCATGATGTGGGCATGCGTTTAATAGGTCCTTGAATCTCTCCCAACATTGGGAAAAGGTTTCATCCTCCTTTTGGGCAAAGTTCATGATAAGGCGCTTAAGCATGTTCGTTTTGTGAGTAGGGAAGAATTTTTTTATAAATTCTCTGTGCATATCATTCCATGACCCAATTGATCTTGGCCTCAATGCATAAAGCCAACCCTTGGCTTTATCCTTAAGAGTGAAAGGGAAGAATTTAAGTCTTACTACATCTTCAGTCACATTTGCAAAGTGCATGGTGGTGATTACCTCATCAAACTCCCTAAGGTGTTGATAGGCACTTTCACTGTCTAAACCATGGAATTTAGGGAGAAGATTGATCACTCCCGGTTTCAAATCCACATTCCCTGCATTTGGTGGAAATACTATGCATGAGGGAGTGCTCGTTCTTGCAGGTTGCAAGAAATCACGTAAAGTCCTAGGTCGGGGAACATTCTCAACCACATTCTCCCCTGTTTCGGTTTGATTTTGAACCGGGTTAGGTTGATTTGTAGCCATACTTTCAGATAAAATTGGAGAATCTAGATGTCTCCTAACACGTGGCTCTCTATCAATGCCTTCTATTATCCCCCCTTCACTTATGAGTCGGTTATTGGAATCCCGAGCCCAATGTGGCATGCAAAATCAAAAATAAGAAACAAAAAGGAAAAAGAATTCTTCCTTCTTTTTCTTTACTCTTCTCTAAGACCGAAGCACAAGGTGTCTTGCAATGGCTAGGCCAGAAACAAAGATAGAGACCGATTTCTCCTGGTCAATAGGGGTTCAGAGAACACCCCACCCACTCTTTAAATCTTTTGAGAAAAGGTGCAGAAAAAGGAGAAAGAGGAGTAGAGATGAGAAAAGAAATCCCTGAGCACAAGGTGATCCAAGACGGCAGAGCCGACCAATAGGAATCCAGGTGGCAAAAAGGCCGACCTTTCAGAGATCCAAAAGGAGTCTCCACCCACTCTACAAGAGATGAATAAAATAAGAATGACTAGGAGAAGGAGAAGAGTAAGGTTTTAGAAGGATAGAACCTGATTCGCACTTGAAATCCTTGAATCTTCTTCAGCTTCCTAGAAATCCTTGAAAAAATCAAATAAACAAACTAAGTTAGTTCTAATAATCTAAAAGAGTCCTAAATAGATACTAATTTCAGAAATTTGTGAAAACCGTCAAGGTCCCCGGCAACGGCGCCAAAAACTTGTTCGCTTCCCCAAGTGTAGGGTTGCGATGTAGTAATAAACTCGGTAATACCGAGGTCAATCCACAGGGACTTATGTAGGATGCCACAAACTCATCCACAAGTTTCTATTGAAGCTAACAACCAAAGTTTGAATAGAATGTGTGTGACTAACAGTTTAATCTAAATTGAATGTAAACAATTATAAGAAGGCACTAGGGGTTCGAGGATCCACTTGTAGCAATCCTCGATGTTCAATCCGCTGTGGTTTCCCATTCTCTCAACTAGAATCACCAGCCAGGTCTATCTAGTCGGATAATAGAACTATTAAACCAGAAGTCTGTAACATGTAAGTTCTGTACATAATGTTCACTCAACTCTAGGCTGATCTGAGCATGCTCATTGCATAGGTCATTCACCTTTTCTATAGGTCCAATTCCCAACCATAACCATCCTCAAGTCTTCTCACAAGACAAGGCTAGATCATGATTTGAACTAGATTCAAATTATATGCACAGTCCAAACATATTCCAGATAATCAACCAAAACTAGAACTTTGGCATGAAGTCCCTTCATGAAGAGCTTAGTGCTAGAGCGCACTCTGATTCCTCAGATCATACAGGTCTAGACCGTTGCAAACCAAATAAGAAGATAAGTAATTCATCCAAACATCCATGAGTCATCACAAGACTAAGAGAAATTACTTAAAAACTTGCATAAACTTCAAACCTTAGTTCATAATCATGAATTCCAAAACTGAAAACCACTTAACTACGAATTAAAACATCTTGGATACACTACAAGCTTCACCTCTTAGCCCTAGCTAAGAGGTTTAGCTGCTCATGATCCAAGGAAACATGAAACAACTACAAAAAGTATGAAAACAGCAAAGCAAACCAAAAGGAGTTGTGAAACTCCAATCTTCACTTCCACAGCCTCCAACCTCGCTTGAGCCCTTCCAGGATGCCCTAGGAACGATCCCTAGGTGTCCTTTTATAGTCTGGAAGCTCCACAACTTCGGAAGAATCGAGAACTTGCGTAACACTTACGCAGCGCAGAGAAAATCGGGATGAAATTAGAAATTTCTAACTCAATACGCATGGCCGACCGGTCATGACCGGTCGGGCCATATAGAACATCAGTCTAGCAAGCAATTCCGACCGGTCATGACCGGTCGGATGTATTTTTTTCTCCTCATCCAGCAGCAATGACCGATCGGTCATGACCGGTCGGTCCTAGTGAAGTCCCAGAAGCCTTGTCCATTGATGTTCCAGCAATCCTATCCGACCGGTCATGACCGGTCGGACGTCCTCAATATCTCCAAACATGCATGGCTGACCGGTCACTGACCGGTCTGGCTTCCTTGGCCGACCGGTCACGACCGGTCAGCCCTCTTTTCTTTTTGTATTTTTCTTTTCTTTCTTCTGCTTTCTTTTCTTCTTTAGTTCTTTCTTTCTTTTCTTCTTTGATCCTCAAACTTTATTCACCCGACTGATCCCAAGTGAGCTCTTTATGTCTTCAATTGAGTAGAGTCCACCCTCAATCCTGTAGTCACAAAACATGCATTGAATTAGCTTACAAACCATACAAACCTTGCACAATGAGTGATGAATTGGGGTTAGAATATGCACAATTAAGAGCTCAACACTCAGCCACTAAAATGAGCTGAAAAACATATGGACGGAATGGATAAAGCGCATACATTCTAGGTAGGCCCAACGAGTGGGGCCCATGGAGTGGCGCCCACAAGGCTGCTGGGCAGCAGCGTCCCCTGGACGCTGCCTGTCCAGCGATCCCTTTCTTTCTTTCTTTTTTTTTTGGTTTATATATTTTTCTTTTTTTCTTTTTTTTTTACAAGCGGGCCCACAGAAGTTCCCGATCAAGCTGATATTTTTGTTTTCCTTCCTCCATGTATGTGTGAACTTATGAACAGGTTGGATCTCAAATAAACATCATGGTGGGCCATAAGAAGGTTTCAACGGTAGGGCCACTGTCCCTACTGTTTTTTGTGGTGGGGCCCCCTTGAGACCTGGATCTGACTCAATCTTGGAGTCATGCCCTAAAATGATCTCCCCAAACAGATGGACGGTGTGGATTACAGCACATGCATCATGGTGGGACCCACAACTGGGCCACCAGCTGGCACGAGCCAGCGTCCAAGGACGCTGGTACGCCCAGCGTCAGCGACTTCTTCTTATCTTCTTTTTTTTTTTCTGTGGTTTTCCTCCAGTGGGGCCCACAAAAGGATGATCCACCCCATCTAACAGTTTCCTCGGCTCATAAGGAACTCATAGAGTCCTATATGAGGTATGTTTTAGGGGCTACAAATATCAAGGTGGGCCGAGGAAGTTCAACAGTACAAATCGTCTCCCCACTATTTCATGCGGTGCGGTCCACTTAAAATTCAGATCGGCTTCAGATTTGGGCCTTGGCCCTAAAATGATATGGGAAAACAGATAGACGGTGTGGATGGAACACAAACATCAAGGTGGGTCCCACGAGTGGGGACCCCACTAACCCCTCCAGCGTACGCTGGACGTTTCCAGCGTCTCTGACGCTGGGACGTCCAGCGTCCATGTTTTTTTTTCTCTTTTTTTTTTCTTTTTCTTTTCTCTAGTTTATTTCAGGTGGGGCCCACTTAGGAAAGATCCACTCCATCTATCAGGTTTCCCATCTCGCTGGGGACCTAATAAGCCCAATATTGGGCGGGTGATTCTGTCTACAAATGTCACGGTGGGCCCAAGAAGTTTAGCAGTCCATAACATTATCTCCACTGTTTTCGATGTTGTGGTCCACCTACGATCTGGAGCTGCTTCATTTTTGGTATCCAACCCCAAAATGAGCTGGAGAAACTGATGGGCGGTGTGGATCGAATACATGCATCAAGGTGGGTCCCACAAGTGGGAACCCACGGTCGTGCCCAAAGGGCTTTCAGCCCGGGAGCTGCTGGGCAGCAGCGTCCTCTGGACGCTGACTGTCCAGTGGCCCCCTTTCATATATATTTTATTTTATTATTTTTTTTTTTACTTGTGGGGTCCACACGTGCAGATCCGCTCCATCCATCAGCTGGGCCATCACATGGTGGGCCCACATGGTGGACAGCGTGGATGAACTACATACATCATGGTGGCTGTTGGCCACACTAAATATGCCACAAAATGGGTCCCAAAGTGGGATCCACACCATCAAAGGGTGGGACCCATTCATGGACGATCCAGCCCATCCATCTCATTGCCCATCACAAGGTGGGACCAAGGAAAGAAAACGAAAAGTAAACGAGAAAAAAGGGGGAAAGGTGTGCACTCACAATGATGGTTGGACGGTTGGATTGCCGATCGGACGGTCCGGATGATGATCGGGGTCCTCCAAGCTTGATCTTCACCATCAATCTCTCTAACTCTCTCTTGATTTCCCTCTAAATCTCTCTCTAAACTCACTCAATCTCTCAAATCTCTTTCTTCTCTCTCTCTCTAATCTCTCTCTCTCTCCTTCTCTTGCTCTCTCTCTCTCTCTCTCTCTCTCTCTCTCTCAAACCTTGGAATATGAGAAGGCCACCCCCCCTACGTATGGCTCTTGTATGGGAAGAGGGGGGTGAATGATGTAATGATGATGATGATGATGATGATGGGAGAGAGCATGAGAGGTATGGGTTGTGGTTGACTTTTTGAGGTGAGAGAGTGATGGGGTGGGTATGGTAATGATGGCTAGATAATGATAGGGGTGTGGGTGAGGGTGATGGTGATTGATTTGACATGTTGTTGGGATTTGTGCAAGTGGGGCCCACGCCACATGCGCGTTGCGCGGCCCACCTCGGATTGCTCAAAAGTACGCATCTCACACACCGAGTATCGCAATGGGGTGTGCCGCGCGGCGTTGGAATCGTGGCGCCCGCGCGGTCGCAAGGGTACAAGTCTTAGGTCGATGCGGTACAAAAATAGGGTCGTGATCAAGGCTCGCTAATCTGGTCCATCCGGGACGTACCGATACCGGAAACTAAACGTACGGAGGGCAATCCAGGGTACGGGTCTTACAGTCCAGATCGGTTCAAGCAGTGAAAGTGCAAGAACAAGAGGAAGTACAGTCAGGAGCGAAGAACTCTACAAACTCTGACAATCTCAGGAAGCAAGAGTTTCCATTGCCTACATCTCTAGGGAACCAAAGGATCAAGCAAGACAAATCTCGAGACATCGGTCAAATCATTGACCGAGCGCCAGTTCTGATTCCTATATCCCGACGCAAAGTCCAGAAACACTCACAAGACAACTCATGGCACAATAGATTTTCAAACAGTTTTCTCTTTTCAATTAAAGGCATCATATTTCTTTTACATATCATATCATCTTTTTCAAAAAATACAAAAAAATGCATCATCATCAATCATATATGCAAAAAAAGAATGTGCAGGTGGCCAACACAATCAATCTCTACCCTCCTCCTCGGCCACATCAGGTGAGTCCTCTGACTCATAAAAAGATAGTCTCGCTCTCAACCTGCTCACCTCCATACGCAAGTAATGCACCTCATCGCGCTCAAGGGTACGGATCGCTATCTCCTCATCAGACAACCTCCGATCGGCAGCCAATCTCCTCGACATCATCTCACAATGATACCGAAGTGCGGAGATCTCAGACAGCAAATGGCCATGGGTGGCCAAAAGGAAGCCAGGATCGATAAACGGGCGCTCCTCAAAAGGTTCATATGAACCAGATGAAGAGCCAGCATCTCCAAGAATATCCTGCTCATCCTCATCAGCAGTCTGGTGCCAACAAGGGATACGTCGATACAAAGACTGCTCAGCAACCCAATACTGATATGGGGCGGTCGCCATCGAAAAAGTCCGTAGCTCAAATCCCAACAAATCAGCTGTCAAATAACTCGCCCAAGAACAATCAATCCGGGTCCTAAAGTCAGAGGATCTGGATGGAAGTGCTCGACGCCCGATACCCGCGAAAGCGAAAAGAGGAACATCCTGCTCGTACCCAAACTGCCGCAGGAACCGAATGGGGTGATAAGAGAAGTAAGATCGAAAGCCTACCAACATCAGAGGAAGGCGGTGTGCATCGCAAAGCACTGGAGGAAGTGAAAGCCAAGATGACTCCCAACGAACGTTCCAGTCACGCAGATCAGCGAACATCCTGCGATACAAGGGCTCGCTCATCCTAGCCGTATGCGGAAGGAACTCCATGATATAACGCATGATGTCAGAGCTAGGGATGCCAGGAAGAGGTACAGGAACGGTCAGAGAAAGACGCTCCCATAGCCATACCTGATCACAGAAAGCAAAAGAAGTTCAGCTAGAGCAAAACAATTCCTAGCAAAGCAAGAAGAAAAAAGGTGCAGAAAAGATACCTGAAGGAAAGCACAACAGCCGCGAAGGACACGAGTACGGCCTAGGGCACAGTCGGTCAGCCCATCAAATATCTCGGCCAAGATGAGAGAAATGATCCCCTGCCGACGGACAGCTCGGCTCATCACCTCAAAAAGCAAAGGAGTCTGGGACCTGCGCCATCCCGAGAACAGCACCTCAGCAATCAAACAGAACATCAGTGCATTCCGAGCAAAGGTGGAACCGGCCGTACCCTGAGGACCCGAAAAAAGATCATACAGCAAGTCCAAAGAGAACACAATAGCATCCTGGCCACCAGCTGCAGGTCGAACAAGATAGGGGATTCCAAACCAGTTCTGCGGTGTAGCAGTCTTCGGCGATGTCTTCGGCGAAAAATACTGGGCATAATCCCAGGGTAGGCCTGTCAAGCGTGCAAGCTCCTCCAAAGAAGGCCCCATCTCCATATCGTTGAACGCAAACAAGTTCAACGAAGGGACCCAGTCAATCAAGGCAGCTCCAAGCATCCTCCAATCAATATCAACTCTGGCCAGATGAATCAGACTGCCAAAGCCATAAGACTCCAAATCTCGAATCTCATAAACTGACAAGCTGTCAAGCCAAGCAAGCAGTCGTGGCGAGCAAGAAGGACGAGGAAGCAGCTGACAAGTCCTCACTGATATCCCCTCCAGCACAAAAGGACCAGAAATCGAGGACAACTCATCGAGGATCGGAAGGTCAACGGGAGAAGGAGAAGGAAAAGCTGGAACCTCTGCCGACTCGACAACCCCTGATCGGCCCTCAGTGACGGCTATGTCTGATATAGTCGCATCGCCATCTGAAACTGTCATAATCTCAGCCGCATGAGAAGACTCGCCCACCTCATGAACAGAGTGCGCAAAGGGCCGATGACCAAAAGAAGGACAATGCTCCCAACCAAAAGAGCCGTTAGTGAAGATCACACCGCACATCGTGGCATCCTGACCAATCTGACCGTCAAAGAATACATCTGAACCATCCAAAGGGGTCCCGGCAACCCCGATCAAAGAATCAACGGTCAGATCTGGACCTGCGGCCCCCTCCAACAGAAAATCATGAATCCAGTCATCATCCTGGCCGATCAAAGGGATCATCGAGGCATCTACACCGTCCATCATCAAGGGGACATCATCAATGATCACATCAAGTCCACCCAAACAAGTGTGCCGCACATCTCGGCCCTCATCCAGAGCATCCAAACCGTCAAAGGTACCATCTGAGCCATCCATACCATCCAGACATGAGATCAGCCCATCTATGTCCCTCATAGTCCCATCATCACCGTCCATCACGTCATCCATGGGACCCACACTCAAGGGATGCATAGCCTCACCTATGTCCCATCCCATCATCTCATCCATACCATCCATTCCTCCCATAATGAGGGGCCCATTCAAATCTGAAAATCCAGCCATCCCACCATTAATGGAACTATTCAAAGCTCCATCAACCACCATCCCAAGCCCCTCATCAATGCTTCCATTCAATGCACCATCTCCACCATCCATTAAAGAAATCCCTCCATCATTAAAGCCTTCAATACTCTCTGAAGTGTGGGACCCACCATGAACAGCCCCCACAGCCCATAAATCCCCACCATCCATTGCCCAAGAAAGGATAAACCAAGATGAAGACAAGATGATGAGGAAAGAAGAGACAAAAAGAATATTCATGGCTGCAATCGAACCCGAACGTGCACGGAATAAGGGGACAAAGACAGTGGACAGTGAAGAATGTCCGAACCAGGGCCAGCCCAGGCCGCTCAAGAGGCGAGCCTTGGGCGGCCTGCCCTGGGCCGCCCGTACGGACACAGATTCCCTCTCTCCGCGGGATTGGCTCCAGGGTTCTTGGTAGGTGAGTCTGACAGTCCACGTCAGCAGATGGCGTTCCGTGGGCCGCCCAAGGCTCCGGTCCACTCCAAATTTCAACTGAGATTGATCAAGATCATATAAAAGATGCCCCACCGGTCCAATCACGAAGCAATGTGGCCGGAACATGGCTGATCAAGCCAAAGAAGGGGGAAAGTGATCAAGTGGGGGCCACAAGCAATCCAAGCCATTCAAAGACTAGATCATCATGATCTAAACCATTGAAGAACCTACATGAGCCGTCAAACAACAAGATCAAAGGTTTGATCATCACGAGAAGGGCCAGAATCCAAGATCTAATCATCAAGTGGGCCCACAAAGTCAAATCAAGCGATCTGAGACGTTCAAGCCATCATCCACACCATGAGCAGCCTTCTTAGCCTCACCAGTCATCAGAAGAGTTGCCCCAAAGTAAAGCCAAGACCTCAAGTGGGCCCACAGGGCCAAATCCATCAATCTGAACCATTCAAGGGCCAAAATCGTCAAGATCCAAACCATTGGAAAGCTTACACAAGTCATGAAGTATCAAGATCGAAAGTCCAATCATCAAAAAGAGGGCCAGAATCCAAGATCCAATCATCAAGTGGGCCCGCAGGGCCTAAACAAGCGATCTGAACCGTTCAAGTCATTGTCCATGCAGTTGAGGAATCACAAATCATCAAGGAACAAGTCATAAGTCAAAGCATCCAGATATCATCAAGAAATTTGAGACAAAACAAAGACTATATATATTCATTCAAAAAAGCTTGATACAAAGATAGAGGCAAAAGTACAAGGCCATATAAAGCAGAGCCAGCTACAAGTCACCGACATAGTCATCGTCGTCCCTCCTCGCGTCCCGCTCCCGACGATAAAGATCCATCAAAGGAGCTGTCACTGATCCTCCAGCATACTTGCGACAACCACCTGGAACATAAAGCGAAGGAAGCAGAGGCCCCTGGCCAAACAGTAGATACCACTCGTCATAATCACGATCCGGGATCGTGAAACGAAAGCCAGGCTGGCCCACCAGAGCCTCAACTCTCTCATCAACTGGCATCCGAGCAGCTGGAGGAGGAGCAGAACAGGGGACCCGTGCCACCCCAGTGACTTGCCGAAGCAATCTCTCCCCCAAGTACCATTGGAAGGACTCAGCGTCAGAAAGCATAATACGGAGACATGAAGCATCGTATGCCTCCACACGCTGGGGTGTGTAGTAGAGAGGGAAACTAGCGTACGGCATCCGGGCAAACTGCAACAAATGAGGTTACCACGGTCAATTACAGTACGACATGCAGGTCGAAGACAAACAAGATACTTACATCCTCAACTGTCAGCCCGTCTATATCAGCACGCCAATTGTCCCCGGGAACTCGGGAGTTCCGCTGACGATTCTGTTGATGCCAGTACATGTGGCGATACTGAGAGGGTTCAATGTCATCTCGCATCCTCGGCGCAAGATGCGGAAAATGGTCATAAAAGAAGGTCTGGATAAAAGCACATTCAATGATCAGAGAGAGAAAGAAGGCAAATGGCTCCAAGGAGGATGAAAGAAGAGGTACCTCAACGACAGGCCAGAAGCCTGTGAAGGACCGGCTATGCCGGCAGGTCTTGTCCAGACCTTGAAAGAGACGGGTCAGGATGGCCCCATTCCAGTTATAGGGGTGATGAAGGTCCTCGACTAAACGAAGAAATTTGGGGTCAACTCTCTCATTCGCATGGCAAAAAAGAAAGGATCCAAAAGCATAAGTGATCATGGCCCGCGCCTTGTGGAGGGCCTCTCGCTTGGTGGTAGGAACGACGGAAGCAAAATTGTTGTAAAACCATCGCATCTTCACTTGATGGCCTTGGAATTCACCCTCAGGAGGGACGTCACCGACAAGCCGTAGCCAATCAGTGGAAGAGAGGGGAGCTAGAGAGCTAACTTGAGGGACAATTGCCCCATGAAACGGGAAACCTATCTGCATGTAAATATCCAAAGGGGTTATTCCCCACTCCCCACAAGGGAGCTGAAAGGTGTGGGTCTCATCCCGCCACCTCTCACAAAGGGCCGCAAGCATCATGCGGTTAGCGTCGTTATTATGGAAGCGCAGGGTGAGGAGGCCAACAAAAGGAGTACCATCTAGTACTCGCTCAAGCAAGGGCTGTGGCTCCTTCATCCAATTGTCCCAGCGATCCCTGGTACCTCGACCCTTGATAGCAGGAAGAGGTTGATGCTCCATAGATAGGGAACACATGTGGTCCCCTCGGTGGACAATGAAAGCAGGATCATCCTCGTCAACCACTCGGTGACCTCTGGTGCCATCCGCCATTGAATCCTACAAGCTTGGCAAGGTAAGTCCCTATCTCCTACCCATTAAAATCCAAATTATCATCCAAAAGACCCATTGAATTGGACTCATATCCAAATACAAATCTAAAGTCCAACTCCATGTGTCACTTAGGATGCGTGTTGAGCCCATTGGAAAAAGTAAGGCCCACCTTAAAGAAGGTTGCATGGCATGCCTTAGGCAAGAAAAGTCTATCATCCAAGAACACATTTTGGACAACACATGCACTCAAGTGCCATGAGATCAACAAAAGATGAGAATCCTACTTCACATGAGAAGTTCCTCTTCAAAATCCACATGTGGCCAAGGATGGACCCACTTTTATGCCAAGGTCATGATTCTCACTTAGGGTGTCTCCATCTTTTTACACATATGCATGGACAAGTGGGGGATAGAAAGGAAACGGGCCCCCAAGAGCAACCCAAATGCCTCATCTCAATGGATTGGAGAGAGCACATAGCCCACTTTGGAGAATATGAGAACCCATTCATGGGTTAACCATGGGCAACCTTATGTGCCTCATCTTGATGAAAGTTTTGACCATGAGAATACAACAAGGAGGTCTACCCACAAACATATGAATCAAAGAAGCTAAGGGTAGAAAGTTGATGCACATAGCCCACATGAAGAATCAAAGTTGAAAATGCCCATGAAAAGGCAAGTTTGGGCAACTTATGTGCACCAACTTGTTCACCAAAAAGGGAGACCATTTGAGCACAAAAGAGCATGGCTTGATGAGTCACCCAACCATCATGAAAATGGATAAGAATGGTACACATAGCCCACTTGAAGATCAAAATCCAAAATGTCCCAAGGCATGGGACAAAAATGGGTAACTTATGGGTATCATTCTTTCCCACAAATGGAAAGAAAAATCACTCATACTTGAGAATGATGGTGGATGACCCACCAAGTCCCCAAAGAAAAGATCAAGGACCCATGGTTGTATGGATAGCTCACTTGAGAATCATCCATTTGAGGTTGATAACATCTAAGGGAAACTCTTGAGAACCACATTCCTACCACAAGGAAAACCATTTGAACTTAGTAAGATTGTGGGAACAACTCACTCATGAGACTTATAGATGGTCAAGTAACTCAAGTCCTCCATCCATCAAGAGAGAAAGCATGAAAAGAAAAACCCCACATGAACAAAGTGTAGTGGGGCACACATGGTTCAAAGAAGTACCCAAGTTTCAATGAAGGCCCAAAAGCCCATCCACATGAAAAACTTCAAGGATCCCACTACACTTTGTACAAGGATGTACATCATAATCAAGAAATAGTGGAAGACTTGGGCTACTTGTCCATATAAGCCCAACTAGGAAAACTAGCCCATTTGAGATCCAAATGTAAAAGAGGCTAGTCACCTTGGTCCATACACATGTAAAGAAAGATGGGGTCACCCAAAGTGAGCCCCATGAGCCCAAAACTTGAGATGGGCCCTACCATGCCCATGGGCCCAAATCTTGAAAAGAAGATGGAAAAGAAAGGAGAGTTCCAAGGGAAATGACAAGAGAAAGAAAGTAAGAGGGAGCCCAAAATGAAGCATTGGGCCCATCAAATACACCAAGGGCCATGACTTCACTTTGAGCCCATTTGATACACATGAAAAGAGGCCCAACTCCCATGAAAAAGATAGAGTATTTTGCCATGCACACTTGATGACATGGCAAAATCACTCTTTACATGCACATGAAGGGAGTGAAAAAAAAAATGAAAAAGTAGAGAGCTTGCAATGTCTTTCTCCAAGCACCACCTTTGAAAGACTTGAGATCTAAGAAAAGATCAAGAATGCTTGGGCCCACCTTCACACCCCTTTGAATAGCCACATGAAAAAGAAAAAGGATCATGAGAAGAGACAATGAAGATGGAAAAGGACAAGAAAGAGAAAGGAAGTGGTCCATACCTTTACCACTCACCAAAGAAGGACCACCTTGCTGTCCCAAGACTTCTATAAGGCCCACCACTTGAGAGAAGCAAAAGGCCACTAAAGAAGAGAGAGAAAACTTGAAAAAGAGAGAGTATGAGAGAGAGAAGAGAGAGATTCCACGTTTGAGGGGGCAAGGGTGCCCCATGTTATATAGAAAAGGGGAGGGCACCCTTTTACCCAGCCTCCTGAAGATACCAGGAGGCACAGACCGGTCAGGCGGCCCATGGGAGGCCGTCCTAGCCTCCACCTAAGTGAGGTGACTTCTCACCTCCTCTCCTTGGGAAGAACTCCTCCTTGGGAAGGGTGGTTGCAAGTGAATCTTGTACCTCCATGTAAGATTGAAGTGATGGAAGAGAATGGTGAGAAAAAGGAAGAAATCTCACCAAAATCTCATCTCATGAGAAATGGGTGAAAAATTGGGATGATGATGTGGAAAAGTTCCATGGAATTTTCAAGAAAAGAAAAAGATTGACTTGGTCAAACAATGATCTCAACCATCCAAAGGTATGACCTGATGATCCGAACTATTCCAAAGAGAATTCCCGCAGTCTCCAACCTGGATTGTTGCTCTTTTGTACAGATTTTGGGTCCGAAGACCTTAAACTACGTCGGGATTCACATCCCGAGAGATTTTCAATAAAAGCCGGTATTGGTCTTGATTGCTCGAATCAAAATCCGACGACACCGGGTACTTTCAAAAACCACAAAAAATATATTTATGCATTTCCAACACTTACCTGTACAGTTTCAAGGTCCGAAGACCTTAAACTACGTCGGGATCAAGATCCCGAGGGATTTTCAATAAAAACCGGCATCAGTCTGGATTGTCCATCCGCTGACACCGGACATTTTTCCAAAAACAAAAAAACATATTTGCCCCTCTTTTGTACAGTTTCATGGTCCGAAGACCTTAAACTACACTGGGATTAATTTCTCGGGGGACCTTTCTCGCTTTCAACTAAAAACCGGCATCGGCCTCGACCGTTGGGATCATGGTTCGATAAACCCGGATCATTTCAAAAATACCAAAAATATTTTAAAGCTTTCCATAAAAACCAGTATCAATCTTGATCACCCGAGTTGAAATCTGGAACCTTTTCAAAACAAAAAAAATATAGATACAATATAAAATAAAAAGTTTTCACCACTAGTTTCAAACGCACCAATTTATCCCCAGCGGTCCGAAGACCTTAAACTACACTGGGATTAACTTCTCGGGGGCTTTCTTTCCTAACCTGTTCCGGACATGGCTGACACTTGATCGTACGGGTGTCTGGAATCTTTTAAACAGGTAAGGGCTGAGGCGGGCAGAACTCCGCAACCCTGTTCGTGTTGAACGCACCGTGATGGACAACCTTGATTTGGAAGTCGCTGTTGAATCTAACGGATGTTCCCTGTTCCTAGAACTCATGAAGGGGATTAAGGCTGTTGGGAGGTGGAGCGCACCCTCACGGAATTGTGAGCAACGTAAGGTCCCAAACTGGATTGACTAAGGGAAATGTGAGGATGTGGCTCATTTTGTGGCCGAAGGAGTCCGTCGGACGATACGTGGTCTATGTGCATTGCACATGAGGAACAGGCAACTTTGTGGGTGTGTTGACTAAAAACCCTCAAAATCTCCTCATCCGAAGATGTAAAACTACGGCACTTAATTGTGTGAGACTCGTCTTGCTCGCTGACGTAAAATGGATCGGGTGCCTTACCAGCAGTAGAAGCTGGAAATGGATGAAAATTCTATACTTTTCCCTGCATTTCATAAAAATCACAAAAATACAAAAACATTGCAAAATCACCTTTTCAAAAATCACAAAAAATATTTCCCTTGCTTTCAACAAAATATTTTCAAAAAATCACAAAAAATATTTCCCTTGCTTTCAACAAAATATTTTCAAAAATCACAAAATATTTCCCTTGCTTTCAACAAAATATTTTCAAAAATCACAAAATATTTCCCTTGCTTTCAATCAGAATATTTCGAAAATCACAAAATATTTCCTGTGTTTTCAATAAACTGATCTCTACCCTGACCGCTCAGGTAAAGATTCGGATCCACATATTTACAAAAAAATCACAAAAATTAGCATCCCCAGCACTACAATTCAGGAGTCTTGAACTCCACTCACTTCACAGTATGGGATGACGGATCCAATCGCCCGCAAATTGGAATCTTGACCAAAACGGGCAACCAAACACCATCTCAATCACATGTATGCCCAGAAGAACATCTTAAAGTTGAATAATATCCTCGTACATTCTCATTAGGAAAGAAACAGCATCTTGGGACGATGGACCTGATCGACCACGGGTCGGGATCTTGACCAACCCGCTGACCAAACCTCCGTATCAAAAAGAAAAATCCCCAAGGGAGTACAACCCTGCAAGCAATAAGCTCAAAATTCTCTGCATCTCCAGCAAAAGCAAAATCATCAAACTGAAAGAGAATGAGCCAAGCCATGCATTCATCATGCATCTTCATGCATCAGCATCCATTGCATCAATCATCATGTTTTCCTGCTTTCAAAATAAAAGTCGGTTAGCCAAAGACCCCACAGGCATCCCTAGTGGAGGCACATGCAAACCAGATTTTCATTTCAAAAAGACAAAAAAATATTTCTATTCGCAAATAAAAACCCCACGAAGTATCACTCCCCAAAGTGGGTATCTTTTCAAAAATCCAAAAATATTTTTCCAGTAGAGCGTTCTGCCTCCAACACTAGGAGATCTTCCATATCTCTGGGTAGGAGCCAACGCAAAAATCAAATAAGATCCGATGTCTCGCGGTTTCCCCGGAGACCATCGGATCCAATGCACTCAAAGTACGATCGAACTGAACTCCAGTGTCAGTGCGGTCGTGCCACATGCCAAGATACAAAAAAGATGAAAGCCAAAAGGCTCGGTCACAGAAACCATTTGAACAGGTGGAAACGATGAATTGTAACCCAAGTATCAAAATCAGCAGATTGGGTGGAAAGAGTTCACCAGCACATACCTAGGCGTGGATGCCTGAAGTACCTTGACTGAGTCCAAGTCGGCGTAGTAGAATCCCGTAAGACTATCTGACGCAGGGCGTCTAACCACTTTGACAGTCAAGCGAAACAAGTACTCCTGGAGTGATCTGGGAAAACATCAAACATCATACAATCAGTCTCAGGGTCAGCATCCTCGTAAGACTAGCGGACGCAGAGGCTCTGCTGTACCTTTCCGATGTTAGTACCGATCGGGAATGGAAGGGTTGCGATTGGGTACCCAGGTTGCAGCAAACTGCAGGGACAATCGCAACGTTTTCTCCAAACTCTCGCGGTATGTGCGAGTTATCAATTTCCAGACAATCAATTGACTCAGATACAAAGGACAACAAAGACTCCAGACCACAATCAAGGAAAGAATGAATTGCAAACCAAGCATCGAAGCCAGCAGATCGGGTGGAAAAAGCCCACCCGCACATACCTAGGCGTGGATGCCTGAAGTACCTTGACTGAGTCCAAGTCGGCGTAGTAGAATCCCGTAAGACTATCTGACGCAGGGCGTCTAACCACTTTGACAGTCAAGCGAAACAAGTACTCCTGGAGTGATCTGGGAAAACATCAAACATCATACAATCAGTCTCAGGGTCAGCATCCTCGTAAGACTGTCGACGCAGAGGCTCTGCTGTACCTTTCCGATGTTAGTACCGATCGGGAATGGAAGGGTTGCGATTGGGTACCCAGGTTGCAGCAAACTGCAGGGACAATCGCAACGTTTTCTCCAAACTTCCGCGGTATGTGCGAGTGATCGGTTTCCAAACGATCAACTGACACAGATGCAAAAGCAAGCAAAGATTTCAGACCATGATCTATGAATGACCGGGTCAGAAGTGGGGTGTCCACTCGCTTTGGCATTCGGTTGCACGCAACCTCTGCCAAAGAGGGGCATCTGTAGACACCCCACCTTCGGCTACACTGTTGGTAGAGATAGCTGGATGAATGGAGGACCATACCCCCAAATCCCAAGTTCAAACTCAGCCAAACTCACCCTTGTAAGCCCCATTCCATAGCCCAGATCAAGCCTGAACCCAGTCCACCCAATCTTAAACATCAGCCTGAAAACCCCCCCATAAAAAAGGCCAGTCAAAAAATCCTTAAAAAGTCAAAATTACTGAGTTAACCCGCTGAGTCAACCCGTCGAGTCAACCCGTCGAGTCAAAACACCGAGTCAACCCGTCGAGTCAAACCACCGAGTCGACCCGCTGAGTCAACTCACTGAGTCGACCAACGAGTCCAGCAGCAGCCCCGAGGGAGCGACCGTACTCGCTGGAAACAGAGGAGCGGCCGTACGGGCGGCCCATGGCAGGCCGCCCGGACAAAATTACGAGAGCTGCCACTCTCCGCTGCTATAAATACCCCTAGCCTCTTCTCATAACAACATCCCTCCAAGTCCATTTCAGCCCGAGAGCTCTGAGTCCACCTCTCCACCCTTTAGCCCATTTTTCCACCAAGGAGAGCCCGAGTGAGGAGAGCCTAGCCCTGGTCCAGCCCAGCCTGACCACTGGTCCAAGCCTCCCAAGTCACCCAAGTCTTGATCCAGCCACTCGAAGCCAATCCTTGCGATACCTCCGTCCATCCAGCTATCATTTTTCCAGCATCATCTCATTTGCATCTAGCATAAGTGCAACATTTACTTTTCTTCCAACCCCCCTGCTTCACTACAAGCACATTGATTATTCAAGCACACCGCATATGTCTTAAATTAAGCACCTGTCAGTTCGAGCGTATGCTCTGGGCTTGCCCGTTGTTGGAACCTGCCCATCAGAAACTCTTACTGTTCAGACCTGCATTCACGTACATATCACTATAAGCACTTTGAATATTCAAGCACACAGCATGCATCATCTCGCATAAAGCACCTGTCAGTTCGAGTGTACGCTCTGGGCTTGCCCGTTGTTGGAACCTGCCCATCAGAAACTCTTACTGTTCAGACCCGCATTCATGCATCATGTCATCCATGAGAATATACGAGGATTAAACTAGACTTTCAAGTATCCGATCGATTCTGTGAAGTAGAGACCGTACTTTGGTACGGGCAATGCGTGGGGTGCTTAACCTCTTCCCACCCTGTAACCGTGATCCCTTACCTTGAATCTCTGACCGCAGATCAATAGGAGTCATTTTAGAGGAAGGAATCTTCGGATTCCCTTCTCTAACGTTTCTACGGGGTCTAGCCGACTGTAGATTCGAAGTAATTGGCTAGTGGCGACTCTGGTCTTATATAAATTCACTTAAACACATCCAGCTCAACACGACAACCAAACGAAGCCCTCGAGAACGAGGCAAACCAGTGGCACAAACGGCGATTTCGCACTCACGCATCCTCATCTCCTTCTTTTCCGAAAGGAAATGGGAAGGGAGAAGAACGTCGTGTGGGAGCGCGGAAAAATCGGCGAGGGTCCACAATAGGACACTTACTATTTTTGGCCAAAAACCATGAAGTTTAATAGGTATAGAGGTCGTTTATGAATTCTAAGTTTGAGTTTTAGGGTGTTCGAGAAAGCCGGTTAAGTAGTTACAAAAGCCTTATGGATTCAAGGTAGTTATCCTATGAAGAAGACAGTGATCATCCTCACACATCTATGCCTATGCCTGCATCAACTGGAATTAAGGCAATTTCAAATCAGATGTATATTGGCTAGTGACCCTGCCACTAGCCAATGGCTAGTGATGGGTGCTTTGTGGGCTCCACCATAATATATTTGTTTCATTCATGCCATTTACCCTTTTTTTTTTTTCATGTCATTTTATAGTATGAGCCCAAAAATGAGGTAGATCAAAATCTCGGATGGACCACACCACAGGAAACAGTAGTGATTGAATGTCCACCATTAAAAACCTTTTCCCCTTCATCTAGGTCCGTCTGACCTAATCAATAGGTTAGATGTCAAATAAACATTACAGTGGGCCCTATGAGGTATTTAATGGTGGATATTCAATCACTATTGTTTTCTTGTGGTGTGGTCTGCTTGAGATTTGGATCTACCTAATTTTGGAATCAAGCTTTAAAATGGTATGGAAAAATAGATGAATGGAGTCAATGAAACACATACATCATCGCCCATAGAGCACTGGCTAGTGTCAGCATCACCAGCAAAACTACATCCTTTCAAATCGTTAACTGTGTTTGTTATGAATGCATTGGAATCCAAACTTTCTGTTGGGAGCTTACATTTGGAATGCATTGGAATTATTTACAAGACCTGATTTTAATTAATTAAATCAGTTTCAATATCCAGATTTAATATACATACATAACATTCAATGGAATGATTTTAATAAGCCCATTGAAATGTTTAAAATTGAGGAAATTTCAAGCACCTTTAGGTGGGTCACAAACATAAGGATCACAAATGAGAGGCTCGCTGATGTTTTTTAATTGTCCATTAGGTGGCCAAAGTTTGGATGGTTGGAATCATTCTATTGATATGATTAATGTCAAAGCGGATCGTTGGATTGTAGTTTTTGGGTATCATCAACGATTCAACGTCCCACATGTATGGTGTAACTCTCCTCTCTTGAAAAAAAAATCCTTTGGAATTTTACCAAATTAGCAAAAAGATGATATTCCAAATCACTAATAATTGTATATTCCAGATGAGTCAGGATCCTCTGTTGGCTTCCAAGCAAGAAACCCCTGCTTGGAGCCTTTTCATTGGTCCACATCACACTGCATGATGTCATGTGACCAGGTTGCATTGAGGTATGACCAGGTTGCATTGAGGATGTGACAGGGTTGCAAACTTATGTGATGATGTGGACCAATGAAAAGGCTCCAAGCAAGGATTTCCTGCTTGGAAGCCAACAGAGGATCCTGAATCATTCCAAATACCTTCCATTTCATTTATCTCCATATAGTTGGTTGCCAAATGCAAAAGTACGCTTGTAAATGGTTGGGTTTGGGGGCAAATTTCACTAAAACTAGACTTGCCTATTTACCAAATGGGCCAGGGTCCAAATTTTAGACCTATATCCTATTTACTAAATGGGTGACTTTGAGTCGGGTCTAATTAGCCAATCCCGTCATACCTGTTTATAAATGAGTCTAGGTTTACTAGAGAGAGATCCACCTAGACTCATTTATAAATGAGTTGGGTCTAATGGGTTCAGGTCTGGATTTGCTATGTAAGCATTTTTGTCGGTTTAAAACTGGGTATGGATGGACCGGACCTGGATGGGTCCTTACAATATAGACCAAGCCCATAGGGTCACACCTAATATAAAGGAAATCATGCTTAGCAACTGGGTCTGTTCTTGCACCCCGACTTGTATCATTTTACAAACAGTTCCAGCTGCATATCCCATTGGTTCTGCTAACCCATTTACAGCCCTATGCAGAAAAGATGACCGTTGAATTTTATCTACTCCCTAAGTAATCTCACATCTAAGCTGCCAAACGACCTCTTATTGATAATGGACGGTGGGCCACATTCAATATATAGTCCAAAATCTGATTGCCGTGATTTTGGGTTTTTACCTTAGGGCTTATTCGGATTCGGTGAAATGGTAGGAAAGGAAACAAGGTTTCTCGATATTGAGTCACGTGTGCCCACTCGGCGGGATTGGATTAGGTGTTGTTACCTTTGGTCCTTTAACGTAGGCCTACCTTGATGATTTGGCATATATCCATACCGTCCATCCGTTTTTCCAAGTCCATTAGGACGGATCCCAAAAAATTAAGCAGATATAATTCTAAGGTGGATAACACCACAGGGAAACAGTGGCCATTGAACTCACACCATTAAAAAAAACTTCCTAAGGTCCACCATAATGTTTTGCCATCTAACCCTTTGATAAGATCAACCAGACCTGGATGGAGGGAAAATACAAATATCGGCTTGGATCCGAAACCTCCGTAGCTCTCAAAAAGTATTTAATGGTCATTCACCACTGCTTCCAGTGGTATGGTCCACTTGAGATTTGGATCTGCTTAAGGTTTGGGATCACACCCTAAAATGATCTTTTAAAACGGATGGACGGCGTGGATATACAACACATTCATCAAGGTGGGCCCCACACGGTAAGGATAACACCTAATCCACTTCCCAACTCGGCACACTCACGTCATCTGGGCCGTTCAGCTGGTGTGCATCACTGACATTCACTTGCTCAAATGCAGTCCGTTACAATCGCCAGGTGGTGCATGTTTGCATGCATGGTTGATTAAAAACGAAAGATCTTTGGGCTATGAGACGTGTGATAAAAGTATTAATAATATTAAGTGGAAAATGTTGCCAACGAAAGTGGCTGTAGTTTAGTGGTAAGAATTCTACGTTGTGGCCGTAGAGACCTGGGCTCGAATCCCAGCAGCCACAGTTTTTTTTTTTTTTTTGTGTGGCTGGGATCTCTTTTCAACCGTCCATTTGCAATAACTGATCGACTATTCGCTGCATCTCTCTCATTCATCTGCTCGCGGGCTAACGATTGAAGGGTCAGGATCCAGAGTGGGTGGACCACATCAAAACTATTCCAGGCCTGAAGATCCTGGCCATGAGCTACAGCATTCCATCTATTTGCAGTCTAGTCCTCGAATAATTACCGTTGTTCATTTGGGTACAATGGGACACGGCCCATCCATAGTGGGCCCACTGCATCAACGGTCTGGATAACCAAATGTGGGCCCCACCTGTACAAAGTGGAGACGAGGAACACTATCAAAGGGGGTTTATGGGGTACGTGCTTTCCACGTGACCCATCAGACCAACAGCAAGGATGTCAGCGAGCCTGGCTGGGGTTCGTTGAGGCCTGAGTCTTTTCTAAACTAGTGAGACCACAGGCCATGGCTACAAAGTGGGTTGACCCGACCTATCCAAGCCCGACCACCGGATTTTAATCTTGTTTGGGCTGTTGGGCCGGCCGTTAGGGTCCGGAGCCCGATTCACAAACCTATGGGATGGGATGGGATGGGATGGGCCACTTGCTTGCTCGATTGGCTAGTGAAATCTGATGGCCCACCATGGACAGGCCATGGTTATGAATTTTCCATTATAGGAAAATCCTAATGTGGTTGAAAATGGACGGTCAGTAAAATGATTAGAGGGTGGGAAGCCCCTGATCATGTGGTTGCAGAGAGAGTACCTATATTTAGGGGGTGGCAACCCCTTGATCATGTGGGGCCCACCTTATCAATGGATGGATCAGGAATATTATCCACCAGAAACAGAATTTGATAGCAATTTCTTAGCTTGTTGATTCGGCCCTTTTCTTGTTCTATTCTGAGTTGAGTTGGAACTCGCCAGAGTCAGGTGGTGACTCGTCCGGGTCAAGCATATATTGAGTAGGGCTGTCCGTAGGTTTCTTAGATGTCCAAGTCAACTTTATATTTAAATCTAATTAAAACTAGAATGAATAGATAAAAAAGCCAAGAGAGTGAGGGCATTATTCCACCTATTCGTGCATGGGAGGGTGTTCACATATACATACCATCCAACCTATCTTACAAGGTCTGACTCACCATAAAAAGTAGCCCACTTTGGTGCATTCATCGTGTATAGCATGTGACCCATCGGACACAGCAATCCCTTCAAGAAAAGTAAACCTACCTTAGTGTGTGCATTGTGCATATTATCTAACCCATTCAACAAGGTTGGCCTATAGTGAAAACTAGGACCACATTCGTGTGTGCATGTACACACCATACAACCGACTCAACGGGTTGACCCACCAAGAAATTAACTCTCTGAACTTCAACAAATCCAACCATAATACGGGTCACATATATGGTTCATTGTTTTACTGGAGTAAGTGAGGGCTACTTTTCATTTTGACCCAATAACAATGTGGGCCACACATACAATGACATCTTTTGTTTTTTTTAATTTGAAATCATAAATGATTATCTTACACCCCATAGATTCCCCACACCAGTGAATGGGTTGGGCATTTAGAATGCTTATTTTAAGCCCAACATGGACGTGGGCATGGCATGGGTGTAGTATCTATTGATGGATATGGGTTCCTGGCACCTGGATGCGGGTCATTGCCACCCCTTGGACTCAGGCACTGAACTGGATCGTCCGAGTCTGAGTTGACTCGGAGGAGTCGGCATGGATCACATCAATTTTCATCCAGGGTAGGGTCGGTGCCCGATCATTTGCTGGGATGGATCGGTTCTCGTGCTGAGTAAGTTCTTTTGGGCTCACCGTGAATGTATGTGGTTTATCCACGCCGTCCATCCGTTTTTTCAGATCATTTTAGGGATTGAAGCTAAAATTGAAGCATATCCAAAGATAAATTGAACCACACCACACTTCCATTATTGAAACCTTCCTAGGGCTCCCATTGATGTTCATTTGTCATCCAACCTGTTCATAAGATCACACAGACATGGATGAAGGGAAAACAAAAATATCAGCTTGATCCAAAACTTCTGTGGCCCTTAAGAAATTTTCAACGGTAAACGTTCAATTCACACTGTTTCCTTTGGTGTGGTCCACTTGAGCTTTGGATATTCTTCACTTTTGAGATCAAGCCCTAAAATTATCTGGTAAAATGGACGGACAGAGTGGATAGAATGCATAAATCACGGTGGGCCCCACAGAGTTTACTCACTATGCAATCGCTTCATACTGGGATTGGATTTTTTACCTCCTCTTTAGTCCCACGGGCTTAGCCCACAGCCCTTCTAGTATTGAGCAGTCTCGGGCCCAATCTGGCCTACCTTATTTCTGGCCCATTGGTGATTGATAAATACGGTTGAAAATAAGCTGGGCCTGGGCCAGGCAATATCAATATTTCACTAGGACCTTGTAAAACTGACGGTCCTGATTGTTCACTGAAGAAAAAGTGAAGCCGTGAATATGGAGTGTCTTCTCTCTCGGAGCCCATCATATCAACGGTTTTGATCACCAAACAACGGACCCAAGTCTGACAAACGAAACTCCCAACAGGGGCTCAATAGCCCATCTTCCTGCCAACTAACCACATAGGCGCGAAGTCTTAAAGATCCACTTAGTGCAGTCGCGCGCGTGCTTTATTTTTTGGCCAATTGCTTATAAACGTGCCAAAATTTTTACACGTATGAGGAATCTATGCTGATCTCCGAGTGGACCAAAGCATATAAATGCCTATCCCATAAAACGAGGCCCATCTGATCATCAAGCGGTCTAAATACTTGCCGGGAAAAAAAATGAACGGTTAGAAGAAATTGACCATCAGTCCGCATCCAACAGAAAAGCTTAGCCCAGCAGATGAGTAGACCAACCTGATTCTTCCTTCAAAGAATCTACATAGTGGGGCCAATATGATCGGATTGAGTATTTCACACGTACGATAGCTTGGCATGTGGAAGCTACATGTACCTGGAAATGCTCCTCGCGCGAGTGCACTTCGCATCTCGAAACGGCGTTGGTTTAGGTGCGGCCGCGGCTGCACTTAAGACTGTACGACCCTTACTGTGGAGCTCAACTTGATGTATTTATTCTACATCCACACCGTCCATTCATTTTTAAAAGAACATTTTAGGTCATAATACTAAAAATTAAGAAAATAAAAACCTTATATGGACCATTATTTTAGTAAAAACTTTCAATTGAACATTTAACCATTAAAAACTTCCTAGGGCCCAAAATATTTTTTTTTCCATCCAATATTTTGATAAGGTCATATAAATCTGGATGAAGTGAAAAAACAAATATCAGCTTGTTACAGAACTTTTATGGCCTACAATAAGTTTTTAATTGTCAATCACCAGTGTTTCTTATGGTGTGGTCTACATGAGAATTAAATCTATTTAAAGTTTTGGATCATATTCTAAAATAATTATAAAAATGGATCGACGGAGTGGATATAGAATAAATATAACAAGGTGGTCCACGCGATAAGGGTCGCACCGTCTTGGGTGAGTCCGGGTCCGCACCTAATCCACTCCGACTCAAACCTGAGCGAGCGAGCGAGCCACCCTTCTCCCTTTTCCCGCCAAAAAACACCTCATTCCCGCCCCAAATCTCCCGCCATATACCACATCTCTCTCTCCAACCTTTCCTCCCTCCGTCCCCCTTCTCTCTGCAGCAGATCTCTCTCTCTCTCTCTCTCTCTCCAGCAGAAATGAAAGATCTTGACTTCGCTGCGGACAAAGGTAAGCCGTCCATCTCATCTCATCCGACGGTCTTCCTCTCTCCCTATCTCTTTGATGAAATTGAAGACCACACTTTTTCAATCTTGCAGTCCTGGCCAAAGACTTCCTTTCCAACTTCGCTGATGCGAACGGCGAAGCCAAATACCTCAACATTCTCGTAAGTTCCATTTCCTCCAGAAAAAACCCTAACCCTAATCCCTTCCATTCTCTAACTCTCTCTCGTTAATCTCAGCAAGATGTCGCCAATCGCAAGATCCGAGCCGTCCAGATTGATCTTGACGATCTCTTCAATGTAAATCCCTAAGGCTACTTATTTGCTTTTTTCCTTCTGCATCTTTGAGTTTTCTTTTGAAAATCTAGATTTCCTGCAGTACAAGGATCTCGATGAGGAGTTCCTGCAAAGGGTTACGGAAAATACCCGCCGATATCTGGGTATTTTCGCGGACGCCATGGATGAACTCCTGCCAGAGCCCACAGAGGCGTTTCCAGTGGACGAGGACCATGACATTCTGATGACGCAGAGGTCGGAGGAAGGGACAGAGAACGCGGACGGTTCTGATCCGTTTCAGAAGATGCCTCCGGAGATTAAGCGGTTCTTGTATGTAAAACATAAGAAATCTTCTTAATAAAAGCTCATCATTTTTTTCATGACCATGCGTTCATCCCCACCGCTTCGGCTGCATTTGGATGCGCAACTGAACTGAATTGCGAACATTCAGCTTAATCAAGAGCGAGTGATAAAAATTAGTGATGTTACTTCATGTTGTAATGATGGAAGTAGCTCCCTAATTGCAATTATCCAACTCAAAAGTAATGTGATTGCATTAGAGCTCTGTCTCTCTGTATGAAGAGGCCGGATCCACTACACAGCTTTGTAGCATAAGCTTAACCTACAAAGTGATATGTGGAGCCCGCTGTGATGCTTTTGTGACATCCAATCCATTCGTCATTTGCACCCCTTAATGTTCTCCTTGGTAGCAAAAAATAAGGCTGATCCATAGCTCAGGTGGGACCACACCACAGGGATCGATTGGGATTGGGGCACCCATCATTAAAAACCTTCCAGGTTGTTTGTAGGACCTACTGTTTTTTTTATATGCCATCCAATTCAGAAGATGCTCGTGAATTGGTAAGCTGGGCTCAAACCTGAGACCTCAGTGTTGAAGCCTACCCTGTCTACAATCGAGCTGCAGGCTCGAACCCATGGACACCCCCAAAATAGTCCATTCCAAAACTCAGGTGGGCCGCCAAATGTGATTTTAAGAGGTTTTAGGAATGGCTTTACATGTTAATGCCCATCTAAGTTTTGTTTTTAATTTTAGTGAGCCAAGGAGAATATGAGGGGGCGCATGTGATGGCCGGATTGGATGCCATGAAAATATCGTGGTGGGCCCTGCACGTCAATTTGTAGGTAAAGCTTACTCTACAAAGCTTTGTAGTGGATCCAGCCTCCAGTATGAATGCAAGGAAACTATAAATTAGTTTTTTCATCTATTCCAGGCTACTTTGATAGTCCCTACAAACACATCCTTATCTCTTGCTTTTTCTGTCACTCATCAACCTTTTTATTGACATTGTGAGAAGTAAATTTATGTGGTTGAGTTTCTGATTCATGTCAAAGCAATTATATGCGCGATTATGTTTGGATATATCCAACATTGGATGCTCTTTTTCTCTGAATTGCAAATTCCTTCGCTTTGAAAAGCCTCATTTTTGGTTTGCAGTGAGGTCTATATAAAGGCATTTTCCAAAGGAACACAATTTACCATACGAGAGGTTAAAGCTTCCTATATTGGTCAGCTTGTGAAGATTTCCGGCATCATAACACGTTGTTCCGATGTTAAGCCCTTGATGCAGGTTGCTGTCTACACATGTGAAGAGTGTGGGTTTGAAATTTACCAGGTAATACAATACATTGTCTATCCCCCCACTTGCACACACAAACACACTAACTGGCCTTTATCTGAATTATGCATGCAACTAGATCACATCATTTGGAAATTCAGTTGAACCTTGCCAAGATATTGAGTCATAAAAACACATTGAGAATCCTCTTCTTTGGTATTTGGTGAAAAGGTCAATTGTTGTTTGTTTGTTTGTTTGTTTTTTTTTTTTTTGAAATCCTTTTGGTTGTCCCCTGTGTGGAGTTGTAGTTGTTCATTCATATTGGTTTCTATGTTTGTGTTGGTAAAGCCGGTTATGTCCTTTTCTCTTTCTTACTAAATCTTCACCATCCATCAAAAAGAAATTACGGTTGTCTCATGCAACTAATTGCTAATGTCACATGATCCTCCTTGCCTTTGGCTGCCTAAATATCTTATTAGGACCCCAAGTAACTTCACCATTTTCATTTCTCTCAAGTGTATGATTGCTCAAGCTTTTTGGCTGTCCCCATTTCTCCTCTCGACCAAAAAATAATTTGCATTTATTTTTGTAACAATCATTTTTATTTTATGGGAAAATCAGGAAGTAACTGCTCGTGTGTTCATGCCCCTGTTTGAGTGCCCATCTGCTCGCTGCAAGATAAACAAGGCAAAGGGAAACCTCATCCTTCAGCTCAGAGCTTCGAAGTTTTTAAAGTTTCAAGAGGTAAACTCTTCTTTAGTTATTTTAGAGCTTTGATGTTTATCATAACTTACACAAATAAAAAAATGTTCTTAATATGAAGACAACTCCGAGAACAATTTAGAATGGCTTTAATTCCCTTCAAGTAACAGGCTGCCTGCGTACCTGTTCATTTTTCCCCAAGCACAAGATAGTGAAATATGGTCAGTATACATTAGTTTTCCAAAATACTAGAATTTCTACAACTAGCAAATCATTCATACTCATATTTCTCCTCTAGCTAGGCTCCTTTGGTGCGTCATGAGATACTCCAGTGGCCAATGGCTTGGATTTCAGCCACTTGCTATTGTCAAGTGGGCGGCAAACAGTTGCACTAGAAATATTTTACAAAAAAAAACTGATTTTTTGTTTTTGTTTTTTGTTCCAGTAATGTTAGAAGACAACAATAATAGGTATACAATTCCATCATCATCATCTAAGCTGACGCAAGGGGGGATATGGTGAGGTCGATCACCGTCTTCCTCTACCTTAAATCCATAAGGCTCCCTGGACTCCTCACCAAGGCTTCCTTGAATCCACGAGACAAAATCTCGAATCCACGAGAAGAAAGAGAAAAAAGTCTGAAATTTTATTGATAATATGAGAGATTACATTAAAAAATGAATTTAACAACCTTATATATCCCTAAACAAACCCTAATTCATATTTACTAAAAATAGCAAGTTTTCCAAAATAGAAAGTTACTAAAAATAGTAAAATCCTAATTAAAGAATACTACTAAGTAGAGTCTTTTTAGAACTCATTATTCAGAATTACTAAAAATCATTTAGTAAAAAGAAAGAAACACAAAAAATAGTAGTTTTCCCTAAAATCTCGTTTTTCTGTTGTAACCGCACGGTTTTTGGCGAAATGGACGGACAAGACCCACTTTAGTGGGTCAGGTCACCACAAAACATAATTTAAATAGGAATCCATATGTTGTGCGTCCCATAACTTCTCTCGGATCAAAAGTTATGGCTGATTTACGGTCCACCTTCTTTTGGTCCATCCATGTGAAGAATGTGCTTGAACCTTGTCCTTCATCAAGGGGTCCCTGTTCTACATAATAAGTTGTATTCCAACTGATTGGGATTGCTTACATGAATCCTATTATGCCATTCCACTCTAGCGAAGTTATTTAAGTTTGATGGCGGCTGCCAATGATCCAAGCCTCCTACTTTATCTGAACTTAGGATTGGTAATGAGAGCACAAAACTCCTACAGGCATTATGTAATAAACCATCACATTGGTTGATTACAATGAATGAGTTTGATGTACAATTCCATGGCATGGATTATTGTGCTCATGTTTGTGAAATCATTAGATAGCACGTTCGGAAAGAGACCAAGAATCTTGCAGAGGAATAATGGAAAATTTCTAGCTTATCATTTCATGCATTCACAATAAGGTTCATTGCCATGAAGTTCACTGTAAACCCACACGAATTTGATTTAATCCACAAGCTAGCTAGTTGAGTGTTTTTCACTGGCAATTCAAAAAACAGTGAGCCATGTAGATGGAACTGAAGTGAACACTTAACAACATGATGCAATGAGCACTTGAGCTAGGTCAATCTCTACCGTCGATTTTCACATGACCTACAATCAAACCATTCAATAGCCTAGGTTTTCGAGGAATCACATGTGGATCGTTATTTTTTACCTTGAGGATCATGATTGTGATCTTGTGAAGAGTGGGCCAGAAAACGTAGGTCCCCTATGGAGAGTCTTCTACCTTGAGTGACTCCCACATTAGGTTCCCTTTTAGAGTGGTTTTCTCTTGCTTTTTAGTTATTTAGATACAGTTAAATTATAATTACTTTTTATTACTTTTCTTGCCACCCACTTTGGGGTATTAAACAATGTCGAAATGACATGAAATTGGTTCCACCTCTTGAAAGCCTCTTAAGTCTTAAGTTAGCTTTCAAATGAGTCCAGGACCATGTGGTTTGGATACCAGATGAGCAAGTTATGACTGATTTTCTGAAGATGTATGTGGTTATTATGGAAATAAATGGTGTTTTTGCCATTTTTAATATTTTGTTGAAATAATGGTTAAGCTTAGAAGCAAGATGTCCCATAGCAGTAGCCATTGTTGTTGCTGTTATGATACAGGCCATAATGGCCATTAAAAAAAAAAAAAATTCCGCTTCAGAACTGTTATGGGGCCGTCATGGACTATTGCAGGCCATTACAGGCTGTTCCGGTTTTTTTTTTTTTTTGTTACGGTTGTTTCGGCCCCATAACACGTAATGGTTCCTACCATTACCTATTATGCAACGGATGTTACGTAACCGTTTTGGCATGCCATGATTAGAAGTTAGGAGGTTGAATGAAGGGTACAGAATGATTGGACTTTGGAGCTTAAACTTAGCATTGATTGTAATAGGTTTCTTAATTATTTTTGCTTATAATTTAAGAATTCTCTATGAAGAGGGATAGTTATTGATTTATGAGGAAAAAATTAGTTTTTACTTTTATGTGTTTGTGAGATTGAGATTCTCCTGCAAGGTTTTTGGTTTCCCGTTTCTGAGTTGCTATCAACGTGCTGAAATCCAGCTCGATCAACGTGATTCGTTGCCCGAATCACTGGTATCGGTTTATCTATCGTCGACTTGATGCCATATCCCTAATGCCGCACATGTCATTTAATTGTTTTCACAATACTATAGTGATTTCTTTTTTCTTGAGCAATGATTCTATTAATTGATTTTGTTGCAGGCAAAGATCCAAGAATTATCAGAACATGTTCCAAAAGGCCACATTCCACGGACAATGACTGTTCATCTGAGAGGAGAACTCACTAGGAAGGTGGATTCATGCTTATATGGTTGTTTTTTTTACCAAAATGTTTTTTTCTTTTCTTTTCAAGGAAAATTATTTGAAGTTACTCATGAGTTAACTCATCAGAAGCATGGTGAACAGGCTATATTGATTGCGCTGGCATTGAAAAAAGTTACTCTCCTAATTAGGCCTTGCAAATGGGCAGGCCTGGGGTCGGTTTAGGCTTGGAATTTGAACTGGTTGGGCTGGGCCTATTCAAAATACTAGTTTTGCTAGCCCAGGCCTGACCCATTGCTAGTTTTTCCTTCTGGTAGTTTGCATTGAAAATGTTAAAGAGCCTCAAGATTTTATTATGTTCTAGAATGAAAAATGTGCATTATTGTAAGCCAATCATTGTTAGATGCAATTTAAAAGAGTTACCTCCAAGTATTTCCTTTTGTTTCTTTGCATTGAAGACTGTTAAATTATTTCATGATTTCATTATGTACTTGAATGACCAATGTGTATTTTTGTAGACCTGATCAATGTTAGATTGGAATTGTGACAACTGGTATACATCATAATCTGTTACCTTTTCTTCTGCCAAAAGTGTCATATCTTTCATCAATTTGGCCATGGAAATATATAAGCAATGAGCTATGAGTCCTAGTTCAAACTGCACAATCTATTTATTCAGATGTTTGGCCTTTCTATTTCCAACTTGGGAGGTTTCAATTTTTTTTCCCCTTATTTATTCAAGTAACTACATTTACTTTTTTAACTTCTAATATTTCGTTTCTTGAGTTTGATCAGGTTGCCCCAGGTGATGTTGTTGAGTTATCAGGGATTTTTCTCCCTATTCCTTACACGGGATTCAGAGCAATGCGTGCAGGCTTGGTTGCAGATACATTCTTAGAGGCCATGTCAGGTTAACCACTTCAAGAAAAAATATGAGGAGTACGTCATGCATCCATTGCCCAATTGCAAAAGTGCCTTCTACATTCAAACATGATGCATGCTATGCTAACTTTACCACAACAACCAACATCATCCATTTCTCATCTTTCTATGAAAAATAAGGCATGGGATAAAGAAGTTTTCTATATAAGCTGTTATTTTGATGATCATCATTGAAACAATCAAAATCCTGAAGTTATCTGTAAATGCTAGTAGGTGGATTGCTTAATTATCAACAAAGGGAGTGATTAGTAATTTTTATTTAATTATTAACACCTTGAAATTAGTGGAAAACAAAATCTCATCATCTGTTATTGGGATTCTGTAAGCTTTCAACAGTCAAGGTGGCTTTTGGCGATTTTTGTTGGACAATGTCTGATTTCTTTATTTTGTCACTTTTAATACTTTCACCAACAGATGGTATAGTCTACTAGTTTATGTAATCAATAAATGATTATAATTTTTTTTTGAAGAGCAATAAATGAATATAAATGTTCCTCTGTTATGTGTGTTTATGTATTGAATGCAATAACTCTTTTGATATGTAGTTCGAAAGATAGTAGTATCTAGTGACCCATATCATGCTTGATTAAATTTCTAATATTAATTGAATCAAAACTTGCAGGCATTTTTTTATTAGTTTTTGAATAATATGGAACATTTATTTTTGCTAGTAATTCTGTCTTTATGCCCCATTACCATCACTGCTCGCAAATTACTTGTAGAGTTGCATGATATTTTTCATTTTCTTCTCAAGTGTTATCATATTCATATTTATGGGTGGTGCATTTCTTATTTTTTGAAGTCTTTGTTGATTGTCCTTGAGATTTTTATTTCTACGAAATGATTATGTCATGATTGAATGAAATGCAAACATTCCAGCGATAACTTTGTAGGGAACTAAAATTGTTCTATTATTAGGCTAGAGGTTTGAGAAACTCTACATCTATGACTTACCTATGTGTTCATTCTATGCAAGATTACTTAGCTTGTGTTATCCTCAATTATGAAATTCGAAGAAACTAGTCCCACCATTTGTTTTATATCTTCCTCACCTTCTTTGCTTTCCTTATGCTGCTTGAATTTGGACAAATGGTCTCTAGGCAGCAAGGTGATTTTCAGGAATTTGACTTTACTTGCTCTTGATCAGTTTGAATGTTAGCAAAGATTGACTATGAGGAAGTTGAGGAAACCTAGAACTGTAGAATATTGTGTTCCTTTTCAGAATTTAGAGGAACACTAATAATAACTCCAAAAATCCTACAATGAAGCAAACCTTCAAGGACAAGAATTATGAGACACATGGTCACAATGCTCTGAAAGACCTTGATGAACAAGGACACTTTAAGTTGAATAGAGTGGTGCTTCATATGTTTGTGGGCCATCCCTATTGCCATCTCTTTGCCTCTTAGATATTTATGCGTGATTCAAAAGAGTAGTTCAGTTTTTATTCATTCTAGTTCTATGAGTGAGCTCCTTGGGGGTGAGTTGGAAAGTTCATTACTTCGATATCTAGTTTGGAATTAATAAATGATCTATTTGAATATTAATGAACTAGATCTGACTTCAATGTTCTTTTTTACTTTTTTGGGAAATTCTCTCAGCAAATATGGAGATGATTATCTTTTTAGCAACTGTACATGGGGATATTAGATGATCACCGTTGCAAGTTTGTTCGGACCTTGTGCATTAGCCTTTATTCTATAGGTTACCAATTTCATGTCCCACCTTCAATGAGCTTCGAGCATATTCGAGGGGAAATGGTATACAATGACTTTGTGCAATAGTAGCTACGCCAATGTGCAATAGGATTGCAGGACCAGAAGCAAGAAATGTTTGTGTATTTTCAAGGAGAAATGGGTTCCCTGGTAATTGTGGTCCAGACTCAGAACACTGGACCATTTTTTATGGAGTTAAACTGGTGTCCTTTGATTTGAGATAGAATTTACCTTGCTCAAACTTTCACTCAGACTGCTTGTGTAAGGATTCAGTTTGCTTGAATTGTTAGCTGATTGCCTGTTCATGGTTGTTTTCTCTTTGTTATGTAAAGCTTTAGAAATTTTTCTGGCACCAGAAAATGCAATCCAGGTACTAATCAGTTATGCAGGGAATTATGCATAACATAGGCACTTCATTATGCTTTGCAACCCCATTAATATTGCTGATGCAATATGCATTATGGAACAGTGTCACAGATATTGCCTTTCTTAACTACTACCTCATGAGTGTCTTGTTTAATATCATTTTGGTTGGTTGAAAAGATTTTTCTTCGGAAACTGTTGGCTGTTTTCAACAGAAATTACCATCTCTATTTTGGTCTGTATCTATCATTCCATCTCTAGTATTTCGAAACAGGCTTTGCAGGCCACAGGTTTTTTAGGTTAATAGGGGCCTAAATGTCACAAGGTTATGTAGTGGCTATAATTTCCACCTTGACTGTGCCATTGTCCTGTTTATCTCCATGTGAATATTCCTCATCTCTTAATTACATCACTTTGATATGATAAAAAATAAAAGCAGCATGCAGTAACTGAATTCACACTGTATAAACCAATTTTTTGTTATTATTAATTATGAAAGTATTCGAAATGAATATATGGATGCGTCCATAGAAAGATTTCTGGGAGGCAACAATTAGTTGAAATTTGAAGAAAATGGACAATTCTTATGTATATATATAATGTATGTCTGTTTGTGTGTGCGGATTGTACCATCTAACCATCTAAATGGTCAAGATTGTTTATATAAAATTAGGTACAATCAACAATTTGAGCCATCTATTTATCGGGGCTCATCAAGGATTGCTTATGATTCCAAAGAATCACTTTTACCAAGCAATCATAACCATCCCATCCATGTCTTGGAAAATGGTTAGCTATAAAAGGAGAAGTTCTGGATGGACTGGATCATCCTCTTAGGATGATCATGATCGTCCATATGATAGAACTTATGGACTGTCTAAAGGTCCTGTTGTAACTATGAGCCCTATGACTTTAGAGTGCTCTAGGAGTACATGATTCTCTCTCTCTCTCTCTCTCTCTCTCTCTTGCTTTCTTGTACAGATATGAAAGGAGATGATATATTATATTAACTATTTTCTTTCTTGTATAGATATGAACTTAAAGGAGATGAGCAAGAGCAAATTGAACGACTTGCTGAGGATGGTGATATTTATAATAAGCTGGCACAATCATTAGCACCTGAAATATTTGGCCATGAAGATGTAAAAAAGGCTCTACTTCTTCTCCTTGTTGGTGCTCCTCACCGGAAACTAAAGGACGGTATGAAGGTAAATGCATCAAAGCATTTCTAGCGAGTATAGTGATGCTTGTTGGATTGAATTTGGCCAGCCTTTCCAGGAATTTTCTATTCAATTCAGAAATTATGCATGTTCCATGTATGGTGGTTTCTCATACCTTGGGGGATCTTTGCATCGTCTTCCCTATCCTTGAAAACCACGGTTACTTTTAAGAGAACCATAATGCCACTACTTAATACAAGATATGGGAATCCTGATTTACTTATAGTGGATACTATGAGCCTGCTTATGGCAGTCATTTTAAATATCAAGGCTACTGATGAAGAATTGAAAAAAAAAAATGGTCTTCTGATCCTTTCCTGTGTATTTGGAGTTCTTTTTCATCATTTCTCTTTCTGATTAATCTGCCAGCAATTTTTTAACTTTTCCATTTGAATTTATTATTATTATTTTGTTCATGCTACGAATGTTCTAATATTTCAGTGTGAATTGATTCAGATGATAATGGTTTATGTTCTTGGAAGTGCAGATCAGAGGAGACCTGCATATTTGTCTGATGGGGGATCCTGGGGTTGCAAAAAGTCAGCTTCTAAAACACATAATCAACTGTAGCACCAAGGGGAATGTATACGACAGGGAAAGGAAGCAGTGGTGTCGGTCTAACTGCTGCTGTCCAGAAGGATCCTGTCACAAACGAGTTTGTTCTTGAAGGGGGAGCTCTGGTAAGACTCGTGACTATTTTTTTGGGCATAAGCTATTCATTGAGTCATGCACAGATACTTGATAGATGCAATTGTGCAGGGAAAATACCCCGTGTGTGTGCGCGCTGCGAGCGCGTGTGTCCCCTTCTGTGTGAAAGTTCGTGCATAATACATAAAATGAAAACTTAAATAGTAGGTAATTATTTTTATGCATATTGTGGTTTAAGGACACTGAAACAGAACACTGCCACCAGTTTTAGTACCATTTTAACTCAAGTTTTGTTTCATGTAGGAATAGTGAGAAAACATATACAAAGATACATGCCAAGAATAAGTAGCATAAATGAAAAAGCATAAAGTTTTGCTGTTAACCAAAATGCCCAATGATGGTCCATGGGTACACCTGCTTACCTGTATTTGATTTTATTGGATACTGTAAAGGGTCAGCCTCTTTTCTAATCTAGCTTATGCATCTAAGGTTATCTTCTTTGAATATTTATATTCCTGCGTGTGTTTGATCACTTGTGGAAGAATTAACACAGACATGCATTTTTCTACCACTCATTGGTACAGGCTAGGGTTCACAGGGAAGCAAATAACCAACAAAATTTCAGTTTCTAGTGACCACACTATCACTAATAACTTCTGGCAGAAAAGAGGGAAGAAAAGAACTAACATTCAACTCAACTCAGAAGAGAGGAATAGTTCAACTCACTAAGGATACCTATGATCAGGCCTACAGGCCAATGTGTGCTTAATGCGCAAAGCATCTGAAGAGCCAGTTTACTTTATCTTAATCTCTTTGCAAGTTCTAGTGCAGCATGCAAAAACTGGTGCAAAATTTTCAGTCTCGGTCAAGGGCAATTCACTCTGAAAATTACTCCCATTTATCTGTTCTATAGAAAGTGCATTTTTCACATTACTATATTGGTTTTAAATTTCAATGCAAATGATTTTAATGTGTATGAAAGTTATTCGATCATTGACTGATGCATTTTATATCAGCTAAGATGTCGCCAACCTTAGCAAAACCAATACTTTTAAGGTTGATGCTTACTTAGTGTTCACATTAGCAGTTATGGCTGGCAAAATGTGTGTAGGACCATCTGAGCTTGTCCATTGGGTGGGACCCACTATTTTGGACCAATTGGCCAGAAACTTGGATTGTTGAATGAATCAAATATATGCCATGATCGTGCAAAAACAATGGGCAGGTGCTCGAGAAAAACTTGCAAGGTTTGTAGGCCATATGTTGTTTTTAGATGTGCAGAAGGTGGGTCCCACTTGATACGTGCAACAAATTTTCTAACAAATTCGCACACCACCCTGATGTAAGTTAGTTTCTTGATTAACAAATTTGTGTTATCCATAAAAAAATCATAATCATAACCCACTATGACTAGAGAATAATGAAACCAATCCGAATACCTGTGACTCCCATCACTAGAATATGATCCTCAACAAAATAATGTTGAGATGATGTTAGGAATGTAACTTCACGAAAATGTAGGTCTTGTTGAGAATACTTGTGAAATTAGAGCACCCAAATACGAAATTCTGATCATGGCTGGATGTAACAATGACCCAATCTTTCAAAGAAAATTGTCCTCATATTCTTCATGTCCATGTAATCCAGATTGTTCTTCACATGTATAGTTATACCACAATTACATAGGTAGGCTGGTATTTGTGGCATTTGGACATCCCGAAATTTATCCATAAGAAAAGTAAAGAAAAAAAGAAGAACAAGAACAAACAAATAAACAGAGAAGAAAAGGGTTGAAACTGTTTCTGAGTTTTCTTTGTGTGAACAGCAGCTCTAGCTTTTTCAGATTCCCATACAACAATCAAGAAAGCCTATGAAGAATAGTTGACTGTCATGCACACCATAAAGCTAGTAGGCTGTTGTAAATTAAATGGAAAGTGTTCTAATGGGCTTTTCATGATTTTTGGAGGCTTTTCGACAATCAGCTTGTTCAGATGGATAAAATTGTCTTGTAGGTGCTTGCGGATATGGGAATATGTGCAATTGATGAATTTGACAAAATGGAGGAATCGGATCGTACTGCAATCCATGAGGTGATGGAACAGCAGACTGTTAGCATTGCCAAGGCTGGAATCACCACTTCTCTCAATGCAAGAACTGCTGTTCTTGCAGCAGCAAATCCTGCATGGTATGAACTGAAACCAACCACTCTTTATTTTTATAGTAATTTGGTGCAACATAACTGCTCATCTTACCAAGTGGCAGGTGCTGAATTCTATTAATGAGCTTTTTTCAGTCATCTCCATGGGCATGATGCATGTATTTTTATTCAACAGCCAATGTATTTCAAGTTTTGAATGGCTCCAGTGTTCTTTTCTTGATGACAATTCTCTGTTTGTGAATTCATCCTCCTAATTCAAATGTATAAACTAAATTTTCCTGACTTTTTGTTGCTCGCTGCTAAAACACCCAAAAATACAGAACCATTCTCACCATTTTTGGTTGATCCAAGTCAGCTTAGCATAGCGGCTGTATCTTTAGATATCAGGACCGTGCCAGATCAATTTTCCTGAAGCATGAAGGGTCCTTTTGCTTTCTGAAGAATCAAATCAAGCAGTATTGCATATATGATGATTCACAAGATAAATGTATAAATCTCAAGGAATAATGACATTTTCTTTATAAAAAAAAGTTGCATGGCCATGTTGGCGCATGCATCTGTTTGTTGGTAGAGCCTGTACATACTTTCAGTTGTCTTGATGTGCACATGCTTGCTGTTATATTTCGGGCCCACCTTTCAGCTTCTATGTTTACTGACAACATATCGCATCTATATTTTAGGGGACGATATGATCTTCGAAGAACTCCAGCTGAAAATATCAATCTGCCACCAGCTCTGTTATCACGTTTTGACCTCCTTTGGCTGATCCTGGATCGGGCAGACATGGATAGTGACCTTGAAATGGCGAGGCATATTGTCTACGTACACCAGAATTTTGAATCTCCTGCCCTTGGATTCACACCACTCGAACCACCTCTTCTTAGGTAAGTTTTCTCAATTTATCACCTAAAAAGATTTAAATTCCATCATCTCTTTTTGGCAGGTGTACTCCAATCAGTGGGTAGAACCGTAGTACTTGCATTTTGTGATTTTTTGTACTCAAACCATGGTAGGGCCCAGGAGATGAATGATCCAGATCCTGTACACATGCCATGCATACAGAGAGAATGCCTTCATAATTAAAATATTAGCAAATGGCACTGATTATAGTCTATTTTTATCATTTATGGACTTCCTAGAAAGCAGAATAACAATGGAAATTCAACAGGGTTTGTGGTCATCCAAATTGAGGAAAATAACAATATGCATATGTGCAATGAGTTAGTTCATGTTTATACACTTGAATAGTTGTATGCATTTACATGTGCTTTTGTTGGTTCGTGAATCTCCATATACATCTACATTCCATGTGCATTTACGTACGTGTTTCATTTAATTAGTTATCTGTACATCAATATAATATCTTGAAACATGCAAAGGAATGACTATGGGTATTTTAGACTCTCTAAGTGCTGCTTTACATATTTCTGTTTTTGACATTGGTGTCACAATTGAATAATGCATTTTCAAAGTATGGAAGGTCGTGATCAAATGACCAGGACCCAGACCAACTTCATTCATTAGTGCAGTTGGGAGTTGCCTGAGTTGGGGTTGACTTGCCGTATCGAACTGGATCGGCTCCTATCGAGTCTGAGTTGACTCAATAAGTTGCATCAGACTCGTTTGAATCTTGAAACAACGTGGATGCATTTATACTGGCCCCTTGCAGTTGTGTATCAAATGCAACTCGGGTAACTTTGCTCATACTTGCAGAATATGTCTGCACAAATCTAGCCCACCATGCATGTGTACATTTTCAGTAATCAAACTGACTTTGATTTCTCATTAAAAAAAAAAAAAGACTTGGATCAATCTGACCATGCAAGCTTTTCTGTTCGATACCAGAGCGTATATTTCTGCTGCAAGGAGAACATTCCCTTCTGTTCCGAAGGAGCTGGAGGAGTATATTGCAAGCGCATATTCCAGCATTCGACAAGAGGAAGCTAAATCGAGTACACCCCATTCATACACAACCGTGCGAACCCTTCTCAGCATCCTCCGTATATCCATTGTAGGTTTCTGGTGTCTTCCATTTCCTTTCTCAGATACTTGCTAGTACTTACAAATGCCCTGTAAACCCCTATCCATCAAAATACTACTGCAAAATCCACTTGCCTTATTTACCTATGACGGTGTTTGGATGTCCACTTTTTTCTGCCAAAATTGATATCCAGGCATATTTCAGGTCAAGAAAGGTGGAAAATGATATCCTCTTTGATGCAGTTCTCGTCTTCTGTACACACCCCAGCACACAAGAGGATGGAGAACCATCTTTTTACCAAAATATTAGCTTCTGTCTGTGATTTGGTGCACATCCAAACACGCCTTGGTCAAATACCTTGTTGCAGTTTATTTGTTTGTATTATATATATTCCTAAAAGCCATCTGGGGAAGTGGAAGTAAAAACTGATTGAGTTCTTTATTTGCAGGCACTGGCAAGGCTCCGGTTCTCAGAAACCGTGGCTCAGAGTGATGTCGATGAGGCCTTGAGGTTGATGCAGATGTCAAAATTCTCGCTATACTCAGAAGATCGCCAGAGATCTGGTTTGGATGCCATCTCTGACATCTACTCTATCCTGCGAGATGAAGCTGCAAGAACTAACAGCATGGATGTGAGATATGCTCATGCACTCAATTGGATTCTCCAGAAAGGTCAGTACTTGAAGCTTTGACTGTCTAGAGTTAGGTGATAGAGATACCTGCACCTGTGCTCGTCGGGTGCAACCAGTTCGATGTGAATGAATGGGGGAGTAACCTACCTTTCAAGTTGAACTTGAAAGTAACATGACTGCAATTTGGAAACCAGTCCCTTCATACGAATACCCAGGAAATTACAATCTGGTCAATTCCACTAATAAGATCAGTGATTGCAAGTCAATTCCATAGTGCATCAAAACACACTCTTTAAAGAGTAGCAGTTGATGGTAGGCCTAATACAACCACTAACATCAAAGTCCGCATCAGACATCAAGGGCAGATTTGGAACAAGGGCTGCCATTCCTTCTTGTGCCAGTAAAATCATGGCTGTTCCGGCATTCGAGAAAATGCAAAGAATCCTCTGCCCACTTGCTGGTGTTGCACACGTGGGGTTGCAGCTTTTCATGTGGTGGTTAGCACCATATATTTGCTGGCCCAATAATCAGGCCGGTCAAATTCATCTGGTCTGTACTTTTATCTTGTACGTGGATCTGTTCATTTTTCCATGCATGTGTGGCCCACCTGATGAACTGGGACTGGCCTCTTTGGAGCTTGGACACATACAATGGGCCTTGCTTGATTTACAACATGGATCCATGCTGCCACATGTCACTGTGGTGTATTTTTGCTAATTTCTTTCCATCATGAAATTTCCAATCAATTTTTCAAAAGAAAATGCAATTGTTGGTCATGTTTTTTTTCCCCCTCACTGTGGACAGGGATACAGCGAAGCTCAGTTGAAGGAGTGCTTGGAGGAGTATGCAGCCTTGAATGTGTGGCAGATCCATCCCGACACCTTTGATATCCACTTCATTGACGCCTGATGTTTCTACCATGCTTTTAGAAAACTAACATTGGCGCGCAGACTTCACCACATCGGATCTTTCAAATTTCTGGTTAAAGAGGAGGCTTGGAATCCTCCATGTGTTGTAATTATGTGATTCTTTTGAGCCTAATATCAATGTGTGGTCGGATATTCTTAGAAATGTTCCTTCCACAATTTCCCAGCATGTGTTTGTGACTTGTGACTGTGTGGAAGAATGTTGTCAGTATTGATACTGCAGAGAACAGTTCCATATGGGTTGTCTATTTTAGAGTAGAAAACCAAATTAAGGTTCTTTTTTGGCCATCTCAAGGAGATCATAGGTGTTTCTTAGATTGGATTTTTGCCTTTTCATGTTCTTGTGAGTAATAGAAACAGGGAGGGAGCTTTTGATTTCTTAGGGAATGTTTGAATTGGTGGAAATAAAGAAGTATTTGAGGTGAGGAAATTGAAGGTTTCCCTAATTTCCAAATGACAAGAGGACTGCAGAAATTGAGGGTTTCCCCTTTTATTTCCACAGATCCAATTAGGATAGCAAAATGGAACTACGAGATCCTCATGAAGATATACAGGAAATGCTCAAGTTTTCTGTTTGTACCGTTTGGGCCCATTGTTGTCATCCAAACCATTCGCCTTTGACCCCACCATGGATGAAACATCAGCCCTAGATCTCCCAGATTGAAATATCCTACCCACAAATGATAATTATTTCTACCAAATGTGGAGATGCACTATTCTCCTGACCATCTATTTGCAAGTGACGAATTGAAAGGCCTTGATTGTTCTATGGAGATTTCTCCTGTTGCAGACGTTGTGTGCGTTTCTGGGCCCGATCAAGGCCTGGTTTTCTGAGCCTGAAATGCTAGACCAGTCCAGCTCGGACATTGGGAGGAACTGGAAAACAAGCCTTATTGGGCTGTCTTTGAGAGGTGTGAAATGGTTTGTGTTCAATGGCAGGTGTATGGATGTGTAATGCTCTCACATGCATGATTACCTTCTTCTCCTTTTTCTCGACAACTGAGAGGTCATGGACTCATGGGAGCTTTAAGTGGGCTAAGCTGGGCTGCAAATAACCAATACCCAGCCCAGCCACAAATTTAAAAGGATGTACGTTGGGTTGGGTCTTACTGGACTTCCCGGACATGTAATGTCAGTTCATCTCAGTCCAAACACTATATACCTGAAACAATCCGATGATTATCAGTTGCATCACTAAAATCACACTAATAAAATTCTCCAAATTTTCCTAACATTGGCCGTTTACGTGGATGGTTAAAAAATGTTGCCGAATTGCTTGCTTGATCCTTACATTTGGCCCATCCGTAGCTCCAAAATTTCTCTTTTTTTGGCCAAAGTATATATTTCAATGGACTTATTACAATCATCTTGTCAAATATCACATATGCATGCTATTTTGGGATATTAAAGCTGATTTAGTTAATCAAATTCAGGTTTTTGTGAATATATTAAAGAATTCCGATCCAATTATGGGCATCCAACACAATTTTTGGATTCAAGTGCATTTCAATTACAAGTTATCAAAGGGATTCCTGTATATGTATGTCAGGCACTCTTTATGTCCAACAGGTTGGACCCCAGTGTGCAGTTCACCCAATAGATTGCTTCAAACTTGCTAAGTGCTTGTGACATCCAATCCTCCTAGTGGGTGGGCCCCACCATGAGGATCACATGGTGCAAAAATCAGCCCTATCCAATTATTAATTGAGCCACAAGATAGAAAACAATGTATAACCATTGATTAATAGCAAAATACAAGTGTGGTACACTGGGTCAGTGGATGCAGTTGATTTTTGCATGTATTGTTCCTCATGGTGAGGCCAACCTATTAGGTGGATTGGATGTCACAAGCACTTAATAGGTTGGAAGCAATCCACTGAGTGGACTGCAAACTGTGGTCCAACCGGTTGGACTTGAGAGTGGCTCCTCTTCCTCTCTCCCTCTCTCTCTATATATATATAAACACACACATTCTTATTTGAGGAAAAAAAAAACTTTGATACATTATAACTTATGCTGACACACCGGTAATTCAAATTAAAATGTCTAAACTGTGCTCAGTGTATATATATGTGTGTGTGTGTGTCGGGGTACTATGCGCCCATGAGGTCGAGCTGTGTGGGCCCCACTGTGATGTACATCAGACATCCACACCATTCATTTGGTGGGTCCCCTATTGGTTATGGGATATCCCAAAAATCAGTTCTATTCAGAACTCAAGTGGGCCGTACAAATTGAAACAGCATAAAATCATGCCTACAACATCTAAAAGTCATGCTTATTTGATTACATGACTATTCAATTGGTGGACATTTATTAGACCTTTCAAAATGAGAAAAGAAATCCAATTGTCCTAATTTCAACAAACATGTGTCCATAAATTAAAGGTTAGCATTGCTCGACCATTCTGATTTTAGGACTGTGACTTACCAATAGTGGCTTCCACAATTTGGTCCGTTTAAATTTAAGCTAATGTATGCTACATGTACAATTCCTGAGTGGCTATGTATCAAGCATCATACTCTGCCAGACTATCAAATAATTCTCCTCGTATAGCTACTGGCATTTTTATTCTCTGCCAATTCCACATTTGCCCATAGCAATAGCTTGAAAATCTGCAACCATGTTTGGGCATTTATATTCATATTATATACCCTTATTTTTTCCAAAATTACCCATCATTATGATTGCAAATAATGCAATCCTCATACTGCAGAAAATGCAATCTCTCCCACTCTCTTTTAATGGAGAAATGTTCAGTACCAAAAGCTGCTTGATCTAGGTATGCTTGAATGGGCATGCGATATTCTCGGACCGTTCATTTGCTCAATTCTAGCCTGAGTGGGCTGCATGCCAAATATCAGACTGGTTGGATGATTTTAGCCATCGATCGGAAGGCTTTCATCCATCTAGTATTAACTATTGGTTATTTTTCATTTTTTGAGCGATCAGAAACCATCCGATCAGTGGCTATGGTTGTTTGGCCAGTGTGATTTTTGGGTCACCCAAAATACCCAAGAGGCTGTGACAGATAAACGATCCGGATCTTGTACACCATGCATTCTCACTTGAATATGGGTCTTTGGGGCTCACTTGTGGGCAACTACTTAGTGGGTGGCCCCCACATTTTTCTCTCACTCCTTTTTATCATTTTTCCATGTGATTTGAAATTAAATTTTAAATTCAAAATTAAAATTAAAATTCAAAATATGATTGAGTGGAGGAAGAGTTTGAATGAGATGTGATAATGTCTACCTCATTCAAATTCTCAAACTCTCATGGCCCACTTTCAACATATGCATTAACACAGCTTGTGATACTGTTATATCTTTCTTGACAACATACTATTTAGACATCAGTACCATGGAAACAGTAGGCCCCACTATGATGATCCCCTAAGACAAAAATCAGACTGTTGGAATGAATGGGCTCAACATAGAGGTGTGGCCCAATTAGTGATTGGGTCAGAATGAGTTTTGAGAAGGGTGATCTTCATAGTGGGTTCTATGGTTTTAATGGTGGTGATTTCCTATAAGTGTCATGTTGGAAGAAAAGATGCTGCAGTACTCTTGACTTTGGAGTATGATGCTTATCAGTGATTAGGGCTGTAAACGGCCAGGCCTGAGCCCAGATTTTGAACTGCTCGGGCGGGGCCTGACAGGCCGACCCAATTCAAAATCTTGATTTTGCTTGGCCCCAGCCCAGCCCATCAACAACCGTGGCGATAGTTACAATGAATTTGGTGGAAGCGGATTGCGTACTGAGTAAAATCTGTGGGCCCACCATGATTTATGTATTTTATCCACTCCGTCCATCCATTTTGTCGGATAATTGTAGGCTTGATAAAAAAAATGAGGCTTATCCAAAGCTCAAGTGGACCACACCACAAAAAACTGTGTGAATTGGATGTATACCATTAAGAATTCATGGGGGCTACAGAAGCTTTGGATAAAGACGATATTTGTTTTTTTTTTCCCTTTAATTCATGTTGTGTGTTCTTATGAATAGGTTGGATGACAAATAAACATCACTGTGGGCCTAGGAAGGTTTCAATGATGGAAATCATTGCTCCCACGGTTTCCTGTGGTGTGGTCCACTTGAGTTTTGGATTTGCTTTAATTTTGTTCTCAATCCCTGAAATAAGCTGGAAAAACAGATGGACGGTGTGGATAAACTACATATATTCACGGGTGGGCCTAACAGAGTTTATTCAGTACGATAAAGCGCACTGAGCTCAGTAGGCAATCCGATTTCGCAATTCATTGCATCTGTAAAGCCATGTTTAACTATTTATTCCCAAATGCCCCTATGTTAGATTGCAAGTTTGCAAACCTAATTACACCAATCATTCATTAACTGCCTATGCTACACTGCACAATAGCTGGGCCGTTGAAGTGTACCCACTGAATGAACTAACCGCCTAGGAAAGGACTTTGGTCCCGTCGTCAGTCGGTAGGGCTCTCAATGGGTTGGAAATTTGTAGAAGGATTTGGATCCAACTCGGATCCAAAATATGATATCCATGTCCGATTCATTTGTAAATATCGAGATCCATTTCCGATCCAAAATTCATATAACCATTGGATATGGGTCAGATCTAGGTCTGAATCCATCTCATTACAAATCTAAAAAGTATATAATATAATATATTTAATTTAATAGTAAAACGATGTAAATCCCACCATTTATTATAATATAGTTGACTTGAGATTGACATATGTTTCAATTTTGAGACGTGGCCTAAAATAATCTGACAAACAAATTGCTAGCATGAATATAACATATACAATAAGGTGACAATTAGTCGGATTTGGATACGATTCAGTTAGACCCGGCGCCAAGTTCAGAAAGCCATTGACGGATTTGAATTAGATTCGGATCCATTTCTGTGAATACGAATCCAGTCCATTTTAAGATCCAAATCTACATTATATGGATTTGGAGCGACTTGGATCACGGATCTAACCCGCTCCATTGAGAACCCTAATCATCCCCTGAACTTTTCTCTAACCTTATAGAAGTCCTCCAACCTGTGACTAGGACCATCGAGCTGTTCCAATATTTGGAATATGCCTCGGACACTGTAGGGACTTCAAATTTAACGGTCTGGATCTTATACATATGTATTTCCCAAATTGCCCTCCTAATCAGATAGCAATCTTTGTGACTTTAAAACTGCCATATGTAATGAGATTGGAAATTACTGATGAGGAATTTAAATAAATTAAAAAGGGTATTTAGGTAATTCCTGCGAAGCTTGGTGTTAAACCACAACAAAAGAAGAGGCATGCCGCGTGCTAGAGTAGGTCGTATGGTATTTTGGGCCCATGGATATGGGGGCCATGATCTGATGATCCAGACCATTGATTCAATTCAATTCGGTTGAATTTCAAAACCATTATAAAATCACTTTGGATTGTTAAAAAATAACCTAAGATCCAATGGTCCTGATGCATTCTAATAAAAAAAAACCTACTTTTGTGAAGCACTTCTCACCATGGTTTTTAGTGGGCCATGCACCTATCAAAGCTGAAACTTTGAATAGACCCAAGATGAGCAATTCAAAATTGGGCCAAAGAAAACTTCAGATCTGAACCGTTGGCGGCCCTACTTCTCATTGATTCTCTCTCTCCACGTGCATTGCACGTTCCAATTTTTATCCGTACAACTAATGCCCATTACACAGCAATCTGGCCTCAATTTTGCAGTGTTCATACGGCAAAACTATAACATTATTAGGAGTTATTAGATACTCTGGCAGCATATGACACTTGATCCACAGGCACTCATATGCTGTCCACGTGGCGCAGATGAATTTAAATTAAACCAACTAAATTGTGGAACCCACCATTATTAAGTTGCAATCACCCAATCAGATTGGTCGAGCAATCCTAACCTCTGATTCGTGTACACTTTTTATTTTTTTTGAAATTTGACCATTGGATATTTTTCATTTTAAAAAACTTTCCCATAAATGTCCACCTGTCAGATAGTCAAATACTTATATTGCATGTAATTTCTAAATAAATTTCTGAATGCTTGAGTATCATTAATCACACTCTGCCAGAGTATCAAAGTTTATATTATTTATATCACGTGTTTGGGTGGAATTTCCAACGTAATAGTTTTATTCGATTGTAATGAGGGAATCTTTTGGGCTTAATGTGAAAGATTTTGGGTCTTTTTTTGTTAATATCTTCTTGGGGCTATTTGTTATGACAATCAAACATTGGCTGTAACACATTACATCTCAGCCGTTGCATAAAACAATGGTCCCCAAGGTATGCATGTTAAAAAATGATAGGGTATGCTTGTTAAAAAAAGAATTAGATTTCAAGTGCAGTTCAACGGTGGATCAGGACCGTCCATCTAAAGGACCATATTATGGATGGTTCATGATTCTAAAAACAGATTGGTTATGCATTCCTATTGTTCACTCTTGAAAATTTAGTTTTCCACCGTTCATTTGAAGACCACCTATTAAATGGTTGCGATAATCTGATTTCTCTGATCTTTTGAACCAGGGTCCATCCACTGTAGTTCCAACTACATGGACGGTACCGTGAAAGGTAGGTTGCATGTAGATGAGTGTACTGAAACATTTCCTCACTGGAATACGATATTGTCAGATGGGGAAATTCAAATTTCCGTTATTTTTTTGCCGGGAGACACAAGACAGGTTTGTTGGAGAGGATTGGCTTTCTATTTTCTTTTCTTATTCTAACGTGCTTATGGTAGTATGTGATCGTACGGTACTACCTTGAATTTCCATGAGGAGTTATCCGGTACACTGCAGGACCAGGAGCATGGAGATTCACATCTGCACATTGCTAATGTACACGTGGCATGCAAATACCATAATCCAAACCGTCTAAAGTATGGGCCCCAGTTCATATAGTGCACAGCCATGAGATGAGATCATTTGGACAGTTCTAAAGGGCAGATAACTGGCACTTACGTTTGTTTATTTTAAGATGTGACCCTTCTAAAGTGGGACCCACCATTTGGGTGGGTGCATATATGGATTATCCATGTCTTTCTCAAGTTTTATTTATTTATTTATTCATTCATTTGCTTATTGATAGAGCACAGCATATTACATTTACAAAATTTTAGAATTCATTTTTCATTAATTTAAATTTTAAAACCCAAAAGATTGAAAGAAATGGAATTTTTTTAGGTCGTACTTATCTGATGATGTTGATTAGCTTGACTCAGATCCAGTCATTTGAGCTCCAGGCCCGGTTGAACCTGCCGGGGGGTTCTTCTCTTGTTGGACTGGACCCAAGACCCGGCCAGCAGATCCATTTTCGGAACGGCTGATGTCCATCCCCCTTCTTTGGGCTTATCCCCGAAATTAATCGAAGATTGGCACTCAAAACATCGACAGGTCAGGCATTGGTTATATGTAGCATGGTGCACCCTGGATGTGTATGTTTAGATAGAATCCTACCATATCTCATTTTTACTGGTTCATGTGCCACATCGCACATGCACCCGGTGGGGCGGGGCCCACGATAAATGGGGCGGAATGGTGCACTCAGTGGAGAAAATGGTGCCCACCATGGGCCATGAATTGTAAACAGTTGGGTCCCATCGTTTTCCACTAATGGGAGACTCCCATTGTTTTCCACTAATGGGAGACGACGCATGAGTAATTAATTTGGCAGCGTGATGAAGGGCTGATTTTGACATTTAGCGCCTTTTTGGATAGAAAGAATCTGTGGTAAGAGATATCGTTTTCAACTAGCGGGCCCCATTAGTGGCCGGCTAAATTTGTAAGATCGAGTAAAATGCAATAAGGGCGATTGGAGATGTTCAGGACACACATTTCATGTGTAGCCAATTGATTCTGGTACCAAATGGTTTGTAATAAGCTGCACCAGCTATCGTGATAATAATGAAATTTCATGATATTTAGTGCAGCTAAACACACCCTAATGAAGAGTACATGTAGCCTTTGGTTAAACTCAAATCCATGATAATCATGAAATTTCATAATATTTAGTGCAACCTAAGGCACTACCATAAAAAGTGCTTGTAGCATTGGTTGATCTAAAATTCTTGATAAGCATGAATTTTTTTTCATGATATTTGGTGCAACCAAACACCTAAAGAGTACATGTAGCCTTTGGTTGCACCCAAATTCATGATAATCATGAAATTTCATAATATTTTTGTGCAACCAAACGCACTCTAATAAAGAGTGCATATTGCATTTGGTTGCACCAAAATTCATAATAAACATGATTTTTTTATGTTATTTGGTGCAACCAAACGGCACACTACGAAAGAGTACCCGTAAACTTTGAATGCACCCAAATTCATTATAATCATAAAATTTCATAACACTTGGTGCAACCAAATGCACTCTTATAAAGATTACATACAGTGTTTGGTTGCACCAAAATTCATAATAACATGAAAATCTTCATGATATTTGGTGCAACAAAACGTACACTACTAAATAATACATATAGCCTATGCTTGTACCTAAATTCATGATAATAATGAAATTTCATAATATTTGGTGCAACCAAACGCACCCCGATAGAGAGTACACATGACAATTGGTTGCCCTAAAATTCATAGTAAACAAGAAATTTCATAATATTTGATGCAATCAAACGTACCCTTCATCCAGTAAATATAGCTATGAGAAATCATCCAGTACTCTCATTGCACTATAAGTCATGGTGCTCTTAACCACATTGTGGCTGCTATTAAAATCACACTCATCGGATGATCTGATCCATTCAAAACATAGATGAATCAAATGGTTAATAACATTAATTTTTCTCAGATAATCCTAACCGTTAATTTTACATGATTACTGACCAGACGGCTAAAATCATTCAATCAATGTGATCTGTACAAGGCATCACATCAAATTATTGCTGGACCTAACAAAAAACCATAGATCAGCAGATGGGACTATCCAAGCGTCCCGATGCAACCCAGAGCACCATAACTCTTAGTGGTACGAGAGCAGTGGACCATTTCTCAGTATTTTTCTGCTGTTATTTTTTTTTTCTCAAAAGGTCGGTAGCCGTTGAGTTTCAAAAAATATAGCTTCCGCATAAACAACTTAAAACGTGTTTTCAAAATTTCCCACTATAAAAAAAGGCACACGTCCTTTTGTACGTCCATCTCAACACGTGTGCTCCCTAATGTATTATTTTCTCATTTTACCTCACACGCTTTTGCACCTTTCTTTTTATTTTTTTCACATTGGACCACAAAATCATTTTTTTACAGAACGAAACCAAACTCAGAAGATTAAAAAAAAAAAAAACCCAATCCAATTTCTTATTTTCATTTTTTTTTTCCCTTATAAAAATCTGTTTTTTAATATGGTTCTGACACTTGGGCCCAGTTTGGCTGTCCACACCCACCATACAACTACTTGGGCTGGTCCCCTGAGACCTTATTGGTGGGAATGATGGCCCACCATACTGCTTATCTGGGACCCACAATAGAACCAGATGGGCCCCACTATTTCCCACCAATAAAAGCCTGAGGGAACACCTCAATTATGTGTCCCTCGGACTACCATAATTCACATCTCTGGTGATAGTCACACATCCAACTCGGGGTTAAGTAAGGTTAACGTTCGCGGACGCGGATCAGCTACTGACAGATTGAGTAGCTATCTCGCTACTGAAGTGACGTCACCAACTTCTTTGGGCCCCACTGTGATGTATGTATTGTATCCACACCGTCCATCCATTTGGAGAAATCATTTTAGGGCCTGAGATAAAGAATGAGACATATCAAAAGCTCAAGTGGACCCCACCAAAGAAAACAGTGGGAACAATGATGCAACCGTTGAAACCTTTCTAGGGCCCACCATGACGTTTATTTGAGATACAACATGTTCGTAAGTTCACGAAGACATGGAAGAAGTGAAAAAAAAATATCAGCTTGATCGAAAACTTCTGTGGCCCCAAGAAGTTTTTGATGGTAGGAGATCAATCCCCATTGTTTTCTTTGGTGAGGTGCACTTGAGATTTGGATCTGCACCATTCTGTAACTCATTTCCTAAAATGATCTCCCCAAATGGATGGACGGTGTGGATACAACACATACATCACAGTGGGGCCCACAGAAGTTGGTGACGTCACTTCAGTAGCGAGATAGCTACACAACCTATCAGTAGCTAATCCGCGTCCAACGTTCGCACCTTTCAGCTTAACCTCGCCTTTACTAGTAGTTTTACATATACTCTACGGTATGCGGCGGCCAGGGTTTGCTAAATCGTAGCAACCCTGCTACTGTGCACGTGGTATTCATGCATGGCAATCCAGACCATCTAAATCACAGGTGGGCCATATTGCAGATGAATGTTTCAACCATTTGATTTTGCATGTTGAACGTGGACCACTAATCTTCACCCTTCTAACAACATCCACACATACAACCAACCAGTCATTATTTCCGGTCCATGATCATGGGTCCATCCATCAAGTATGTAAAAAATCAACCAAAAGACATCTTTCATATGATCTATGCCATCCGATCGCACATAGAACATGGTCCATCTGATGGAACCGTACTAAAACTTTGGACCGTGAGATAGTACATGGTCTTAAACAACTGGACCACACAACTTAGACGGTCTGGATTCCCATACATGTGAACGAGTTACATAGATAATTTGTTGCAAACGCACTCTATAGTCTACGTATTTTTATTTTATTTCCTTCTTTTCTCTACGCCTTTAAAAGAAGGCGTGGGCTGTATAAAGCTTTAAAAAACGCTTCCTTCGATCTTCTGCGAAAAAACAAAGCCAAAACCAAACTCTTCTCTCTCTCAGATAAATCAAATCCTCGCCTCCCGACTCAAAAGAAAGAATCGCCGACTATTTCGTCTCTCCATGCCCTCAATCCCTCGACCATCCCCATTCTCTCTCCCCCTCAACCGATGGTCCAGATTGGTTCTCCAAACCCATGGAAAAAGATTCCTCGTCTCTTCTCCTAAATTTTTTTCAGAAGAGAACGTCGCTTGAGAAATCGCCGTCGCTTTCTGCATGCTTGAGGTCGGATCTCAATTGGGTATTTCGCGGTTTGGATTTTCTTCGCGTCGTTCCTTGGGAATTTCAGAGTATGGTAGAGACGATTTTCGGGTGTTTTGTTTTGCAGAGGAATGCAGTATGGATTTGGGGGTTTCCGGTTGTTGGAAGCATAGAAGAGAGTTTCAGTTTTTGGGGAATTATCCGTCCGGCTGAGTTGTTCCGAGCAATCGAACAGTTCGGATCGCATGTGAGTATATTTATTTATTTAGCAATTATATTTATTTTTTCTTGCGATTTTTGTTATTATTTTTTGCTATTGGTAATGGTTAAATTTTTTGGAACCTTTATCATGGTCTGGTTTGAGATACTAAATTGGTTTTTGTTGTTGGGGTTGTTTCATGGTATCATTCTTGAACTTTGTTCATGCGTAGATTCAATGCGATTGTGTTCAGTTGTTTCTAATGGATCTGATTTTGGTTTTAGTTGAATTCATGATGGGCATTTTTTTTTTTGTTTTTATTTTGTTTTTTGACATTTGCATCTATGTCGTTCGATGAATGGGTTTTCTTTGCCTTTGAAATCCCTTTGATTGGTCTTGACTCCAATTTGTTTTGTAGCAAGGGGTGGTGATGATGGGAACTTCGTTTACATCTCTCCTGGCTAGTGTGACTGGGTGAGGCAATAGAGTGAGGCTGAATTGGTGTCTTTGTGGTGAAGCGTAATAGAACAATTTGGGTTTTCTTTGTGCTTTTACTTGGGATTGGGTTTGAAAGAAGTGGAGGCTTTTTGGAGGGGCAACGATTACATGCATGACCATGTGCCCTTCCCTTTAGAGTTGCGGGGAGAGGAATAGCTGATTTTGGGTGCGGAAGTGAGGCCTACAGATGGTGGGTCTCAGTTAAGCAGCATGTCCTCGAGGAATACAGTTTTGGAAAGAATCAACAGTCGAAGGTCTTGTTCCATGTTAAGGAGTTAATTATGGTCTCGAATTTTTAGAAGCTTCCCATCTCTTTAGAGTAGAGAAATATTAGGAAACCAATCATCAAAAGTCCCCTTTCAAAGCCACATTTTATCCATCTAGCTTTCCTATGTAAAATGATCTTTTCTAGTCCAGTCCTTCGTGCATAATCCATTAATAGAAGCCCTTTGCTCTTAGAATTGTGTTGAATCCTGAGTCCAGCCTTCATATAAAATCTCGAAGGCAAGCTCAAATCTTTGCGCAGGGAAGTGTATGGGGAAAGAGAGGCAAAATTGATGGGTATATTGGAGGACATTCATGCTCTTGATCTTAAGGAAGAAGAAGCCGATTTATTAGAAGAAGACCTTATGAAAAGAGCTGGACTGTTATCAGAACATTCTAATCGCCTAAAAGAAGACGAGATAAAATGTTGACAACGTTCAACGGTTCAAGGGTGGTATGGTTGAGGGAGGGCTATCAAAAATATCGAGATTCGGGATCTTTCTTTAAGGTTATACATTTCATTTTCCGTGACATAGTTGGAGAACTCTTTTGTGCTTACACATTAGCTAAATATGGTATCAAGCTGTCATCGCTTTGTATTGGGGATTCGTGCCTTCAATATATTGATGCTATCAAAAGTATATGTGTGAATTGTCTCCAAAGTGGGGGCATCCATCCACACATGTGACCAATCTCTTCAAAGATCGGTTTGCATGCTCATGTGTATGATATTGTACGCAAAGAAGGGATACTCCTTTTAATAGAGTATGTCTATGTTTTCTAGGAAAGTCTAGTTGTTTGATAATTTTAGGAAAGTAGAGTTTGAATCCAAAAATGGAAACTGGGGATATTTGTGTTAAGGCAATAGTCCATATGCATTTTTGTGGTTTTATAAAATCTTGAATAAAAAAGAATAGTGCATGCACTATTATGTCAATGGTAGCAGATTTTTTTCCTCCCCCGCGCCCCCTTTTTGTGTGGGTGTTTTGTTTTCCACAATTGGCTACAATCCCTGGTCAAGTGGTCCTAGATGACCGACGATGTCAAGCTACGATTTCTGAAGCTTAAGGGCTCCACATTGAATGTGAGCTTCGGTTGAAGTCGATTTCTGACATATTCGACTTTTGCTTGTTTTGACTTGGGAGGAAATGAAGTTTGGGCTGAAAAGACAATTCTTGCCTTTGGAGTACAAGATTGTTATTTTTCAAGGTCTTCTTTCAATTTGATAAGATAATACGCTATTCAGAAATCAGAATATGCACAAAAATACTATGATTTGGTGGTTCATGTGAGTTATTTGACATGACATTGCATTGAGTTGCTTGATATTGCACCATAGTCAAGGTATGTAAAATCGGTTACATAAACAGCGTGATCTATTACACGATACAAGGGCGAAATCTTGAAAAAAGCACTGTAATGGACTGTTACAGAGGCGTAATGGACCATTACATGTGCAATTATTGCAATCTAGTGAGGGTATGCCTCTATTGGATAGTTGAATGTGTCACTACAATTTTCTTTTATGTGTTCCGAAGGGCTCGTTTGGGAGCTTGCAAATGGAGGTAAATAGGAAATGGAATTGGAGGCAAATGAATTGAGTGTAAATGACTTACTCAATTGTGTTTGGATGGGATTAAATGAAATGCATTTGAAATCCAAATATTATGTTTGGATTGGAGTAAATGGGAGGTATCAGAATGCATTGGAATTTTTCAATATATTCACAAGAACATGTGATATCCCAAATTAGCTTTAGTATCTCAAATTATTGTACATATGTTATATTTAACAAAATGATTGTAATAAGCCCATTAAAATATATACTTTAGCCAAAAAGGAGAAAAAATTCAAGCCTAGGGTGGGCCACAAACATAAGGATCACAAACAATCAACTTGCCAACGCTTTTTAATTGTCCATTTAGATGGCTAACCTTTGGATGGTTTGGATCATTTTATTGGTGTGATTTTAGTGATGTGGCCGGTAATTGAATTGTTTTTTAGTATCATTAGCATGCCATGTGTATGGTGGACGTGTGTAGTGCTACCTTTGTTTACTCATGCAACTCTCCAAGGGAGTTCAAAAAGGCATTTCACCCCATTTACTTGCAAATCTTCTCTTGTACAGAGGATTTCATTTACATGCCCATTTACTCTCATTTCATTTCATTTCCATGCATTTACTTCCATCCAAATACACCCCAAATACCATTTACCTCTATTTGCTCCCAATTCCCCCCATTTTCCTCTATTTACTTCCATCCAAACGGCCCAAGGTGTTCCATAACGGTAACGGTGGCTGTAACGGCCACCACCGTTACCGTTACGATACGGGCTGTAACGGCCGTTACGGACCCCGTATCGGCCGATACGGCCCCTTTTTATTTTCTGAAAAAAAACAGTTACGTGACCGTTACGGGACCATTACGTGACCGTTACGGGGCTGTAACGGTCCGTTATGGGGCCATAACGGTCCCGTAATGGCCGTTACGGGGCCGTTACGGCCTGTTTTTTCTGTAACGGCCGTTATGGCCGTTACGACCCCGTAACGTGTAACGGCCACCACTGTTTCCTATACGTATCGGCCCCTAAGTGATATTGGGCCCAAAATCTCCCGATGCATGGATGTTAGTAGTGTCTTGATGCTATTAATACGTAATTGGGGCTGGTCTCGTTCAAGGCGTCCCATAATGGTAACGGTGGCCGTAACGGCCACCGCCGTAACAGCCGTTACGGACCCCGTATCAACCGATACGGCCCTTTTTTATTTTTTGAAAAAAACTGTTATTAGACCGTTACGGGGCCGAGACGGGGCTGTATCGGTCTGATACGGGGCCGTTACGGTCTGTTATTTCTGTAACGGCCGTTTTGACCCCGTAACGCGTAACGGTCATGACCGTTTCTGTTACGTATCGGCCGATACGTAACCGTTTTGGGATACCTAGGTATCTTTACATTGATGTAATGGGCCCTACTATGAGATGCCTCAAAAATTTAGTTACAGGATGCTTCTAACTAGTTGCTGCTCCTTTTTAGAACCTTGCTTCAGTCTCGCACTTACACTCCCACTTCCTAGTCATTCATACTTGATAGCGTCTTGAAACAGACGCTTTCCTGCCCCCACACTGGAATCTGCTGCGGCCTCACTCTTTGTGCAACAATACTAAAAAATCTTCCAGATTGGATGTTCACAGCAAATCCATTTTTTGCCTTTTTTTGGGACCATCAGTATTTTCTTCATAATTGTCTATTTGTACTCCATTGATCAAAGGGTTGGATATTCAGTGATTTAAATATCGATAGTACCAGCCAATACTATTGATACTGCATGTGGCCGATACGATATACAAGGGGAGTTACTAAATTCCCCTTTATCGCACATAATATCACAATGTAGTGATCATATATCGGGATATATTGATACATCGTGATATTTTGCCAAAAACCCTTGATGAAACAGAAATTCTCCTGTATCAATCTTCAAAAAAAAAAAAAAAAACTCCCGTATCGTCAATACCCTCACAAAAAATTGATAATGGCGATACATCCCCCACCAGAAGTTTGAAAAAAATTCACAAAAAAACCCTCACAAAAATCAATTTTCTTCCAAATTTGTTTGGACGAATCTGTTTTCATACTTGTATTATATGATTTATGAACTTATTTTGGATATTGCATCACTTCGATCAGACTAGGCATAGTTTAGGATGCTATATAAAGGAAATGTGTCGTGCATACATTTTTTTTTTGGGTGATTTATTGAATTTCATGCTTCTTTTAATATATCCTGAAGTTCTATTAAAATTTCGATCATTTTCCCAATGTTTCCCTCAAACAGTAATACGTTCCCTGATACATGCAATATTTCTCATGCAATACTGACATGTTTCTGTATCCGAGAAGTGCGATATGTTCATCAATACTGATATTGAAATCACTGGGTATGTTCTAATATGGGAGATTTTAGTCAAGTGCCTGTTAGCCTAGCTGGTTGACTCCTTGGCGTTTCAAACAGCAGGTCTCAGGTTCGATACATACTAACTGCACCAGTGGGTGCATTGTGTGACTGGCCGTGTGGGCGCGTTGTGCAACTAACAGGGTGGGTGCGTTGCATGACTAACAAAGTAAAGATTCACACCTTTCAAAAAAAAAAAATATGGGAGATTTTAGTGCCATATCCTCTCCATAATGGGTTCCAAAACATCAACATTCTGAATCACCAAACAATGGGCCATACTTGTATGGATTGGCTCATCAGGAAACTTCACATCCTGATCTGTCAGGAACCGATAAGTCTGCTTCCGAATGGCTTTCTTTGCTGCTCAGCTAAGGCATTGATCTATTTCTTAAGTCAAATTTGGAAATTGTAATCCCGAGCTACCAATCTTCTCTTTCTTCCTTGAAGAAGTGGGTAAGATTCCATTAATTCTTTCCGTTACTAGTCTCATGCTGCATTGATCATAGAAATCTGTAGGACGTGCCCTGGTTTTCCTGGTTTTGAATGAAGTACCTAATTGCATTTTATTTTATTTTTTTGCTTCACAGGTTTTATTTAAAACATGGCCCTAAGGAAGTGCATTCCATCTGCTGATGCATCCTCTCTTGGTATGGCGCCTTCAAATTTCCCTAGAAAGGCGCATGAGAAGTCTCAATTTGTTGAGCTGGAGTCAACTGCAGGTCATCCTTTGGAAGCTGATGTGGATATCGACCTTCGAGAGGTTTACTTTCTGATCATGCATTTTCTATCAGCCGGGCCATGTCGGAGGACTTATGGGCAATTTTGGAATGAGCTTTTGGAACATCAACTTCTACCCAGAAGATATCATGCTTGGTATTCAAGGAGTGGGCTACATAGTGGTGATGAAAATGATAATGGCTTGTCCTTCCCCTTAAGCTACAATAATTTGGTGGAGAGGTATATGCTATGCTTCTCTTCTTGTTGCGGTCTCATATATTATCCTTCTTTCCATGTATATTCCAATTATAGAGAAATTTATATGGTCCTTTGAAAAGGGCTTGGAAGCAGTTTCTTTGTTTCTTTTGTTGTCAGAAATACTTTGTTGTGAAGAAAAAAATCTGCTAATATAGATGAATACTATCCCTGCTTTGCAACTCGGAGTGGTTCTTGGAGGCAATAATTTCAATATTTTCTTCTCAATCAATGCAAAGCTTTGGTTCCCCGGATGCCCTTTTATTTTTATTGACCAAAACAGAAAAAAACCTTTAAGTAGTTGGTTTTTCTTTCATTTGTATGAAGGATCTCTTGGTTCTTCTTCTACTTAAGGCGATAAAATTGAAAATTCACACTCTTGGTTCATTCATTTGATTAATAATTTACTTTGCATGCCAAAGTAGCCAGTGGAATCATGACGTAGATTTTGTAAGTGATAACATTTCTTAGATTTCTCTATTCCCCAGAATGTGTATTCATTGTGGTGTGTATTTTACTCTTGATATTGAAGTATTGGCCTGGTTAGGACACTTATTGGGCTCTGTTGAGTCAAGTGTTTGCAATCGGTCCAGATTAGATTGGACGAGCTTAGAAGAGACTTCTTATGGAGGGGCTTGGGTGATGGCCACAAGTTTCACCTCTTGAGATGGGTTTGGGTCTGTAAGCCGGTTCCTCTAAGCGGTGTAGGAATTTGAAGCTTGTCCACTATGAATATGACTCTCCTTGGTAAATGGGCTTTGGCGTTTTGGGATGGAAGAAAGTCATTTATGGTGTGAGATAACAGCTTCCAAGTATGGTATTAAGGAGGGAGGTTGGGAGATGGAGTCTTCTCTCTATTGGGCTTTTCACATATGGAAATCAATATCGGGTTTGAGAGAGAAATTTAGGGAAGGCATATCTTTCTCTTTGGAGGACGGTGCTTGTATTAGATTTTGGAAGGATCCTTGGTGCTGTGGCCGCCCTCAAGATCTTGATTTTCCTAATCTTGCTAGTATTGTGACTTCCAAAGATATAAAAGTGGTAGATTGTTTCTCTCTTAAAATTAAGGGTTCTTTGGTTAGCTGGATGCCCCCATGTAGGAGGAAACCTAACGGATGGTGAGTTGGAAGAATTTCTGTCCCTTCAAGATCACCTTTGCCTTGTGTTTCCTTTAGATGTGGCTGATTCTTTGGTTTTGGCTAACCGCAGTTCGGGTCAATTCACAGTTGCCTCCTTCTATACAATTTTATGTCTGGAGCTGTCAAGTCTAGAGGGATCTTTCGCTCACCACTTTTGGTTCTATGGTGCATCTTTTAAGGTGATTGCCTTTCCTTGGTTGGTGGCCAGAAAGAAAGTGTTGATTATTGATGACCTTCATAAGCGTGGGATGCCTATTCCGAACATGTGCTGCCTATGCAAGCAAGATGTCAAACCAATAGATCACCTTTTCATCTTATGCCCTTTCACCTTCCAAGTTTGGTTGCACTTCCTAGCTTTGTTTGGGACATGTTGGGTTATGCTGGGGTCAGTTGGTGATGTTCTTTGGTTGTGGCATAGGGGAGGCAAGGTCAAGAAAGCTAGGACCATATGGAGCTGGTTTTGCTTGCTGTCTGGTGGGCTATTTGGAGCGAGAGGAATAGACGCTGCTTCTGGAGTATTGAAGGATCATGTGAAGCAGTGATAGGTCTTTTTAAAGTGTTGGTTTCCGAGTGGGCCGTGGCCCTAATGTGGAGCAGCATCTTATTGTGGCAGTCTTAGGGATGCCCTGTATTCTTTTCCCATTGTGCTTGCATGCGGGCCTTTAATAAAATTTCCATTATCCATAAAAAAAAACCGGTAAAACAAACAGTGTTCTCATGTTTATATTGAGAGATCAAAATTGGCCACATTTAAAAGTTTCTTAAGCTATTTTTACAAGTGAAAATGATTAGGTAGCATGTATAACAGTAAAATGAGTAAAAGCCATAAAATACTTTCCACAGATTCCTTTTAGATGAAAATAAATGTTTGTCAGTCTTGCATATTGGCCCATGCGAATGAAGAATGAGTGGATGGAAAATCACTACATCTCTCTCTCTCTCTCTCTTCCATAGATAAATATTATAACAATAGCAAAAGGGATAAATTTTCTTATTTGATGGTAATGGGACTTCTGTAGGAAACTTTATGTTCTGAGAACTTTATGATCTTACAATCTGTTCTCAGCATATAGAATTCTTTGGATAGCAAAAGGTTCACTTGAATACTTCTCTTTTAGCCTTAACTGTGCTGTTAAGAAATTGTACTTCTTGGTGCTCTTGTTGGTACCATTGGGGCTTTCTGATTCTGGTGTCCTTTGCTTTTGTTAAAACATCTGAAACCCATACTGATGCTTGTGTAGAAAGGGAGCTTAGTCTGTTCTACGTAGATTTAGAGTATTCATCTAATTGATGGAGGATTGCTACAGCCTGATATAATTGGTCACAGTATTCGCATTGCATGATTCACCACTCTCTTCCAAGTGTTCTCATGACTATGCTAGTTGTATGGGTTCTTCTTGAAGAATTTTGTTTTCATTGAATGTTTTTGCCCTTGACTATTCAATTTAATGGACAAATTAGACCCACCATGGCTAAGAGACTTGGTGACTTGGATGAACTCGTTCAGTCCTGAGCCAAGTTATGACTCGCCTGAGTCAGGTGTGTCTGAGGGTGTTGCTCTTGATGTTGAACTGGATTGGATCCTATTGAGTTTTAGTCGCATCTGACTTGGACAAGTCTTAAAATGACATGACCAACACGGACCAACATCTTTCTGCATGGACTGACTGATCGTTTTATGCCATTAGGTACCCACACATTGAAAATGATCACTTGGTAAGGCTTCTGAAGCAATTGATCCTGAGCAGTGCCCCTCCATTGCATGGCATGGTTGGAGGAAGCATTCCAAGTGCAGCTGATGTTCCTACGCTCCTAGGATCTGGTTCTTTTTCACTTCTGGAATGTGAGTGATATCTTTGTTATTTTATTTTTGTCTTTGAACACTGTATACCATGACATGAATTAGTTTGATGATTGGAAGTTAATCTTTGACTAACTGCTAAATCAGTCATATTTAATTTATGTGATGCTTGCATTCGTACTGTTCAAACTTTCCATTTTTCACCCTTTCTTTTTTTCAGTTGTTCACTTGCTATGTTTTCTTAAAGTTCTATAATCCATTCTCTTCTAAGATCTTTGTGTTTTCTTTCCCATGTAGCTGATAGAAATAGAGAAGACAAGAAAGCCGCTCAAGTGCCTGGGTACTTGCGTTGGCCTCACATGCGGGCTGACCAGGTCCGAGGGTTAAGTTTGAGGGAGATTGGAGGTGGTTTTACTAGACATCATCGTGCTCCCTCTATTCGTGCAGCATGTTATGCCATTGCTAAACCATCAACTATGGTGCAAAAGATGCAGATAATAAAGAAACTAAGGGGGCATCAGAATGCTGTCTATTGTGGTATGGTTGTTTCTACCATTGGAGTTGCAATCTGTGATTTGTCAATGGTTTCTTTATGATCATGCTTTAGTCATTGTGATTAATAACCGTGCAAGAATCTAGAACAATGTGAAGTTGTGGAACACTTCAAATAACACCTGCTTGCTTGATATCTTTTGTAGCCATATTTGATCGCTCAGGGCGATATGTGATTACTGGTTCGGATGATCGCCTTGTAAAGATTTGGTCATTGGAAACTGCTTTTTGCTTGTCCAGCTGCCGCGGACACGAAGTGAGTTGGGATAGTTCTTTAAGTTTATGTTCTACATGATAGTACCCACAGGTTTTTCTTTTTCCAATCTAACTTAATTAATTTGTTGTGATACTGAAGGGTGACATTACTGACCTGGCCGTGAGTTCAAATAATGCTTTGGTGGCATCCGCTTCAAATGATTGCATCATTCGAGTTGTAAGCTCTCTATTTTCTTCGCAATCTTTATATACTAGCATTAATCTTCATTTCTTCGCCTTCATACTGCTTCAATGTTTTGATCTTTCTTTTGGGTTCCATACAGTGGCGTTTGCCTGATGGGCTGCCAATTTCAGTCTTGAGGGGACACACTGGAGCCGTTACCGCCATTGCATTTAGTCCGAGGCCAAGCGCTGTGTACCAGCTTTTATCGTAAGCCTTATCCCTCTAGATATTGTTGCAATTGGTTGTTGACCTACAATTGCAGTATTTTGGTCTTTCTTGGACTATCATCCATGATTTTCAGAAGCTCGTTAACATGCCATGATTCTAATTTCTTTGGACATTTTATTATTCACCCCATATTCCACCCTCTGCAGTAATTTATCTGAAGCAGCCTATGAGTAGCACCAATAGGAGAGAAAATGATGGAGAGCAAATTGAGATGGTTCCATGATGTGCTATGAAAACATGAATGGCCTTGATAAGGAGGGAAATTTGATTAGGGTTGAAGGGCCTGAAAGTAGGATGATCAAGGTGGTGAGAAGGATATGCGAGTTTGTTCACTTACTAAGTATAGAGCCTTAGATAGGAATGATTGGCGAAACAAGATTCATAAAGTCTACCCCAAAACCCTGGAACAAGGCTATGTTGATGATGGTGATGACATTTCACATTCCCCCTTTCATACCCAACTTCTTTGCTGTTGTAGTTTCTATTTCCTTGGATAAGCTTCTTTAGTTCGTTTGTCATCTTTAAATGGCTCATCCACTCTTTGTGCCATAGATGGCCTAAGCTCAATTTGGAATATAACAAAGAATATCTTGGTATGAACAATATAAAGTCATAAACAACTAATGAACATGCTGAAGTTTCAAGATTCAGCAAAATATTTATGTTAATTTTTAGAGGATGAAATCTCCTAAAGTCGCGCATGTAAAAATTTCAAAATGTTTTTCTCCCTGTCAAAAATTATGTACGAAGTTAGCACTTTGAATTTGCTGCCCATCCCCAGCTGATATTTTAATCTTGCTTACACTATGCATTAATTCCTCTGATTGTCTCAGGACTGAGCTCCTTGGGGGTGTAGGAGCTGTACCTCAAGTGATGCACAACTCCCTATAGATTCACCTACCATTGGTAATATTGGGTTCAACTACTTTGGTGGTGTTTTGAATGATGCAAGTTGTCGTTCGTTGCTTGCTGTTTTATAATACTAGGGGTATGGCACAAGCGATGCATGTTGAGTGAGGGGATGGGGAGAGAAGAGAGAGATTTGGAGGGGAGAGAAAAAAAGGAGAGAGGCAGAGGGAAAGTTGGGGGCTACATGCAAGTGTATGCTGCACACAAACATAGAGAAAAAGAGAAGGGAACGATGGGTGACCCATCCTCTTAGTTTCTCTTGTTGTGGCCTACTTGAGTCCCCAATCTGCCTAATTTTTGGGCTGTCATCCTAACAGGAGTTGACATAGCAAATGTATGATGTACATGTCACATAGTCATCAGGGTGGGCTCTATAGAGCGTTTGTCGCATGTTCTCTCTAATTAGACACTTCATGTGGGCTACACGCAGAGAAGAGGAAAGGTTTGTGCGGGTTACATGCAGTGTTCAAAGTTTCGGTATCGCTACAAGTTTCCCTAGCTGGGGATATGTAAACAATATCGATATTGCCGATAATATCGCTGATAACCGCAAATGCGGGGAAAAAGGGAAAAACGGTGGAATTTTTTAGTGAAACCTCAAGAGATGCTAAAATGCACGTATTTGTATATTTAGGAATAAAAAATTTGCAAAAAAGCATACATAATAAGTTTCTATTTAATAGGGGCCTAAAAGCATGTGTTGCTGTAAGAAATCAGTCCAACCGTTTCATCCATCACATCCATCCATCCAATATTTGACCTCCCATCCAAACATCCGTTGATAATTTCAAAATATCGTCAACACGTGATATTTCCCAACAAATCATCAACAATTGAAAAAGAACTAAAGATTGTGGTCTCGGTATTGCCATGTTGTGATAATGATACTATCGTGATATTATCAACATTATCGTAATATTATCAGTATTATTGTTGACAAATTGAACATTGTATAACCATGCACCCATAAAAATATGAAATGGAAATTTTTTAATATACGGATTTTTTGCAATAACGATACATTGGTGATATCATCGAAATATTGCAGATACATTGATGATATAAGCAACACTTGGAATTTACACAGTAAAAAAATATTGGCGATACACTGGTGGTATCAATGCATTGGAAATACAAACGACGCATGGAATTTACACAGTTGAAAATATTGACGATATCGATACATTGGCGATATTTATTGCTACATCGCGGATATCTAGAATTTTTTATACTATCAGTGTTATCAGTATCACTACCAGTGTTATCGGTATTGCTGAGCTAGAGATAGAGATAATATCGGAGATATTTTGATAATATCGGATATAATTCGATCATTGGTTACATGAATTAAAAGAAGTAAAAGTAAGCGAGTTAGTTCTAGGCCATCAACGGCAACTTGTGTGGTAAAATCTTAACCTTACCTTGCCAAAGAAGCTTCATTTTTAATGATGGTTTTACCACCTTATAACTAAAGTTCCTAGGACTAATTGCATGGAAAATTTCCAAAACTTTGGCGTTATATGTTGCATAGATGATTCTAGCATTCTACCACAAGAAGTCTTGCCTAGGTCATCGGTCTAAAAAAGGAAAGCCTTACCTATGGTCCTGTAAAAATTTTCATTTTAGCATCTGCCTTTTGGCTACGATGAATACTAATTGAGTGTATTTTTCAGTCTCCTAGTCGTCAATTACTAATATAATATCTAATTGCCTGTTCAGAAAATAAAGACTTCCTTGTTTCCGTTTACTTTGCAGTTAACTCTATGCCATCACTATATTGTGCAGATCATCTGATGATGGAACATGTCGGGTCTGGGATGCTCGGTACTCCCATTTCAGTCCACGAATTTACATCCCAAAGCCTTCAGATGCTGTTGCTGGTTAGTTAGCTGCTTTGCTATTGTAACTCAGTTGGATCATTTGGCACTGCCAACGAGACTTAACGTGAAAAGTATGGAATTGACTGCAGGAAAAAGCAACGATCCCTCTCCAAGTACTGGACAACAGGCGCATCAAATATTATGCTGTGCATACAATGCTAATGGAACCGTTTTTGCCACTGGTAGCTCGGACACTTATGCAAGGGTAGAACTGAATGCTAATGCTTTTAATTCTATATTCCGCTTGCATTTTTCGATTATCTTCAGTTTATGGACTGAAATAGTCCTAAATGTTGTTGGATTTCTTTATCAAGGGACAGTTGCTTGCAGGTGTGGAATGCTGTTAAATGCAACCCAGAGGACTCCGAGCAACCAAATCATGAGATGGATGTGTTGTCTGGTCATGAAAATGATGTCAATTATGTACAATTCAGGTTACTTGGTTTCATCTGACCTATAGATTCTTTTATTGAATTTGCACGTTTGTTATAAACTGAGTTGCTGCCCTGTGATACAGTGGCTGTGCAGTGGCATCTAGATCCTCTTCAACTGACACTTCGAAGGAAGATAATTTTCCAAAGTTCAAAAATTCCTGGTACAGTTTACCAATACTTTGTCTAATTCAGGCCCCTGTATATTGGTTGTGTCCTTACCTGAATAATTCACTTGTATTTTCTTTTATGGCCTTAAATTCTGCAAAATTGGCATAACTTTAGCTTGCCTTGTGAATGGTCTTTAAAATGTCTGATCTGTGCATTTCCGCTATTAATTCTTTCTGCATATTGTGTTTTGTAGGTTCACCCATGACAACATAGTCACCTGTTCTCGGGATGGCAGCGCAATTATTTGGATTCCAAGATCACGTAGATCTCATGTGAGCCCTCCTGATCTGATGAGTTGCCACTGGGATTTGCATTTTTATGGGTTTTTGGATGAAAAAATCATGCTAATTTCATGAAGTTTCTCCAATGAGAGTTGCTTATGCATTCTCCTTCCCCTCCAATATAAATTTTTTCATTATAAATTTTTGCCACTCCTTCGGGACTTGGCCTAGGGATACAGGAGCCTTTTTTTCTGACTCATCTTGTGGGTTCCTTTTTGGTGTCCAAATGATGTCCGGATGGCACAAAATTGCGAGCATTGGATCATCTATCAGATTATCTTTGCAACGGGTCCATGATTACATGATTTGGATTTGTGTTCAAGAAGTTATGACTACATTAGCAATAGGTTATATGGTTATGAAGAAAATTAGGGTTTTGTTAATGATATCATCTTGTACCGCACAATACCTTGGGTCATATTGGCTAATTGATGCAGGACAGCCATAAATATGATGCATGCTCACGAACACAATTATTCAGTGGAAATAAAAGCAATAATAATAATGAAATCTAGCATCAATCATCATAAACTAAGAAAATCATAAAGGAAACATGCAATGGGACGGGCCATCATCACAACCATGGAGTATGGGATTCAAGTAGCGTATAGGTTGGATCCGGCGAGGGATGGAACCTCCCGATCTTGCATAGTCATACCCAATCGATCAATGATGATCACTAGTCCGAAGAATCAGAAAGTTTCTCGGATTAGGGATTTGAGAATTTGGGGGTTTAGGGTTTAGATCGATTCTCAAGGTTTAGATCGTGGGGAATAAACAAAACAGAAGTTTAGAAGGATAATAATAGAAGATGAAATACCTGGAAGAAGTTGGAGGGGCACAAGAAGAATAGAGAAGAAGGAGATCAAGGAAGAAGAAGAAGCACCATGAGAATGAGAGAGAGAGGAAGGAGGCAACCAGAGGTTTGCTCTTTTTCATAAATCAACAACTAATAAAAAAGGTTTAGGGCAACACTCTTATAAAATTCGGAATTAGCATAATTACCAAAATACCCCTACTAACAAAATTTCAAAAAAAAGACATTTGCATGAAAAAACGTACCCACACTAACCCAAAACTCAAATAAGTAAAAAATGCATAAAATAAACTCAAATCTAAGATGTCCAATGCGCTCCAATGATGGTGTGATGAAAGTGGGCCACAATGAACCAACGGTCCGATCACATCATCATCACGATCCAACGGTCTGATCATCTCCTCAAAGCAACTTACACATGTCTTCCCAAGGTGGGGTCTTTTCAAATGTCTCGGACTACATGTGTAAGGTCTTCAATGCTCCTCAATAGTCGCCTATCCACAAGGATGGTACTTGTGGTTGGCGCTTTCTTCGTTGGTACACCTTGAATGCTTTTGTTCCGCATCACTAATCCATGATTTATAAAAGGTTTACATGGTGGGTCTTAGAGTTAGAAACTAACCATGGTTGGACTAATTGTTGGTCCAATCAAACATAGTTAAAGATTTTTAAGTTAGCTTAGGTTAATAATTTACACTTAGTGGTGAGGCCTTTAGTCAGATGCTTCAAAAAGCCGAAGAAAGAGTTTTGATTTCCGAGTTTAAAGCGACAGAAGCTGGGGTTTAAGTTAGTGATCTTCAGTATGCAAATGATACGATCTTGTTTTGTGATGCAAATTTTACATCAATTGATAATCTTCGAAAAATTGTCATGTGTTTTAAAGTAGTTTCGGGCCTAAATGTGAACGTCTCTAAAAGTGAAATGTTGGGAATTCACTTGGAGTGTGGAGAGTTAATGCAATTGGCAAATATATTTGGGCGCATGAATGTAGCCTTTCCTTCCACTTATCTCGGGTTACCTCTATGCATAGGGAAGCAGGCGAAACACCTTTGGGGTGTTAGAAAGCGTGGAAATGAGGTTATCAAGTTGGAAGGGCTGGTAGCTCTCTTTGGGAGGTCATTTAGAACTCATCAAAGCGGCCCTTTCCAACGTGCCTGTTTACTTCGTCTCTTTTCAAATGTCCTAAATCAGTCATGGATAGAATTGATAAGATGATTATGGAAGGGGACTGAGGACAAAAGAATGTTCGATCTTCTTAATTGGCATGAAGTTTGTAAGCCGATTAACGAGGGAGGAGCTGGCTTAAAGGATTAAAGTTGTCATGAATACTACTCTTCGCTGTAAGTGGTATTGGAAGATCATTGTTACCCCTTAATTGCTGGAGAAGTGATTTGGTTGCCCCCATGTCGGAGGAACCTTTCCGAAGAGGAGTTTATTAGATTGCTTGAGCACTTGAAGCTTTACTTACCTTTCCCCTAAGAAGTCGATACAATGGTTTGGAAAGGTCATAGCTTAGGCATTTTTTCGATGCATTCGTTCTATAAAATGATCCCCTAAAGGTTACTTCAAAGCTTCGAGGGGGCTGAGGCAGGGAGATCCTCTTTCTCCTTTCTTGTTCGTGGTGGCGGCAAAAGCGTTGGGTAAGATGTTACAAAAAGGGCAAGAGGTGGGGCTCATCAAAGGATTCAAGATGGCAAGAATAGGTCCTTCAATCACGCATCTTCAGTTTGCTGATGACACGATCTTATTTTGTGAAGCGAAAGAAGACATGGTGGACAATTTGCGGAAAATCATAGCATGTTTCGAAGATGTATCAGGGTAGAAGATTAATCCTTGCAAATGCGAAATGCTTGGAATCCACGTGAAAGATATAGAACTTCAACGGCTAGCCGAAAGGTCTTCTGCCTTGCATAAGAAAACTGCCCAAGCACTTATGGGACTCTATGATAGAGAGAATAGTGCGCAAGTTGTCTTTATGGAAGAGCCGCCACTTATCTTTTGGAGGCTGCCTTACTCTGATAAAAGCAGCCTTCTCCAACATGCCTTTATATTTCATGTCTCTATTTCAGTGTCCTAGGGAGGTTCTAGCTAGATTGGAAAAACTAAGAAGGGATTTTCTTTGGCGAGGAAAGGAGGAAAGAAGGAAATTTCACCTGCTAAGGTGGGACGGAGTCTGTAAACCGAAGGAGTGTGGAGGGGCCGGTTTAAGGGCTCTCGATAGAATGAATCGAGCGTTGCCAGGAAAATGGCTGTGGAGGTTCATAACGAAAGAGGACAGAAAGATTATCGAGGCTAAGTACGGTACGGAAGCGGGGGGGGGGGGGGGATTGGTGGACAAAAGGATCTTCCCACTACAAGATGTCAACAATATGGAGGGCGGTTCAATCATTGGTAGGAACATTCAAGGAAGGTATTTCATATGTCGTGGGAGACGAATCTCAAATTCGCTTTTGGGAGGACCTTTGGGTAGGTGGAGGCCTGCTAAAGGATGCTTTTCCTTGTCTAGCCCAGCTTTCGTTGGATAAAGATATAAGCATGGCTGACTATGCGTCGTTGGTGGAAGTATAGTTGGGTCCCCACCATTGAGAAGAGGTGTGGTGGATGAAGAGACAATGGCCTTCTTGAACTTGATGGAAGTTTTGAACGAGGCAACGACTACCCCCGGCTACAACTGACTCATTGGTGTGGAAAGGACAGAGTTTGGGCATATTTTCAGTTCACCCTTTCTTTAGCATTCTATCAGATTTTCAAGCTTGTCCTGCTCATAATTTTCTATTTTGGAAATATGGAGCCCTGCCTAAGGTGGCGGCTTTTGTTTGGTTGCTGGTGAGAAACAAGGTTCTAATAGTGGATAATCTACGGAAGAGAGGAATGGTTCTCCCCGATATTTGTGTTCTCTGCATGAGTGACGAAGAGACCGTGGATCACCTATTTATCCATTGCCCCTACACTGGTAAAATCTGGGCCTCCTTTCTCAAAGATCTCAATGTAGCCTGGGCGATGCCAACATCTATTTCGTCTCTTATAGCTGCTTAGCGTGGAGGGGGAGTAGGGGAAGATGGCAAGACAGTGTGGTGACTTGGGGCTATGGCTTGCATTTGGGTAGCGTGGGAAGAAAGCAATAGGAGAACCTTCGAAAACTTGGCGAGTTCTGCAGACAAGGTCGCCCGTAGAGTTTTTCGTCGGGTGTTAGACTGGGCCGCAAGTAGGAAGGATCTATACATGTTCGTCATGTTCGCCCTGCTTGGGTTGTCGCTTAGTTCTATTTTGTGTTATCTTTTTTGCTTTCTTTTGTATTCTTTGCCGCCATTCGTGGCGTTTAATAAAATCGTTACCTTTAAACTATATATATATATAAACTGTATTCTACTAAGTATTATCCCTTCCTCTAGTGGTCTTATGGAGCTCCTCCTAGGGTTATGGCTTTTGTTTGGTTGTTGGGGAGGAAGAAGGTGTTGGCTATCGACAATGCATCATCATTCCCAACATTTGCTTGATGTGTATGGGGGATGCTGAGTTGATCGATTATCTTTTCATCCATTGCCCATTCACATGCAAAATTTGGGATCATTTCCTCCTTTTGTTCCACATATATTGGGTGATACCGAAGTTAGTTGACCTTCTCTTATGGGCTTCACATGAGTCACAGGTAAACCTTGGAATGCAATATGGAGGTTAGTTTTGATGGGTATCTTTTAATTCATTTGGAAGGAAAGGAACAGACTTTGCTTTCAAGACCAGAAACCTTCATTCGAAAGGGTCATTTACTTGTGTTGTTTTTGAATGGGCTCCTTACGTTCATGCAATGAAGTCGGCTGATCTCTCTTTTATGCATCTGCTTTAGCATGGGTTTGTATTTTTTTTCCCCTCTTTTGAGGGCTTTCTTAATAATTTCAGTTACCTCTAAAAAAAAAAAGAAAAAAAGAAAAAACTTAGTTAAGAGCCCTTAATTTGATTGTATTATTGGTCAATGGTTTTTAATCTATTTCCAATTTGGATTCGGTTGGTTTTAGGACACTTTAGTTGTATAAAAATTCTACACCAATGTGACTTAAATTCTTAAATTTTTTTTTTTAATTTTGTTTTTGGGATGTAGTGGGTTTCAGGAAGTCCCATATGATAGTAGTTGAGAGTGTTTTAGACTAAGAAAATTGAGTTTTAGAGTTTTTTAGGTGGGTTATAAATGTATGGCCATTAGGGGAATTATGAAATTTAGCATGAATTATATCGAATGAATTGAAGCTTTCTTTGAGGGTTTCTTAAACTTCTATGTCCAGATGAGTGATTCTTCTACTTTTTCTCATAGTTTTCTAATGGAAGGGAAGGGAGTTCTTGTGGCAGGGTTTGAAACAAAAGAAAAAAAATTCCACTTGATAAGTTGGGGGGAGGTGTGCAAGTCTTATGTAGAAGGTGGAGCTAGCATAAGAGACTTAGGGTTGATGAACCTTGCTCTTTCGGGAAAGTGGTTGTGGAGATTTGGCTTGGAGGAGGGCGCCCTATGGAGGGAAACTATCGCAAGCATGGGTGTCACGATGGGGGGTGGGGTACTAGAGACTCATCTTTGTTTGTTCTTTTTATTCCTTGCTTCAATCTCAAGGTCAGAAAGGGGTGATCAGCTCAACTCGGCATGTGCGGTCGTATGCTGCCCCTCCTAGATTGCGGCGTTCGGTAGGCTAGTTGGAAGGGAAAGGGCGCTGACTGTGGATAACCTTCATAAGCGATCAGTGATGCTCCCTAACATGTGCTTGATGTTTATGGCTAATGTAGAGTCTAGTCAATGATTTATTCATCCATTGCCGGTTTGCACCTCAAGTTTGGGGCAAATTTCTTTGGATCTTGAATATTGCTTGGTCTTTGCCAAACTCAGCTAGCGGGCTTTATATGGCTTGACATGGCGTGAGTTTGCTGAAGCAAGCTAGGGCTATTTGGAGGCTTTGTTTATTGGGAGGCATTTGGGCTGTTTGGGGAGAAAGAAATGGGTGATGCTTTTCAAATGAGAGTAATGGAGTGGAGAGGGTCATTTGTAGGGCTATGTTGTATGTTATGGAATGGTCTTCCTTTACAGATGCTTTGAAGGATTGTTCCTTTCCTTTTTAGGGTTGTAGCTCTTGGCGCCACCTTAGCGCTCCCTTTAATAAATTTTTTGTTGCCTTTCCAAAAAAAAAGAAAAAAGAAAAAAGAAAAAGAAAAAGAAGAAAAAGAAGAAAAAAGAAGGCTGTTGGAAAGATTTCCATAGCCCTTTGGAGCTCTAGATATCTATTGTATAGTGTTTGAAGAATGTTTTTGGACTACAAATCTGGTACCTATTTTACATTGAAGAATCTCTTAATCTGGCTTCAACTTTTGCTTCATATTTCGTCACCTAGATTTGGGGTGACTGGGTATGCTCTTGGTTCTATTTGGGTCAACTTGTTTGAGTATATCCTTTCATCAGTAGCTCATGTTTATGCATTCAATGAAGTTCTTTGACTCTTGTCAGTTTTCTGTCTGTCAATGCATCCAATCTTAAGTTGAGTGAGCTATTTGTAATGATATTGGTTGACATGCTACTGATGCTTTTGTATAGCGCATTCTAGAACTAGATTTAATACGCATTTTTGGTTTATTCATTTCTCTTTGTTGTAAACTTCGTTTTAGGGAAAGGTTGGGCGTTGGACACGAGCATATCATCTCAAAGTTCCACCTCCTCCAATGCCTCCTCAACCTCCTCGTGGAGGCCCACGCCAAAGATTCCTTCCAACTCCTCGTGGTGTTAATATGATTGTGTGGAGCTTGGATAACCGCTTTGTGCTTGCCGCTATCATGGGTAAATGTTGATTGTTTTTATTTGGACTTTTCTTTCGAAAATTAAATTAAGATAGCCTATTATAACTTTATGTGAATTTTGTTCCTTTTGCAAATAAAACTCTTATTTAAATCTTGATTGCAAACTATAATTGGTTTCCTCATTTGAAGTTTGCATAACTAGAAATTTTATAGTGAAATTGTGAAAATAATGCGAAACATTTATTATATCCAAAATGCTAATTTCACTTGGTAGTGAGGGCCAGCCCATCACCAGCCGGGATAAAGGAGGAGGATTGACGTTAGGTAGGTAGTCGGTTGTTGAAAATTTTCCAAGCATCATGAGAAACTCTCTGGTACACGTCTACAAAGATGATGATGGTTTAAGATCTCCAAGCTTCAATCAAGGAAAAAAGACTACAAACTGCAACATCAATAATTAAGTAATTTGGGAATAAGATCTCCTTGACGCAGTGAAACAATAGAAGCCCCAAGATTGACTGATTGGGTCCTCACCAGCATGATGTCTTGGTTCATGGGTCTTCATTGTTTGGCCAGTCATGTTTGTCATTAGTTGTGATTTTCTATTAGAGAACTCAACATTGTTTACTCAATATCTGACTTCAACCTTTGTAATGTCTCTTTCATTGGAGATATATCCTTATCTTTGGTTGCAGGACAAATTGACCGTTTGCCGGTTGATTCCCTCCAAGCATGCTTGCAGATGGTTCATCTGTTCCGCCACCTTATGGAAGTCCCTTCTAGAGCCCTTCTTTTGTAGGCACATCTATGGAGTACTAGTGACTTATTTGAGGAGATAACGATGGTGCTAAGATTTGGATCATCCGGTAGTGGGCAATTATGGTGTTAAGATTATCATTCAATAGTGGGCACTTTGGCCCTTGGATCTTATGAATGATATGCTCCTATGTCAGCCAATATTTAATATGGCGGATCTAATAAAATGAGACTCACCGTTCACTATGTTAATCAATAAACTGGAATGGTGGGCATTAGGAAAAAATATTTGCAATTTTTTATGGAGGTCAAGATTCGAATAAGGCATGGCTTGCTTCTTTGAACACACACACACACACACATTTTAAAGATGATGACATATGAGAAAAGGCCGAGGCCAACGGAGCAAAAAAACAAATGTACAAATATACAAAATTACAACAACAACCAACGAGACGCCCCCAAAAAGAAAAAGGAGGAATGAAAAAATTACACTTCCACCCAATCCTTCAAATTAAGAATTGCCCTATTGAATACTTGCACCGGCCCGCTCAATTTGTTCCTGAAACAACATTGATTCCTTTCCCACCATAAGGCTCATAGAGTCGCTAATAGGCCTAATCACCACCGCCTTTTCCCTTCTTTCCCTATCCCCCATCGTGCCAAGCTAAGAGAAACTCCCCAATCGTCTTCGGGAACACCCACATTACCTCGAAAAATTGAAGAAGAAGATTCCAAACCCATTACCCTATATTGAGTAGGAGACTTTGAGAGCACTGTCTTTACTAACACTAAGAGTTATCTCCATTTTTATGAATCTGAGGTTTAATTAGAAATCATGGTGATATTATTTAACGAGTTAAGATGACCATAGGGTCGATGGAAGTATTTGTGGATCATGGTTATAATTCTCTTAAGCTTTAAATCCTTCTACCTTATCTTTTGTGGATGGTGTTTTTTAGGAGTACTGTATATGAGAAATGGAATTCGCCCAAGAGGACTAACTGATGATAAGAATAGCGTGTAATGTAGCGTTCACCCCTCTGAAGCGTGAGGCGTAAGCTACATAGTGTGTAGCGTAAGCTACAGGTTACTTCTAAATTTTTAATTAAAGTTGTTCTTGGTTGTACTAATTCCATGATATTCACCAAATTAGGTTGATTAATAATGAAATTCAATAAATTTTCATGATATTTTGGTGCAACCAAACATGACTTAAAGTAATAGAAAAGGGTAATCACTAAGTATAAAGGAAAAAGAAAGAGCAACAAAACTAATTTAATACTATTACTTATATCATTTTACTAAAAGCATTAAATATTGAAAATAAAAAAAAAGTAACAAATCATCAAAAATATTATTTGATTTTAATGTTGTAATGAAAAATAACTTATAATGTAAGGCATGTAGCGTGTAGCCTAGTTTATGTAGTGTGTCGCGTATGCAAATTATCATGTAGCGTAGGCTACATGTGACTTAAGCTATTTTCTTGAGCCACGTAGCGTTAAGGCTAAGCTACACTACGTAGCGTAAGCTACACGCTACGTAACGTAGCTATTTAAAACACTGGCAAAAACACATTGAAGGGATAAGTGGTCTGCTGATTCTGCATCCTTGAAGCACAACAAGCAAACATTTGGGAGATACATATTTCGCTTACAAAGATTGTCTATTGTTAGCACTTTATTCCTGTCTACTAGCCAACCAAATGCCGCCACCTTCAATGGAGCACCATAATGCCATAGATATGCCATTGCCGCAATCTCAGAATGATCCTCACCCGCACATAAAAATTGATAGAATGATCTAATTGAGAAAGAACTTGTCTTCGATTTGCACCATCTCAAGGAATCCACTTCCAAGGGAAGGGGGGATATCTTTGCTAACATATCAAGCAATAGAACCATCTCTTCAAACTCCCCATATGAAAGATTCCTTCTAAAAATAGGACTGTATGTAACCTTCTTCCCTCTTATCGAGTAACAATTGCTCACCACCTCCCCCTCGACCCTAGTTATTGTAGCTAAAGATGGAAACCTCACCGCCAGACTCATCTCCCTGCCCACCTATCCTCCCAAAATTTATTTCTTTTGCCATCCCCCCAAGTAGAAGCCTATTCCCTCTCATACTCTCTCTAATTCTTTGAACATGTTTTCACACATGGAGTAGAAGAAGCCATCTTGGAGATACTGTCTATCCTTTTGAAATGTACTCATGAAAAGGGGGGAAAAAGAAGAAAAAAACGTAACAAATGCTTCAAGAGAGGGCATAAGCATCAATGCTGACCTGATCAACAACCAATTTTCAGCCCACATTGGCGAAAAAAAGAAAGGTATTTGAGTCCACAATGATCAAGGAAAAGGACGGACATTTGAGCCCACTTATCTCCAGTAGGTGATTGCTCTCCAAGGTATTTCAATGGTTCAATACATGAGGGTATCAGGGTTGTTGCATGGACAAAATTTGCTGGTTAGTTTCTTAGACACGCTTGATCTCATCCAGTTCAGTTGGAGCTAGGTTGTAGAAGGCATAAATTTCTAATTTTGCACAACTTGCAGCTGGATTTCAATTATTGGTGTCACAATCTAGATGATGTCTTCAAGGTGAAATCATATCATGTTCTATTATGGCTTGAATTTGTTGGTCTGGGGGACCCTATCAGTGTTTTAATCATGTTTTTGATGGTTTTTATTCTTGTTGCCTTGGGCATCACTGCATTTTTATTTTTTGTTTTCATATGGTGCTGCATTTATAATGTATTCTGTAAGTGTGCTTCTTAGAGGATCTATCATGGGAATTACCTTTAATTCAAATCTTGGTCTCATATGTGCCAATCATAAGCTGTTAAAACTGTTAATTAGCTAATCCCACCAAATGAAGGTCAAGGGATCTATTGGCATGGCATTTCAAAATTTCAAAGAACTTGGTATTGTAATACCTTACTTACCAATATAGACTATGGATTTTGATGTTGGTAATGCTTTTCCATCATCATTATCCACAGTACATAATATTGTTCCATTTTCTTCTTTGCAGATTGCAGAATATGTGTTTGGAATGCTGTTGATGGTAGCTTAGTCCATTCTTTGACTGGTCATACTGAATCTGTAAGTGTTCCAAGTATTTGTTTTTCCTTGACCTTGATTGTATACAGATTTATTGCAGTTCATAATACTTCCTTTTTTCTCTTTAAAATCTGTCTGTTGATATTTACTTAAATTTATATACATGCTTTGCATGTTAGGGACGTTGATGCATGTGTTGTCTGTGCGTGCATGCAATGCTTGAAGTTTCGGTATCGCTACAAGTTTCGCTAGCCAGGGATATGGAAACAATATCGATATCGCCGATAACCGGAAATGAGGGGAAAATGGAAACAACGGTGTAATTTTTTAGTGGGGGGTGAACGGTAATGGTGGAATTTTTTAGTGAAACCTTAGGTGATGCTAAAATACACATATTTTGCATATTTAGAAAAAAAAATTGCAAAAAGAATGCATACATAATGCATTTCTATTTAATGGAGGCCTAAAAGTATGTGTTGCTGTAAGAAATTAGTCAAACCATCTCATCCATTCCATCTATCCATCCAATATTTGACCTTCCATTTAAACATCCATTGATATTTCATAATATCGTCAATACGTGATATTTCCCAACAAATCGTCAACAACTGAAAAAGAAAACTAAAGATTGTGGTCTCGTTATTGCCATGTCACGATAATGATATTATCAATATTATCGTGATATTATCAGTATTATTGTTGACAAATTGAACGTTGCATACAACCATGCGCCCATAAAAAATATGAAATAGAAATTTTGTAATTTACATATTTTTGGCAACATCGATACATTAGCGACATCATTTAAATATTGCAGATACATTAATGATACAAGTGACACCTAGAATTCACACAATAAAAAATATTGGCGATACACTGGCGGTATCAATACATTAGCGATACAAACGACGCTTGGAATTTGCACAGTTGAAAATATTGACAATATTGATACATTGGTGATATTTAGTGATACATCGGCGATACCTAGAATTTTTTATACTGTCAGTGTTATCGGTATCGCTACCAGTGTTATCGGTATCGCTGAGCTAAAGATAGTGATAATATCGGAGATAATGCGAACGCGTGCATGCATGTTAATGCAGGGCGTGCATGCTCGTGTTTTGACAATTTTTGTTTAACTTCACGACTTCTATGCTCTTCGAAAAAAAGAAAAAGAAAAAGAAACTGCACTTCTTAATCTTAAAAAAATAAAAATAAAATAAAAATTGCACGACTTCTTTCCTCCCTATTGCCACAAACCTTTTTTTGCCCAAATGTCGCTTTCCTTTATCTCAGAAAATTTTCTCTTCTTGGTTTTGTCCCTCTCCATGAAACCAAACCTTGAGGTTTTCAATGACCTGAAAATTTTCCAACTTCACCTTTGTAATTTGTCTGTAATGTTGGGATCTTGTACGCTTTTGTTATACTCTATGAGTTGTTATCCCAATTGAAATCATTCAGTTGGTTATCACTCTTCCCCAGTATTTTCTATCAGTTTCACTATTAGAGACTGAGTGCTACTTCAAGGATTATCAGTAAAAATATCTGTCCCATGCTTCCATATGCGACCCTGTTATGATGAGCGTCAACATTCTACGTGTACTTTTGTTTTAATTCTGTCAAGTCGTCGTTCTTGGTATCATGGTGACAAATCTTGTTCTGGAAATTCCTCTGCTCAGGAATTTCGAGGTTTTCTTGTAGCATTATTGGGAAAATCCCGCTGAAAAATAAAAAATAAAAAAGTGATAAATTTGTAAATAATTCTAAAATTTCTAAAATTTTAATTTCTAGGTATAAAATGGATTATTTTAACCTCTAAATTATTTGTATGTCAAAATTGGGATAATTTTACGTTAAAATAGTGAAAATTATAAGCTGCTGATTTTTTTTTTTGTGAATCTGGTGATATTAACACAATAATATCGTTTGACTAATTTTCCACGAAAAATATCATGAGATCAAAGATCCTGGCAACATTTGTTGCAACTCACAATGCTTGTTTTTATTAAGAAAAAATAATTAAGCTAGCGGAAATGAATTCCTGATAGAGAGAGCCTGATGACTTATACCCTCTTTTACTAGCACATCAGCTATAGAATTTTGCCTCTGCTTACGTGGGTAAATGAAATGTTAGTCCCAGAGGCAAGGGACTTGGTCTCACTATAAACAAAATACAGCTCCCACCGCTCATCTCTAGCCCTTTTCGCCCACTCAATAGAGTTGCTAAGTCGCCTTCCATTATGACCTTCCCTTAAAACTTACTGAGGAGCTTCTCTAAGAGAAGACCCACTGGTCACATGTGCTACACTAGTGAATAAGTCCTTGAATGTACCATGTGGATATCTCCTTCAACATCGCCAAGGACCTTCCATTACTAGAAGGGCTGAGATTACTGGCAGAAGCCTTCTTGAAATTCAATTTCCAAAACACCTAAGGGTGGGTCCGTATGAGCTACCAGTCTATCAATCCTCAGATCACTCAAGGACATGGAGTCTGTTCAGCACCTTCTCATTCATCGTCCCTTCATGAGTGAGGTCTGGAATAGAGTCATCCTTTCCTTTGGTGTCAACTGGGTGATGCCTAACACAATTGTGGTTCTCCTGTTCTTGGCACATGGGGGGCCCTAGAGGCAAAGGTTCAGCCAATTGGAAACTTGCGCTCCTTGCGGTTATCTGGTCTGTCTGGGGGGAGAATAATAATCATTGCTTCCAGAATAACAGGAGCTCTTCTTCTAGGGGGTTGTTAATAGTGTTTTTTAATGTATTAAGGGGTCGTTTGGATGGTGATAAATGGGATAAGTAGTAAATGATTTTTTGTGTTGGATGCTCTAATTTGCTAGTGAATCATTTACAACTTGTAAATGATTTACTAGCAAAGGCCCCTTCTCATTTAGCAGCAAAAAGCTGAGATTTCATTTACTAGTAAATGAGGAGATGACAACGCCTCCTTTTTTTTGAATGAAAGCCTATAAAACAGATTTCATGTACCATTTACAGGCTATCCAAACACTGTAAACGATTTAGTGGTAAATCATTTACAACTTAAAGCCAAACAGACAAGCTGTAAATCATTACAGCCTTTAAGTGATTGACTAGTAAATCATTTACAACGTAAACCATTTACCGTCATCCAAACGACCCCTAAGGATTGGGTACCATAATCAGCTGTTGCTGTTTTTGTTTTCCTCTTTTCTTTCCTTGTAGTTTGTCTTTCTTTTTTCCTTCTTGGCTTGAATTATATCAGCAAAAAAAAAAAAAAAAAAAAAAAAAAAAAAAAAAAAAAATCCTCAGATCAATCGATGCAAAAACTGTCCATCTTTGCATAAATTTTAGACTTTAGTACATCCAAGGATTGGGGTGCACCATCGCTTTGTTGAAAATTTGGTCATTTCTTTCATTCCATTATTCCCAACATAATGCATAGTAAGCAACCTCCATAACACCTTTCTTGTTTCTTTGAATGACCAGCGTCCTCGATCACTGATAACCTCTCCAAGCTTTTTGTTGACAAATCAAGAAATCCTGCACAAATAAAAAAGTAATGGCCCATTGAACTTGCCACCAACAATGAAGGAAGAGATGAAGCACATACACCTTTCTGCACATTATACTCCTGTTAGGAAAGTTGGTCCCGTATATTTAAGATGATCTAGGGTAAGAAGTTTGTCCTTCACCCCTAACCATGTAAATGCAACATCACTTGTGGGAGCGTCAGAGACCCTAACTGAAGCTGATGAGGGAGAGAAATCTTCCTCAGATAAAACTTCAAAGAACAATTTTCCCAATAATCTACTGTTGGCATTCTGTTTCCACACTTGGGTATCCTCCTTATTGACAACTGGGAAAACTGATGGAAGCCTGAGTACCGGCTCATGAGAATCTTCAACTTCATTAGCCTTTAGGTTTCTTCTAAAATTCAAGTTCCAGGCCAGGCATCTACCTAGGATATTGAAACAGTCCTTCATAAACACTTCTTTGAACAAGCAACTCTATAAAGGCTAGGAAACTTACAGCCAACTGGCTATCCGCCAGCTATTCATCCCCCCAGAATTGCACTTGTCACCCTGACCTATCTTTTTGTCCCCTCTTTTAAGTTTTTCTCCAAGCACTCCGATCATGCTATTCCCCTTCTAGATATTTTGGCCAAGGAAGGTGTGGACCCTGACTCATTGAATTTTGGAGCTGCTTGTCCATTGCCTTGTGGATAAGGTGTTCCTTTTCTTTGTTTCATGAGATCTATCATCTATCAGAAAAGATACCATTCTAGATTTTGGATCCATTACCACAGTCCACCATTCTTGGGTCCCACTCCCTATTTGAGAATCCATACTTCTTGTTCACCGCCCTGCTTCAAAGTACATTTTTCTCCTTCTTGAACATCCACCACCACTTTCTTAGGGGGGCTTCAATTTCTCTTCTTATCCACGCCAAATTGGAAGTATTCCTGCAATCGGGTAAACACCCTATCCCAGCTCCTCCCTTCCATTCATCATTGAAAAGCCATTGCAAGGGTTATACATAAAACAGCTCATTGTTCTATATAATGCTTCAATATGCGCCTATGCAGTGCTGCCACTATGATTTGGGACAGTTTCAGGATATTATTTTAGCCAAAGCAAAAAATGAATTTTTTTTACAAATTGAAACCATGTTAGAATGCTTTGAACCATGCGAAAACAATGTCAACGCACGTGAAGGGAAACGGTACCTGCACTATGACTTACAGGAGACTTCTGCTTCATGCACCATCTATTTCTTACACTTCTAGAGGTTTAGGCATCAGTTCATTACACTGATACGTTGGTGATTATGGAAAATATGTACTTGTTTTCTATATCCTTACTGTTTCTTGCATTCATTTATTAATTGAAGAAGTGGTGTAGTTTGTGCATGTATCTCTTATGTTCTTACTTGCATATTCTGCTTTCACATTAGTCACCTTGAACTCTGTTTTATCGCAATTTATTTGTATGAAGTCCTTTATCTAACGTTGCTCCTTATTCTTGTGTTTTGAGTAGACATATGTTTTGGATGTTCATCCTTTCAACCCACGAATAGCCATGAGTGCTGGGTATGATGGAAAAACCATAGTGTGGGATGTGAGTTTCTAGCTCTTGAAAACCCTTATCATCTATTATTCTATTAATGCTTCTTTTGAATTGAATAGCTTGATATTTTATATTTCTAGATATGGGAGGGCACTCCAATTCGCATATACGAAACTGGACGCTTCAAATTGGTTGATGGGAAGTTCTCTCCGTAAGTTAACCACATAGAATGCCTTGCATTGTTGAAGTTGACATTTTTTTCTTCATTATGTTTGATTATATTTTGAGAAATTTCCTTGTAGGAATTCTTTAATAGTTTTTGTTCCGAAGTATGAAATAGAGAGAGAGAGAAGGATGAGAGAAAGTGAGGAGGAAGATAGAGGACAACAACACCCTGTCATGCACCCACATTCTTGTTTTATCACTAGGGCTTCACTCCTTAAAAGCAAAACTACAAGTATGCCCTTTCACACTTGCAACTTGTGGGCCTAAACCGTAACCCAACACATGTTTAAGCCCAAGAAACAAAGGACCACATGAGAAACCAAGCTGGCCCACTGGGCCACACGTGGCACATGGGATCAATATGGGCCATCAACACTCTTCCTCAAGCTGGAGCATATATATCATGAACGCCCAGTTTGACAAAGAAGCGATCTAGATGATACGACTTAGAGCCTTCGTAAATGTATCTGCCAATTATCTTGAGGATGAATGCCATGCATATTTCCTTGCTAGCAACTTTTTCCCTAATGAATTGACAATCTGACTTTCATGTGGTTGGTTCTCTCACGATAAACCTGGTTGTTGGCAATGTGAGAGGCAACTTAATTATCATGATGCAACCTAATGGGAATATCTACCATAAACCTGAGCTCGAACATTAACGTCTTCAGCCAAATGGGGTCACACGTCATGTGGGCCATTACCCTGTATTCTACTTTAGTGCTTGAACGAGCAACTAAGCTTTGCTTCTTACTCCTCAATGTAACAAGATTACCACCTATGAAGTTACAATAACTGGTAATAGATCGCTCGTTGGATGGGGAGCTAGCCTAGTCTACATCTGAATACCCTTCTACTTGGAGATGGCCATTCCACTTATAGAGAATGTGAAATCAGTTGACACGACTACCCAAGAAAGATACACTTGATCATCCTTGGTTCAAACTTGTCATGGACATGATCAAGTTGATGCACAAATCACATGTAACCAAATACTTTTGGAAGAATAGAAAATGTAAGAATGTGAGGACACAAGACAGAAAGAGGGGATTTTCCATCTAAGAAGATGAAGACATCCTATTTATTAAGTAGCATATAGTTAAGACTGTATCACTCTAAAATATGTTAGGAACCTTCATATTCAATAACAATGCCCTAGTAAACTTCAAGTGACGATTCTTACGTTCAACTACCCTATTTTGTTAGGGGGTGTGTGTCAGTGTGTGTGCAAAGGACGTTGACAATTCTTACGTTCGGCTACCCCATTTTGTTAGGGTGTGTGTGCAGAGGACGTTGAATGATGCTATGAGAAGAAATATATGAGTTAAATTTATGGATATATATTCTTTAGCATTATCAAAACATAGAACACACATCTTAAGTGTCAATTGATAAACTATAAAATAAGCTCTGAAAATTACTTTTAAGTGTTGCATTGCAATTTTGAAATAATTTTAGTCAAAAGTGAAAAGAAATTTTAATACACCACCATGTTCAACATTCAACATTAAGTGAAGGGAAGGGAGCTAAAAACCATACCCACATTTTAAGTGAAAATTAATTTAAGCACTTTTTTTTTTGAAAGGTAAACTACCAGGGATTGAACCTGGATCACTCACATACTACACTATCTCTACTAGCATTCAATAACAATCCCCTAGTAAGTTTAAGTGATGATTCTTACGTTCAACTACCCTAGTTTGTTAGGGCGTGTGTGTGCAAAGGACGTTGACGATTCTTACGTTCAGCTACCCCATTTTGTTAGGGTGTGTGCGTAGAGGACGTTGAATAATGCCATGAGAAGAAATATATGAGTTAAAACGTAAGAAAACACATCTTAAGTGTCAATTGGTAAACTAAAAAATAAGCTCTGAAAATTACCTTTAAGTGCTGCATTGCAATTTTGAAATAATTTTAGTCAAAAGTGAAAAGAAATTTTAATGCACCACCACTTTTAGCATTCAACATTAAGCGAAGGGAGCTGAAAAACATACCCACATTTTCAATGAAAATTAATTTAAGCACTTTTTTTTTTTTTTTTTGAAATGTAAACTACTAGGGATTGAACCTGGATCACTCACATACTGCACTATCTCTACTAGCTCATCTAATGAGCGGGAGACTTAATAAGTTGGATTTGCCAAATGATATCAATCAATGAAAATCACTAAAAAACATCAAATTTCATTGATAAGTGCTGAAAATAAGTTTAATCAAACGGACTCTTAGAATTGAATTACATTTGAACTTCCATATGAAAGTTTTTAAAGCCAAAAAACACTTCTGATTGATCTTTCATTAGATATAAGCATGATATCATATAGTAATCATCTACAAAGATAACAAAATACTTGAAAGCAGATAAATTAATAAGATGAACTGGATCTCAAATATCATAATATACTAAATAAAGAGGTTTATCACTTCTTTTTTCCATATGAGGAAGGAAGGATGCCTTATGGTCCTGGCTCAACTCACAAGCCTTACACTCTAATGGAGGGATGTTTATCCACAATGTCGTTCCAATTATTCCACTATCAAGAAAATAAAGCCCATTTGCTTCATGCCCTTTGCCAATCATCCTCCCTATCTTTAAATTCTGAAATTCACAATAAGAAGGATAAAATGTGACAGAACAACTTAAGAGACATGGTTAATTTGCTCACTGACAATAATATCAAAGGGAATTTAGGAATGTCAAAGTATTGATGATGGTGAAAGTGACGGGGTAGGACAAGCAATACTCAACCTAGACACATGGGTTGAAGTACCATTTGCTAATGTGACAGAAAAAAATGGATGATGATTTAATTAACCGAGATAATACATTTCAGTTTACCAATCAGGTGATCAAAAGCTCTTGAGTCAATGACCCTAGGAAACACTATAAGATGGCATAAGACAGACCATACCCAACTCTACAAAAGAGGTTGTGGAGGATGATGTGTGAGTGGAATGATCCTTTAGAAGTCTAGCATATTTTTTCTTGGATAATGTAATTGTATCACTTGAAGTACTTAGCTCGGAAATAAAGGAGGCTTGGAAACATAATCCTTGGTACCACCATCAAAAGAGTGAACTTGATTTGCCCAAGTAGGTTTACCAATAAGATGCCAACAAGTATCAACCATGTGGTTACTAAGACCATAATGAATATAGTGTCGATTACTATTACCACAACCTCTCTAATTATTTCTTTCTCTTAAGTGACCTCCCCTCTAATCTCTACCACCACCAAAAGGGCCACCACAGCCACGACTTCCCCCATATCTTCTACTAGATGTAGAGACCAATGCAAATCAATCTGACAAAGATGAATTCTGTATACTAAGCACGTGTTGAACACGAGCAAATGTCTTAATGATGGAGGGAATTTCGCCATTGCTAAGAATCTAAGCTCTAACAGGTTCGAACTCAGGATGAAGTCCAGAGAGGAATTTAGCAACATGAAATTCCTCTATTTGCCGTCTCATAGTGTTATAGTTAGTAAATAGAGGTTGGTGTGCATTTAATTCTTCCCACTTGCCTCGCGAGGTTAAATAATACTCTCCGACACTCTTACCTCCTTGTTGAAGGCCAAAGATATTCTGAAGTAACTCATAGATTCGAGTTAAGTTGTTTTTTCTTTCTTCCACCTGAACACATTTCTTTCAGATTTTCCTGTACTTTTTGGAAGGCGAAGATTTTCACTGGATGGTCTCTTTCAAGCGACTAGAGGATTGCATTAAGGGGATCCACTTTTGCCATATCTTTTCATGGTAGTCATGGAAGCATTAAGCATGATGATCTCAAGAGGAACACAACTAGGTTTAGTGCAAGGTTTCCTGAGTGGACAACTCTCAGTTTCAAATATCACATTTACAATATGCAGATGAAACTCTGCTTTTTTGTGAGGCTGATAAGCAAAATATTGAAAATCTTTGGATGATTCTAGTTTGTTTTGAGGTGGTATCGGGATTAAAGGTAAATATTTACAGAAGTGAACATTGGGAGTGGGCCTTTCAAGAGAAGAGGTAGGAGCCTTCGTTATGATCTTTGGGTGTAAGGAGGGCTTCTTTCTGACCACATACCTCGGGTTACCATTATGTATCAGCAAGCTGGCTAAGCTCATTTGGGACAAAGTTATTGAGAGGTTCGAAAGGGGATTATTACGTTGGAACAGAAGGCACCTATCTTTAGGTGGGAAGTTAATATTAATCAAGGCGGGAATGTCTAATCTTCCAGTCTACTTCATGTCTTTATTCAAGTGTCCAAAAGCAGCGTTGGATAAGTAAGAAAAACTTAGAAGGGATTTCTTATGGGAGGGGGTGAGTGACAAGCACAAATTCCATCTTTTGAAATGGGAGGAAGTTTGCAAGCTAATTGAACTAGGGGGGCTGGTCTTCGGGGTCTAGGTGAGATGAACTTAGCATTATTAGATAAATGGGTTTGGAGGTTTGGGGTAGATGAGGGTTGTTTGTGGAGGGAAGTTGTAAAGAGGAAGAATGGGGTTTAAGAAGTCCCGCAGTGGATAAGAGACTCTTCATTATATAGGGTATCGTCTATGTGGGAAAAAAGAGAGTTTAGTGATGTAGCATGAGTGCAGGGGTCTCATGTTTCATGAAAGATTAATCAAAGGATCAATGGCATGAGTGCAGGGGTGTCATGTTTCATGAGAGATTAATCAAAGGATCAATAAAAGCTATCCACATTATAAAATTCAGTAAACAGCCCACAAAACAGTAAAATTCAGCAAGGTGAGATTATGAAAATTCTATGGAAAAGACATTCCTGCATGCACATACACATATAGAAATTGAATTCGTAGGATCCCAAGGTTGTTAGAACAATCCACCTAGCAATGAGTATCAATAATCAACCACGGGCAGATTTATGCGTTTATAGATTACAAAAAAAATCAATCACAAAAAATCAAACATGTGAATAAATATGGGTTTATGTGAAGGGAAAAGGATATAGGTGAGGAATTAGGGTTTAGGATGTGAGGAAAGGCTTTTAGGTTTAGGGGTTTTGTTTGGATAGGGTTGAATTAGGTTTAGGAAAAAGTAATTGAGGTTTGGCCAAGGTAATTGGGAATTTGAATTTTAGGGTTTTGGGAAATTGGGGAAAAATCTGGAAATTGGGGATTTAGGGTTTCAGAGTGAAATTGGAAGGGAAATTAGGGTAGGTTTCATGTAGGGGATATAGGATAGGGGATTGAAGTGTTTAGGGTGCAAGATGGGCCGTACAGGACTGTATGACTGTTTATACGGTTTATACAGTCTGGCTGTACGGACACAAGTCCCAAGGTGGACGTGGGATGTGTTGGTGGTGGTGGTTCGATGGATTTAGGCTTGGGTGATGATTTCTCAAAGGACAAGAGAAGAAAATTAAAGAAGAAAGGGGTTTTGGAGAAAGAAGAAGAAAGGAGAATCTAGAAAATGAGGAAAATACCTCGAAGACGGATAAACATGGGACAGTCTCATGCCCATGGGTGATGGAGTCGCTCCACCAAAGCTCCTAGTCGCATGGAGGAATCTACCAAGTCACATGGAAGAAGAGAGAAAATTTTCTCTAAAACAAAATTCATAAAAGCACCCCCCCCCCGACTATTTATAGTCTTTCACATAAAACTTGAAATTACCAACTTGCCTCTTCTAATATCTAACAATGTAGGGGCCCACTAACAAATCCAAACCGACTAACATGTGTAGAAAAATAAATAAACATAAATAGACACTAAAAACTGAAAAAGGACAGGACCACCCACCATGTGATCGTATGCGATCCAATGGTCGGAGCTCAACCAAAACTCTCAGGACTCATCCAGATGCTTTAAATAACGCAACCCATGTGCATCGCCTTCAGGATGCACATCCTATGCACATGGGGTCTTCAAAGTGGCCCACGGGCCAGGCCCAATTAGTGGTCACCTAGATAAAGGCTGGGCTGGCTGGGCCTGGGGCTCTCCTACGACGACGCTGGTACACTTTGATGTCTGCATCAGATAGCATTCTATTTGGGGATGGTGAGGAGATTAGATTTCAGGAGGATGTATGACTAGGGGATAAAAGGTTAAGGGAGATTTTCCCACGTTTGGCGGGGATCTTGTCTGAAGCCAATGGGAAGGTGGCTAGATGCTTCATGCTTCAAGGGGATGAAGTCATTTGGACTCCCCCTTGTAGGAGGAATCTCGATGCGAGCGAGTTAGAGGAGCTGTTGGGGCTACTTTAGATGTTAAGCAAGGTTCGTTCTAGCAAGTTTACAGTGAGATCCTTCTATTGTATGATCAACGGTGAGCCAAGCGCCAACGGGGTAAGTCACACAACTTTTGTTTGGAGATAAGGGGCTCCTCCAAAGGCAGCGACACTAGCTTGGTTAGTGGGAAAAAATAAAGTGCTCACGGTTGACAAGCTTTATAAGAGACATGATTTTATTTTTATTGAATATATGTCTACTATCCTATCAAGATGATAAATTGGTAAACCATCTTTCAATTCATTGTTCTTTTGTAAGGAAGTTATGGCAATGATTCTTTATCTTGTTTGGCATTCAATGGGCGTTGCCTGGTTCTATCGAATCCCTCCTCATGGCATGGCACGCCGGGGTAAAGGGAAGACCGGGAAGAAGATCTGGCGTCTATGTTTGCTAGCTAGGATTCGGTCACCATGGTTGGAAAGGAATCACCACTGTTTCAAGAATAAAAAAGGGATCTTGAGGCAATCTTTTATCTGGCCAAAGATCTTGTAAATGAATGGGCAGTCGAATCTTTGGTCATAGTGTCAGCTTAGCTTCCTGCTTATTGGGCTGATATGTAATTAGTCCTTTTGCTTTGTTTTTTTTTTTTTAATTTTTCTGTTCCATTTTCTTGCATTCTTTGGCTTTGGCCTTTTAGCAACAATATCACCACCATTCAAAAAAAAAAAAAGAAGGAAATTACAAAGCTGACCAAAATTTGGAAAGGAGAAACAATGGTCTACAAAATTTACAACAACGACCCACCCCTAAACATATAACTTTGCCCTATTGAAGCAATCATGAACCTGGCCATTTCGGTTTCTAGAATAATGTTTGTTTGTTTTTTGTCCTCCCAAGTGGACCAAATTCCCACCAGCAAAGCCAACCTCTAGATGGATCTTCCTCTTTTGCCCATCCCCCAAAGATATTCCCATACTTCCTTTGCAGTCTTAAAAAATAGATAACATTTGCACTAATTCGTGGCTCCATACTATTCCATAGCAAAGCTCTAATATGAGCATTCTTAGGCACCCAATCTTCATATTCTGATAAACCTTCTTCAAGTTTTGGGAAAGTCAAAAATTTTAATTTCCTTATACCTGTTAAGTAATTTGCTCCGTTGAGTTCAATCAATGTAATTTGAAAGTTCATCGACTCAAATGGAGACAAAATACTAGAATTGGCTTCATTCCTAACATCTATTGATACAGGGGCATGCGATGACCTAACCCTAGATGCATGTATATTCAGTTGGAAGATATTCAAATAATAAAATTACGAAACTAATTACTTTCAATCAGAGGAAACTAACAAATCTCAAACGAAGATGAGATCCGTCCGTCCAGATCATGCCCCTTCACATAAAAGCACGTAAAATCGTAAAACAGGGAGGATCTAGGGATATGAGGATATCCCGGATTTAACATAGACCAGTCCACAGTCAAGTTTGGATCCGGTTCTTATGGCTAGGCATCCCTCTTTTCGATCGTACCCAAAAGAGGGGGGGGGGGTTCAGAAAAAGGACGAGGGATGTCGAAAAGCAAGGGGTTCTCATGAAGCACGAATTAGGAATCAAAAGAAGTTTACCTTTCCTCGCACCTTAAAGAAATAGAGAAGAGAAAATGGGAAACTCCGGGGTGGAATCCTCAACACCCGAGGGCCAATCCTGAAACCCTAATATCTCAAACAAAGAGGAAGAAACTCACGAATTTTCTATTCATTCAATAATTTCGAAATAGGGTTTCTCACAGTATATATAAGCTACGAAAATAAAAAAAAAGTGCACTAAAGTGCCTGAAAACCAAAGAAATACTATAAAAACGCCTAAAGTAAATAACGACACTAAAGCGCTTAGAAACAAGGAAATAAACAGAAAAGCCTCTAAACGTAAATCCGCTTCATGGTCTAGTGGTCATGATGCTCCTGCGCGATCCTGCATCTTGTGTACTCGTAACGCGTCAGAAAATGGGCCCAATGGGCTCGGCATCCATCCACATCAACTCATCTGCTCCAACACCCGATCTGCGACGTCGCCTCCTCTGGTACACTCTAAAAGGTGCACCACTGATGTCCGCATCATCTATGAATGCAGGAGAAAATAAACTGCCAAGAGAAGAAGGTTTAACTTGAACTTACTCAACATGTGTTCTAGAAATCGATGCAAGTCAATGAGTCCAATAATTTTGATGTTACTTCTTGTTTCAAAACCTCCACATGTACATGTTACTTCTACACATATCAAGCTCCTCAAATCCGATTGTAAATCTGGCCACAAATGCATGATGCCACACTTTTGTCCATCACGGTGGATTTATTTGAAAGTGGGCATCACACACATTCATGGGACACGATTACATAACTCACCATATGGTGGTTGAGAGAGATTTGTGTAGGTCAGCCCCCAATGGCTTTAGGTTTCCACCTAAAAAAATAAAAAAGAAAGAAGAAACGTTGAAGATGAAGGAGAAGACTGATTGGGTCAATCGTGCTCTGATACCATATGAACTAAATAGACAAGAAGAATAAGAGAGATGAGCGAGAGAGGATTAGGCTTGGATGTCTCCACCCGTCCACACTCCCCTTTCTTTTATATAGAACTTTATGAGTAATGACAAGTTTGTCCTTTAAATGAATAAGTAATAAAAGCAAAAATACCCCCTATATCCTCAGGAACAAAAGCAAGAATTCCCAACATTTCCTACAACTAGAAATATACAAAAGGGGAGCTAAAAAAGAAAGAGATGGGCCATAACAACTATAATAATCAAAATTTATTTTGTTCAAGGACAATTTCACTGGGATAGCGCACTGGAAACAAGGTAAATGCCAATGCCTTACTATATAGAGTTCATTGGTCTTCTTGGGATGCGCCAGGCCCATATTAAAATCTTTCTGTTCCTAGTTTATCATTTGACTCACATTGTCATTGTGATGGGAAATCCTTTTTCCTTTTTTTTTTTGGTCACAGGGATGGGACATCAATTGTTCTTTCTGATGAAGTTGGCCAAATATACATATTAGCTTCAGGACAAGGGGAGTCCCAAAAGGATGCCAAATATGATCAGGTATTCTTTTTTCCTTTTAATTGAATCCCCCTTCGAGAATCCCATGGAACCTGTTGAGGCTTTACCTTCTTCAGGACAGGTTTCTTATTAAAAGAAAACATAATCATCTAAACTTTATTGAAAAGAACAATGAGAAGGCCTCGAATCCAACCGGTTGGACCATTATTTACTGTCCACCTGGAGAACATTTTCCAACCTATCATGTGCGTGCAACATCCAACCCTTCCAATAAGTTGGCCTCACCCTGAGGGTCACCTTGTGCAAAAATATCAGCCCCATGCACTTATTAGTTGGGCCACACCATAGAAAACAATGTACATTCATTGATAAATAACAAAATAAAAGTGTGGTCCACTCAATGAATGGATGTGGCTGATTTTAGCGCAAGGTGATCCTCATGATGGGGCCAAACTATTGGACAGGTTGGATGTCACATGTACGTGAAGGGTTGGAATTAATCTGCTGGGTGGAGGGTAACTTCTGGTTCAGCTGGTTGGACTGGAGACCTCAAGAATAGTATGATAATGTATTCTCAAATTTCAGTTCTACTAGTGGTACATTTTCTAGCAATAGGAAATAAGTGTGCAAGCCTATGTTCTGATGTATGCTCATGTTTGATGTTTCAACAGTTTTTCCTTGGTGATTATCGCCCCCTTATCCAAGATACCCATGGAAATGTTTTGGATCAGGTTAGTTGACCATTTTTTGAGTCGATATTTTAATGACATTGAAATGACTGACCTCTCTGTTGAATTAGAAAAGCATAAGCACATGCGTCAATATTACTTAAAATCCTTCCAACCTGATTATTATCTTAGGTCTGATATTTATGGTTTTGATTCTTAAGCTTCGCACCTTTATTTGCTCGTCCATATGAGGCAGACTTTCTCAAAACTATAATATAACGTTTTATTCAATACATCTGAAATGTACTCGGTTCCCGTGTTTCTGTCATCTCTAGATTTCTAAACAATTTACATTATTACTCCTTGCTGACCAGGACTTTTAAGGGGCATGCTTGGATATCACCAATTCCATGGAAATCAATGGAAATGGGAAGGGTTTTCCTTTGATGTGACAGTTTGAGATGTTTAGATGGCAAAGAAAAGAAAGGATTCCACAAAGCTATCATTGCACTTTCTTTGGCACAAGAAACTTAGGTGACCGTTGTCTCACAATTTTAAGATTTCCACTTGCTATTGAAACAAGACCTTTAAAATGGAAATCCATGTTTCAATAGTGCTTAATGAAATAATCATTGCCTAAAATCATCACCTTTTTTTTTTTTTTTTTTTTGTTTCCCTACATTTTTCCAAACATGGTCTAAGATCTCATACAAGCCTAAGTCCAGAACTGAGTGTACTTAGTGAGTCATGTTACTCAGCTTGGCAGTGTGTTTTAGAACAATTTCTGGACTTGATGAGTGAAGGGGTGGAAGTGATAAACTGAATGGTATATTATTTGAATATTCCAATTTGTGATTCTTAGTTGAAAATCTTCCTCTCTTGATGAGGGAATCATGCTTTTGAAGTTAAATTGGTTTCTCATATAGCATCTTGACACTTTCAGTGACCTTTTTATTTTATTTTTATTTTATTTTATTTTTGTTGCTTCAAAACAGCCTAATGGTTTCAAGTTGGCTGAGTGAAGCCAGATTTTTGGCCGAGTGAGGCCAGATTTTTCCTGGCACCAAAAGAGTTAATTAAAGTAGAATATGATATCTTTTTCTGATGGAAATGGTCAATTAATTGGGGAAGTAAGTTTGCTGCGGTGGAACTACTGATGTGGAGAAATCATCTTATTTAGTCCAATGTTCTAATTTAGGTTGTATATGGCAAATAGATTGAGACATACAAAAATCAACCGTAATTTGCCAACAAAGGCTAACCTAGGGTTGGACTTGGTTTGGTAACTTGGTATGGAAGAACATTTGCAAAATAGAAGATATTACAAAGAAGTTAGAGAAATCTTCATCAAAAGTGTTAGTTTCAAGGTGGGGAAAGGGGTCTAAAGGGTGGGGGAGAAGAAATATGCTCTTAAAGTTTCATGGTTTACATAGAGCAGCTATAGTTAATGAAGTGTCAGTAGAAGAGTGCAATGTGATTCCTAACAACAAGCATGTTATCCAAATAGTACGGTTTAGATTATATCCGACGGGGTGTACGACAAATATCATCGGATTGTACTGATCCAAATCATGAATCACATGATTCAATCAAATTGTACAATTCGATTATATTTGTGATTCTCCATAAAAAAAACGGGTGAAAATTCGTTTGAATTTTTAACGGTTTTTTTTCCTCTTAACCCTTTTGTTTTTAAATAGTTGTAAGGCCCACCTATGTTAAAAAGCCCCTTTTATTTTTTTAAGACAGAGAAGAAGAGTTATGGAGTTTTCGAGCTTAAAAAAATATGAAGGAAATAATTCAACATATCTTTTTGTAAACGGATTTGAACATCCCTTTCTCCATTAAGATTCTACATCAAAATAGATACAAAAATACATAAAATACTTATAGATTCTTCTCTTCCCTTTGTTCCCTTTTAAGGTAAATAAGTTAATTTTTTTTCTTTCTTTACTTCAAAATCTTTTGAATCTTAAAGATTTCTTTTCTTATTTTAAGGATGCATCATTTTTTTTCCTAATATTTTCTTTTTTATTTTATTTATTGTTCTTGATCATGGATATGAATATCGGTATCATATCAGCCGATACACGATACGGGGTCATATTGGTCTAATACAAAAAAACTGACTTGTATTGGCTGATATGGGGCATATTGACACTGATACGGGGCCGATACACCTATTAAAGCCCAATTTTGATTTTTTTTTTCTTTAAAATTTCATGTCTTTTCTTCTTTTATTTTTTTCATTTAAACATGGAAGAAGCTTAAACACTTATTTAGGCTAGATCTAGACCTATTTTGGGATCAAAACAAATTATTTAAATGAGATTCAACAAATTAAAGCGAACTGGACCATTATGGGACAAATCGGAAAGAAGGGTAAACCTTCATTTTCTTTTTTATATTTTCATCTTCTTTTTGTTGTATTTCAATTTAATGGGCCATTGTTCACCAAATCATGCTCGATTTGTGTTTAATTAGGGCCCATTTAGTTGACCTTTAACAAGTCAAATCGACAGACAACATTCTCATCAAAGAATGGTCCGATACACCATTGAATATGTGGTCAAAATACAAAAAAAAAAGAAGAAGAAGAAGATAGATTCTTGGATCTCATTTTTTTTTCTATTTTTCTAATATTTTTCCATATTATTTTTCTTTTAAAAAAATCTGATCGATACGGGCCGATACGCGATGCCATATCGTATCATTTTTTCGTTGGGCTGATATCGACATTCAAAACCATGTTCTTGATGATTATGAAGAAGTCTAAAGCTAAGGCTAAGGATAATGATTTCTATTCTTATTTTAAGGATACATAATTGTTTTTTTCCTAATATTTTCCTTTTGATTTTGTTTTTGTATTTACTCTACGATTGTGTTTATTGTTCTTGATGATTGTGAAGAAGTCTAAGGCTAAGGCTAAGTATAATGATCCTAAATGGATTATTAGTCAAAAGTGATGAACACACTAACCTTCACCTAAAATGTAACGTTTGTGGGAAGAGCTATTTCGATGAACCGTCACCTTGCCTGAACAAAGAAGAACGTAGTAGCTTGTTCACAAGTAGATAATGATGTAGTAGAGAAGTTTAAGAAATTGTTGTAGACTAATTCTAGTGACAAGAAACAAGAAGAAGCCATGTGTGATGTTGAAAGAGTTAAAATCATACATGATGTGGAGGAATTGCGCGATAGAGTAAAAAGGAAGAGGACTATGGATGACTTTGTTGGAAGAGAGAGTAGGGGAAGAGGAAAGCAATAAGTTAACTCTAAATAAAATTTGGAGAAAGAGAGAGAGAGAGAGAGAGAGAGAGAGAGAGAGAGAGAGAGAGAGATAATGTTTGTCTTTCTATTGCTCGTTTCTTCTACATGAATGCTTTACCATTTAATCTTGTGAAGTTCTTTTTCTTTGCACTTATGATGAAAGTCATTGCTGCATTTAGATTGGGGTTGAAGCTTCCCACTTATTATGAAGTTCGAAACAAGTTTATGAAGATGGAGTTTGAGAACATAAAGAAAACAATTGAGGTGTACAAGAAAGAATCAGTAAAAATAAGATGTACCATCATGTCTGTTGGGTGGATGGATGGGGTGAATCAGTCTATACCAATTTTTGCTAATAGTCCAAGTGCTATGGTAGTTCTTAATGGAGTGAGAACATAGAGAAGGCAATTAAGGGTGTACAAAAATATAAAGAAGACAATTGAGGTGTACAAGAAAGAATGAAAAAAAAAAAAAGAAGAAGAAGATGTACTATCATGTTAGACGGGTGGACAGATGTACTGAATCGATTTGTTACCAACTTTTTGGTTAATAGTCTAGGTGATACGATTTTTTTTTTTTTTTTTAATTTAATATGTTGATACATCTAACATTTTGAAGAATGCAGACAATTTATTAGCATTACTTGAGTTCATCATTGATGAGGTTGGTGGGAAGAATGTGATATGGGTTGTTACGGATAGTGTATTCATGTATGTAAAAGTGAGTCTAATGTTAATGGAGAAGAGCAAGAAGTTATTTTGGCCACCGTGTGCAATTTATTGTATAAATCATATGCTTGTGGACATCAGTAAATTGCAAGTGCATGTGGAGATTGCCGAAGGCAATGGCTGCAACCATGTACATATGTAAGCATTATTGGGTTTTGAATTTGATGCAAAAGCGTATAAAAGCGAAGTTGAGTAGACCGGCTGTGAATAACACTGAAGTGCATACATGAGCATAGGATTGGTTTAAGGTTGATGCTTACCTTGAAGGAATAGGAAAAGAGCAATTTTTCAAGACCCTAAGAGAAAAACATGTGCGTGACAGTCTTAGCTAACATAGACCTTTGGCCATCCATTTAAGTATTGTTTGAAGACTACTCTCCCATTGGTTAAGGTACTAAAGTTAGTTTGATTCAGATGAAAGGCTCGCTATCGGATACATTTATGAAGGTACTAAGGTTAGTTTGATTCAGATGAGAGGTCGGCTATTGGATGCATTTATGAAGGGATGGATCGAGCAAAAGAGAATATAATGAAGAATTTGAGAGAAGTGAAAAAGCACTATTTCAGTGATTTGGGGTATAATTGACAAGTGGTGGAATCTCTAGCTCCATAGGCTCTTACATGTTGTTGCCTTCTTTCTAAATCCAAGATTTAAATATGACAAGAACATTTATGCAAATTTGGAAATAAAATGGGGCTTACATGAATGTATTAAAAGAATAGTCCCAGATTTAATGCAAAGGGTCATTATGGATGAGCAGATGGACAAGTTTAAAAGGGCTTATAACTTGGTTGGAAGAAAAACCACAAACTTAACAAGAACTACAATGTAATCGGGTAACTTTTGAATAATTCTACTAGTCAATTGTTAGCAAGGTGTGTAAAATCGGTTAACGGCCGATACGTAATGGTAACGGCAGTTACTGTTACGCAATATGGGGCTGAAACGGAGGGGTCCTAAAAAATGGAACTATAACGGCCGTTATGCCCATAACGACTGTTATGCAAACTAGCCTTAGGGGGGGGAGCAAATGGAGAAAAGAAATGAAAAGAAACGTACATTTCTCTTCTTCTTCTTCTTCTCCATCATTGACTGCGGCTACTGCAGCAACTATTGCTTCTTCTTTCTTTCCTGTCTTGTGCGACTCCCCCCCCCCCCCCCTCCTCTAGGTTTTCCTTTTGATTTTTTATTTAAGTACTCCGCGTCATATGCTGCTTAGTGCAAATGCACTGTTTCATCGCGTGGGGCCCACCTTGATTTTTGTTTTGTATCTATGCCATCCATTAGCTTTTCTAGTTCATTTTAGGGCATTGTCCCTAAAATGAAGTAGATTCAAATCTTGAGTGGACCACACAGTAGGGATTGAATGCCCACCGTTAAAAAACTTCCTAGGGCCCACAGTAATCTTTATTTGCCATCGAATTGTTGATAAGGTCACATAGACCTAGATGAAGGGAGAACGTGGATAACAACTTGATCCAAACTTTTTTGGTCCCAATAAGTTTTTAATGGTGGGAATTCAATCCCTGTTGTGTGGTCCACCTGAGATTAGGATCTGCCTCATTTTTTGGACCATGCCCTAAAATGAGTTGACAAAAGGGATGGACGACATGGATATACAAAAATGCATTGAGGTGGGCCCCACATTCAAGGCATCACTCACTAGTGGTCCACCTGAGATATGGATCTGACTCATTTTTAGGAACATGCCTTAAAATGAGTTGGAAAAACTAGATGGATGGCATGGATAAACAAATATATTAAGGTGGGTCCCATGTTCAGGGCCTCACTAGTTGTCCACTTGAGATCTAGATTTGCCTTAGTTTTTGGACCATACCTTAAAATGAGTAGGCAAAATGGATGGACTGGCATGGATATACAATACACATTGAGGTGGGCCCCATGTACAACGCCCTAAATGTTTTGTACAAGAGGCATATATGAACTCGAAATTAATCAATTAAATTATGGGACCATTGTTATTTAGTCACAATCCCAAAATCAAATTGTTTGAATGATTTTAACTATTAATTTGCAAACGCTTTTTTTTTTTTTAAAATAGGACCATTTGATATTTTCCATTCTTCATTGTCCAATGAATGTCCATGGATCCATTAGTGGGATAAGTGCCAATAAATGGCATGAATTTGAGGCTGATTTGGGGCACGAGTGGTCCACCAAATCAGCCCCAAATCGGCAACACTTTCTTACCTGAATCTAATTTCAATTTTTTCTTAAGATCTATTAAAGGTAATGATATCGAATTGTTAGATGTATGAATTACATAATAGGACAGTCTCTAGATTTTGTATGTAGAAGTGAAATATACATGAGTCGTAAGGTATGTAATACACAAATACTATAAATAATAGTAAAAGCTAGTAAACATGAGATGTTTTGGTATTACATTCATTCAAATATATATATATATATATATATATATATATATATATATATATATATATATATATATATATATATGCTCATGCACAACTAGTTGTACGTCCAACTATTTGGCGTTTGGGGCCCACCATGGTGTTTGTACAATATCATGCCCGTCCATTAAGATTATCTCATCACGAAAATGAGATGACCCAAAAATCAGGTTGATCCAACTATTAGGTGGGGTACACCATAGGAAACCATGAAACAACACCTATAAACTCCACATTCACATGGAGCATCACATTTTCATGGTTGGATCGTCCTGATTTTTTGTGCATCCTAACGCCCACCATTGCCGCTACGGAACACCTTGCTTGTTAGTTGATATTGGCTAGTTAAATGTCTATTTTGATTTTCAAGTTATTTAGTTTGATATTTAATTCTTTATATTGTATGATACATAGGTTTATGGTGGGAGAGATACTGAGACGAGTGTCCTAGAATTGTAATGCTAGCAATTTGTATTTTGATTTTTGAGTCGAACATGTAGTGCTATTGGTTGTGCGTGCAATTAGAGCACTTTTGAGCTGGTGAAAAGTTATTGAACTCATCTCATGAATATCATTCTTAATTGTTTATATACTTAATTAGAGAAATAGAGATTGAATGTCTTCGTGTTTGTCAAAAACAATATTCAACTTAAAGTGTGCCATGCGAAGAGAGAAAAATCGAGGGCTTGATCTAATCTGCTTATTGGATATGGACTTTGATGATAAGTGGATCACCAAGAAGGATAATCCTACCCTTCCTACAGATAACGGCTGGACGAATATAGATAAATGTTTTGAATCAAAATATTGTAAAAAACTATACATAATAAGTTTCCATTTTATAGGAGGCTAACCATGTGTTATCGAAAAAATTAGTATAAAATAAATATAAAAAATTTATAGTCAATCAATAGATTGGCCAACACTCATTAATATATAAAATTTCCACATTAATTAACAATGAAAAACATGTTTTCCAATATAAGAATGAAAAAAATAGGATTGTCTCACTTTTTTCCATTTTCACTTAAATATTAATTTTGTAGCCACAAATCCATGTAAATGCATGATAACCATATATAGACATGGATTTCCATTGCAATCCATGTTGACATTTGGAAAAAAGAAGAAGAAGAAGTTTCTATGGATTTTTCATCAACTTTGAGTTTTGGCTTGTCTTTGTTTTAAGTCAAGATTTCTCCCTAAATCCAAACTTTTATTCAAACAATGGAGATTTTTCGGGTTTTGGAAAATTCCCCAAATTCTGTTAATTTTCACCTATTTATGGATGTTTCCCTGATATCAGAGACAAGGATATTATCAGTTGGTATCGCCAATACCAGGAAACTTTTACAAGGGATTCTTCTCAAACTATCATTGATATGATGATATCAATAATATTGCCAAGTATCGTCGATATTATCGAAAATATCGGCGATATTTGGAAATGTTTATACTTCTAGCAGTTTCAGTATCATTGACCTGGCAATATGGATAATATCACCAATATTATCGATAATATTGCCGATATTTGGAACACTGATTTTGTTAAAGTGGAAGCAATGGCTTAATCAATACGATGATCTTTGTTAGCATGTTATCTGGTTGATTGTAGTGTCTTTTGGACCTCCATCCTGAGGTTTATATTATGTTTTCCTTGAGCTTGAGGGCTGGCTCTTCTCCTTGGTGGCTTGAACCCGATACCTCACTGTTAGAATATCCACCGTTTACCATTGAGTCATGGGATTGTAGTGTCTTTTGGACCTCCATCCTGAGGTTTATATTATGTTTTCCTCGAGCTTGAGGGCTGCTCTTGTCCTCGGTGGCTTGAACCCGATACCTCATTGTTAGAATATGCACCATTTACCATTGAGTCATGGGCTCGAATCCTTGTTGACAGGATCTTTTCCCCTCCCTTTTTTTTGTTGTTGTTTTGCTACCCATAAAAAGACATTATCTCAATATTGCTAAATGTGAAGTAACTATTACCATAGAGAATCAATCTATAAACTAGAGTTGTTCAAAATCCAAAAATTACAACACTGTGAATATATGAAGGGGTACTTTACTTTGACAGCATATGACATGATGCACCAGCGCTCGGGAATTGTATACGTGGCATGCATTATCTCCAGTTAAACTTAACTAAATTGTGGAAAGCACTGTCTCTAAGTTACAATCCCAAAATCAGATTGGTTGAACAATCCTAACTTCTGATTCGTGGACATATTTGTTGAAATAGGAGTAGGACCATTGTATGCTTTTCAGTTTTACTGTCCAATAATTGTCCATTAATGCAATAGTGAAATAGTCAAATTCGTAATTTTTGGTTCGCGACACCACTAAACTGAGATCCATAATTTGCACAGTTTATTTTGTATTATTTGTATGCACATATGCAATCTGTAAGTAATTTCTAAGTGCTTGCATGTCACCCATCACACTCTGCCAGAGCATCATAGTTTTGCTCTAATATGAATGCATTTGTATGTTCTCTGCACAAAACACAGTGAGACAGTTGTAGGTCTATGCAGTGGTATATAAGGCCGTGCCATTAGCCACTATAATTCTGTCAAAAACATGCATTGCCATGCTTTATTGAGATGGAACAAAAGAGAATGCTTTTGTGCATCCTTCATGACTTCGTCTCATGCAATGACTGCACTTATGTTATTATTCTTCTGGTCTAAATAGGATTATCATGTGTCAAGCATTACTTTGTATTTGCATGATTCTCTTTTCATTAACTCTCATCAGATTTTTTTTTTTTATGAGATTGAATATGTTTGATGCAGGAGACTCAGCTTGCTCCACATAGGAGGAACATTCAAGATCTCCTCTGTGATTCAAGTATGTGATTGCAGATTCTTTGCGATTTTTCTGGATTTATTATTGAATCGAATTGTATTTGTTAGTTCATTAAAGTTGAAACGACTAATTTGTAGTTTCCTTCTCCAGTATCCATGCGAGAGATTCTTTGAGCTTTTTCTGGATTTATGATTGAATTGAATTGTATTCATTAGTTCATTAAAGTCGAAATGACTAAATTCTAGTTACCTTCTCCAGCATTCATGTGAGAGATTGGGCTCCAAACTGCAACTATGTTACTTTCAGGCTGGATTTGAAAGATGGTAACTGTAATTTGGGGCGACTTTCTCATTATGAATACTGTGATAAACCACTACAAGTTTGTCATTTCACATTTGATTGGACTACATTCTGCAATTCAATTCAGCTGTGCATCTGAAATCCAAACACAGCCCTAGTCAATTGAAATATACATGTACTTATTTCTACTAATTTTCTCTTAAACTCGCACTGTCTCATGATATAATACGGGCAATGTCAGGCATGCTGCCATACCCTGAGCCTTATCAGAACATGTACCAACAACGGCGATTGGGTGCTCTAGGTATTGAGTGGCGTCCTCCTTCCGTAAAACTTGCTGTTGGGCCATCGGAAAATGGTCCCCAAGATTATCAACTGCTGCCATTTGCGGACTTGGACCGATGGATTGAACCGTTACCAGAGTTTGTAGATGCCATGGATTGGGAACAAGAAAATGAAGTTCAAAGTGATGATAATGACTCGGAGTATAATGCTACTGAGGAAGATTCTAGTGAAGGAGAACAGGAATGCTTGAGTGGCAGTTCCGGTGATCCGGAATGCAGTGCTGAAGACAGTGAGGCTGACCATAGTAATACGGAAGGACTTCGCAGATCTAAAAGAAGAAAACACAAGGCTGAAGTAAGTAAAAATCTGTTCATCTCATTCAAAATTCTTGTTTGCTATTACTGGAGATTGATGCTTCTGTCCTTCACCAGGTCGAGTTCACAACTTCTTCTGGTAGGCGTGTTAAGAGGAGAAACTTGGATGAGCGTGATGGCACAGTATCAAGGAGTAACAGAACAAAGAAATCAAGAAATGGTAGGTTGGCTTCGAGGAGGAGAAACACTTCTACATCGAAGTCGTCGCGACCTCAGAGACTTGCTGCGCGCAATGCTCTTAATTTGTTTTCTCGAATCAATGGTGCATCTACTGATGGAGAGGAAGACGAAGATGGCTCGGAAAGTGATTCATCAGAGAGTGAATCAATGCAACTGGATTCAAACAACCAGAGCAATGAGTCTGATATGTCAACCCAGAATGTACAGCAAAAACACCCAAGGGACAAGGAAGTTTCCTTAGGTGAGCGTGAAACTGTGGCCAACCCTTCTGAACTCCCTGAACCTCAGGGCAAGGCCGGAAACAGGAGGAGATTGGTTCTGAAATTCGCAGTTCGCGATTCAAAGAAACATGCTCCAGAAAGCCCAACGTCTGAATACCAAGAGCAGGGCGATGAATCTCCTTCAGAGACTGCTGATGTGAATCGAGCTTGTTCAAGCTCTCAAGAGCAAAACATGGTTGAGGCTGTGTTGTCTGCAAGTTGCAAGAATAGCAAAATTAGATGGGGGGAAGTAAAGGCGCGGACATCAAAGCGTCTGCGAGTAGGAGAGGCTCCAGCAACAGATGCATGGGCTTCAATGAATGTCAATGTCGATGGTCAGAATACAACTGAAGATAACATCAATGGACACCTGAAATCTGAGGATGAGCATGGACTTTCACCCCCTCCTGAAAGCCATACTCATGGAGATACGGTAGACAGCAAGGATCAGAGGAATGAGCAACAGTTTAGAACTAGGACGTCAAGTGGGTTGGACAATGTGAAAGATAAAGAACTCGCTCCTGAATATGCACATATGTCTTTACTAACCGAAGAGTCCTCTCAAAACGGGAATCATCCAAAAAGAGGGGCATCCCCCATCATTTGCAATGGCAACGAATCTGAAACAAAATGGCATGCAGACAAGGGATACACGGATCATCCCGGTACCCATGAATGCAGGGATTATGGTGAACCCATAGAAAGAGCTGGTGCAGTAACCGATAATAAGAATAAATCTGTTGTTTGCTGTGAGAATGGTACTGACCACAGTCAAGAAGTTGAAGAAAGCACTCAGCCCATTGCTAGAAAGTTAAGGATTAGACCGAAAGGAATCATAAAGGGATCCCAAAGTCCATCTTTCAAGATTGGATGTGATCCAGAAGAGGATGAGGGTACCAGTGGGCCCAGTACGGAACATGAAGATTGGAATAATGAGTCAGATAAGTCAGAGTCTCAGGATGACGTTGTGCAAGTTTCGAAGAGGTTGCCTTCATATTCAAACAATAAGATGTATGATACTGTTTATAAAAGATCAAAGTCAAGCAGGGCTAGAATGAATTTGGAAGGTGATGTATGTGGCATGGAAGCAAGCACTTCAAATGGCAAAAACCACAACACAGATCCAAAAACAGACTTTCTGGAAGTAATGACTGACAGCGTCCGCAAAACAAGATCCATGGGCACAAAGGCAACAGCGCGTGAGCAAAATCCTGCAATTGGTAATGTCAGGCTGAGGGAAGGTTATGGTTCCGCGGAGACGTCAAAACGTGCAGAGAAGTTCACCTTAAACGGAGGTGAGCAGCTAATGTGTGAAGAATGGAAGTCAAGTTCAAGAGTAACTGTTGGATTAAGGTCTGCCAGAAACAGGAGAGAAAATTATCATGATACTGAATTGAGTCCTCTGGATAGGAGAAGGACACACCATTCATTAAGGAAACCATCATGGCTGATGTTAACAGAGCATGAGGAGAGCTATCGCTATATCCCGCAGCTAGGTGATGAAGTTGCATACATAAGACAGGTAATTAAATTTGTTAATTACCTTTTATTTTGGTTCATTACAAGTTGTTGTTTAATTGAATTCCATGGAGTGCACATCAAAACATCACTATTGTACATGTGGCACATGTTTATGGTGATCAGCATCTTTGATTTTCTGAGCCACCTTGAGGATGGGCCATTGCCCAAAAGCATGGGGAACTGAGACCTAATATACATATGATCAACTGAAAAGAATGAGCAAGGATCCACATTCAATGGGCAAAGCTGACAAAGGTTGAGCATTAGAGTTGCTCTATCACTACAATTTTAGGACTATGGCATATCCACGTGGTGGCTAGCCAAATCAACGGTCCCATCACCATACATGTTTTCCATGTGCATGGGATGGCATTTCATAGAACTTCTACGAAGCTTGCATCATCATCATCATCTAAGTCTTATCCCAATAATTGGGGGCGGCTACATGAATCCCTTTACACCATTCGACTCTATCAAGGACCATAGCTTCTACAAAGCTTGCATCAAAGCATAATTTCTTTGTTAATTTATCATTGCTGATCATTTACTAATCGGCATCACATTTGAAATCATTAAAGGTAGCTTTTATCTGGGTTCAAATATTTTCAGGGCCATCAAGAGTATATAGAATGGAGACGTTCGCATGAAATAGGTCCTTGGAGGTCAACTAAAGGAGACCTAAGAGTTGTCGAATTCTGCAAAGTTGAAGGACTTGACTATTCAACACTTCCTGGATCTGGGGAGAGCTGCTGTAAACTCACCCTCGAGTTTATAGATCCCTCTTCCAATGTGTTCGGTAAGACCTTCAAATTGACGCTGCCTGAGCTGATAGATTTTTCAGACTTCCTCGTCGAAAGAATAAGATACGATGCTGCCATCAAGAGAAATTGGACGCATAGAGATAAATGTCAGGTCTGGTGGAGGAATGCGAACGAGGAAGGTGGGAGTTGGTGGGACGGTCGGATACTGGCGGTAAAGCCTAAATCTCCCGAGTTCCTCGACAGTCCGTGGGAAAGATGCATTATTCAGTATAGAAGTGATAGCTCAGAACACCATCGTCATAGTCCATGGGAACTGCATGATCCTGATAGTCGATGGGAGCACCCCCATATTGATGAAAATAGCAGACAGAAGCTGCTCTCTCTTTTCAACAAGATAGAGCAGAATAGGAATCAGGTTAACCTTCTCTTGGTGAAACTCAAATTTATGTGGCTCTATTTACATCCCAGTTTTTGCTGCATACACCCCTCTTCATACTTGGTGCTCTAGAGTAGTAATTTTTTGGTACTGAAAGTATTTTTGTTGCACCAAAGTAGAAAGATGAGAGCTCTATGCAGCAAAACATTGAATGTAGATGTCATTTTCCTAAAATCTTTATTGCCCTTGTTATGAAGACGGTCTTGGAGTTTGTGATTGATACTTTTTTGACACATTGCAGGACTACTATGGGATTCAAAAATTGAAGCAGGTCGGCCAAAAGTCCGATTTTCTAAACAGGTATCCTAATCTTATCAGATGATGCTCGACCGAACCCACGAACAGCAATTTTGGTTTGTCCCGGGTTTAAAAAAAGAACTGCACATGTGTGGGCCTACTGTTCAGAAACCCACATCATTCATCTGGCTGGCCCCATTATGGATGGGCAACGCCCCAAGCTCACCTCTGTTGGATGGTAGGGCTGTCTATAGGTACCTAGACGAGTGGTTACCCGATAGACCTGACCCAATTTCAATGGGTCTGGATCGAATTTTGTTAGACCCATTTAGAAGAGCCTGTCTCAGATCCGCCACATTTTGGACCCCGTGAAAAGGGGTCTAGTCGGGTCAATTCTAATAGTAACATTATAAAGTAAATATATATCAATTATTCTAGCAACAGAATGATGTTAAGCCACATGCATGTGCGAGAGCCTGTTTACACGATGCATGTGTCAAAGTGGCACATGTGCTTGTGATCTGATCCATCCATTCACGCACTTGTGATCTAATCAATCCAGTCAGGTGGGCTTGACCATGTAAATGGCCCTTGACATGGACCCAACCTGCATCTAACTTGAAACCAAGGTCAAAAGACCTGATGGGGTACACGTACGGGTGCTTGAACCCAAACGGATCTAGGTTGGGGACCTAAAAAATGAGACCCAAACCCCGGCAAGATCCATACCTAATTAGCCAGGTTCCAGGAACTCTAGGAGCTTTACCCCAAACCCAACCTGTTGACAGCCCTATTGGATGGTCTGGCCAATTGGCAACCTGCGAATGGACCATTCAGTAGAAACTAGAAAGTCCGCAATTAAATGATTCAATGAGAATCGCATGGCTAGGATTTTCTAATGTGAGAGATTTTTGGGGCATGACTCATCTAGGATGGTCCACTAGATAAATGCCTTGATAACATACATGTGTTGCCAAGCTGGAAATCAACCTATGTTATAGTCTATTACATTGCGCCTGTGGGAATTATGTGCTCTTATTGCTAGTCCCAAGCCTAGATAGAGGGTTGCATGACAGCCGGTGTCAAACTTACGCCACAACTTTCATCATGAGTCATCTTTAAAAAAAAAATGAGAACTAACATATGAATCCAAACAATATGGCATTCCAAACTCATGCTAGGGCATTCCTTGCAGGCAACACACTGCATCGAAACCCAAGTATAATGAGAAATGGGCAAGGGTTGGCGATATTCTTGCGAAGCGACGTGTTGCAACAATTCCTGGTTGTTGCGAGCAATGTTCGCATTGTCGACGAAATGTCGATAATATCGCCGATAACCCCCTTTATTCGTTTCTCTTCCTGATATCGCCGATATTTTGGCGATTTTGTCGATTTTTCGTCCAAAAATTCAATTGTCGATGAGAAATTGTTGTAGCTACCTACCTGTCACGGGATAATTGTCGACAAGAAATCCCTGAAATTGTTGGATACCTTTCTACAAGAGGTATGAATCGAACTCGACTTTTCGTCGAAAGATCCTCCTGCGACTTCTCCGCGTTGCCAGCCTCGGAAAATCCGGAGATCTGTTTTTTAAGAGAGGAAATTTTGATTTTTTGAGATGGAGGAAGAGATTTTCGGGTTTGGGGGGGGGGGAATGGGTTTCATTTTTGGGTTTCAACCCTAACAGGGGAGCGGATTGCGTATTGAGTAACTCGTACGCTTAGCAGTAGCAAGTAAACTCTGTGGGGCCCACCGTGATTAAAGTGTTTTATCCACTCTGTCCATCCATCTTAATTGATAATTTTAGGGATGAATTCCAAAAATGAAGCATATAAAAATCTCAAGTGGTCCACACCATAGCAAGTGTGAACTGAATGTCTACTGTTGAAAAATTCTTGGGGGGGACAGACGTTTTGGATCAAGCTTGATATTTGTTTTTATCCCTTCATCGTTGTCCATGTGATCTTATGAACAGTTTGGGGCCTACAAAGATTTCAACGGTGGAAATCATTATTTCCACTATTTCCTGTGGCATGGTCCACTTGAGATTTGGATATGCTTCAATTTTAGAATCAACGGCTAAAATGATCTGGAAACGGATGGACAGAGTGGATAAACCACTAACAATCACAGTAGGCCCAATAGAGTTTATTTAGTACGATAAAAGCATACGCAATCCGATTTTAGAACGCGAATTTCCTGTGAAAGCCTTTCGCACGTTGGCAATCTAAGTGGGGCCCACAGTGATGTTTGTGAGAAATCCACGCTGTCCATCCATTGTTTTAGCTTATTTTAGGACATGAGAGGAAAAGTGATCTAGATCTAAAGGAAAAGGTGGGTAGGGAAATTCTTACTGTTGAAACATTCCTGGGTCCACGGTGATGTTTATATGGCATCCATACCGTTCATAATGTCACTTCTACTTGAACGAACTGAAATCCCAAATATTAGCCTGATTCAAAACTTCTGTAACCCTATGAATATTTCAACTATCGACGTTCAATCCTCACGTTTTTGGCTCACTTGAGTCTTGGATCCAACTGATTTTTTGTCACATGTCCTAAAACAAACTCACAAAATGGATGGACGGTGTGGATTTCTCACAAACATCACGGTGGCCCCAACTAGATTCCGAGCGCAGGAACTCCTTTAGCAGCACATCCGCATCCGATTGGAAATCGGATTGCGTACCGATTAACTCGGCACGCTTTTTATCATATTGAGTATACTGTGTCGGGCCCACCGTGAATGCATGTGGTTTATCCACTCTGTCCATTCGTTTTTTCATATCATTTTAGGCGTTGATCCTAAAATTGAAGTATATACAAAGCTCAAGTGAATGCGATTGGACACATGGATAGGCCTGCACCTCACGCACGTGTGCCATGTTGGTACTTGTGGAAATGTTCTTATTTTGAGAAGTGGGGTGGAAATTGGGGGCGCGGTTTGAGTGTGGTCCACTTGATCGTTGGATCTGCCTCATTCTTAGGCTCATGCCTTAAACTGATCTTAAAAAATGGATGGAAGGAGTGGATAGATAGATTCATCATCGTGGGCAGGACGCAATCTGCGTTCGAGCGGATTGGCTGTTACCCATTGCCTTACCGTGGAGGCCACCGTGATGATGTGTTGTATATCCACACCATCCTTCCTGTTTCTCCAGCGCATTTTAGGACATGATCTCAAAAATTAAGCGGATCCAATTCTCAGGTTGACCACACCATGAGTAACAGTGGTGATTGAATGCCTCACCATTAAAAATTCAAGGGGCCCATCGTAAAACCGGTTTTCGAAATGTTTAATTGCCATCTTAGCCTCTTATCCATGGATGCTTGTTTATGGAACAATTGTAGCCTCTTATCCATGGATGCTTGTTTATGGAAACAGGACCTTTGAATATTTTTCATTTAAATGTCTATTTGATTGTATCAAATTTCATAAGATACCATGAAACTCTGCACAAAATTAGACTGATTAACCATGACATATCAGAATATTCGGTTGCTATTGGAGTGATTTCTTACAGCTGCGCATGCTTTTTAAGCCCCATTAAATGAAAACTTAATATTTAATGCATTCTTTTTGCAATTTTTTTATTCCTGAATATGCAAATGTGTGCATTTAGGCATTTCCTGGAGTTTCACTGAAAAATTCCACCGTTTTCCTCATGTTTCCCCATTTTTCTCCAAATTTCCGGTTATCAGCGATAACGGTATTATATCTTTATCTCTGGCCAGCTAAACTTGTAGTGATACTGACAATGCGAACACTGGTTGCGAGAAGTAGGCAAAGGTTCCCGCACCATCGTGGGCGTGCGCAGGTTAAGAAGCTAGTCTAGGTGAATAGGATTCATCTTGCCACATGGAATATGGGAACACTGACCAATTAGAGTATAGAGTTAATAGATACGACGAAACGAGGGAGAGTTAACATAGCTTGCATATGGGAGACTAAGTGGACATGGACCAAAACTAGAGAAACTGATGGATATAAACTTTGGTATATAGGAAAGGATTATAATAGAAATCGTGTAGCGCTAGTGGTAGATAGATATTTAAAGGATACATTTGTAGATGTTGGGAGAGCAAATAATAAGATTTTATTAATAACTTGTGTTAGGAGAGTAGATAATCAATGTTATTAGTGCACATATGCTGCAAATAGAGTTAGATGATAGAATCAAGATAATTTTGGGAGGATATGAATGGACAAATGCAAGGAGTTCCGAATGGAGAGATGCCATTTGTAGGAGGAGACTTAAATAGACAGATAGGAAAGGAAAGCAAAGGTTATGAGAGGGTAAATAGCGGATATGGTTTTAGGAGAACAAATGAGATGGGGATGCTATCCTTGATTTCACTATGGCATACAATCTAGCTCTAGCAAACGTATACTTTAAAAAGAGGGATGAACATTAACTTAAAGTGGATCATATACAAGCCAAATAACCTTTAACAAAAATCATATACAATCCAAAGGTTATACCCATGGAGTCAAACTGTACAATATAGATTAATAGTTATGGATTGTTGAGAGATGGAAAAAAAATTAAGTGAAATTTGTAGGCGTCTAAAAACTAGGTAGGGGAATTTAAATGGAGAAAACGATGTTATTAATAAATAAATTGATGGAAGAAGGCTATTGGAATGTTGAGGAAGAAGTAAATGTTTTATGGAATGAGATGACTGAGCGCATTAGGAAAGTGGCAAAAGATGTTTTAGGAGTATTTAGAGGGGAAGTCCGATCATACAAGGAAGCTTGGTGGTGGAATGACGATGTGCAAAAAGCTATTTACGAGAAATGTTCTTGTTTCATAGCCTGGCAAGGGACTAAAATGATGAAAATTATTAACAATATAGAAATGCTAAAGAGATTGCTAAGAAAGTAGTGAGGTTAAATGTAAGGCTTGTGATGAGTTTTACAATTGATAGGGGACATGAGAAGGTGAGAATGATCATCTTTACAATAGTATATGCAAGATGCAAAGTTGATCAACTGTCTATTTATCCACGACGCATTTGCTAGAAGGGTATGGGTGAATTTCTTTGAAGCGTTTAGAATCTCATGGGTGATGCCGGGGTCTATTGAAGGCCTTCTTCTAGTGTGGCATGAGGGTGGGGTTGGGAAAAATGGGAGGGCACTTTGGAGGTTCGCTCGTTTGGCAGCATTCTAGCCTTCACAATTGTATTTTTCCTTGTAGTTTCTTCTTCGGTTTGTTTCTAATAAAAAATTATCATCTTTTAGCGCACACAAAGAGAGAGAGAGAGAGAGAGAGAGAGAGAGAGAGAGAGAGAGAGAGATGTCTTCTAACTTGCCAAGAATAAGATAAGAAGAGTAGGGACCTATATCAACTTAGATGCATTAGGAGTAATAACCAGAAGGTACTAGTAAAGGACAATGAGATAAGAAGAGTAGGGACCTATATCAACTTAGATGCATTAGGAGCAATAACCAGAAGGTACTAGTAAATGACAATGAGATCAATGAAGGGTGAAGCTATTTTCATAGCTTGTTTAAATGATAATAATTCTAAAAGCATAGGGATAGACAGAACTATAAACTCGAATGACATTGGAGGCCGTAGATACTTTTGTAGGTTTGGGATAGTTGAAGTTAAAAAAAAAAAAAAAAAAGAAGCTTTGGGAAAGGTGAAAACAGAAAAGGCCCTTAGACGAGATGGTATACCAATAGAGGTTTGGAAGTGTACGGGAGATATTGGGTTATTTTGATTGACAAAATTTTTTTGGAAGTGTAGGGGAGATATTGGGTTATTTTAATTGACAAAATTGTTTAATGAGATTGTAAGATCAAAGAAAAATCCAAGTGAATGGAGGAAAAATACCATGGTACCTATTTATAAGAAAAAAGAGATAAAGAGTTGCACTAACGATCATCGATTAAACTCATGAGCCATTCTATGAAACTTTGGAAGAGAGTGATTGAGCAAAGATTGATGCATGAGATGAATGTATTAAAATTAGTTTGGTTTCATGCCTGGGATCTCTATTGCTAAAACTATTTTCCTTCTTCGACAATTGATGGAGGAATGTAGAGAGAGGAGGATCTCCACATGGTCTTTATCAACTTTTAGAAAAAGCTGAGGTAGAGTTAATTTGGTGGGTGTTGGGAAAGGAGTTTCACGAGGATATGTTGACACAAGATAGACAATGTGAGGACCACTAGTAGAGAGACAAGTGAGTTCCCAATTACTGTAGGCTTGTACTAGGTGTTATCATTGAGCCCATACCTTACCGCTTAGTTTTGGACAAGTTAACGAGGCATTTGCAGGAAGAGATGCCATGGCATATGTTGTTTGCAGATGACATAGTTTTGATAAACAAGACGAGGAGGGCATAAACACAAAGCTAGATTTATGGAGGGGTGCTTTAGAATAGAAAGTATTTAAAATTAATGTAGGACTAAAGTAGAGTATATGCAGTGCAATTTAGTAACAATAGGAGTGAAAATGAAGAATCAGTTAAGATTGTTGACCAAGAGTTTCCCAAAATGGTTGAGGAGAATAGTTTTTGGAGAGAGGTTGTTGTGAGAAAGTATGGTTGTCAAGAAAACTCAAGATGGACAAAGGTGTCATCCTTATATAGAGCATCATCTCTCTGGAAAACGGTTCTCTACACTGAAAGATAGAATTTGGGAAGGGGTGAGTTTTACATTGGGTAATGGAGAGGGAATTAGATTTTGGGAAGATGTTTGGATAGGGGATAAAGGTTTGAAGGAAAGGTTTACACGATTAGTGGGAATTGCACAAGATCCAAATATAGTGGTGGCCAGATGCTTCTCATTTCAAGGGGACTCTATTATTTGGGCTCCTCCTTGTAAGGGATCTACTAGACGTTGAGTTGGAGGACTTTTTGTGTTTATTGGAGCTGCTGAGTAAGGTTCGTCTGATTGTCTCTCAAAGTGATTCCATGGTGTGACTAGATGAAAGATCCGGTAAGTTCTCGGTAAAATCTTTCTACTGAAAAATTAGTGGCGGATTAAATGCTTTCAAATTGAGCCATACAACATTCGTTTGGAAGTATGGAGATCCAACAAAGGTAATTTTTTTGGCATGGCTCGTGGGAAGTAACAAGCTGCTCACAATCTCGTGGGAAGTAACAAGCTGCTCACAATGGACAACTTATGCAAGAGGGGTATGATTCTTCTGAATGTGTGTCTTCTGTGCTACAAATCTGATGAATCGGTGAATCATCTTTTCTTACATTGCGACTTTGCTACAAAGATTTAGGTTGAGTTCGTTGCTAAGCTTGGGCATCAATGGGTAATGTTGGGTTCTATTGAAACTCTATTCCTCTCTTGGGATGATGGAGGAAGTGGGGAGATAGGGAAGAAACTATGGCGTCTTTGTCTCCCAGTAGCAATTTGGGCTCTTTGGTTGGAAAGAAATAGCCGTTGTTTTCGAAATCGGGAAAAACCACCCATTGTGGTATGCAAATGGCTAAGGAGTTGCTTCTGGAATGGGCAGTTGCAGCAAAATTCATTACGTTTGATCAGTTTTATAGCTATTGGAAAGAGTCATAGTTGTATGTCTTTTGTTCTTGTTTCTTTTTTTTTGTAATCTTTAGGCTTTTGCCTTGTTTCAATAAAATTGTCACTGCTTATTCATAAGTGGAGAGATTATTCATAAGTTTCCCAAAATGACCACTTTCGGTACCTTGGTTCAACTATTCGTAAGTGGAGAGATTGAGAAGGATAAAGGATTTAAAATTAATAGGACTAAAACAGAGTATATGCAGTGCAATTTAGTAACAATAGGAGTGAAAGCGAAGAATCGGTTAGGATTGCTAACAAAGAAGTTTCCCAAAATGACCACTTTTGGTACCTTGGGTCAATAATTCATGAGTGGAGAGATTGAGAAGGATGTTGCCCATAGAATTCTAGCTGGGTGGAAGAAATGGAGATGTGCTTCTAGAGTTTTTATGTGATCATTGTGTACCACTTAAATTGAAAGGGAAATTTTATAGGATAGCTATAAGACAAGCCATGCTTTATAGGATAAAATGCTGGGTAATTAAGGAACACATGTTCATAGGATGAGTGTAGCCAAAATAAGGATGTTGAAATGGATGAGTGGCGAGACGAGGAAGGATAGCATTAGAAATGAATGCAGTCAAGGGAACTTAGGAGTAGCTCCAAAAGGTAATAAGATGAAGGAATGCAGACTTGGATGGTTTGGCCATGTGCAATGGAGACCAAGAACTGCACTAGTTAGGAGTTGGTACAAAAAGGCTCTAAAGGTGACAAGGGAAGGCCCAAAAGAATGTGGATGGAGGTAGTAAGGAAAAACTTGATGACCAGGTATAGCTCTTGATTGAGTAGAATGGCGGAGCAGGATTCATGTAACCGACCCCAATTTGTTGGGATGAGGTTTAGATGATGATGATGATGATCTCATTGCACTTTTGGCACTTCAAACTCTCTAAAGATGCAACCTTCGTTTCTTAAATCAAGTTCCCACCTCTCTAAAAACCCAAATAGGATTCTTTTCTAAAAGAATTGCATTGCTGATAAAAGAAAATAAAGATAGAAAAAAAGAAAGAAGAAGACGAATCTGAACATAAACTCTTTGGCCAAACTCCTGCAGGTTTCCCGTTCCACTCTCTCTTGAAGTCATCAAACGAAGATTAGAGAACAACTACTATCGTAGTTTGGAGGCCTTCAAGCACGACATCATGGTGATGCTATCAAACGTCCAATCCTACTTTGTGAAGAATGCTGAGCTTGGCATAAAGATTCGGCGTTTGTCGGATTGGGTCACTCGGACGCTATCTTCACTGTAGAAGATGACCCCCCACCCCCCAAGAAAGAAAAAAGAAAAAACAACAGTTTTGTAGAAGAATCAGTCTCTCTCTGACAAGGTTTGAGCTGCTGGGGTATATTGTAGATATCCCTTCATTTTCTTATCTTATACCATATACCCTCTTGCCCGATTTTTGGAAATTGGTTTTGTTTCCTTTGGGAGATTGTTTTTGCAGGCCCTCTCAAAGGAGGGGATTTCAGGAGCTGGTTGTGGAAAAATCACCCCGCCAGAATTCATTCATGTATAGAACCCATTTCCATCAATAAGAAAAAAAGAAGAAAAAGAGAAAATATTCAAATTTCTTTCCATATTTTTTACTTGTGGAAGTTATGGTAGTTGAAGGAAATTGCATTGCCTTCTTTTCATATATATAGAATGAGCGCTTTCTCTGTATGTGTAGCTGTGTTTGGATGCACTATTGGATTGAACTCAATAATCAGTTCTACTTGTTGTAAAGTACCAAATTCAATTGCCTTTCTTTGTAGAGAAAGGCTCACACACAACTAGCTGTACCTCCAACTAGTTAGCATGTGGGGCCCTCCATGGTGTTTGTGTGACATCTTGCCCATCCAGCAAGGTTGTCCCACCATGAAAATGGGATGCTGCAAAAATCAGTTGATCCAAATTACGATTTGGGTACTCTCAAGTTGGACCCCAAAAGGAATTCAATTGCAATACGAGTGGCTATTACTAGCCACCAATGCTAAAGAAGGAAAATTCAGTGTGCATCCAAACACAATGTTATACATATATAAATATATATATGGATGAGACTCCACTATCATGGTAGTTCACCACCTTCATCCTTCATGCATGGGGCACACATATATGGCCATCCAGACCGTCCAAATTATCAGGCACATGGACGGTGCATAGCTTGAAAATCACACTGATTGAGCAAACCTAATTGAACTGGAGTTGGCTAAACAACTGTTTTATGCAGCGCGTAAAACACGCAAGCTCTGTTGGCCCATCATGTTGTAGATGTAAAATCAACTCTGTCCATCTCGTGAGAAGCATATGTTCACCTTATATACAAAAAGATCAGCCTGATGGAAAACTTAGGTGGGCCACATCAATCATAATAATGTAAAATGGCTCCTAAAACCTCTGGTCTGGCCTAGGTGAGTTTTTTTGTCAAGCTGATTTTTGCATCTTCTCTCCATTCTAGTGACTTAACCTAATTAACAGGTTTTATGAATGATACCCACCATGGTGGCCCCACTCACAAACCTATGGTTGGCATCCCATCCCCATTTTCCCCTATGATGTGGCCCATCTGACTTGTGGATCTGGCTGACTTTTAGCCTGGGGGCCTAGAATCGAGTATAGCATATGATGGATGGAGTGGATTGTACGCTTACAACATGTTGGGCCCCACAGACTCGGGTGTTTTATGAACTGCGTAAAACAGGTGTCTGGACGATTTTTCTGGTCCATCCTGACCATCCTTTGTGGCTACTAAATGGATAAGGCCTAGATGGTGATGATCATAGTCATACTTCATCCACAGTCGGGTCAGGATTTGGACAGTCTGGGTTGCTGTACAGCTGTACCATGTCTATGGTGTGGATGAATCACCACCGTTCTTGGAATGGTAGTGAAGTATCACAGGAGTCTCGCCCCTATATGCATGAAATCCTTTTGTTATTGAGGAAAACTTTGATACTCTGGCAGGTGTGATTGTTGATACTCAGGCACTAAGAAATTGTCAATGTGGCATATAGGTAATTAAAAGCAGACCTTCCAAATCGTGGGTCCCAATTTAGATGGCTCTTAAACCAAACAGTGCTGGTGATTTTTGGTGAACCTTTAATGGATGGTTGGAATGAAAAATAGTGCATGCCATGTGGATGTGGATGGCTTTATGGCCGTCTGATCAAAATGCTCCTTTGCAAATGTGTTGTCCAAAGTGGATTTGTGGAAGTGTGCTGTTCATATTGATTGATTCTGGACGTTTTAAGGTAAGTGGCACGTCTGATACTGTTTGGTTGGATGGCAAAGTTCCTCTGATATGTGTAAAAAATTTCACCGTCCCCCAAGAATAGTGGGCCAGTGTAATGGACGGTCGAGACTGAATTTGACCCTTGCTAAAGCAATAGGCAAATGGCAGCCGCTCTCTGTCTTGCGTAACCACACCGACGTGCTTAATAGGATATATAAAATTAGAAAATTCTGAACGTACACCTTGTATGTATCATCCAATCCATTCATCTGAATAAAGTCACCCGGATGAAGGGTGGACCCAAAATCCAAGGCATTCCAAAACTCTTATGGGCCACAAGATAATTTTTAGACATGATTTTACACTGTTCCCTTGGATGAAGCATGATGGACGGGGTGGATATGATGCACGTTCCTCCCACATGACCAGTCAAAGAAAGTCACTAATGCAGTTCTCTGTATTCACAAACCGACCTCCCTATTTACTGGGCGAGCGGATTAGGTGAGTCACCAGATCTACCGAGGTGGGTGGGACCCCTGACTGTGGAGCTCACACTGATGTATATGCCTTAAATCCACACCATCCAACCATTTTCAAAGTCATTTTAGTGCATGAACCCAAAAGTGAAGCATGCCCAAATCTTTGGTGGACCACACCACAGGGAAAAGTCGTGATTGAGTCCCTACCATTAAAAACTTCATGGAGTCAAATGGAATGTTTATTTTCCATCCAACCTGTTGATAAGGTCAAAAAGATTTATACGAAGGCACCACACAAATATCATCTTGATCCAAAGCTTTGGTGACCCACAAGAAGTCCTTTAATGATCTATTACTACTGTTTCCTGTACTATGGTCTATCTGAGATTTGGATCTGCTTCATTTTTTGGATCATGCTCTAAAATGAGTTTTCACTAAGATGGACGGCGTGGATTTAGTCACATACATCAAGGTGGGCTCCACAATCAGGGGTCCCACGCACCTCAGTGGATCCGAGGTCTCACCTAATCCGCTCCCGGCGGGCAGTTATTTGATACTCTGGCAGATTATGATGCTTGATACGCAGGCACTTACAAATTGGATGTATGTATATATTAACTCAAAATAAGCCGTATAAAAAACGGAAACTACTGCCTCTAAGTTACATCCCAAAAAAGAAGATTGATTGAACTATGATAACCTCTGATTCGTGGAAACTTGTTTATGAAAATAGGACCATTAGATCATTTTCATCTAAAACCGTCTAATAACTGTCCACCAATCCGATAGTCAGATAGTTGAATAACCCTAATTTTTGGTCCATGATATATCCAAGCTAGGAAACTTAATTTGAACAGTTTATTTTAACCTAGTCAAATGCCACGTATGCAATTTCTAAGCGAGCGAGTATCAACTATCACACCCTAACAGTGTATTAAATTCCTTCTACTTCAAAACCCTAAACCCCTCTTTTTCTCTGTCTCAATCAAAACCCTAAACCTGCATCTCTCTCTCTCTCTCTCTGACCAATGGTGGGTGGGAAGATCCAAAAGCAGAGAAAATCCCATGCCCCGGCGTCAGCAGGATCTGCGGCCGGGAGTCACTACCAAGGTGGGGTCCCCTTCCACAAATCCAAGGGCCAACACATCTTGAAGAATCCGATGCTCGTTGACACCATCGTCCAGAAATCCGGCATCAAGGCCACCGATGTCGTGCTCGAGATCGGGCCTGGTACTGGAAATCTTACCAAGAAGCTTCTAGAAGCTGCCAAGACTGTCATTGCCATCGAATTGGATCCCCGCATGGTTCTGGAACTTCAGCGTCGATTCCAAGGAACCCCTTTCTCTAATAAACTCAAGGTGAACAATTTTTTTTTAAAAAAAAAGGATCTTTTTTATTGATTCATGTAAAAAATAGAAGAATTTGATATTTTTTACACTCCAACACTGTTTGATTTTCATACTTACGTAATTCAACCAATCAGCCCTCTGACTCTGACTAATCTGGTCGAACAAATTTGATTGTGGGTTCGGAGATGATTCTGTTCAGTTCGTGAATACAGTTCATCTACTTTTTTCTTCAAGAAGGAAAGAGAGGAGAAGAAGAGATGGACAATTGGACATCTAGCTCTTCATGTAGACTGTATTTCACTTTTGTTTTGGAGGAAGATGACATGAAGAGGGATTCATTTTTTAGGGAAATTTGATACTCTGGCAGATCATGATGGTGGATGCACAAGCTCTAAGGAATTGCTCAAGTTGCATTTGTCTAAATTAAATGAAACAGTTCAAATCAAGGATCCCATCTCAGATGGCTCATAAACTGAATATTACCCTGACTAAATTTCTTAACTGGTGGATTGGTGGACATTTACTGGACAATCAAAACGAAAGTAGTTGATGGTCAGAATTCAACAAACAGGTGCTTGTTAGTCAGAGGCGAGGGTGTTGTGTTAATCATTAAGACTTTTGGATGATGACATATCGATATTGGGTCCTGCAGTTTGGGCGCTTTCAATTTATGTTGATGCATGGGATGTGTATAATTTCTGAGTAACTGCATATCAACCATCAGATTCTCTCCTTGTATCAAAACTACTCCCTTTTAAAGTTTTTAAGGTAAAGATTACCATGATAGTTAGTCACCATTTTTTTTTATTTGTGGCGTCTAATCAGTAGTGCAAGTGCCATATATACACATCAGCTCAAACCATCCAAATCTTGTGCCTTGCTATGGATGGGCACTGCCTGAAGTCGCTCAATGATTCTAACCGTCTGATTGGTTGATTATCGAATAGATGGTAGAAAATAAAATTGTCAGTGGACCCAATCTAACAAGCGGAATCAGATTATTATGATCAATCAACCAATGTAATTTTTAGGCAAAATTGGGGCGCACGATTTGGATGGTCGGGATCACTGCACATGGATGCCACATGCACAGTGGTTGAGACATCACAACTTGAAATATTGTGGTGAACTACTGCCTTACTCTTGCCACCGGTTAAATTGTTGCATGCCGTAGGACGAGGAAACGTGGATGTTTTGTGGAGTACACACATGCACATGATCACCATTCATTGGTAAATATGCATCCTGATCCAAAATCTTTCAAATTGTGGGTCCACTTATATGCATCATAAACCAAAAATATCTTAAGTGGTGATCCATCTATCCAACAATGTTTTAAATAGTGAATAGCATGTAGCATAGTGTTCACCCCTCTGAAGCACGAGGCATAAGCTACATAGTGTGTGGCATAAGCTACACGCTACTTCTAGATTTTTAACCGAGGTTATGCTTGGTTGCACCAATTTCATGATCTTCACCAAAATTAGACTTATTAATGATGAAGTTTAACAAAATTTCATGATATTTGGTGCAACCAAACACAACCGAAAGTATTAGGAAAGAGTAATCATTAAGTATAACGGTACAAAAAGAGCAACAGAACTTATTTAATGTTATTACTTATATCATTTTTACTAAAAGCATTGAAAAGATTGACTAATTCTTGTTGAAAATAGAAAAAATGTAACTATCATTGACAAGGTGTATCGTAGCGGTATCGGTGGGCGTAACGGTGCCCACCGTTACCGATACGGATACAGGCCGTATTGGCCGATATGCCCCCTGTGACGGTCCTTTTTTTTTTTTTTTTTGCCAAAAAAATCTTAAAAAATGTGGATTAAATCCAGAAAATTCCAAACATCCCAAATATGTATTCATTTATAATTTTGAACATGTTTATGGTGGTGAAGCGGTCTACTCTTTGGTGAAAAAGCTATATCGGGTTGTCTGATGAATTTATGAAGCTGACAACCTAGAATTAACTATAAAACTTATAAATTCAAATTTCTAACTGTTTGATACCAATAATAGATATATTTGAATAAATGTAACATCAAAGTATTTCAAGTTTCACATATGCTATTATTTTTTATAATTTACTTTATATTATTTACATACCTGACGAGTGAGGACTGAGGACTTGCAAAATATAATGTATAAGACTTCTCCTAATTTTTAAAATTATTTCGAAATTAAAAAATATACAAAAAAAATTGCAAATTATGTGCATAATCTGTAAAATGCACATGATTGTGTTCTACTATAAGTAACATATGTTATCTAACCTTTAAACCAGAAATTTGTTTTGAGAAAAATGATTTTTCCTAATTTTTAAATTTATTCCGAAATTAAAAAAATAGAAAAAAAATAACAAATTATGTGCATAATCTGTAAAATGTACATGATTGTGTTATACTATAAGTAACACATGTGATCCAACCTTTAAACCAGAAATTTATTTTGAAAAAAAATGATTTTCCCTAACGTTTAAAATTAATTCGAAATTAAAAAAATACAAAAAAATAGCAAATTATGTGCATAATCTGTAAAATGCACATGATTGTGTTCTACTATAAGTAACACATGTTATTCAACCTTTAAACCAGAAATTTATTTTGAAAAAAAAAATGATTTTCCCTAATTTTTAAAATTATTTCGAAATTAATCCGAAATTAAAAAATGCAAAAAATAGTAAATTATATATATAATCTGTAAAATGCACATGATTGTCTTCTATTATAAGTAACACATATTATCCAACCTTTAGACCAGAATTTTTTTTGAAAAAAATGATTTTCCCTAAATTTTTAAAATTATTCCGAAATTAATCTGAAATTAAAAAAATACAAAAAATAGCAAATTATGTGCATAATCTGTAAAATGCATATGATTGTGTTATACTATAAGTAACACATGTTATCCAACCATTAAACCAGAAAAAAAACATGATTTTTACTAATTTTTAATATTATTCTGAAAATAGTCCGAAATTAAAAAATATATAAAAATCAGTTGCATAATATTGAAATGCACATTTTAATAATTTGCAATGGTTAGAATATCATATCAAGATGAACAAACAGCGATTAGAGAAAGAAAAATGTATAAATATCTGTTTTCGGATTTCTTCGGAATATGGCTCCTATGGAGCTTTGATTCATCCAAATCGTAGAAATTGGTCGTTTTAATCCTCCAAAATATACTAGGAGTGGTCAGTTTTAGCAAAAGAATAGAGTAGGAAAGAAATGGGAGAAGAAAAGTATGAAAAAAATATATCAAATTTATAGGAAAACATAGAACCAGTCGTTTTTTTACCGTTACGGCCGTTACAGCTCAACTTTTTAGGGGTAACCGTTTTTTACCCCATATCGTGTAACGGCTTTGGCCGTTTCCGATACGTATCAGCCGATACGGCTGATACATATCCGTTTTAGGATACCTTGATCATTGAAAACATTAATCGATTTTAATGTTGTATTGAAAATAACTTGTAATGTAAGCTACATAGCATGTAGCGTAGTCTATGTGGTGTGCAGCATATGGAAATTATTAGCGTAGGCTACACGTGACTTAAGCTATTTTTATGAGCTACATAGCGTCAAGGCTAAGCTATGCTACGTAGCATAAGCTACACGCTACGTAGCGTAGCTATTTAAAACAGTGCTATCCAACTGTCGAGTCATTAAAAGGATTGATGAAAGTAATCAATGGTCCTAAGTTCAATAACCAAATGTCAACTAGTATGAGAATAGGTCATCCAATCAACCTGATTTAGGGGACATGCCCATCTACAATGGGCACAAGATTTAGATGGTTGTGCTAAATTACATAAATGGGTGCGTGTTGAAATGGAGATGTGCCTCTTGAGTTTTATGTAATTGTTGAGTACCACTCAAACCGAAAGGGAAATTTTATATGATAGCTATAAGACTAGCCATGCTTTATGGACAAAATGTTGGGCAAATAAAGAATAACATGTTCATAGGATGAGTATAGCTGAAATTAGGATGTTGAGATGGATGAGTGCCAAGATGATGTAGGATAGAGTTGGAAATGAATGCATTCGAGGGAACTTAAGAGTAGTACCAATAAGTAATAAGCAAAGGGAAAGTAGACTTGGATGGTTTGGTCATGCGCAATGGAGACCAAGAACTGCGCCAGGAGTTGGTACAAGTTGAAGGCTCTAAAAGCTCAAGGGGAAGGTCCAAAAGGATGTGGATGGATGTAGCAAGAAAAGTCTTGATGACCTACGATCTAATTGAAGGTCTAGCCCTTGATAGTGGAATGGCGGAGCAAGATTCATGTGGCCGACCACATTTAATTAGAATGAAGCTTACATAATGACAATGATACATTAATGTGTGCAATGCATGCACATATGAGTGGTCTCTTTATCCAAAAAAAAAAAAAAAATTGACTCATTCTGCATATTGAAGTTTACAAACTACGTGTTCGTGCATCTAGATCATCCAGTGTGTGGTTACCTCTTGGATAACACTTGGTATAAACTTGATGCCAGTTGCACGCTGTTGACATTGGATATATGGGTATGTAATACTATGTATATATGTATGTATGTATCTAGAGAGCATCAAATTAAGCAAACTTGCTCCAAATCAAGGTATCCTAAAACGGATATGTATCGGCCGTATCGGTCGATATGTATCGGAAATGGCCAGAGCCGTTACGCGATACGGGGTAAAAAACGGTGACCCCTAAAAAGTTGAGCTGTAACGGTCGTTATAGGCCATAACGGCCGTAACGGTCAGAAAATGACTAGTTCTGTTTCTTCCTATAAATTTGATGTTTTTTCTTTTTTTTCATACTTTTTTTCTCCTATTTCTTTCCTACTCTATTCTTTTGCTAAAACCGACCACTCTTAGTCTATTTTGGAGGATTAAAACGACCAATTTCTATGATTTGGATGAATCGAAGCTCCGTGGGCCATTTTCTGAAGAAATCCGAAAATAGGTATTTATACATTTTTCTTTCCAATCGCTGTTTTTTAACCCTGATATGATGTTCTAACCATTATAAATTATTAAAATGTGCATTTCAAGATTATGCAACTGGTTTTTATATTTTTTTTAGTTTCGGACTATTTTCGGAATAATATTAAAAATTAGTAAAAATCATGTTTTTTTTTTGGTTTAATGGTTGGATAACATATGTTACTTATAGTAGAACACAATCATGTGCATTTTAATGATTATGCACATAATTTGCTTTTTTTTTTAATTTCGAAATTTAAAAATTAGGGAAAATCATTTTTTTTAAAATTCTGATTTAAAGGTTAGATAACATGTGTTACTTATAGTAGAACACAATCATGTGCATTTTACAGATTATGCACATAATTTGCTATTTTTTTTAATTTCGAATTAATTTTAAAAGTTAGGGAAAATCATTTTTTTCAAAATAAAATTTCGGTTTAAAGGTTGGATAACACGTGTTACTTATAATAGAAAACAATCATGTGCATTTTACAGATTATGCACATAATTTGCTATTTTTTGTATTTTTTTAATTTCGGAATAATTTTAAAAATTAGGGAAAATCATTTTTTTCAAAATAAATTTCTGGTTTAAATGTTGGATAACATGTGTTACTTATAGTAGAACACAATCATGTGTATTTTATAGATTATGCACATAATTTGTTATTTTTTTGTATTTTTTTAATTTTGAAATAATTTTAAAAATTAGGAGAAGTTTTATACATTATTTTTTGCAAGTCCTCAGTCCTCACTCCTCAGGTATGTAAATAATATAAAGTAAATTATAAAAAATAATTGCACATGTGAAAATTGAAATACTTCGATGTTACATTTATTCTAATATACTTATTATTGGTATTAGACAGTTAAAAATTTGAATTTATAAGTTTTGCAGTTAATTCCAGGTTGTCAGCTTCATAAATTCATCAGACAGCCCGATCTAGCTTTTTCACCAAAGAGTGGACTACTTCACCACCATAAACATGTTCAAAATTATAAATGAATACATATTTGGGATGTTTGGAATTTTCTGAATTTAATCGACATTTTTTTAGATTTTTTTGGCAAAAAAAAAAAAAAAAATTGGACCGTTACAGGGAGCATATTGACCGATACGACCTGTATCCGTACGGTGGGCACAGTTACGCCCACCGATACCGCTACGGGACACGTTGCCCCAAATTGTTCATACCAAAAAAATGTACTGAAACCAAAAGATGAATTGTGATTTACAAACTCAAACCCAAACTTGTCAAAGTGCAAATATGGTAACCGGTAATTGGAATACTACATGAGAATATGCATATTATACTTGGGTGTTTGGTTCGTACAAGTGAGCCCATGTTGCATTGATCCGGACCATTGGTATTTTGGACCCTAATGTGGATGGGCCATGCCCCAAAAAGTCTCCCAAATTGGAAGATCCTAACCTCATTCAATCAAATTGTGGTCACCCAATTTGTGTTCAGTTGTCCAGATTGTTGATTTGATGAGTTCCATTGTGGATGGGTCACTCTTCCAGAAACCTTGCAAGCTGGAAGACCTCATGAATCCTCACTGCATAACTAGCCAATCAGGCAGATGTGTCATATTGCATATGTTTCTCTATCTATCGATTCTATCCTTGTAAGTTTCATGGGATGACTTTTATGTCCAGAAATGCCTGCATATGATTAGGGCCTGTTGGGTGCATCATAGGACGAGAATGGAATTGGGTGCACCACATCTAAAATACAAATAGATGAAAGGTCCGGATCTCATGCACATGTTCAGACTATACGAATATTGAATGCTTGATAAGTGATAACTAAGTTGAAATTGGAAAAAAAAGGAAGAAAGAAAGAATGTAGACATCTGTTTTCCTTTTCCTAACTTTCCTTGGAAAGAAAGAAAAGACGGGGATCACTGTTTCCTTTTCCAAACTTCTCTTAACAAAACCAACGATATCGATGTCTCCAAAAAAAAAAAGATGTTAAATCAAATATCCAACTGCCGAAAGAAATAAAGAGACCATTTCACTGTTGACTTTTTACATTTCTAGATGAATCTGTGGAAAACTGCACCGCAAACCAAACGCACAGATTTCGTTATGGAATCCAGAGTTTTCTATTTCATGTGGATTTGTGTTTGTTTTCAATATCCATGAAATGGTTTCAATAAAATAAAATAAAAAAAACATTTTCTGTGGAAAGATAGATGGCACTGGCAGTAATCAGAATTTCCAAAATTTTCCAGATTTCATGAACTACCAAAATTTTCGACTGGGTAGGATATCAAGTGACTGTTAAGAATAAAAAAAGATTCTAAGTTTTAAATAAAATCATCTCAATTGACTAAAATATACAATTCAATACAGAAGCAACAACTGAGCATAACTCCATATTAACAATTCATATCCATTCAATTTTTGAAAAATCGAACTAAAGTAGCCTACCCACTTATACATAATATTATCAGTTTAGACTCGTGTGCACACTATTCGTGTATAGTCTGTGTGTATTGACAAATCTATTGTGTGTTGGTGAACTTATTGAAGCTGAAAAATTCATGTTGTTGGGAGTTTACAGGTTATCCAAGGTGATGTGCTCAAGTGTGACCTTCCCTATTTTGATATCTGTGTGGCCAACATCCCTTACCAAATCTCTTCTCCTCTAACCTTCAAGCTGCTGTCGCACCGTCCGGTCTTCAGGTGTGCAGTCATCATGTTCCAAAGAGAATTTGCCATGAGACTCGTTGCGAAGCCTGGTGACAACCTTTATTGCCGCTTATCAGTGAACACCCAACTCCTAGCCCGTGTCTTCCATCTCCTCAAAGTGGGAAGAAACAATTTCCGGCCCCCACCAAAGGTAGATTCCTCCGTTGTCCGAATCGAGCCAAGGAGGCCACTCCCTCCCGTGAGCTTCAAAGAATGGGATGGGTTGATCCGTCTCTGCTTCAACCGAAAGAACAAAACTCTAGGCTCCATCTTCAGGCAGAAAACTGTCCTTTCCTTACTGGAAAAGAACTACAAGACTCTGCAAGCTATACAGCTCTCACAAAAGGGGTCATCAGAGGATTCAGAGATGACTGAAGAAGTGGCTGTTTTGGGGGATACCGATGGGGACCCGAGTATGGAGATCGATGGTGGGAGAGAGGATGAGGAGATGGAGGTAGAGGATGGTGATGGTGGGGAAGGTGGAGAGGGGTCCGCTGATTTCAAAGAGAAGGTATTGTCTGTGTTGAGGCAAGGAGATTTCGAGGAGAAGAGGTCTTCAAAGCTCACACAAGTGGATTTCTTGTATCTGCTATCTTTGTTTAACAAGGCCGGTATACACTTCTCTTCATGTTCTAGCTAGTTGAGTTCTCAAATATCATATTCTTCTCAGAAGAATTACAATTTTGTTTTTGTTGTTTGGCTTTCGACATTTGAATCGTTTGTCGGTGATCCTAGAATTTAGTTTGTAGAGTTGTTTTGAATCCATTTAAGGTGAGCAGAAGGTTCTTACTTTTTTCATTAAGGAATTTTACAAAAAGACTGTACATGATATAGAATTTTCATTCCAGTACCTTTTTTCAGTAAGGATTTCAACAAGCTACCTCATTAATATAAGCAATTATTATTAGAGTAGCTGTAGTTAATAAATGGGTTCAGGTCAGCTGATGTGAGCAAAGGGTTCGGCAGCTCCAGTGGGCCCCACTGTGATGTTTATGTGAAATCCACCTGTACAATCAAGTGAGTCACTCCATGTTGGGCTCAGGGCCCAAAGATCAGCTACTTCCATGATTTGGGTGGACTACATGATTGGAAAAAGTGTACCAGGCAACGGCCACCCTCTAAACTGTTTCCTTGGTGTGGCCCAGCTTAATCATTGATGGGCCTATTTTTGGGTCCTAGGCCTAATTTTGTGTGTGGCATCTAATGGTTGGAGTGGATTTCATAAACGGTGGGCCCTGTAAAAATAAAGCGTGGTTGTTTCTCCCGATTGTTTCCTTTGGGGTGGCCCAATTGAATCACAGGTTGGCCTGATTTTTTGGCCCTCAGCCTAATGCTGATTACACATCTAACAGTCAAAGTGGATCTCAGATACATATAATAGAGGACCCCATCAAAAAAAATCAATGGTTGGCATCCCATAAAATTCCCCTTTCTAAATATATCAGCGGAAATCTCTCTCGGGAACAGTTAGGAGAGGGACACCCAAGGATAAAAAAATAAAAATAAAAAATCAGGCTGACCTATGATTCAGGTGGGCCACACCAAGTAAAACAGTTCGGAGGGTGAGCATTGCCCTGTACGCTGCTTCCAATCGCATGGTTCACCAAAATCATAGATGGAGCTGACTTTTGGAATCCGGACCTAATGGGGGTGGCACACTCGGTGGTTGGGGTGGATTTCACATAAACATCACAGTGGGGCCCACCCAAACTGCCGAACCTTTTGCTTGCATGACCGACCCTAGCCGTAGTTGAGAAATCCAACAAAGGTACCCTAATGATCATTGGTTAGATTAGATTATCGAGGTAGCTTATTGAAACCCATTTTGAAAAAGGCACCGGAATGTAAATTCTATATCAAGTAGGTAGTTTTCTGGAAAATTCCCATTTCATTATCTATGTGTGCAGTTTAGCTTTTTATGCTTTGTGAGGGAGATATTGAATGTGGACTGGTTCCTATGGTGGTTATGCATTCGATCACGGTGAAGGTCTGCTGCATTGGCTTTCACTTTAATGGGTGGACACGTGGATGGGTTGGATGATATGAATCTTCCATCTGGTGGGCTGTACTGGGGATGTCCCACAGTTTAAAAATGACTTTTGACTGGATGATCCTGACCATCTGATTGGAATTCGATTGGAGGATGGAAAACAAAATTAGTGGTAGAAGTCGATTGGAAAAAAATTGGTTGGTTGGGAAACTGGAGGTTGTCCTGTGGATTGATTTTGTAATTCAGGATTGAGGTAACCGCCAGACGGATGACTTGAATCAGTCCAACCATCTAGTCATGTGGGTCAATCTCTTGCAAATGAGAAACCATGCTTTCCTTTTGTTTCAATTGCCGTGGGGACCATTGGATTGTTCAATCATGGTGGCCCATCCATGAGGTCCAACCTACGAGCTGGGTGGGGTCGGTGAATAATGAATTGGGTATGATATGGTGATGGGATCTACTGGATGAGTGAGGTGGAACCAGTGAATAAACTAAAGAGCTATGAGACAATGCTCAGGCAGAAAAGCTTGTATCAGTTGGGCTCGCCATTTCAGTTTGTACAAGTGGGGTCCATGGTTCAGTTATCCAAATGTTGAAATTGTGAGCCCCAAGATGGATGGCCCATGTGCCAAAATTTTCTCCAAGATGGAAAGATCCTGAAACAGAGAAGCAGGCCAGAAGGAAAATACAGCAGCAAACTCACATTCGACAAAGAAATGATCAAATGTCGAACAACTATGATCTCCAAATCTAGGGGTTTTGCTAGTGAGCCATCTACCGTGAGGCCATGATATCAACGGTTGGGATCACAAACTATAAGCCTTAGTTCAAACTGAAGACCCGAATCTATAGCATGGACTCGTGGCACCAACCGAGTACAGATGTGAGTCCCATTCAGATGGAGCAGTTTGAAAATATCACCATTGGATGATCTTATGTTTGCACAGTATAAAATATTCCTTTTAACTGTCATTTTGATGGAATGGTCATTTCCTTTTAACACCATTTTGATGGTCCTTAATCGAACAGTTCCTATTTGCAGCATCAAATGGGCAATTCTGATCATGGTCATTTCTGACTGCAAAATTGCTAACTTACACCATCGTTAAATCAATTTGCAACTCCATTTGACTGTTGGTTTTCATACATGTCTAGATGAATCTATTGAAAACTACACGGCAAGCCAAACACAGATTTCCTCATGGAATCCACAGATTCCCATTTCATGTGGCTTCATGTCTGTTTTCATTATTCATGAAATGGTTTTGATAGAAAACAAACACACCCAAAGCCCCATTTTTCAATGTGAAAAGATAGCACTAATCAGAACTTCCAAACTTCTGCAGAGTTAAGATTCACCATCTCACGACATACATTACCCAAAGTTTCAACTGGGGCAGGATATCAACTAACTTCTTAAGTACTAAAAAAGAAAAAAAGATTCCAAGTTTTAAATAAAATCATATCAATTGACTGGAACATACAATTCAATACAGCAGCAGTAACTGAGAATAACTCAATACTAACAATACATATCCATGCAATTTTTGAAAAATTGAACTAAACCTACACACTTATACATATTATTATCAGCTTCTTTGATGTTAAAACTGCATTTGATCGTAATTTCTCATCTCTCTACTCTATTCCGAACCAATGCGTGGCCAAGTTGCTTGCCAACTTCACCGCCAAACTCGAAGTTTGACCGGTCATACAGCCACCACAGACAGCGATCCCACAAAATCAGCCAGCCACGTAATGAGCAAGATCACCAAGTTCGGCCCCACCTCTTATTAGTGGGAAGTTTCAGGAAGGTGGTAGTTATTCTTGTTTCATATAACATCTTCATCTTTGTCCAAAGAAGCTGATAAGAAGCTCAAAATGAAGCCATCAAGATCACCTTCAAGAACAGAATCAGGGTCTGAAACTTCATAGTTTGTTCGGAGATCCTTGACCATTCGATAGGGCTGCAGCAAAAATGGGGAGGAGAAAAAAGCATTTAGTGGGCGAAAAAAAAAAAAAAAAAAAAAAACGCTAAGGTTAGCCAAGTAATGCCAGCTATCCGAAGCATACATGCAGAACATAAGTTCGAATCTGGTTGCCCCAACTGATATCGGTGAGGGACTGTGTATGTTGTGCATTCATCTGAGCCTGGCGGGCCATCTCGAGCTGATCCAGCCGAGACTGAAGCACAGCCATTGCCGTTGCCTTGTTCATATGCTGTGACCTGTTAATGCACGAAAAACTTGATAGATGTGAAGGAAATAGGGTAGAAGATAAAGGCGAAGGTGTTTGATGCCATACATAACAATCGCAACTCAGCAGCAATTGTCAGATATGGTAGAAAATCCACGTAGTCAGCGAGAACGCTCATGAAATTTGTGTTGCTTGATTTCTAAATAATAATTTTTGCGTCTAGACAGTATCAATGGCTTGCTTAATGTGGAGTAGGTTGCTCACAATAACCATCAAGTAAAAAACAATCATTTATCAAATAAATAAATGAGTAAATCAAGAACAAAGTTCACATGTATAACATAACACAGGCCACATGATCCTCAAGTCGGATGTCTGCAGCATTGACTCATTTTCAGTTTATACTTGTGGGGTCATGGTTCACTGATCCAGAGAACACTGATCTGATATCCCCACATGAATGAACCATGATGATGGAACTTCCCTGATTGTCAGATCCTAGCCTTTGGCCTTTTCCCACTTGAATGTGGACCATTGTTGTAATTTTTATCATGTCTGTTTGCAGACTAGCTACCAAACGGCTAGCATTGTCCCATTGAGAGCTTTCTGGAAATGGTCTAGTCACTGTGATTGCATCATGTCAACAGTTTAGATCATGCAGCTTAGGCCTCACCTGTTCAAACTGAGGACCCATATACTCAGATCAAGGATCGTGCATAAAGGGGAGACATGAGGGTCAACTTACATACCTTTCATTTTGACAAGTTGCAGTGACTCCAGTGGGAATGTGTACTATTCTCACTGCACTATCTGTCGTATTAGCATGCTGGCCCCCAGCACCTCCAGAACGAAACCGTTCAATTCGAAGATCAGATTCATTGATCTGAAACCGTGTAGAGACATCGCCCAAGATTGGTATTACAGCTACAGCAGCAAATGAAGTATGCCGGCGCTTTCCGCTGTCAAAAGGTGAAATCCGCACCAATCTATGGACTCCAACTTCTGCTTTGGCATATCCAAATGCATACTCACCATCTACCTTGATGGTTGCCCGCTGAAAAACAGATTGAGCTTAATATCAGATAAATAATGCTGTCCAAGAACTAGAAAAAAGCATCTAATGAAGTCTCCTGCTCATTCGATGAGCTGGTATAGACAGTGTAGTGTATACATGTGATCCAGGGTTCAATCCCTGGTAGTATTACCTTTTTTAAGAAAACAAGCTGTTATCTAATGAAATAAAAGAAAAGCAATTCTACCATACGTTTACAATTGTGTACATAAACACAGGTAGTTGCAAAGGTAAGAAAATGAACCTTGATTCCTGCAATCTCACCAGGCATTTCATCCACTATAGTGACTCCAAATCCACGGCGTTCAGCCCACATTTTGTACATATTCATAACCATGGCAGCCCAGTCCATGCTCTCTGTCCCCCCGGCTCCTGCTTGAACCTGCATCGCATGTGCCAATACATTAAGGTAATAATAGCCATTAAACTATCTAAAGGTTTAAAGAATCATCCCAGATTGGTACATGTCGCCCGAGACAAAAAGTTTTCTTCCGTAAATAAATAAACAATATAGATGTATCAGCGCAATACCAAAAAAAAAAAAAAAAAACAATACAGGACAATACTGACCGTTTTTGGTGGTGATTGATACGGTACACACCGAAATCAATTTTTAATCCTAGATCTAAAGGCTCCTGCCTGAACCTGTCTCATATGTGCCAACTGCCAATACATCAACCTATAATGCTCATCAAGCTATCTAAAATTTCTCAACTCCTAAAAGAAAATTGAATCACGTGCATAGAGACATACACGTTAAGGTCATAATGGAGCCCACCGTGTTGTGAACATGCATCCAATCCACTCATCTTATTCGCCCTATCAGGATGAAGGGACTCAACAAATCAGGCCAGTCCAAAACTCAAGTGGGCAGTGGGCCATACCTAGTGAATTTAGCGGTTTTAGGCGTGATTTTACATTGTTCCCTGTATTATGGCCACCTGAGTTTTGGATCGTGATAATTGTTGGGATGTATGGTGAAGATTGGGAGGCGCACTAGATGCACAATTTGGATTCCACATACCCATAACAATGGGGCCCAAAACAGCTCAACCAATTCGGAACTTCACATATGGTCGACTTTATTGGATAATTCCCTGAGTGTAACTTAAAGGTAACAGTGGCAACCGTTATACGTTACTGGGTCATAACAGTCGTAATAGCCGTTGTGGAAAAATGACATCTAACTGCTGTTAACAGCCCGTTATGCCCCCTGTAAAGGCCGTAACAGCCCCATAATGGTCTGTTACAAGGCAAATACAGGTTTTTCGGATTTTTTTTTTTCTTCAACATTACGGGGTAGATACAGGTTTTTTAGGTTTTTTCTTTTAATAAAAAAAGAGAGCGTAATGGTCGTTATCAGGGCCACAACGGCCTGTTACGACCCGTATCGTAAAGGTAATGGTGGTGGCTGTTATGGCCACTGTTTGCGTTACGGAATACCTTGTATAGTCAGCGGTAAAGCTACATCACATGAAGGGTAATGTGTCAGTTAACTCAGGATGCCATCCCCAACATACTTATGTTTGTGTCTCAAGTATCTTCGCTTTTAAGTTTTGACTATAGTTGCAACCTCATCTTCCCAGGGCGGTGCTTTGGAATCTCAGTACCCCAGGTGGTTCAGGCCCTAATTGGCTGACTTTTTAGTTCAAGTCACAGCTCGACTCCCAAGAAAGCTAGTTGGAGTCCCAAATGTTTTGCAGTCCTGTTTTTGTCTCTTCTTGTGTTACTTTTTTTCTCTTTTTAATAAAAAATCCTATTTTTGAAAAGAAAAAAGCAATCCAAAATATCCAATGGCAAAAAAAAAAAGAAAAAGTCACAGCTTGGCTTTAATGCTGCTTGAAGTGAGTGATAATTAAGCTTGAGACCAATTTAGCTAACATTAGATGTATTTTATAAACCTAAAATCTGTGATCAAACCATGACTTTTCATTTTTTTTAATTTATTAGAAGCGCCAAAAAAAAAAAAACTATACAAAAAATAGCCACCAGGTCGGGGCCACAAAACCGCAACAATCTCAACCAACTAAAGCCACAAAGAACCCAAGAGAATTTGCAAAGACAAACTATCAGGAGGCCCACTGCAACATATTAGACTCGAGCCTACTGAAAGCCTTCAAAGCTAACACTTCGATTCCTAAAGCACAGGTTGTTCTGTTTACCGAATAGATTCCAAAGGCTGGTTACCAAAGCTAAGTTTCACCTCCAACTGCCTTGCTTCCCTAGGCCTCCTCAATACCACGCGAGAAAGAATGCCTCAATATTGCCTCAAATCGCCCAAGAGACACTGAAAAGGCCGAGAAATCCTTCCCACATAATTTTGGCAAAGGGACAATGAGTGAATAGGTGATTGACCATCTCCTCATCTTGAAGGCACAAACTGCAAATGTTGGTGATGATAACGACCTTTTATGGAGATTAGGTCGATTATCGATGTTGAGCACCCTATTCCTTCCAACCAACCAAGAAACGGATGCAATCTTTGGTAGAGCACCATAATGCCACACAAAAGCAGTATGGCACCCATTCACACCACTCCGGAAAGAAGAAATCCAACCCATAGAAGGAGCAACTCAAGAAAGAACTGCACTTCTCATTTCGCCACATCAACGTGTCCTTGTGAAGTTGAGCCAGGAGGTGAGCAAGATTGTCCACCTCCTCATCCTTTGGATTCCTTCGACAAGAAGGGGACCGCACGGCATCCAACTTGGAGGTCGAACAACAATAAGTTATAGAGATATCCGACACTAGAGAGAGCCTAGGTAACCTTGGGTATTCAATTCGAAGAGGATCATCTCCAAGCCACATGCCATTCCAAAACTGGACCCTCTCCCCATCTCCAACGGAAATAGCAACCCCCTCTACAAATTTGCTCACCAAGCTGGCTACCGATTTCCACAATATAGACGCCTAGAGAAAATTCTCTAATCCGCCACCCCCCATGACCGATGCCATACTTGCTAGAAAACCTCCCTTTACAAGCACCCTTCTTCTATTCCGAACCTTCACAACCATTTGCCAAACAAGGCGAAGTTCACAATCTCTAGCCTCCTAATACCTTCCTCTCCTTCAAATGGTTTGCACACTTCACCCCACTCCAGCAAGTGGAACTCATGATTTTCTGCAGCCCTATACAAAGGAAATCCCTCCTTAACTTCTCCAATCTTGCCAACACTGACTTCACACATCTAAAACAGAGACATGAAGTAGATAGGCGAATTTGATAAGACAACTTTGATGATTGTAATCTTGGCTCCCAATAAAAGGCGTCTACTCTTCTGCCTTGACAACTTTCTTTCCATTCTCTCAATAATCCTATCTTGCAAAACGTTTGGCCGGTTTTCCCACACAAAGAAGAAAGCCAAGGTATGTTGATGGGGGGGACCCGGCCCAACAACCAAAGATTAGAAGCCAACCTCTCCACCTCCTCGGACATTTCAAATTACAAACAACTCACTTCTGAGGATGTAAACAACCTTGAAACTACCTCAAAGCATCTCAATATTTTTCTCAGATTGTCCATTAATGCTTCCTGCACCTTGCGGAATAAGATTGTATCATCTACGAACTAGAGATGAGAAATCCAATGCGTAGAGTTTCCACCTCAATCCCATTGATGAGACCCACTTCTTGGCCCTTGTTCAACATTTTTCTAAGGGCTTCCCTAACCACCACAAAAGGAAAAGGGGAGAGAGGGTCCCCCTGCCTAAGACTCGGTGATGCCCTAAATAGCATTTTGGGGATTCGTTTACTAGCATCGAGAACTTAGCCAATTAGACGTAAGCTTAAATCTACCGTCTCCACTTGAGGCCACACTCTACACGATCAAGCATGTAGTCTAGAAAGTCCCATCGACGTAGTCGTAAGCTTTCTCCAAGTCCAACTTACAAATAATATCCTTTCTTTTGCTCTTATGCCATGAATCAACGCATTCATGCGCAACCGGGGCCTTGTCCATAATATGCCTGCCGACGACGAAAGCAACTTGATTCTTCAAGATAACCTTGGAGAGCGCCCACCGAAATCTGGACACCAACATTTCTGCGAAAATTTTATACAGGCTTCTAATGAGGCTTATTGGTATGAAATCCTTTAGGCAATCCGGACCTTCTTTCTTTAGGATAATAGATGTGAAGGAGTTGCTTAACTCTAACGAGATCCAGCTGCCCTCATAGAATTTCTTCATGAAGCTCTTCACATTCGCCTTAACTGTTTCCCAAAAGACCTGAAAGAAGGCTAGAGTGAACCCTTCTAGCCCTACCGCTTTGTGTTTTCCTAACTTGTCCACCGTACCCTTCACTTCTTTCTTTGAAATCGGTCTCTCAAGGTAAAGATCATCTTCCTTGGATAAATGGTTGAAAGGCGGGTTATTGAGCCTTAGGCATGCCCAATCCTCGAATAAACGAGCATGCCCAATCGGTCTCGCAAGGGAAAGATCATATTCCTCTAATAAATGGTTGAAAGATAGGTTATCGAGCCTTGGGCACGCCCAATCCTCTATCGTCAAGAGAGACAAATAGAAATGAACACTCGAGTTGTATATCTAATCCTTATCGTTTATTCTTTTTCCTTCTACCATGACAAAGTGGATGCAGTTGGCTCTTGCTTAGGCGCTAGCTATGCCATGGAAAAAACTCTGTGTTCTTCTCCCCATCCTTTAGCCATGTGACCTTAGACCTCTACCACCATTTGATCTCTTTCTCCCTTAGCTGCTTACTATACTCTATCGATAATTTAGGCCTTGCCGCTTTCTCTTCTAACAGCTCTCTTCCTTCTTCCTTAATGTCCAGCTCATGAATATCTGATGCAGGACAGCCCTAAATATGATGCATGCTCATGAACACAATTATTCAGCGGAAATAAAAGCAATAATAATAATGAAATCTAGCATCAATCATCATAAACTAAGAAAATCATAAAGGAAACATGCAATGGGACGGGCCATCATCACAACCATGGAGTATGGGATTCAAGTAGCGTATAGGTTGGATCCGGCGAGGGATGGAACCTCCCAATCTTGCATGGTCATACCCAATCGATCAATGATGATCACTAGTCCGAAGAATCAGAAAGTTTCTCGGATTAGGGATTTGAGAATTTGGGGGTTTAGGGTTTAGATCGATTCTCAAGGTTTAGATCGTGGGGAATAAACAAAACAGAAGTTTAGAAGGATAATAATAGAAGATGAAATACCTGGAAGAAGTTGGAGGGACACAAGAAGAATAGAGAAGAAGGAGATCAAGGAAGAAGAAGAAGCACCATGAGAGAGGGAAAGAGGAAGGAGGCAACCAAAGGTTTGCTCTTTTTCATAAATCAACAACTAATCAAAAAGGTTTAGGGCAACACCCTTATAAAATTCGGAATTAGCATAATTACTAAAATACCCCTACTAACAAAATTTCAAAAAAAAGACATTTGCATGAAAAAAACGTACCCACACTAACCCAAAACTCAAATAAGTAAAAAATGCGTAAAATAAACTCAAATCTAAGATGTCCAATGCGCTCCAATGATGGTGTGATGAAAGTGGGCCACAATGAACCAACGGTCCGATCACATCATCATCACGATCCAACGGTCTGATCATCTCCTCAAAGCAACTAACACATGTCTTCCCAAGGTGGGGCCTGATGTCCGCATCATTCTCCTCGTCTGAAAAGAACTCGACTCCGACGAGTTAAAGCTCTTGTGGCGCTCTAACAAATCCGGATCAACATTCTGCAACTCCACTTCAGTAAACCACGTAGATTCTGACGGTGGCTTGTTCTTCCATTTGACAATGTATCTTTGGAAACCTCCGTCTCTCGTAAACACTATCTCCTCATCCAAGATTTCCTCAATTTCTTCTTTATGGATATTAGGTGGAGGAAGGGGTGAGAGGGGTTGTGAAATAAAATCAGATAAGGGCCATAAGAGAGATGATGGATCAACGATGGGATGGTGGGAACGGACTAGATCTTCCACATTAAAAGTTGGGTTAATGCCCATTTCAGATGGAAGGTCGATCCGATACGCGTTGGACCCAATTTTCTGCACAATCTGGTCCAGCACTACGCGCTTGTAATTTCTTAGGGGTAACTTGAGGAAACCGCTCTGGCCTTATCCTCACCATCACATAATCTCCTTCCTGAATTTCTTGCAATCTAAGATGCGAGTCAATTGAAATCATATGACTATCATTGCTTCTATTAATCCGCTGTCTAATATATGTATGCAATTCATGAATGTGTCATGCAGATGCATTGGCCGACTCTGAAAACTTTTGGATGGCAGACATGGGTGAAACTAAATGACACTCTGAAAAATCAATGAACTGGAAATAAACAATCCTATGACCTAGAACTTGGAAAACTGAAACAAAAGGACACTTCTCTTGGGTGACACATAATTTCTCATTATAGGTATTATAAACAAGAATGATTTGCAGGTATCCCAACACTTGAGAACACACACTATTAATACCAAGTCTTGAGCAGATCTTGGCATCAGCCATTATGTCCAAAATGTCATCAAGATGCGGGATAGGGACTCTGACCATCATATCTACCATGACGTGAATACGTAGCAAGGTAGCATAACACTTGACTAAAGATTTGTGGACAGCCAGGATATGCCCACATGTGTGCCATATGCCATTGTTCTTGGAAGTGAAAAGGGCAGGCATGACACACACAACAAAACTCCAACTCAAACTTTCCTTATTGAATTCTTCCCCGAGAAGTTTATCAAATTGACGCTGCATTTTTGTATTTTCTACGGGGTTCACCTGGTATGGAGGAAAGCTTGACAGGACTAACCTAGGGACAAGATCGATTGTGTGTTGAATGTCCCATATGAGTGAAAATTTATCCCATAAATCATCTGGTGGGAGATCACAAGTCATGTGGGTGTCTACCATCATATCCTCACTAGTCTCCTTTTCAAATTCATTCATGTGCATTATGGTAAGAGACTTAGATTGGGGCTCTACATCACTTAAGTCACACATGACATCTGGAAGTGGTGCGGTCTCAACTCTTTCTACCTTTTCATTACTAGCACACACTTCGTCATCCTCAACGATGATGAGCGATGCCTCAATTTCTTCCATTTCATCACTAGTGATGTTAGGCACATACTCTTCCACTTCATAAACAACCTGATTGGATTCTTCCAACTGGCCATTCACCAAGGTATTATCTTGCTTCCAAGGAAATATAATTGGTGTTAAACACTTCATTTGTTCATAAGTCGAGATTTCCTTAATGATGGGTTGGACCACTTTACAAGGAGGGGACCATATTGGTTATGTGTTTGGATGAGAAGGTGGGGCAACTCTCTTCTGACCCAAGGGCTTTTCACAATAAGAGATGGGAATATATTTTTCTTTCAAACGCTCTTTCATCTCGTCCCATTGTGAGATCGGGGCTCTCCCAACTTTATCAAGTCGTCGCTCCAAATCTGTCCAAAACGACTTGGCTTGGCCCTCCAATTTCCACTTGGCAAACCTAACTCGACGATAATTTGACATATCATACCAATCAAAAAAATAGTCCAAGTCTTTAAGCCAATCAAGGAAGGTTTGTGGGTCCATGTGACCATTAAAGTTGGCCAAATCATCGGAGTTCGGCTTTCCGTTGGGTCTCGACGGCCACACGACAACACTTAATGGCCCTGAAGATCTCAAACGCCTATACTCCATTCACTACGGGAAGACTCTACGGACTGGATGACTCACAATATGAATGCGATGAATTTAGACCACATTGAACTGACACTAATTAATTCTAGATGATGCGACTCAAATCTGAAAATTTTCCAAATTAGGAAACTTTCTAAAATTGGAAACTTTCTAAATCTGGAAATTCTCCAAATTAGGAAACTTTCTAAAATTGGAAACTTTCTAAATCTGGAAATTTCCTAAAACAAACCTAAAAATCAAAACCCTAATTTGATAACTCGATGTAGACACAAACCATGCAAGCCTATTCTCTGATACCAAATTTGATGCAGGACAGCCCTAAATATGATGCATGCTCATGAACACAATTATTCAGCGGAAATAAAAGCAATAATAATAATGAAATCTAGCATCAATCATCATAAACTAAGAAAATCATAAAGGAAACATGCAATGGGACGGGCCATCATCACAACCATGGAGTATGGGATTCAAGTAGCGTATAGGTTGGATCCGGCGAGGGATGGAACCTCCCAATCTTGCATGGTCATACCCAATCGATCAATGATGATCACTAGTCCGAAGAATCAGAAAGTTTCTCGGATTAGGGATTTGAGAATTTGGGGGTTTAGGGTTTAGATCGATTCTCAAGGTTTAGATCGTGGGGAATAAACAAAACAGAAGTTTAGAAGGATAATAATAGAAGATGAAATACCTGGAAGAAGTTGGAGGGACACAAGAAGAATAGAGAAGAAGGAGATCAAGGAAGAAGAAGAAGCACCATGAGAGAGGGAAAGAGGAAGGAGGCAACCAAAGGTTTGCTCTCTTTCATAAATCAACAACTAATAAAAAAGGTTTAGGGCAACACCCTTATAAAATTCGGAATTAGCATAATTACTAAAATACCCCTACTAACAAAATTTCAAAAAAAAGACATTTGCATGAAAAAAACGTACCCACACTAACCCAAAACTCAAATAAGTAAAAAATGCGTAAAATAAACTCAAATCTAAGATGTCCAATGCGCTCCAATGATGGTGTGATGAAAGTGGGCCACAATGAACCAACGGTCCGATCACATCATCATCACGATCCAACGGTCTGATCATCTCCTCAAAGCAACTAACACATGTCTTCCCAAGGTGGGGCCTGATGTCCGCATCAATATCCCTTAGAATTTTATTCACCTCTAGCTTGTGGTTCTCAAAGACCTCTCTTCCGCACCTTAATCCTTTCTTTTCGCATTTTTAACTTCAAGAACAATTTAAACCTCGCGAAGCCTTCCACCCCAAAGAAGACCACCAAGTCTCACCAACTTGGGAAAGCCTTCAACGTCAAGCTATAGAAGCTCGAATTTGAACGTTCTTAGTCCCCAGTTATCATTGACGACCTCAAATAAAACTAGGCACTGGTCCAACATCGGCTTCGGAAGACCCCTTTACATCACCAATGGGAACCTTTCCACCCAAGATGAAGACGCCAAAATTTTATCTAGCTTGGACATTGTTGCCCCCTCTTAACCATTGGACCATGTGAATTTCACTCTGCCCATCCACAAGATCATTTCTAAATACCCATTTGAAGTAGCCCCTACTTCTAGTAGATCCCTCTGCTCTAAGAGTCACCCATTCGTTCCACTTTCCTCTACAAACTGAATCCACTAGTGACTGACCAACGGTTTGGATTTTTATCTCTTGCGGCGTCATCAACTGGGCCTTGAATCTTATGCGGACAATTACTAACCTGTATCTGCTTCTATCAACACCTTAATCCCCTCACATTCCAAGTTAGGATCTTCATATCTTCACCAATCTTGCCCTTCTACCCTGCCTAGCACTTCTAGGCATCACTTCCAAATCGGAGCTAGACATAACCCCAAGACTAGCCAATTCCCTGTTCCGTTTAAAACAAGTCGGGTGCCTTCCCTAAAGCCCCTTGTTTCTCCTCTAGATCCCCCTTTCTTCCACAAATTGAAATAGGGTCACGTAATCTCCATCACTATTGTCGAAGGTCAAATTCACCAATTTGCCGATGTGACTAATGGCATCCCTAATCCATCGCTTGCCCCGGACTATTGCGGCAAGGCCCCACGCGCTCCCATCAGATAAGAATGCCATGTACCCTAAAGCCCCTCGTTTCTCTTCTAGATCCCCCTTTCTTCCACTAACTAAAATAGGGCCACGTAATCACCATCATTATTGTCGAAGGTCAAATTCACATGCTGATGTGACTAATGGCATCCCTAATCCATCGCTTGCCCCGAACTATTAAGGCAAGGCCCCACATGTTCACATAAGATCACATTGTAACCCCTGATGCCTATCAAAGGATACCAAAGAACTTCAACTGCAATTGAAGTCGATAATGGCATAACATCCGGAGCCTCGGAGAGATCTCCCATACATAGCAAAGGCTGCAAAGCACCCATATCGCTGTAGCCTTCCTCCATAGAATCTGCACCCAAGCAAGGCTTGTCTCCACCTTGAATATTGGATCCAACTCTTAACTTACAACGCAAGGGCCTCAACCACTACCCCTACCTCAGAGGGCCCCTCCATAGGGTTGAAAAGACTATGATCGCTAGAAGGGAGGAGACTCTGAGAAGTCGAGAAGGGGAAGAATTTGAAGTAGCAAATCTATCTGGATGTGTCCCTGCACGTGTGGGAGAATAAGTTGACTCCCACACGTGCGGGTAAAGAGTTGAAGTTGCACCCACCTAAGAGCCTACATGAGTGCCTCACCCACCTCCACCCAAGCTAAGGACATGTGTCAATGCAACCATCCCCAACCATTCACTTACTCCCATAACATCCCTCGAGTGTCATGCATGTCAACGCTCTCCGCATCGAGATTGACGTTGCTCAGGCCATGCATCACTTCCTCTTCACAGTGCTACCGGGGCGGGTTGTGGGATCCAGTGTTCGTAGTATTGGTATCGCGTTACGTTTCGCACCCTTGGAATATAGATACATATCGCATATCGCTAGGGATATATCGGTTGTATCGCATAATGTATCGCACTTTTTGGGAAACATGGGAAAACATTGGGAAATTGATTGAATTTTTCAATGAAACTTCAGGGATTGTTAAAATGGGCCTTAATACACACATTTAAATCATAATATGTATAAAAAAAAAAATCCACATAATGGAGTTCCTTTGTAAAAGGATCCTAAGTTATGCACTGTCTGACTGAACTGATGCAACTATTGTTTAAATTGATTCCATAAAATTAATAAATGTAAGAAGACATTAATGAAAACACAACCAATTCATTGACAAAGTAAAACAAGCAAGAGAGTTGAGAAACATACCTATGGATGATGCAACTGACTGAGTATCCTCCAAATGCAATTTTGACTATCCTAGTTCAACACAATGCAAGTTACCTTATATAGCTTAGAACAAAAAATCATTTTTTTCCAAAAAATAAGGGACTCTTGTGCGGTTGGACAATACCTGGACGACATTGGCCAGGTATCGTCGATATTTTGCGATATCGGCCGATAGTTTGCCGATATCGATATATCGCACAATATTATTGATATCGGCCGATAATATCGCCGATATGCAGGAACTGTTGGAGTTTTTTGTGTCTCCTGGGGAGTTTCGTATCGCCAATTAGCGATATCGATACTATCAGCCGATAGTATCAATATTGCAATCACTGGTGGGATCGAGCACCGTCTTTCCCACGGATAACTGATCTGAATCCACGGATTTACTGGGACTCCTCAACTAGTCTTCGCCGAATCCACGAGCTTGTCTTCGAATCCACGAAGAAGAGCAAAGTATAAACTCAAATTTCATTAATAAATTTATCAAAAGCTACATAATAATGACCCAAAAAATGTTTAAATAGACTAAACCTAACCCTAATTACATTACTTGCGTGCTAAGAAAGAGTCCTAACAAGAATAGGAAAGAAATCGACAAAAACGGAAAGAAAATCAGAAATCCACGCAATCTGTATAACGCCTATCGGGCGCCACCGACCGGTCGTCAAGGGGGCTCCGACCGGTCGGTCAGAGGTCCCAATAGTCCAGCTAGTTGGGCTACTATCCAAACGAAATTCGACCGGTCAGAGGACCGGTCCTTGAGTACGCACAACCGGTCGCCCGACCGGTCGTCAGGTGACGATTTCCTGCGTTTTTCGTCCGTTTTCCGCCGGTCCATCTCTTCCATGAAGGTCATTTATCCTCACCCTTGATCATGGAATCTACTCCCTACATCACTTCACCAAGCCCACCATGTGGCTTACGAGCCTCCATCTCATGCCACCACACCTCCTGAACCTCATCCGTATCCATACCAACCTTGGACCTAGCCGAGACAAGTAGCAGGCTCATTGAGATCTCAACATTGTGAGAACTAGCAGAAGATAGTAGCCCGTTGCCTTCCACTTCACACTGTGCGTCACCCTAAATAAGATGATAGCCCAACCACCCACCCAACTACATGCCTCTTTCAGTTGAACACGTAATATGGGTAGGGTTTGGTACTCTGTAAGAGCACCGCACCCCTACATCTAGTTGACCAGGTCGGGCCTCATCTTCTCCCCCTCCCCCCAACATCCTTCCCGAGGTGGCCACATTCCCCTCAACCTCTTCCAGCATTACCCGAACAAGCACCTTCTCCTCATCAACAACTACCGGAATCCAAGCATGGAGAGAGTCCGATCTCTTCCTTCTCAAGCATTTACTCTTGTCGCCCTGAGCTCTGTCCACCACTCTATAGTTGAATCAATGGCGAATATGTCTCTGATGCAGGAACCAATAGCCACAATAGCCTTAGGGAACCAGAGCTCCAACGACATGTCCCAAAGCTGGAACCAACCATCCACCCAGCGAAACTTTGATTTCTCCTTTCAATTGTAGATCGACATTGTTGGACAATCCTTAAATAGGCAGCCAGGGAAGATGATTTTATCATTGTTAGTATCTTTCCATAGCGAGATCCCCCACATAGCCACTCCAACAAACTCGCAACGACCACTTCTCTGTATGAGCTTCTGGCGACCATCTTCTTTTTGTCTGTAAGCCTTCCCTCCACTTCCTTTTCCTTTCCTCTCACTATCAAAGCCTTACCTTTCTCCTTTTTCTCGACCTTGCTACCAACGGAGCTATTCACCACCTTCGAGCTGAAATGGGCTTTTTACATGAATATCTTTCCCTGCCAAACCTCTTCCCTTTCAGATCCATGACCACTTGGCTAATCTCCTTCAAACTATCAAAACAAATGAAGGCAAACCAAGGTGGGCCAAAACGGTTACGTATCGGCCGTATCGGCCGATATGTAACGGATACGGCCGACGCCGTTACGCGATACGGGGTCCAAAACGGGGACCCCGAAAATTTGGCCTGTAACGGCCCGTTACGGGGCCGTAATAGCCGTTACGGCCCAAAACGGCCGTTACGCCCCCCGTAACGGTAAAAAACGGCTACTTTTTTTTTTTTTTTTTATAAATACTTGATGTTTTGTAATTTCTTCACACTTTTCTTCCCCCATTTTTTTTTTCTAATCTGTTCTTTTGCTAAAAATGACCACAATTAGTCTATTTTGGAGAATTAAAATGACCAATTTCTACGATTTGGATGAATCGAAGCTCCGTGGGCCATTTTTCGAAGAAATCTGAAAATAGGCATTTATACATTTTTCTTCCTCTAATCACTTTTTTTCCACCTTGATATGATGTTGTAGCCATTGTAAAATGTTAAAATATGTATTTCAAGATTATGCAACTGATTTTTATATTTTTTTTTTATTTTTTTAATTTTTGTCTATTTTCGGATTAATATTAAAAATTAGTAAAAGTCATGTTTTTTTTTCTGGTTTAATGGTTGGATAACATGTGTTACTTATAGTAGGACACAATCATGTGCATTTTACAGATTATGCACATGATTTGCTATTTTTTTGGTATTTTTTTTAATTTCGGAATAAATTTAAAAATTAGGGAAAATCATTTTTTTCAAAAAAAAATTCTGGTTTAAAGGTTGGATAATATGTGTTACTTATAATAGAATATAAGCATGTGCATTTTACAGATTATGCACATGGTTTGTTATTTTTTTTTGGTACTTTTTTAATTTCGGAATAATTTTAAAATTTAGGGAAAATTAATATTTTCAAAAAAAAATTCTGATTTAAAGGTTAGATAACATGTGTTACTTATAATAGAACATAATCATGTGCATTTTACAGATTATGCACATGGTTTGCTATTTTTTTTGTATTTTTTTAATTTCGGATTAATTTCGGAATAATTTTAAAAATTAGGGAAAATCATTTTTTTCAAAAAAAAATTCTGGTTTAAAGGTTGGATAACATGTGTTACTTATAGTAGAACACAATCATAAGCATTTTACAGATTATGCACATAATTTGCTATTTTTTTGTATTTTTTTAATTTCGGAATAATTTTTAAAATTAGGGAAAATCATTTTTATCAAAAAAAAATTCTGATTTAAAGGTTGGATAATATGTGTTACTTATAATAGAATGTTATCATGTGCATTTTACAGATTATGCACATGGTTTGTTATTTTTTTGGTATTTTTTTAATTTAGGAATAATTTTAAAAATTAGGGAAAATCATCTTTTTCAAAAAAAAATTCTGGTTTAAAGGTTGGATAACATGTGTTACTTATGATAGAACATAATCATGTGCATTTTACAGATTATGCATATGTTTTGTTATTGTTTTTGTATTTTTTTTAATTTCGGAATAATTTTAAAAATTAGAGAAAATCATTTTTTTTTCAAAAACATGGAGAATCATATTTACAGATTAATGACTAATGTATGTTTATATTTTTATTTTTTCGACAGGTTTTGCCGTTTTGGAGCTTCGTAGTTGTACTTTGTAGGCTTGTAGGCTATAGCCCATAGGGTTTAGTATTTGAATTTAGTAGTTAGTACTTGATTTCATTATCTGTATTTAAGATTTACAATTACATTTATAAGTTTTAAAATCTAAGTAATTCACTCTTAGACTCAGTATCTAAGTGACATAGCCACATAAGTCATCTCTAATTAAAAAATGTCTGGAACTGGAAGTGGAACTGCAAATGAGGATATTGGATGGGAACATTGTCAGAGGGTAGGTTGTGGAAGGCACCAAATAAAATGCAACTATTGTGATAGAGTAATAAGTGGTGGAATTACGCGACTTAAACAACATTTGGCAAATCGAAAGGGTCAAGTTGCAGGATGCACCAAAGTTCCCAAAGAAATAATGATACTGATGCAAGCCAATTTAGATGAGTCAAAGGGGAAACGAGCTGCTGTGCAGAAAAAGAAAGATGATATCCTTGATGCGGCCCGACAAGAGGTGTTTGGTCCAGAATATATGGGCGTTCGTGGCGAAGACATCATTGATTCTGGGGAAGATTCTGATCGAGAAATGACTATAGCTAGGAGAGAAAGCGTGCGCTATGCTCGTGAAGAGGAAGAACGTCGACACACGTTTGGTTCAAGTGCGAGTGGGAGTGGGAGTGGCCAGGGGAGTACAACTGCAGCCCCAACGGGAAGTACAGCTGGGGTTGGAGGGGGTATATTTGGTGGATTAAGGCATATGTTTAGCAGCCGGCGGGGCACATCTTCACATGTAGCTCGTCATCCTATAGATGTAAGATGTGGAAGAAGAAGATGTGCCTAGGAGACCCTCTGTTGATCCGATCCTCTTTAGGAAAGAATCTAGTAAACAAAAGAAGATAAAACAAATGTGGAGTAGAACTTCTGTTGAGAAACTGGGTAGGGCAGCAGCAAAGTTATTTATACATGCCAACATACCCCCTAATGCGGCAAACTCTCCATATTGGCAGGTGGTAATTGATGCAGCAGCAGAAGCAGGTGAAGGAATTAAAGCTCCCACAACCAAGGAGATTAGGGGAAAATGGACAGACGCAGAGTATGCGGATACAAAGGCATACGTAAATACCTTTAAACCCATATGGCAAGCCAGGGGATGCACGATCATGTGTGATGGTTAGACTGGCCCAACAAGACGCAGCATGATCAACTTCATGGTATATTGCCACTTGAGAACAGTGTACCACAAGTCAATTGATGCCTCGGATGAAATAAAAAGTGCTAAATATATTTTTAGCTTGATGGATAAACTAGTGGATGAGATTGGGGAGGAAAATGTGGTGCAAATTGTGACAGATAATAAAGCAACATATAAGTCTGCAGGAAATTTGTTGATGCTAAAGAGAACACATATTTTGGTTACCGTGTGCTGCACATTGTATTGATCTTATATTGGAAGATATTGGAAAGAGAAAGAATGTTAAAGAAATGGTTGAAAAAGCAAAAGAAGTGACAACATTTATTTACAACCATAATCACCTAGTTGCAATAATGAGGAAGTTCACGAAGGGACGAGAGTTGCTTAGGTAGGCCAGCGGCGACTAGATTTGCAACAAACTTTATAGCTTTAGAGAGTTTGTATCAGCATAGGGGAGAGTTGAGTGAAATATTTGCTTCCCAACAATAGCTCAACACAAAATATGGGAAGAAGACATCAGGGACGCCGGTTGATGTTGTAAACACCATAAGAGACAACAAATATTGGAAGAGGGTTAAGAAAATTTTAAAGGTGATGGAACCACTGATGAGGGTACTTCGTCTTGTTGAAACCGATGAAGCACCTACGATGGGCTTCCTCTACGACGCCGTGGATAAAGCGAAGTTGGCAATTCAACGTGATTGTTCAAGCTGGCAATCTTACTGGAATTTGATCGAACAAAGATGGACAAAGCGGCTCCACCACGATATTCATGCAGCAGGTTATTACCTAAATCCTAGGTATTGATATGCCCAATCATTTGTTATGAATGATGAGGTTCGTATTGGATTAAAGAACGTGATAAAGAGATTAGAGCCTGACTTAGATGTACAAATAAAGGCTTTGAATGAATTGGATCTATTTGGAACTCGCCAAGGTAGCTTTGGAGATACTCTTGCACAACATGCAGTATTTAGGTTGCACCCCGCCGACTGGTGGGTAAATTTCGGAGAGGACACCGGCTCTCTAAAAAATTGTAGTAAAGATTTTGAGCCAAACAACGTCTTCCTCTAGTTGCGAAAGATATTGGAGTTGTTTTGCACTTATTCATACGAAGAATAGAAATAGAATTCAGACTAGGACGTTAGATAGACTTGTCTTTATGCATTACAACATGAGGCTAAGAATGTGCATGCATTCAAGGAGGCCTAACGCCAATAATGCCAGTGATGTGGATTATTGTCCAATAAACTTGGACAATATTTATGATGAGGATGACCCACTTCTACCTTGGTTGGAAGCAAGGGAAAAAGAAATAGAAGATGATAGTGAAGAAATGGAAGTTGAAGACCAAGAAATACGCAAGGCACAGCAAGAGAGTCGTGCATTTGTGTTGGACCCAGAAAGGGGAGCGGATTTCATGCAAACTCAGCAGAAGAGTGCGAGCTCTAGAGATACTGAAACAGATGATAATGATGATGATGCACCTAATGCTGGTCCCACTTCTGGCATTGCTCAACCCACCGGAGCTACTGATACCATACAGCCGTCTACGGATCGCGAGGCTGATGAGCTTCGACGAAGTAAGCGGGGCCGAGGGGGTCGAACTTATGAGTGTACTGAGTCACGATACAGCCAGCAAGAGCCTGGCTCCAGTAGTGCACCTGCAGGTCCTGCACCTACAGGTCTTGCACCGCAATCTACACCGACAGATCTGAAACATCGGCATGCGTATGGCTATGATCCGAGGAATTATGGGTATTCTTAAAGCCAATGGGATCATAGGGAACCTGTTCCGCCACTTTCATGTTGGAGTAGTCCTCCTGACGCTGTTCCACATCTACCATATGAACCAAATCCAAGTTATTCATCTCAATCTCAACAGTCTGGCCCTGAATACGAGTACCAGTATGGGCACGGCTATTTGATGGGCAATAGTAGATATCCTTACTCAGGGCAGAATCTTTGCCTAGTCAGGATCAGTCATCATCAGGTTTCGTTGACCTGATCTTTCCCTCTGGCACTAAATATTATGGATATGCAACAACAAGACCGCAACAACCCGATGATAATGACGACGACGACGACGACGTGGAGGTTGAGTAACCACAACAAAGCAGGTTTTCATTTTGGTGGTGAGTTCCGGTTTGGTGAATCTTTTCCATTACCCACATGGTCATACATTCACAAAAAAAACACACACTTTACATTGTTGAACTTGTGTTTGAAATAACTCTCCTGACAAGTGACAACCAGTCAAGTAATCTTTAATCAACATGCTTGCAGGGGAGTATATCAGGTATTACTATTTTTTTTTTCTACTTTAGAATGTTCAATTGGCAGGACAAGAGTCGGTCATAGATTCAAGATATGAGAAGTCTTAATACATTAGTTTTTGCAAGTCCTCAGTCCACACTCCTCACTCCTCAGGTATGTAAATAAATTGTAAATAATATAAAGTAAATTATAAAAAATAATAGTACATGTGAAAATTGAAATACTTTAATGTTACATTTATTCTAATATACATATTATTGGTATTAGACAGTTAGAAATTTGAATTTATAAGTTCTGCAGTTAATTCCAGGTTATTAGCTTCATAAATTCACCAGACAGCCCGATACAGCTTTTTCACCAAAGAGTAGACCGCTTCACCACCATAAACATGTTCAAAATTATAAATGAATGCATATTTGGGATGTTTGGAATTTTCTGGATTTAATCCATATTTTTTTAGAATTTTTTGGCAAAAAAAAAAAAAATTTGGACCGTTACGGGGGCCGTATCGGCCGATACGGCCCGTATCCGTATCGGAAACGGTGGGCACCATTACGCCCACCGATACCGATACGGGACACCTTGAGGCAAACCCCTTAATTACAACCAACCTCCAAACCGTTGGAATACAGACTTCTCTCACCACTCCATTCTTCTTGAAGAGATCTCTCCCTCCCCCCCCCCCCCCCCCCCCCCACTCTTCACCGCTATCCATCACTCCACTCCAAAAGCTATTTTCCTCCTCCACCACTATCCACTCTTCACTACCACTATCGTTGTCTTTTTGTAGAGCTCCATCATCAGCATTCACCTTCTTGCCCTCTTCCAGACGATGACAGTGACCTTCCTCCAGTACGACTGTTTCCCCTGAGACCTGCGTCCATCTCACTGTAGGCTTCCTCCTCTATCCCTGCTCCTCTCTCAACCGTGCCAACTTGATCGGAACTAACTCCATTCATGGTCGGACCATCACAGTCCGTTGCAACTCCTCCCTCGACTCATGTCACTGAAGCAAGAGAATCCTACCTTCCTTTTGCGATCACCATCTCCCGAACGAGAGAGAAACATCTCCATGTGATCATCGATCTAATCTAACCAAAGAAAGAAGATGACAGCATATCTTATTTTCATTTGACTATCATGTAAATCTTGGAGAGGATAGGAACAAGTATTGAGAAAGGTGGCTACTGACAAACATGTTATTAGAGAAAAAAGTTATACTTGCAGGTGACTTGTTGAGAAAGCTCAATATAAGAAAACAACTCTGAAATTGAGGGAAACTGACTTCAATTTGTTCCTTCCTGCATTTAAAAAGGTTGCAACAACATGAGGAAAAAGGAATAACCTCTATAAAGCAAGAACAAGAATCACGATCCCCAGCTAACAATGCCTCAAGTTCTTTCTCCTTCACAATTCTTCTCATCCTCAGTAAAGCTTTCATGGAGTCCTACAAAGAGTAAAAAAATAAATAATGAGATGAATATGACATAAACTAGTAGTACTGAATGCTTCAAAAGATGCACATTATTTATTAAGAAAACAACCCAATGCAAGTAAAACAAAATTAGGCACACTAACAAAGCAGTGGAAGAATACTCAAACACAAATACACATTAATTAAAAGAATAACATAAAATTGAGATGTTCTTTGCCTGATTTGCAAGATGGTTTGAAAGTTTTCAGCAACACAATATACTTAGCAAATGGGTTCCACTCAAATTGAGGAACCAATCCTGATTTGGCAGAACTTCCGGCTGGCCCCTAAGCTCTTGATAGATGAAAGCGCATGCTTATTTTTTCAAAAAGAGCATGTTCAACAAAATTGTCAACATCTTCAACTACTTTAGAAGAGAAGGTGCATGAAGGTTGCAAAGGATGGAAGGAGATGAAGCAGAGTAGTTCAGTACCAAAGCCGCCTCCAGCCAAGATATTGAAGCTAAATCTTGATGGCAGTTCGCTTGTTAACCTGGGCCCTGCAGGAATTGCCGGCATGATTCTCAAGAAGGGGAGATTAATCAGGGTCTAACAGGGACCTATTAGGTAGGGATTATAGTTGCAAGACGCGTGAAGCGATACAGCAACAGATTCGGGTGCGAGATAGGAGAAACATCTGTTTCAAAATGTTTTAAAGTATAAACAGGTAGGAAGCAGGAGCCAGAGCGCAAGTCTGAAGCACAATTCGAAGTGGGAGCTGCACCTAGTTAGAAGGATTGTGAAACTAAGGTAGAGGCAGAGAGAAGAGCTTTGTGGATCGGACGACAGAGGTTGCTTGATTGTCTTTCTATCGAATCATCGTTGAAGGGGACTCCACGAACAAAATAGAATATTGTCTCTTTTTTATGGGACTAGAAGTTCATGGGAAATTCTGAAGTGGATGCCATAGCTACAGATGGAGCTGAGGGGCTGTGGAGGATAGAAGGAGAAGAAGGACAGGGAGTCCCTCAGTTTGAAAGCTGCCTCTGGCCGAGACATTGAAGCTTAAATTTAGAAAGCAGTTCGTGTTGTAAGACTCCAATGAGCAGAGATAGGGAGAGGGGACAGATTCCTCCAGCGTGATAAATGTGCTCACAGGTTTGTTCGAAGGACAGCTAATTAGTTTCAAGAGATTAGGAAGCTTGTGGGGATGTTTCTCATCTTCTTCTCAGGTGCCTCTAGGGAAGGAAATTTTGCAGCATATGCCCTAGTTGCAGATGGGAGGTGAAAGGCCTTTCCTTTTGTTTGGTATTATTTTAAAAGAAATTAGTACTTAATCATGAGGACAGAGTAGTTACTATTGCTCTCTCTTGTTTCAGATTGGGTTGAGAGCTTGGGTAGTTCTTTTTAGTTTTTTTTTCCCCCTTCGCTTATATTTGGCACTACCTCAGCACTTTTTATTCAATGAAAGTTCTTGTTAACACAAACACGCACATTTTAAATACATTAGTTCTTAGTCGAAAATTTTGTTTTCAACTATCTCCACATACATGAATTAGATTTTTCACCAAGTGCAAATACGGCATTGATTTTATACTCATTTTCAGCATCTGATGCATTTTTCTGCCAAAACATAAAGCCTACTAAAAACTTGTGATAGGAAGCAGACGAAATACATGCCTAGAATTGAGTGCCCACCAATTCCAGTTCTCTATCATTCTCTTCACGTGCAAGCTTCAGCATATCAATGTGATCAAGCAGTTCTTGCTCGAATCCGTTCACCTCTTTCATCTTGCCCATATACATCCCATGCTCACGGCTAACCCTCCCAGCATAAACAGGGTCATCCCAAAGGTCTGATTTGTTCAAATCTGCAGATAGCTGTTCCACCCTGAGTATCATCTTTCTCCACTGTTGACATAAAAATATACATTTTAAATTAAAACCATGGACATAAGCTACGAAGATGCATAATACTCATGTGAAATGGAAACTTTCATAGATTTAAGATAGATGCAATGAATTCAACTTCAGGAAAATAGAAGGTAAAGATGATGATGTGTGCTGAAATAGAAAATGCTCATCTGTGTGTGCTGCAGAAAAATAGGAAGTGTCACAACAGTCGTGTTCCCAGGTGGGTCCACCATGGATAAGCCACTATAAGAAAATGGAATGTTTTGACAGTTGTCACTATAATAAAATAGAACATGTTTATCTTCTAGACCAAACCTACCATTTGATTGGTGGACTTTTCTCTACCAATGCTATATGTTTCCAATGTTCTTTCCTGCCATATTGATCTATAGGTCACTGTTCAGAGTCTTCAGACAGTTGAGGCCGGCCAACCATTAGAGTTTTCTGGCATGGACCATCCACAGCAGGGCCTGCCATAGCAGTAATTCTGATCACCGACTACTGTGCCATGTGCAAAATTTTTGTGCAGTTCACAAGACCATTAAATTGGTGAGTTGGGCTCAGGTTTGATTCCCTCAAATAAAAGAGGAAGCACCTTGTGAATTATCTGTTCGACCAAGCAAAAGTGCCAGCAGTGCTCATGTTTCGGTATAACCTATGACATTAATCAGGTGAGAGACATCAGAAATCAAGCCATGCCTCAATAACTCCAATCAGCTGATCCTATCATCCAATTGAAAACAGACAATTATATCCAATGATCAACACTTACTTGATGCCCAATTGTACGGTTAGGATCATCTAAGGTGGCATACTCTAGGGATATTCCCCGTCCACCATGGGGCCCACCACGCAATCGATTTGGATCAACAAAAGGTGGCCCTCACATGTACACTTTGTTCTGCCAAACAAATGCTCGATCAAACATCATACAACATAATAGCCTAAAAATTGGTAAAGAAAGGTGAATTCAAGAAATTCCATCGAACAGGTAGCGTGCGCCAATATCCATATATAAATCCATATACGAATTCAAACTCATTTCCTTGAGAAGTAAATCATATTCATTTCATACCGATGACGGAATAACATAAAAGATAAACGGCACCGATGCAATGAAAAGAGAAACAAAAGGCCTAGGATCGACCGACCTGCAACCGCTTCTTGATCAGCTGAATCGACTGAGCAATCGCGGCTGAGTGGCTCTTCCAATCGCTCTCGTTCTCATCGAGTATGGGCCACGACTGGGCCACAATGTCATCGACAGTCAGACCGTCGGATGTTCTAAGCTCGGAGATCGCCTGGGAACCGAAGGAACGGACACCGGCGCTTTGATGAGAAAGGTTTGGTATTTTCGTAATTTTGAGAGTTTGGGAGGGCGTCTGAGAAATGGTAGCGTCAGACTGGATTTTTCGGTGCGAGTCGGAATGCGGAGGTTGCGAGTACGAGTGTGTGGTGGAGAGAGGAGGAGAGAAGAAGGAGAGGATGGGGATTCGGAAGTTCCGAGGAGGAAATGAGGGTATTCTGGGAATTGATTTTCTGAGGAGGAAGAATCCCATTTCCAAGCCTAGTAGGGTTTTACTGGTTCTTTGTTCTTCTGCGTGGGCATTTTCACGATCGGGACTTAAAAGAAGGGCATTTTCGTCATTTGAGTATTCTGGTATTCTTGTAATTAGAGGTGGGCAACGATCCGGGCCGAGCCGAGTTAGCCCTAGTTTGATTTGGTTTGTTTTTGGACCACAGCAGTTTGTGGATCGGTTTGGTTTGGGTTTCGGGCCGACCCATGCGGCCTGAGTTTGGTTTGCTGCAGAAAAATCTGGTTCGAGCCGGGATTGGCTTGGTTGAAAATTTCGAACCGAGCCGAGCCAAGTACAGTGGTCTTTTTTTAACTTATTCACTTAAATAGAAAAGAATTTAAAAAGTTAGAAAAAAAAAGTACACACATATCTTACTATATGATGTTTAACATCCTCCAAAAGAATGCACCTTCAAAATAGACATGTAAGAGTATTTTCCAAACAAAAGTACACAAGCATAATTTTACAAGTGCAAGGAAAAAGTGTGCATTCATGTATATGTATGATGTATTATACATGTCATCATGTATATGTATTATGTATTATCCATGTAATCCATCTGTTTTACATATCATTTTAGGACATGATCCCAAAATGGAATCATATCCAAAGCTCAAGTGGATCACACCACAGGAAACAGTGTGCTTATAATTTACGAGCCGAATCAAACTGAGCTGAATCAAATCGAGCTTCGAGCCGAGTCGAGCCGGAACTACCCTAGTTTGAGTTTGGTTTGTTTTTTCAAACGAGCTTGACTCGGGGGCTTGGTTTGGTTTGAACTTCCATTCGAACCAATCCAAGCTGAGCTTTTTCGAACCAATCCGAGCCAAGCTTTCGAGCTGGCTTGGTTTGTGCCCACCTCTACTTGTAATTTAGGGGGAACGGGTATTTTGGTCATTTTGGGAAGAGACACCAGATGAGCTCGAATTGTCAGAGTCCGTTCAACAAAAAGCTGTGGGGCCCACCGTGATGTTTATGTGAAATCCACTCCGGGCATCATCTGAGCTAGATCATTTTCGGATTTCAGACGAAAAATAAGACCAATCAGAACTTTAGTGGGCCACACCACAGGGAAAATTGGATATGGGACAGCTACCGTTGAAACTTTCTTAAAGCCCACCTAAGTTTTGGATCAGGATGATACTTGGTTTTTACCATCATCCTGGTGGGAATCACATTATGAACGGGTCGGATGGAATATAAGGCATCACGGTGGCCCCCAGGATGGTTTCAATGGTGGGCGTAGCCATCCCCACTGTTCCATGTTGTGTGGTCCACTAGAGGTCTGGATCGGCCTGATTTTCGGGTTCACTGTCTAACATAGGCTGCCCGAAATGATGGACGGCCTGACGGAATGTCACACACATCACGCACGCTGGGCCTGATGGAATGCCACACACATCTCAGCCGTCTATTTTTATCTTGCGGTTGTAGGATTGGACCATCCATCTGGTGGACCCTTCTACGGATGCGCCATGGCACAATGATCGCATTGACTCCGTCGCATGACCACAGCAACTAGTGGTCCCCAGATAAGAATAAACATGGTCCACCATGCAGATTCAGATTCATTAGATAAAAAGGAAAGGTTCGATTGATTGGGGGATTGGCCCACTAGATAGACGTTCCAGATCATCCAACTGTGCAAGCACACGTACGGGACATGGCGGTCAGTGGTGAGTGACCATAAACAATGGTCCATCTTGGCGACCATGTTCTCCTACTGCACCCTCATTGGATGGTCAAGAACACAAGCATCTATTCTGACCAGAAAGTTAGGATGGTCCAACTGGCGCAATGTTCTGGCTATAATTCATCCACGATAAGGCCCACAAGATGAACGGTTTGGATCATGGTATTACCCCACCATTTCAAATCTAGTGACCCTCAAAACATCTCGTCCGTTCACAGTGAGTGTGAACCAAATGACGAAACTACCCTGCCTCACTCCATTTACTGCTTCCCAAACCCTTTCTACTTCTACAAAATGACCAAAACACCCTTACCATCCCCTCTCCTCTTCCATCTCCTTCTCCCTTATAAGTCTCTCCTCCTCGCTCCTTCCCCTACGTCCATCAAAACCCCTCTCAAATCCTCCACCGTCCGATTCCTCTCCAGACCCTCGTCTGTCCCGATCATGGCAGAGAAAACCCAACTCGATTCTGCCGAAATTAACCCCCCAAATGCCTCCAAAACCCAAAATTTCCCCACCCCAGTGTCCCCGCCTCTGCCGCCGATATCAAAACAGATAGAACTGCAGAGAGCCATGACAGCATCTTCAAAATCCAGCCTTTTCTCTCTCTCCAGAAGCGAAGTTGTCTTCGAGGACGAGTCGCTGATTGTCATTAACAAGCCTTCAGGGATTTACTGCGAGAGTGTCTTGTCTTCGGCCCGCCGTTTTCTCGATGAATCTTCTTTGGGATCAACAGATGTCGGTGAGCTGTGATTTCGCTTCTTCTGCTTCTTTTTGAAGTTTCAGATTCTACAAACTCGTGACTCGGCTTGACTCGCCGAGTTGACTCTATCAGTCGTCCGAGTGTAGTTTCTATTGGGTTGAATCGGAAAATCAAGGAAGAACATAGAATGTGATGAAAAAAATTCCAAGTTGAAGGCAATAATTTAGAAATTTCAATGTCTAGTTTGAGTGGACCGCACAGTTTTTGGCGTAGGATGAAATCACTGCCTTCTATTCTTGAGAAAGGATGGTTGTCAGCATACAGCCACCAAACTCTAGAAGTTGAATGTGGGCGACTGGCCTCCAAATTGCAATGCAATCAGTGTGGGGTAGATATGAAATTTATCAATCTTGTGAGGTTTGCTAGCCCCATATGACCTCTACATGTGGCTACATGTGCCAATGACATATGAGCTAGCATTGGGTGGGATCCACCATGTAGATCATCCAGCCAAAAACTCAGGCCAGTCAACTACCAAGTAGCCCACGCATGAACAAAAAAACAATGGGGTGGGGACTGGCTTGCAAGTTTTTTCTAGACTGTACGGTGTCTTCTTCATGTGTGACCCGTTTGATAGCTGTCCTGCATGAATTTTAGGCCAGATGATTTACATCTAATTCTTACTATTTTTACTAAATACACTTGCTGAAAACTTTATGGTATTTGATGAACAGTTATGATCCCTAATTTAGGATTGTAAAAACGCATACATATGCAATATCGTCAAACCGAAAAAACACCACAATGAAGGATGAAGATCAAGTACATACCTTGGACCATGATGATCCAATGATGCACGACACACTTCTAGCTCTTGGGCTTGATGATGGACGGCCTTGATCATTGGTACACGCCTCCTAGGATTTAGACGCCCTAGGCTCACCTTCTTCCCAATTATCCCTTTAGGTGTGTGCTAGAGATGGGTAGCCCCACACTTTTTGAGCTTGGCATAGGAATGACCAAGAGTCTCCCTTATTTATAGGCATGGGTTCCCCACTTCCATTATAGAAACAAACTCCCGCTAAGACTCTTTCGTTATTCATGCTAGCATCTTTCATACAAGGTTTTCTAAAATGATTAGACTGTAATGATCGAGAGCCCAAGTTTTCCTAAACACTAAGGAACCCCTGTGCAGGCGGGTGGGCCATCACAATGTGGGCTAAGCTAACACTTGCAGCACCAAATCGAGTGTTGTATATGGCTTTTCCATGTTGCTGGTGAATGATTTGGATATCATATCTCCTTTTGATATTAAAAAAAATGGGAACATGGGTATGGTTGTGGCACCTATTTTGAGTGTGTGGGTGACATGATTTTTATCTAAACAGTTTCATAAATAATGAGATAAAAGTGTCTTCTTGCATACTTTGAGCTGCGACAGAAGATAAATGAGATATTCTCTCATGGTTGTTTACGATTTTTAGAAACTTGGGTGCTCTGGTTTTCAACTTTTCCAATAAGAGGCTTGCTTGAATACATCCCGACATAATGCAGTGTGATACCTCGAAACTTACTGTTGGAATTGGGTTTTTTTTTAACCAATCACCCGAACTGTTTATGTGACAGGGCTTGCCTCAGATGGGGACTACCAAAAAAATTATCAGATCAAATAATTCAACTCTTGATTACACAAAGGTTATGGTGACAGTCCATTTTCAAAGCAAAGACCCAAATTTCAGATAGCTGAAATAATCCAATTTGAAGATTATCTGTGTTGCCTATCCACCATACAAGTTGGGGCTCATCATATAAACGGATTGGATCATGGGAAGACGATCCATATTCAAAGGCTAAAGTCCCGACATATCACATTGCAAATGCGGATGTATTTGAGCAAACCTCTTCCAATACTCAATCAGTTCTATGATCAGCCAGTTTGGGTTTTCTAGGTTTTCTATTGAGGTTTCATATCATCGAGAATTTTCAAGTTTCTGTAGAGACCGAGTTATCACTAAAGTCTACCTGAGCCATCTTCAGGTTTAGTTGACTCAGTGAGTTTTTAGTATTCAAGGCCCAAACTGCTTCCACCGAATCATCTCTGAGTTCCTGGTTTAATGTAAACTGTTCAACAATGATGATATAGTGCTGTACCATCATCTAGTCCTGATTTTTTTTCATTTCATTTTATTTTATTATTATTATTTTATTTTTTTTTGAAACTGCAGGAATAGAAATCACTCCACCAGAGCTTCATCTTGCAAACAGGCTTGATCGCGACACAAGCGGCCTGATGATTATAACCAAATCACATAAAGTAGCAGCCAAACTTGTTAAGGCATTCACAGATCACAGAGTGAAGAAAACATACCTTGCCCTTTGTGTTGGGCCCACTCCCAAATGGGACAAGATCAACATAAAATCGGGCCATGGGAGATCAAAATTCGGTGTATGGCGTGTGTATGCGGCGTCTGACGTTGGCCGATCACTTCCAGGTGGCTCAGTAGTCAGAGACATGGCAACTTCCTTTGAAATCATATCTGTAAATAGGCAAGGAAGCTTCAAAGAGCCGACGAAGTTCTCAACGGATGAAAATCCTGGAATGGAATCGGTGGTCGTTGAAGATAAAGGGACAACAAGGAGCGAAGTGGATGATGAAAGCAACGGTGAGATTTTGATTAGAGCCTATCCCAAAAGTGGGCGAACGCATCAGATTCGCTTGCACTGTCAATATCTCGGACTCTCCATAAGGGGTGATGTGAAGTATGAAGGTGTTTATGAATGGAGGGGGAGAACATATGACACTCATGCCCTCCATGCCGAGAGCTTGGAATTCGATCACCCTGTTACCGGCATTCCTGTTGAATTCCGAGCACCTCTCCCCATATGGGCAAGCAAGGCATGCCGAGAGATGGTACAAGGCACATGACATGTTACTCATGTTGGATTTCAACCATGTTGGGCACAAGGCATCCGATGGTTTCTTTCATTTCCTCAACTAAAGAGTTGGATTCTGCATCCGGACGCATCACTGCCTGATTGCTGCATCTTTGAGCATTGACTGGTAAGAGAAATTAGTCCTGAGACTTTTGTTCAGTATATACAGACCATGGTTCTGCAATTTGGACTGTTGAGCTGATGAGCTCTGCCGTGGACTGCCTATTTTTCACCTACTACCAATTGGGTTATAGGCAGTATTTAAAGAAATACAGCAGTGCTTCGTGTTTGAAGGATGAAAGGCCAGAGATGGAGGTCTGGGATCTCCAAATATGGGAGATGGAGCATCTCCTATCCATGGTGGCCCCATCAATCCATGGCCCCCACATGTACCAAAATTAGAGCAACCTATATTTCCTCTTGCTAATTGATCTTTGCTTCGTAGAACATACAAGGACGTATTTATGAGCACTTTGGAGAAGTGTCAAGAGCTTCATGCTGCCATGCATAGATTGCCAGTAGCAGATTTGCTCTGCCTGTCCCTTTTTCAAAGGAACCGTGTAATCGTAATGATGCTGAGAACAGAATCTCTCCCCCTTTTTATGATCCAGGATCCAACACAAAGTTTCGAATACATTGCATTCAGATGAACTTGTATACACAAATTGTATTTAGTCACACTTAGATGCACTTACATAACACTTTAACAACTACGAAGCTTTGTGTTGTGAACAGGAACTGTGGTTGAGAAGGCCTCCACTGTAAGAAATGTAATGAAATAGTATCTCATTGGAGCTGAAATTACATTGATTTTTTGTAATTTGGTTGACCACTAACCTTTTTTCTTTCCTACTGTCGGTTTGGCGCACACCATTCATATTCAATGTGGATATGTCATATATATACCATTTGCTGTCCATGCAACCCACCATGTCATCTCCCATTCGGCAGACATCTACACTGGAGGCGCAACAGTGGTTTAAACCATCCATTATTTTCACAGAGTGGCCCACCTGATAAGTTTACACTAGCTCTTAATAGTGGTTGGCGACGGCACTACTCAAGTGTCTTAGTCATGTGGCATGTGTGTTGTGGAGAGGCAATGATAAAGGGTGGCCATGAGCTTGGTTTGCACCAGGCCATATGGCTCAAGACCTGAGCCTAGCAGCACAAGCCGGAGCTTGAGCCCAAAAATTGGTTTTGCCAGATGAATATTGACCAAATCATTAACCATGGTGAAGATTGATCTCTGGATAGGGATCAGGTGGGCTATACGTGTACAAGGCATTGGGTCAGGCTAAAATGACCTATGCCCCGAGCTCCACCCCAAAGTCAACCTGGCCTTATTTGCGAGGGCCAAGCCCAGTCACCTGGCCCGATGCCGCCGTGACCCATCACTGTAATGCATTTGTCCAGGACTGAAGACGGACGTCCTGAGGCATTCTAATTGGGGGCCACTTGGTGATCTTAGTGTGTTGATGAGTGGGGCTCGCTGTATGTTGTCCATAAAGGGAGTCCGTTGGGATAATCTGATTAACACCAGCAAATAGACGAATGGCATGAAATCAATTGATTGCAGGAGCACAAGCGGAAGTGGAGTCCAAATCCGATTAGTGATTTTTAGCTGGCCGATCCACAGTAGAATCTACTGATTATGGTTTGTTTGAATCAAGATGGCTACTGTACTTAATGGTGGGCCCACGTCTAACAGCATTCTGGATAGTAGGGCCCATATGATCATCCATCAAGGTCAAGCTGATTGGTGGGCCAGCAATTAGAATTTCGTTTTGGTTTGGGAGGGGTGCGCCAGGCCCGTGCAATAGTGCAACGCATGGGCGACGCTTGAGGACCCCAGCAGCAAGCTGCTGTGGTGGGCCCTCCCCCACAAGAAATTAATTTAATATCATGTGACCCGATGGGCCACGTATCAGATATTAAACTGATAAGAACAGATACTACACTTGATCTTAGCCAAAAGGCCGAGAAAGGTATGCTTTCTTCTTTCACTTCTTCCCCATCTTCTCTTCCTTCTCCTCCCTTTCTTTTTCCACCCTCAGTCGATGTGGGATTATACTGCTTTCTCTTTACTTCCTTCTCCAGGGAAAGCAACTGGGTAGCTGGCCCACTTGAATGTACGTTGAAGATCTGCGCATTTCCTCACAGCTGTGTGTCCACCTGATGATCCGGACAGCTGATTTTTGTGGGCCAGAGCATGTTCCCGTTGACAATATTGGGACCCACCTGATGACTGCCCCAAATATCACACGCCCGTTGAATGTTGGTGTGTGTGCCATATATCATTTTTCCAGTCTCTCCTCGTTTAAATCATGCTTCATGATCCAAGCCTTCCAAATGGTGGGCCTCTTCAAATCAATGTTCCGGCGGCATTAAGCAATGTTACAGACAGATGCATCTAACGTAGGATTCACCTCTAGCAGTATTGGATGGAATACGATTGGTTTTTGGAGTATCTTTTTTAAGCCATACATTTAAGGAGTTTGAGGTTTGCTAGCCCATATGCACCTCTACATGTGGCTACATCTGCCAATGACATATGAGCTAGCATTGGGTTGGGTCCACCATGTAGATCATCCGTCCAAAAACAATGGGGTGGTGACTGGCTTGCAAGTTTTTTCTTTTTTCTATACTGTACGGTGTCTTCTGCATACGTGACCCGTTTGATAGCTGTCCTGCGTGAATTTTAGGCCAGATGATTTACATGTAATTCTTTACTTTTTATACAAAATACACTTGCTGTACATTCTATGGCATTTGATGAACAGTTATGAACCCTAATTTAGGATTGTAAAACGCATTCATATACAATATTGTCAAACTAAAAAAACACCAGAATCAAGGATGCAGATCAAGTACATACCGTGGACCATGATGATCCAATGATGCATGGCAAACTTCTAGCTCTTGGGCTTGATGATGGACGGCCTTGATAATCCGTACATGCCTCCTACGGTTTAGACGCCCTGGGCTCACCTTTTTCCCAATTCTCCCTTTAGGTGTGTGCTAGAGATGGATAGCCCCACACATTTTGAGCTTGGCATGAGGAGGGCCGGGAATCTTAGGGTTCTCAATGGGTCGGATTTGGATCGGATCCAGCTCCAAGTCTGTATATCTGTAGATGGATTCGGATCCAAAAGGTGATATTCATATCCGATCCATTTAACAATTGTTAGATCCATTTCCAATACAAAATATATATATAACCATCGGATTTGGGTTGGATCTAGGTCCGAATCCACCCCCATTACAAATTTAAAAAATATATATAATATAATATAATATATTTAATTTAGTAGAAAAATGATGCAAATTCCACTATTTACTATGGTGTGGTCAACCTAAGAGTGGCATGTTTCAATTTTGAGACATGGCCTAAAATAATCTGGAAAACGGATGGCTAGCATGAATATAATACAGTAAGGTGACAATGAGTCGTATCTTAATCGGATTCGGATCAAATTCGAATATGTTCTTGTGAATCCAAATCCGGTCCATTTAAGTAATCGGGCCTATTTTAAGATCCAAATCCGGTCCATTTAAATAATCAAACCTATTTTAAAATCCAAATCTGTATTATACGGATTCGGAGCAAATCGGATCTTGAATCTGACCCACTCCATTGAGAGCCCTAGGAATCTCCCTTGTTTACAAGCATTTTTCTCCTCTCCCATCATAAAAACAAACTCCCGCTAAGAGTTCATTTGGATACCACCAAATAAGTTCTTCTTCTTTTTTTATTTAAGTAACTTATTTGAGATAAGTTAGTTTTGTTAATAAATAATTATTATTACTTATTTACTGAAAATCGGTTAAGTATTTTATCTTCTTTTTTTAAACTTTTTCTCCATCAATTAAAAAGAGTCATCTTGCAAAACTGATCCTGTCTCTCTCACTCTCTCTGGCTTATAGATTCTAGGGTTTTAAATATCCTTTGATTTTGTAACTAGATCTTGTAGATTCACAAGTTCTACAAGTGGGTCTTCAAAATCTGTCAAATCATCAAAATTCAGCTCGATGCTCGATAATTCAAACCCAGGTGGAAGAAATAAAGAGATTCTTCCCTTGATTTCTTTTGCTAAAGTCTGCAACTGAGTTATGAAGATTTACAATTTTCAGGAAAATTTAACAGATTTTTTTCAACTGATTACCTGGTTCATAAGAGATGGGTTCTTCTCCTCTCTTCATGTACTCAAGTTGTAGGAAGATAGATGATGCACAATGCTTGTTCGAAGAAATGCCGAGAAGAGAGGTGCTCGCCCATAGCTATAAATTGTGGTACAGGGCTTATAAATATGTTGTTTACCTAACATACTTACTTGCGTAATAAGTAGAACCAAGACAAGTTACTAAGAGGCATAAGGAGCTTAACTTACAATCCAAGCGGGCCTTAAAAGTCTTTCTTTATTCATGGGCATCTTTCTTGTAGGATTTTCTAATATAATTAGACTTCAATAACTGAGGTCCCAAGTTTTCCTAAATATTAGGGAACCTGCATGCAGGTAGATGGGTGGGCGGGCCATCACGATGTGGGATAAGCTAACACCTGCAGCACTACATCAGTGTTGTATATGGTCTTTCCCACGTTTGCTGGTGAATTCGGACGCTATCCAAAAAGTGGGCGAACACGTCAGATTTGCCTACACTGTCAATATCTCATACTAGCCGTAAGGGGGTGATGTGAAGTATGGAGGTGTTTATGAATGGAGGGGGAGCACAAGCGACACTCACGCCCTCCATGCCAAGAGCGTGGAATTTGATCACCTTGTTACTGCCATTCCTGTTGAATTCCAAGCACCTCTCCCCGTATTGATATGGGCAAGCAAGGCATGCCGAGAGATGGTAGAAGGCACATGACATGTTACTCATGTTGGGATTTTGACATGTTGGGCACAAGGCATCCGATGGTTTCTTTCATTTCCTCAGTTAAAGAGTTGGATACTGCATCCAGACGTACGCATCACTGCGAGCATTGACCGGTAAGAGAAATTAGTTATGAGACTTTTATTCAGTATATACTACCATGGTTCAGCAATTTGGACTGTTGAGCTGATGAACTCTGCTGTGGACCACCTACTACTAATTGGGTTATAGGCAATATTTAAAGAAATATAGCAGTGCTTCTTGTTTGAAGGATAAAAGGCCAGAGATGGAAGTCTGGGATCTCCAAATATAGGAAATGGGGCATCTCCTATCCATGGCCCCACATGTACCAAAATTAGAGCAACCTATATTTCCTTTGCCAATTGATCTTTGCTTGGTAGAATATTCATAGGGTTTATTTATGAGCACTTTGGAGAAGCGTCAAGCGCTTCATGCTGCCATGCATGGACTGCCAGTAGCAGATTTGAAGGAACCGCAGACTTTTGGAATGTTGCTGGGAACAGACTCTCTACCCCTTTTATGATCTGGGATCCAATACAAAAGCTTTGTATGCATTGCATTCAGATGAACTCATATACACAAATAGTATTTAGTCACACTTCGATGCATTTAAATGCACTTAGGTGCACGTAAACACACTTACATACACTTAGTACCATACAAAGCTTTCTTTCAGATGCAGCCTCTATTTTTCTTATGAAATAGAATCTCATTGGAGCCAAAAATTATATTGATCTTCTTTTGTAATTTGGTTGACCACTAACCTTCTTTTTTTTCCCTGCTGTTGCTTTGTTGCACACCGTTCATATTCGATGTGATATACCTTACCATTTGCCATCCATGCAGCCCACCGTGTCGTTTCCCATTGAGCCCAAAAATTTGTTTTCCCAGATGAAGATTGACCAAATCCTCAGTTGGGCCATACACATGCACAAATAAATGGACAGGAAAATGAAAACCAAGGTTTCCATGCAAGGTGCATGTGTTTCCTAACAGACGATTGGACCAGCATACATATAGATTAGAACACGTACAAATGCAGTCGGCCTGGGTTGGGTCCGGCTAAAATGACTTACATACGCCCTGACAAGGAATGCATGTGTCCATGACTTAAGACATGTCCCGAGGCATCCTAATTTAGATTGTTTTGGGCCCACTTATGTTGCCCACCAGAACGGGAAAAAATTGTCCAGATGGAACGATGAACGATTGAACTTGTTTGAGCCAGGCCCATGATTGATGGTTTGAATCAAGATGGGCCTATTCTTCCCATTGTGGGCCCACGTCAAACAGCCTAATTCAGGTGATTTGCACGTTCTAATGCTAATATCATCCATTGGTGGACCAGCAAGCAAAACTTAGATTAGTTTTGGTAGGGGTGCGCCAGGGCCGTGCAGTAGTGCAACGCATGGGCGACGCTCGAGGACCCCAGCAGCAAGCTGCTGTGGTGGGACCTCCCCCACAAGAAATTAATTTAATATCATGTGACCCGATGGGCCACGTATCAGATATTAAACTGATAAGAACAGATACTACACTTGATCTTAGCCAAAAGGCCGAGAAAGGTATGCTTTCCTCTTTCACTTCTTCCCCCTCCTCTTCCTTCTTCTCCCTTTCCTTTTCCACCCTCAGCCGATGTGGGACTATACTGCTTTATCTTTACTTCCTTATCCAGGGAAAGCAACTGGGTAGCTGGCCCACTCGAATGTACGTTGAAGATCTGCGCATTTCCTCACAGGTGTGTGCCCACCTGATGATCCGGACAGCTGATTTTTGTGGGCCAGAGCATGTTCCCGTTGAAAATATTGGGACCCACCTGATGACTGCCCCAAATATCACACACCTGTGCCATGTTGGTGTGTGCGCCATATATTATTTTTCCAGTCTCCCCTCATTTAATCACGCTTCACGATCCAAGGTGGGCCTCTTTAATTCCAACGGCACAATCAATGTTGCAGAGGTATGCATGGATTCACCTCTAGCGGCAATGGATCGAGTTCTTTCACGCTGCACGTGTACAATTGATACAATATCTTTTTTAAGCCATGCATTTGATGACCATTGACCAGCAATCCCTTGGCAAGGATTATCTAAAAAGCAGGAGTTTGCTTGAGACAGTGGCAGTGGGGCCCACAGGTGGAGGATGGTTTGGATTACTAAGGGATAAGGCCCACCAACAGAAAAGCTCTTCACGATACGTCCCTACTACCACGCCTAAAAATACAGAAAAGGACAGTCCTGTGGCCCACCATGTTGCACATACAAATCTTCCTGCTTTTTACGCATGTTCTGTGGGACCACTATGTTGTATGTATTAAATCCACTCCGTTCATCCGGTGAGAATCTTTATTTGAACCGTACATAAAAAAGACAGGGCTGCCCGGCTTCTTTTGGGCAAGGGGTTTTTGTATATCACTTCATCCCAGTGAGTTACACCTAATCAACGGGTTTGATGAAAATGCAACCATTGGGAGAAAAACGCTGTTGGCATCTCATTTCCATTCTTCCCTGTGGTGTGGCCCACCCACGTTGTGAGTCTCACTGATTTCCTCAGGGCCTAGAATGGAGGATGGAATCTGATAGACGGAGAGGATGCCTGCGTGTTTTTACGCGCTAAAACCGGTGTTGCAAGGATCCGATCCGAGCTCATGGGATTGGACCATTTAAAGACAGGTTCTCTAGCCTTCAAGGGCGTGATAACAGAAAGAAAAAGGAGCTTTAATCCTCTGGCAAAGCGTGATGCTTATACGCAGGCACTAGACACTTGCCATAAAATTAACTCAATCTACACCATTCAATTTGTTGCTGGACTGTAAACCAAAGTTGTACTGATTTAACTAGGATGCTGGCGTATTGGCAGACATCCAATGGACGGTTATTAAAATTTAAAAATAAAAATAAAAATCAACCGTTAATTTTTGGGGTTTGAATTACTGCACCAGCTTGTGGCGACGACCATTATCAGTGGCTAAACCTGTCCAATTTTTTGAATGCCTGCGTATCATCATCCTCTGCCAGAGTATTGACCAATTAACTCCCGCAGAAAACGAACCGTAGCAATAACGGCCTGGGCCCAGAAGAAACCATCATTAAGATACGCACGAAAAGCACCTCGGCGCATCATAGAACTTCACCAAAGGTTCTCCAACGGAGACGTCTCCGAAGGTTGCATCGAATAACGACAAGGAAAGAGGGGGAAGCGGAATGCGTACTGAGTAAAGTCTGTGGGGCCCACTGCGGATGTATGGGTCTCATCCGCGCCGTCCATCCATTTTTCCAGCTCATGTTAGATCATGAGCCCAAACTTGAAGCATATCCAAAAGTCAATTGGACCACACCGAAGGAAACAATGGGGAGTGGGGATAGTGATGGCTATAGTTAAAACCTTCCTAAGGCCCACATTGATGTTTATTTGTCATCCAAACTGTTCTTACAGAGACATGAATAAAAAGAAAACACAAACACTACTTGATCCAAATCTCCGGTGGCCCCCGAAAAGTCTTCAACAGTAGGCGTTCAAATCCCACTGTTTTCTATGGTGTGGTCCACTTGATTTTGGATATGCTTAAATTTTGGAACCATACTCTAAAATGAGCTGTTAAAACAGATGGCCGGCGTGGATAAGACACATACATCAAGGTGGACCCCACATAGTTTACTCAATACTCAAATCCCATGGGCGCTGTAGATGCGTAGATGTGGGGTCCACTAAACGGCCAATGATTTCCGTGCTCTGCCACTAACTTGCGGTGGACGGACCGCATTTTTAAGTGGCGTTGGGAGCCCGGAGTGGGGAGTTGGGACTTGGGAGGTTGTGTCTGATTTGAATAGCATGCTAAACGTCATCTTCTCGTTTATGGCATGACACGTATGATTCTACCTGACACATCGGACGCGTGCCCTCATCAGATAACGCCACGTCAGATCCTCCACCGCACATCGAGTTTATCTCCTTATCCGCTGCCGTTTCTGATCTGATTTTCGGGCCTGAGCTTAGCAGACTTTCCACCGTCTCCTCTACAACTGAGAATTTTGTACATCTAGCAGGGTATGGTGCATTCAGTTGAGTTTTATGTCGTCCAAACCGTCCATCAGTTTCATCCTGTCATTAAAAGGATATTTATAAAAAATCAATTCTGTCTGATAATTTCATGATCAGTGATGTATAAAAAATTAGACAACCACCCAAAAAATTGAAAATCCAAGATATAAAAATTCGATCATTGGATCTTCCTGATTTATAAACTGTCCAATTTTCAAGCTGTGAAGACACTTATGAACGGATTCGATTTCATAAATGGACCATGGTAGGTCCCACAGGCTACTAGTTGAACGAAATTTTCTCCTCTGCGACTGTTGCAGAGTAACCGGCCTCCTACGGAAGAATGATTTACTTCGGTGGAGTGCGATTCTTTGTACTCATGCACTCACAATCATGCTTCTGGTATCCGTGTGACTCAATTTGAACCGTCCAAATCCTGGGGCCCTCTATGTATTGGTCCTATAAAAAAAATGAGGTTGATTGAATGATCTTAGGCTATGATGAAGAAAAGCTCACAAGCTCAATCTGAGCCATCAATGCTTTCCGTTTTCACAGTCGTTAGTACCGACCGTCGGCTAGTTATAGCCGTTCATTTTATTTTTAAACAATTGACAAATTTGAAGTAGGTCCCACATCAACGAGAGCGGATTGCCTGTGACCCTGGGCACACAGATATCTCTGTGCTCGGGGCTGCGTGGGATCCACAGAGATGTCCGTGACAAATCCACTCCGTCCATCTGCTTTTAAAGACCACAGTATGATAGGATTCCAAAAAGCAGGTAGATCCAAAACTAACGTGGGCCACACCAACAAAACAGTGGGAACAGCAACGTCCACCATTGAAACCTTCCTGGGGCTGACCATGATGTTTGTATGCCATCCAAACCGTTCATGGAATTATTACCACTCAAATGGACTGTAGGAACGAACATCATCCTGATACAAAACTTCTGTCACTGTCAGTCGTTCAATCCCTTCTATTTCGTGTAGTATGGCCCACGTGAGTTTTTGATCTGCCTTATTTTTAGAATCCTTTTCTATTGTAGTATTTCAAAACATATGGACGGAGTGGATTTATCACGAACATCTTTATGGGCCCCACATAGCCCCACGTCAATCCGCGCTCCACGTCCACAAGTGCAATTTCTACTGCATGCGTACCAAGCAAGCATTACACTTTCATGCACCACAGATGTGAAGCAACTCATCCGCCATACACCTGCATACATTCATGGGAATGAGAGAGCCCAAAAACCATATTCATCTAACTGTCCAGACCGTCTGCTTGATCTGGCGATCCAAATTCGGTGGGTGAACTTAAGACGGTTGAGATGTTCCTATGAGTATTTTGTATGATGCTACGTCTAAAATGGGCTGATCTTTACGGACAGAACGATCGGGGGCGTGTATGCCCCTTCACCGTGGATGATCGGGGGCTATTTCTGGCACTCAATATTCAGTTACTCATAACCATGTGGGACTCAAAACGACAATGTATATCCATTCTCATTAGAGGCCTCGTTAGTCGCTAGAGAATTCGCTATGCTGCATACCTTAAGACTACTTAAAAAGGTCAAAATCATTGGCTTAAAAAGGAATATTTAGATTACCAACTAGATAATGAATTGTATAATTGTAATGACCATGATAAATTTGTAAAATTGTAATGAACACAAATTTCGTTAAGGCAAGCTTGTTTAAGTCATCAATATCATTTCTTGCTATTTTATTAGTAAATTGAGAGTCAAGGGGTAAAAAAAGTTGTAATCATTACATTTACATACTATAAATAGCCATGTTAATGGGCTGGGACTGGGTAAGTCTTGGTTCAGATTTTGAACTGTCTTGGACTGCGTTGGGTCCTATTCAAAATTCTGATTTTTTAAGCTTGAGCCTAACCCATTAACTATAAAACTTTTATTTTTATCGTGAAAAGAACAATGCAACAAAATCACTATCACAATCAAATGTATTTAATGTTGCTACACAATTGCAAGAGTAAATAATCATTACTCATTTACAAAATTAATCATTGTAATGGGAAACCAAACAAGCCCTTGTCATGAAATCATTGCATTGGATGTTCATGATAAGAATGTACTGATGACAATTCTTAATTACTTTGATGCCGAATGATCATATCCTTAGGCTGAGATGTGTGTTTGGTTTCACAATTTCAATTGTAATACAATGCATAGTTATAATGATTACAAATTCATTTTCTCTATCTCCTAAAAGACCTACATTTAATTATCGATTCGTGTGTTTGATTTAATATTATAAAATCATAATGATGGTATTAGTAAGATAATTTGCAATTTAAACTTGCCTTAAAATATCAAATTTATAATGTAAATAGGATAAAAATAAAATTCATTAGTTGTATTCAACCTACGCAATATTGGGTCCTTACCTCGATGGTAGACTCCCAAAGTTTCAACACAAGGTCTAGAGTTCGAGTACCAATAGGTGGTGAAATCCCACTATGGCATGAGTGTAGGAGTGGGTGCATAGGTGGGTGTGGGTGTGGGATGCATGTGCAAAAAAAAAAAAAAACCATTAGATAGTATTTGATTGTAATTAACCTATGTAATAGTCTTTTACGTTACTAATGTGTCTTTGTGACTTTAAACAATATAACGAGGGCAAGAGAAAGGCCCAAAAGAATAAAGGTATAATTTAAAAAATAAAAATAAATAAATAAATAAACCTAATGGCCCATGGTCTAATGAAAGGTTTAACTTTTAATAAAGTAGAATGGTGGAATAGGATTAATATAGCCAACCCCGGTTAATTAGAATAAGGATAAAATGATTATGATAATAAATTTTTAAAAAAAACATTATATATTCTATCATAAAGATATTCATGATTTTTTTTTCTATTTTTCACAAGATTGGAAATTGAGAACTATCACGGTCAAAAAAATAATAATAATAATCAAGCTAAAAAACACAACACATCATGATTAAAGTATGAAATTGAAATTTACACGATTAAGTGTTGTAGAGGCACAAGCCACCTCTTTTTTTACAATTTACAAATTAAAAGTTGTAATTATTGTTAATAATTATTAACTATTGATTATTAGTTGATTTGAATATAACACCCAACCCGATTATTAATTGGGCTATATCGACACTAGGCCAGGCTTAGGGATGCGGATTGAGTATTGAGTAAACTATGTGGGGTCCACCATGATGTATGTGTCATTATCCCCACTGTCCATCTGTTTCTCGGACTCATAAGGCATGAGCCCAAATTGAAGCACATACAAAGCTCAAGTGGATCACACCATAGGAAACAGCGGGGATAATGACATCCACCTTTGAAACCTGCATGGGGCCTAGAGTGATGTTAATTTGTCATCCAACACGCTCATGAGGTCACACAACCATGGATGATGGGAAAACACAAATATAGCTTGATAGAAAACTCTTGTGGTTTCCGAGAAGCTTTCAACAGTAGGCATTCAATTCCCACTATTTCTTATATCGTGCGGTCTGAAAAATGGATGGGCAGCATGAATAAGACACATCACAGTAGCTCCCACAGAGTTTACCCAACATGAATCACACCATGGTGCATGAGGTGGTATTGGCTCATTTTGCTTTGACATATGTCGGGTGATAGATCATGACTGGAATGACATTGCTTAAGAGCTAAGCAGAACCTTTGAATTCAAGGAAAGTAACGAAGTTCAGGTTGGGTATGGCTTACGCTTCTGGAACTCTGCCCGCGCACGCGAAATCACACACGCCAATACGGCACATGGGTTTGAGATCCATCAGCTGCTTATTAAATCATTTGGTGAGCCAGCTGTCTACAGGTAAGTACCTTCGCTCCTTAGGTGGGCCACAATGTGTGGAAAAAATGGATGGTTAATAAAAGGTTTGTGTAAGTGGTCCCTTTGTTTTGTGGCAGTAAAGTGACCTGATTTTTTTAGACAGAAGATTAATTATTGTGGCCCACCCGATATAAAGCTCAGATCTACCGTATGAATTCCATGCCGGCAGATGTTCTAGTGTGTAGTGTTGTGTCACACCCAAAAGGCTAACCTATTAGGTGGAGAGCCCCAGGGTATATGAAGCTCCTTTCATCCTCCAACTTGGCCGTTAGAACTTTGATCTCAGCATAGCTACCTCACTTGTTGGACCTGGGCTTGGGCATGGCAAATATGGAGCTCTCGGAACTTGATCTCGACATACCCCCCCTTATCATGGGCCTTGGATAAATAACCCAACTTTGATGCTAGTTATGTCACACCTAAAAGGCTAACCTTAGGAGGTGGAGAGACCGCGGGATATGTTGTATTTAAAATAAAAAAAAAGAATTTTAAAATATTTATTTCAAATTTTCCTTTGAAAATGGTTTCCCTCCACAAGTTTGTTTTTGGAGTTTGTGCATTTTCTTTGTCCCACATCGGAAAGAACCAAAGAAAAAAGCAAGTATAAAAGTAGAGGCTTTGCACATGGGCTAGGCCCTCAGGGGGCAGGTGAATTTTGTGGTTTGTGGGGAGCTATGCACATTGAACCATACTATGCCAAAAACCACGCGCGCGCGCGCGTGCCCGCCCGCCCGCCGGCCGGGTCCGGGTCCGGGTCTGGGTCTGGGTCTGGGTCTGCTGTGAGTATACTTGCGCACCTTCCTTTTGCTCCAACGGACACTGAAAATGTACTTGCACGAACGGTCTTTTGTTTTAAACGTCCAGAGAAGCGTCTGTTCGGATGGTCGCATCAGTTGGGTTTAAACCCAACGGACCTAACCCAATTCAAAACGGTGCATTAAGCACCTAATCAAGTCTATATATAGATCTGATTAATCCATTTTAAAAAGATTCGAAAATCATCTTCTCTCTCAACTTTACTAAAGCTCTGGACTCTGGTTTGATTTTCTGTTTTTTCTGACTCACTGAGTCACTGCATCTCGAGTTTGCGGTATACTTGCTGGTTCGAGCCCTGTACGGCGAGTGCACAGCCGGGACTAGGGTGATAGTCGTTGTATCCTGGAGGCCAACTGTCCGTGACTCCTGTTGCATTTGGAAAGCGGTCCAAGGAGGGCAGATTTGGTTTCAAGCCCAGTGACTCGTCACGCCTCGACTCAGTGTTCTTCAAATCAATAAGTTCTTTACATTCTTTTTAATTTTATTTTTTTAATATCTGTCAGTTGTTTTCAACCTCTTATTACAACAATCTTGAAACCAAATTCAAGTTGAAAACAACAAACAGATTTTATTTCTGTGATCTTCTGTTGTCTATTCCAATTTCAACTCGGAACAGATTACAGTTCCTCTTGTGCTGTCTGTTCCAAACTTAATTCGGAACAGAATTTTACTCTTTTCTCTTCAAACCAAAGTGAAGCACACATGGCTACTATCACAGTTAATCCTACTACTGAACTGTCCAAGATTGAACCCTTCTCTGGACAGAATTATAAACGATGGAAACAGAAAATCTCTTTTGCTTTACAAACCTTAAAAGTCTTTTACATCTTGTCTGATACATTTATAGTTGACCCAACCAACCAAACTGAAGTTCAAGATGCCAATAATTGCAAACATTACATTCTGAATACCTTGTCAAATGAACTGTATGATGTTTATGTTTTGTATGATTCTGCGAAAGAGATATGGAATGCACTTCAGAAGAAGTATGTTCTTGAAGACGCTGGATCTAAAAAACATGCAATATCGAACTTCCTTCACTTCAATATGACAGATGATAAACCTGTCACAAATCAAATTCATGATTATCAAAATCTGACTCATGAATTAACAATTGAAGGAATAAAGTTAGACGAGGTATTTCTTTCTGGAGCGTTAATTGAGAAATTACCTCCTTCTTGGAAAGATTACAAAAATAAAATGAAACACAAAAAGAATGGCGTCTCTTTGGAAAATACAATTGTACACATACGTATAGAGGAGGCAAATAGGATCAGAGATCAAATTGGTGATGCCAATCAGTCTGTTTCAAAGGCTAACCTAATCGAATCAGGTCAGGAAAAAAAAGACAAAAGTAAAATACAATGTCACAATTGTAAAAAGTTTGGACACTATGCTAATGAGTGTCGGCTGAAAAAGAAGCCAAACAAACAGTTCAAAAAGAAAGGCAATTGTCATTTTTGTGGAAAACCAGGACATTATGCAAACGTATGTAGGCTGAAGAAAAAGAACAATAAGCCACAAGTTAATCTTGCTGAAACAGAAGCTGATACGGTTGTTGCGGTTCTGACCGAAGTCTTCCTTGTACACAACCTGGAATGGATACTGGATACCGGGGCAACTCGGCATGTTTGTAAGGACCATAGCATGTTTACCTCTTATCAAGAAATAAGGGATGATGAACAAGTCTTCATGGGAAATGCTCGGACCTCTCCGGTTGCTGGAAAAGGAAAGATAGTTCTGAAGCTTACGTCGGGAAAGACGTTAATGTTGAACAATGTCCTACATGTACCTGATATTCGACGAAACTTGATCTCTGGTTCGCTCCTCAACAAGGCTGGTGTTAAACTTGTATTTGATTCAGACAAGCTTGTAATGACTAGGAATGGTACCTTCATTGGGAAGGGTTATTGTAATGATGGTCTTTATATTGTAAACGTTGATAATAATAAGATGTCATCCAGTTCTGCTTATATTGTTGAGTCTACTTCTTTGTGGCATAGTAGATCAGGTCATGTTAATGTAGCATCTATAAAAAGAATGAATAGGTTAGGTTTATTACCTAATATATCAGAAGAAAATATAGAAAAATGTGAGGTTTGTGTAGAATCAAAATTCCATAAGAAACCTTTCAAATCTATAGTTAGAAATTCTGAATTACTAGAGTTAATTCATAGTGATCTAGGTGATTTCAAAAATCACATGTCTAGATGTGGTAAAAGATATTATATAACTTTTGTAGATGATTGTTCTAGGTATACCATAATTTACCTTCTTAGAAATAAAGATGATGCATTTGAAGCCTTTATCAAATACAAGACTGAAGTTGAAAACCAACTAAGTAGAAAAATTAAAAGGCTTAGATCAGACAGAGGTGGAGAATATATGTCAACACAGTTTAAGGAGTTTTGTGAAAAATATGGCATAGTTCATGAAACCACTGCACCTTATACACCAGAACAAAATGGAATAGCAGAACGTAAGAATAGAACTCTAAAAGATATGATGAACACAATGTTAAATAGTTCAGGTTTGCCTCTCAACATGTGGGGGGAAGCTATCCTATCAGCCTGTTATGTCCAAAATAGAATACCTCACAAGGTGTCTGGAAAAACACCATATGAACAATGGAAAGGTCATACTCCTAGTTACAAATATCTAAAAGTGTGGGGGTGTCTTGCTAAGGTAGGATTACCTGAAAACAAGAAAACCAAGATAGGTCCAAAAACATCAGACTGTATCTTTATAGGTTATGCACAACATAGTGCTGCATATAGATTCCTGGTTCTAAATTCAAAGAATAATATTTTAGATCCAAACACTATTATAGAAGCCAGGGACGCAGAGTTTTTTGAACATGTATTTCCTTTTAAATCATGTTTGGAAGGAACAAAAGATGATAATACTTTGGATATGAACTTAACTAGTAGAACTATAGAAACTACTAATGAAATAGTGGAAGAACCTAATGCTTCTAATGAAATAAATCAAGAACCAAGAAGAAGTAAAAGGGCTAGAAAAGAAACTAATATGGGAGATTGGTTTTTTACATTCCTATTAGAAGATGACCCTGTAACATACTCAGAAGCTATAAATTCTTCAGACGCTACCTTTTGGAAGGAAGCTATAAAAGATGAATTACATTCAATAATATCTAATAACACATGGGAACTAGTAGATCTTCCTCTTGGAAGCAAACCTATAGGCTGTAAATGGGTTTTTAAAAAGAAACTTAGACCTGATGGAACTATAAATAAGTTCAAAGCCAGGTTAGTAGCAAAGGGTTTTAGACAGAAGGAAGGATATGATTATTTTGACACATATTCACCTGTAACCAGAATTACATCAATTAGAGTATTAATAGCTATTGCATCTATTTATAAGTTAGTGGTTCACCAAATGGATGTTAAGACAGCATTTCTAAACGGTGAGTTAGAAGAAGAAATCTATATGGAACAACCTGAGGGATATAAAATCATAGGACAAGAAAACAAAGTATGTAAACTTGTTAAGTCCTTGTATGGTTTAAAAACAAGCCCCTAAACAGTGGAATGAAAAGTTTGATAATGTCTTAAAATCAAATGGTTATATTGTAAATGATGTAGATAGATGTGTTTACAGTAAATTTTCTGATAATGAAGGTGTCATTATATGTCTATATGTAGATGATATGCTAATCTTTGGAACTAACGTAAAACTTGTGAATAATACTAAACAACTCCTGTCTTCTAATTTTGATATGAAAGATTTAGGAGAAGCAAGTATGATCCTAGGTATTCAGGTAATCAGGAAAGATGATAATATTACATTATCTCAGTCACATTATGTTGAAAAGATATTAAAGAAGTTTGAACACTTCGATTGCTTACCTGCCAGTACACCATATGATCATTCTGTGCAACTCAAGAAGAATACAGGAAGTAGTATATCTCAACATGCTTATTCTCAAGTAATTGGTAGTTTAATGTATCTGATGAACTGTATAAGACCAGATATTGCTTTTGCTGTAAATAGACTGAGTAGATATACACATAACCCTAGTTATGATCATTGGAATGCTTTAAATAGAATATTAAGATATTTAAAAGGTACTGTTACATATGGTATATGTTATACAGGTTATCCACCAGTATTAGAAGGATATACTGATGCCAATTGGATAACTGACTCTGATGAAACTAAATCCACAAGTGGATATGTATTCACAATTGGTGGAGGAGCAGTATCTTGGAAATCTACAAAACAAACGTGCATTGCTAGATCGACAATGGAGTCAGAATTCATTGCATTAGAAAAAGCAGGTTCAGAAGCTGAGTGGCTAAGAAATCTCTTGGCAGATATACCTATTTGGCCAAAGCCTGTATCGACTGTATCTATTCATTGTGATTGCCAGGCAGCTATAGCCAGGGCTAATAGTAAGATCTACAATGGTAAAAGTAGACATATCAGACTCCGACATAATATTGTTAGACACCTGCTGACTGATGGTGTTATTACTATTGATTTCGTACGATCGGAAAAGAATCTGGCAGATCCTCTGACCAAAGGACTATCCAAAGGGTTAGTCATAGAAACATCGAAGGGAATGGGGTTGAGCCTAACATTATGAGCTACCAGTGTCGGCAACCCAACCTATACAAGTGGAGATCTCATGCGATAGGTTCAATGGGTAAACAACAAGACACTAGGAGACTGGGAAGCACTGCAGTGATTTACCCCTTCCTGAGATGTACGCAGTGCAAACAGCAATGTTTGGGAGGATGAGTCTGAACTCTTAATGAATCCATAACCAAGATTGGTGGTGTATCCTTTTGCTGTGTACACTTGATGGAATTCACCTATATGAGTGTGGAAGTTGAGGCCGCTTCCTATGAGATATTAGGCTATTCTCTAGAGCGCTCATGAAAATCCAGGTAAAGGTGCATGGCCGAAACGCACTAAACCACAGAACCAGCAGTATCGGAATAGTTGTGTGAGTGGCATGTATGGCCGTTTACGTTAAAGGGTTAGGTTAAAGACCGATAGTCACCTTATTCCTGTAAACCTGTCTTGCTTACTCTAAATGTTGATTAAAGTTCGATAGACATCAACACTATTACACAACTGTTCTACTCTAAACTCGAAATGCTTTGAAATTTGAAACATGTGGGGGATTGTTGTATTTAAAAAAAAAAAGAATTTTAAAATATTTATTTCAAATTTTCCTTTGAAAATGGTTTCCCTCCACAAGTTTGTTTTTGGAGTTTGTGCATTTTCTTTGTCCCACATCGGAAAGAACCAAAGAAAAAAGCAAGTATAAAAGTAGAGGCTTTGCACATGGGCTAGGCCCTCAGGGGGCAGGTGAATTTTGTGGTTTGTGGGGGGCTATGCACATTGAACCATACTATGCCAAAAACCACACACGCGCGCACGCGCGCCCGCCGGCCGGCCGAGCCGAGCCGCGCCGCGCCGCGCCGTCGCCGTCGCCGTGGCCGGTGCCGGGCCGGGCTCGGGTCCGAGTCCGAGTTCGAGTCTGGGTCTGGGTCTGGGTCTGCTGTGAGTATACTTGCGCACCTTTCTTTTGCTCCAACGGACACTGAAAATGTACTTGCACGAACGGTCTTTTATTTTAAACGTCCAGAGAAGCGTCTGTTCGGATGGTCACATCAGTTGGGTTTAAACCCAACGGACCTAACCCAATTCAAAACGGTGCATTAAGCACCTAATCAAGTCTATATATAGATCTGATTAATCCATTTTAAAAAGATTCGAAAATCATCTTCTCTCTCAACTTTACTAAAGCTCTGGACTCTGGTTTGATTTTCTGTTTTTTCTGACTCACTGAGTCACTGCATCTCGAGTTTGCGGTATACTTGCTGGTTCGAGCCCTGTACGGCGAGTGCACAGCCGGGACTAGGGTGATAGTCGTTGTATCCTGAAGGCCAACTATCCGTGACTCCTGTTGCATTTGGAAAGCGGTCCAAGGAGGGCAGATTTGGTTTCAAGCCCAGTGACTCGTCACGCCTCGACTCAGTGTTCTTCAAATCAATAAGTTCTTTACATTCTTTTTAATTTTATTTTTTTAATATCTGTCAGTTGTTTTCAACCTCTTATTACAACAGGATATATGAAACTCCTTTCATCGTCCAACAGCCAATGTGAGACAAGCCCAACATGTAGATGGAATGACTCTACATGTGTGTTAGCGCACATGCATTGGCGGATAAGTTACCCACCCACGCACCTTTATCCGTATCACACGTGCCTCCATGATCGGTGTTTCTTAAGGGCCTACAGATGCATGAGCCGTGGGCCCCAACACAAAGATGAGCAAATGGGACATGGATTGTGTGCGGACCCCAACACCCCATAGATACATGTTGTCTCGAGTTTGCAGGGCCCACCACAATGTATGTGTTTTATCCACGCCGTCCATCCATTTTGCCAGGTCATTTTAGGGCACGATCCCAAAAATTGAAGTATATCCAAAACTCAAGTAGACCACACCACGAGGAGCATCGGGGATTGAATGACTACCGTCGAAAACTTTTTGAGAGCCATGGAAGTTTTGGATCAAGCCGATATTTGTGATTTCCCTTCATCCAAGACTATTTTGACCTTACAATCAAGTTAAATGATAAATAAACATTACTATGGGTCCTTGGAAGGTTTCAACAATGACATAATCCTTCCTAGTTTCTATGTTGTAGGATTGTTAAAAAAACTAACCAAACTAATAAAAATTGATCGAACTAGACGATTTCGATTGGTTTTCCATTCTATTTCAGGTTGGTTCAGTTTTTTTATATAAAAATTAAGAATGTTTAACCTCGATTGTCAATTTATGAAAATTATAAACCGTTTTCAATTGAACTGAATCGACTATATATATATATATATATTGAATTATATTTATTATGTATACGATAGAGTATCATATGGCCCATCTTAATTGTATCTTATATATCCACACCGTCCATTTGTTTTCTTAACCTATTTTAAGATGTGTTTCAAAAAATTAATTAGATCAAAATCTTAATGTGGACCACAACATAGGAAACATTGTTGATTGAGCGCTCGCTATTAAAAATGTCCTAGGGCCCACTTGAAGAAGATCTACAATATGTATTTACCATCTAACCCGTTGATAAGGTGAAACAGACCTAGATGAAGGGAAAAGTCAAATTTCACTTCCATTTGATCTAAAACTTTTGCATCCTACAATTATAAAAGTTAAATGGTCATTCACCATTTTTACATTGGTGTGGTCAATCGAAGATTTAGAACTTCTTAATTTTTTGAATGTTGTAATGAAACTAATAAAATTGTCGAAACTGAACCAACCAAAATTTATTCAGTTCAATTCGATTAGCAAGGCTTCATCGGTTCAATTTAGTTGTTAAATATTCAAAATTGACTAAAGTCGGATCCGTTGGATAGTCACCCTTCAAAACTGAACTGACCAAACCGTGCACAGCCCTACTATGTTGTGGTCTACTTGAGCTTTAGATATACTTTAATTTTAGGCTCATGTCCTGGAATAGTTAGCAAAATGAATAGATAGCGTAGGTAAAACACATACACAACCGTGGGGCCCATTCTGTTGAGATCACCATGCAATCCATGTCCAAGCAAATGACACGGATGCTCAAGTGGACAAGGTTTACTAATTCCGCCTGTATGGAGCCATAACCAATCTGCAGCCGGTCACACATGCAAATATGAAGCTTGCGTTTCAGATCTAAGCTTTCTAGAAAATTGGAAAAAAAAAATGCATAAATAACGAGATAATTCAACTCCTTAGGTGGGCCACCATTTGACAGTTAAGACTTTTTTAGCCATTCATTTATTTTGGTAAGGTATGGCCCACCGGAGGTGTTCCATGGCTTGATTTTGAAATCAAAAGATCTAGTCAATATATATATCAGCTGATGGAAAGCTCAGCTCTCACACACGTGTCACATTATGACAAATGGGTCATAGATAAGCTCCCACGTGCCCATGGAATTAGCAAATCCGTGTGCCTTTTTCCTTAAAACCAACCATTGTTTGGTTTTTAAATGGCCCATGGACTAGCGTGACTTTCTACGTATAGTGAAGGTGATCGTAGCATTTGATAAGTTCGCATGTGTGCATGTGTAAAGATGCACATGTGAAGGGGGCTACGTGTGAAGTTAGCAAACCTCTCTCTCTCTCTCTCTCTTTAAGACCATCTTTTCTAAGTCCAAGGGTTTGAATCGGTCGGAAGCTAAGTGGGGCCCACCGTCATCTTTTTGAAAAATCCACCCCTTCCACACGACAGGAAAAACTGGGGAGAGAAATTACTACCGTTGAACCTTTCTAGGGTTCATGGCGATGTTTATATGCCATCCAAACCGTTCATAAGGTCTTTCCCACTGGGATGAACTAAAAATACAAATTCTTATCCTGATTCAAGACTTCTGTAGCCCGATGGATGTTTCAACGGTGGGAGTTCAATCTCCACTGTTTCCTGTCTGTAGCCGACTTGACGGATTTCTCACAAACATCTCCGTGGCCCCACCAAGCTTCTGACCATAGAAACTTCCGGTGGTCGGGGTCGCCGGCAAACCGGCGTCTTTGAGTCGTTGAACATGCTGCCTACATCATTGGTAGACTTCAGGTGCATGGCCACGCACGAAGGACACCTAGCGTCTTTGCGGTCCTTAGCACGAGTATACAGATAGTTCATTCCTGTTGTCATTCTGCACCAGTAGGGCCCACGGTTAATGATCAATACCGTCCATCTGATGGACCCCGCATTACATGGACCATGTGAAAAAAATCTCCTCAATCCAATAATCACAGCCATGGTATTGGTGCGATGCAGATGGACGGTTAAGAAGAGAAGTGCAAGACGATCCACCTAGTTCAAACATTCAATGGCTAGGATACAAAAGGAGAAGGTTCGTGATGAGGGCCAATACGTCTGCAGCTGACCTTTGCTCGGCAAGCGTATTTTAGTAAAGGTTTACTAGAACATGTATCGATGCATTGCAATAATATATTGGATTTAAACGGTCCAATTGAAGATTTTCAATTATTTGATTATAGAAAGATTACGCTGACCGTTCAAATTCAAAGTAAAGAGCCATTCAGCCAAAGGATTAAAAGAATCAAGCTAAGAGCTTTGTGCTTTGACTATCCACCCTACAAATTGAGAGGCTTAGTATAAACGGCTTGGATCATTGGAGATGACCACGTTAAGACCCTTGTATCATTTATTTCAATACGTCACGATGCATCCGAAGAGACCTCATTTAAGGTCTCAGCTTCGAAACTGTGTATTAATTTAATAATAACTTCTTTAGGGGTAGGTTGGTTACTTGTAAATTTAAAGTGGTAAATTATTTAGACGTGTAAAGAGTCTCACAAGAAAGCTTTTTACGCCATGTTTGTATTTTGTGTGAGTTGTAAAGATGTTTTGGAGTGATTTTGATGCTATAAATTTCTCCTTTATGCATTTGGTTAATATGTGTTGCCATTTTGGTAGTTAATAGGTAGGTTGCATTAAATGCAAAAGTCATTTGTAGTGTAGTCTACCTGAGTGTTGGATCTGCTTCTTTTTTTTGCTCATACCTTAAACTAATCTTAGAAAAGGGATGGGCAGAGTGGATGAACATATACATTACGGTGGGCCCCTCTACAAATCTGCCCAGATGGAGGGCAAGCAGGGGTCCTCTACAGATCTGCCCAGATGGAGGGCAAGCAGGGGTCCTCTACAGATCTGCCCAGATGATGGTCAGGCAGGGATCCTAGAGAGCTTAGCTTGACTTAATGTGCAGTATTGGTTAGGTTCTTAACAAGTGATATAAGAGCTAATACTATATCTTATGTTCAAACCACCAAAGGGATGACATGTGAAAAAGGTAACCTAAACCAGCCAGTATTCATTAGGTTCTTAACAATTGATATCAAAGCTAATAGTATATCTTATGTTTTAGTCACATAAGGGTCAACTTGTGAAAATGGTAACTCAGACCAGATTGAAGCATGGGATGGTGTGGAAAGGGAGCAACCAGTGTCATTGTGAGTACATAGGGCTAATCAGATGGTTTTTGTATCTTCATGGAGCAAGATGGAGAGGATACTTTGTAAGTCATTTCATTTTTTTTTAAAATAAACTTTCCATGTAAGGCCAAATGTTCTAGCAAGAATTGCAAGGAACATAAGAAGAAACCAAATGCAAAATGCCCCACTTGATTTCCAAATACGCCGATTCATTCATAGCCACTTGCCCATGGTTAATCTAATCATTTGATCCATTGCCTAATTAGGGAATGCCATGTATGGCCCACAAAATTTCAACAAATACTAAAAAGAATATTGTTTCTCACAATCTCTTCTCGATTAACTAAATATTCATAATTAAATGTATGTGTTCATCTAAACAAGGGGGCATGATCTAAGTCATGAGTTATCATATCCTCCACAACATTTGTCAAGCATGCTTGAAGGTCATACCACCTTATTTGGACGGCAAGCCCTTGCCGGTTTCTCGCCATCTATGCATGGTGTACTTTCCTAAACTCATTGCCACGTAGCCACGCAACACCGTCACCCGGCTATCCTTAGCGATTATCCCATGCGTCCATTCGCATTTGGCCCGCGCACCGTGCTTCTCTAATCTTTTTTCCACACACATTACATGCACTTATACTATATTCAATCTATATCCATACTTAGGAAAACAAGACTTTTACAATTAATCTTTCATCTATGGAATTTAGACAAAATTCACATGACAAGCTTGTGAAATTCTAGAAGCAATTGAGTGGTGGACTATCAATGGAGATTAATCTTTAATTAGTCCTTAAAGCATGACAAGGACTGTTTTGTCATTTTGCTAACACCGCCATGGGCTAGATTTTTATGTTAGTTTAGTACCATTTAGAAAATGGTGGCTTCTTATCCTCCCTCCCATGTGGAAATAATGTGTTATTTTCTATACATGAACCTATGGGTCACACTAACTTATCTTCCCTTTTGCTTTATAACAATTGTAAGCTCCTCCCTCTAATTTGAGCTATTGCAAGAACTTCCCTTTGGTCCTAGATATTAGAGAATTTATGTAAATGACACAAATACCTTTTTATTGGAGTTCGTCTTGTTGGTGAGTAGAGCCCATTGTCATTTATAAATGGTATGGAACTTGTCCATCAGGTCCCTCTAGGTCACAAATATTGGACACCTTAAAAATTTGGATTAATAATAAGGTGAGTCACACTATAAAAGATAAGGGATGATCACTCTGGAAACTTTCAAATTCACGTGGTGGCCCACCTGATGATTGGATCATCTTAAGTTCTGGCGCATACCATTTTTATGGTGGAGTAACTATGTTGAACTAGTTGGATGACAAATATGCACTATGGTAGGCCCACTTGTCTACAACTAGTTGCCTATGAAATGGGAGTAGAACTATCAATTGACCACCTTTTCCAGAACAGAAAAAAGTGACGCTCGTGCGACAACATGCTCACACTGGGCAGATGTGTACCTCATTTGTTTAGTGCAAGCCTCATGGGATTATAGTCATCAGTTACATGAATCCTATTATGTCATTTTAGGCGGTCATGGCCATAACTTCATTTAGATAAAAAATTACAAAGTCTTTAAAAAAAAAAAATTATCAACTCCACCTGCATCCTATTATCCTATTATTTGAATTCTACAAGTTAGCTATAAAATGCAATGTTTCTCCTTTACTTAAAATTAGGACCGGTGATGAAAATATAAAACTCACACAAACACAATACAATAGACTATTACATGAGTTGATAACAATTAAGCATTATCAAATAAACCAACCTAGGTCCCACACACTTTCATGCTTCTGTGTGGCTTTGGTGGATCCTTGGATCTATTGAGGTGGGCAGGACCCTAATTGTGGGGCCCACTGTGATGTGTGTGACTACATATTGAAATTTCATTTTAGGGCGTGATTCAAAAAATGAAGTAGATCCAAACCTCAGATGGACCATAGTATAGGAAATAGTGGTAATTCATCGTTAAAAACTTCTTTTCGTCCACAAAATCTTTGGATCAAGATGATATTCGTGTGGTCTCTTCATCTAGGTCTTCATGACCTTATCAATAAGTTGAATGACAGACAAACATTCTGATGGAATTTATGAAGTTTTTAATGGTGGGGATTCACGAATGTTTCCTATGGTATGGACGGCCTGAGATTTGGGTCAGCTTCACTTTTTTATATCACGCCCTAAAATGAGCTTTTAAAATGGTTAGACGGTGTGGATTTAAGGAGCATACATCACCGTGAGCCCCATAGTCACGGCTAAGGGCTCCTAGGCATAGGTCGATCTTGGTCCAATTAATAAATGAGCTTAAATTTTAAGGCATGTACTTAATTTTCCAGCCAAAATACCTGGCCTCAGTGGGCCAAGCCCACAAGCCCATGGGCGAACCACCCCCATCACATGGACAGCCCTTAGTCCCATGTAAACGGGCAGTGGCCGGTGCTCTCGAGGTGTACGATGTAGATTGATTACATTCTCTTTTTATCTTCTTGAAACAAGAAAAGACTAGATCAAAGATAATGATCATTGAATAATGGCAATCGCCAACCGTTAACCACAATCCAAGGGTGGTTAATAAAAGAGGGAAGCGTGTGCTAGAAACTCTTTGCGGGAGATTTCATTAACCCACAGAAACTGAGAGAGGGAGAGTTCTCATTGCAGAGTCAATGATCAAGGCTACTAGATAAAACCCAAATCACAAACCTCAAGAAGCTCAAAACCTATCTCCAGTTTTTACTTTTGTTGGGTCTTTTCAGAGAGAGTGAGAGAGAGAGAGAGAGAGAGGTGGTTTTTGGGAAGAAGGCTAAATGGGGTTGATGAGTGAGACAGTGACAGAGATTGTGATACCAGTGGCTGCAGTGATAGGGATTGTGTTTGCTTTGGTGCAATGGTTCCTGGTATCAAAGGTGAGGGTTTCAATTAATTCTGGTGAGAAAAATGGATACAATGACAGGCTGATTGAGGATGAAGAAGAGCATGTCGATTCTCAAGAAGTGGTTGTGAAATGTGCTGAAATTCAGAATGCCATCTCTGTTGGTGAGTCCCCCCCCCCCCCCCCCCCCCCTCCTTTTTTTAATTTGTTGTTGTTTGGGTGAATGGTGGGTTTTTGTTTTGTGTTGATTGTGTTTGTGATTGGTGGGGTTCGGTTGTTTTAATGGTTGGATTAGTGGGTTTTTTTTTTTTTTTGGGGGGGGGGGGGGGGGTGTTTGTAACTTTAATTCTCCATCTTTATTTATTTTTGTGAGGTTTTTGGGTTATGTGGATTGTGTTTCTGTCTAATAACAAACATTTGATTAGTGGGATTTCATGGTTTTAATGGTTGGATTAGTGGGTTTTTATCTGTTTTATTTACGTAATTTTTAGTGAGGGTGATTGGTTATTTGGGTCGAGTTGATAATGTTTGTGATTTGTGGGTTATGATGATTTTAAAGGTTGGAATTTGGATTAGTGCGATTTATTTATAAAGTTTTTTTTTTGTGATTTTGTTTTTTTTTTTTTTTCATTTTCTTATTTGTGTTGATTTTTTTCTTTTTTTCTTTTTTTCTTTTTTGGAGCGTGATGGGTTTTTGGTGTGGGTATTTTAAGTAAGGACGATGGTTTTGGGTGGGTCGGATTTTTCTTTCTTTTGATTATGTTTGTTCTTTCTGTTCTTACTTTTTTTAGACTGCTCTTTTGTTTACTTTATTTTATTTTTGTGGAGATGGGTGGCGTTGTTGTTGTTGTTGTTGTTTTTAATAGGATTTTTGTGTTGAATGGTTTGATTAGTGTATCGATCTTTTTTTTTTCCCCAGATAAAGTTTGTTTTTCTATCTACGTTTTTCTCGTTGGGTGTTATTTTAGTGATGATAATGATGGGTTTTGGCTCGAATTGTTTGTGTCTGAGATTTCTGGTTTTAAAGGTTTCAATTTCATGGTTTTTTTTTATTCTTCATTTCTTCTTCTTCTTCTTTTTCTTCTTCTTCTTTTTGTATTTTAAGATTTTTGGGTTGAATGGTTCGATTAATGTATCGAGCTTTTTTAATTCCCCAGATAAAAATTGTTTTTCTATATTTTTCTTTGGGTGTTATTTTAGTGATGATAATGATGGGTTTTGGCTTATTGAATTGTTTGTCTGAGATTCTGGTTTCAAAGGTTTCAATTTCATGATGAGGTTTTTTTTTTTGGTTCAATTTGTGTTTTTAATCCGTTGTTGGGTTTATGTCTGGTTTTTGTTTAGCATCACTGATCTTAAAGGTTTTAATGTTTTATTCTCCTGCTGGGTTTGTTTGCCATCTTTTCTTTTTTTTGTTTGGGATCTTTGCTGTTGGTACCGTAATGGGAGATGATGAGTTATTATTTGGTTGAATGGATCTTTTGCATGGTTGAGTTTTTATTCTTTATCTTGCCTTTTCTTCTGCATGGTTTATCAGATTGAACCCTTAAAACGAAAAAAATATATATATTCAGTACATTTCTTAACAGAAAAAAGCATTTTGATAGTGTTATTTTTTTTTTAAATACTTCTTTTTGTTATATTGTTTTCTTTTTTAACATTTTCCCCTTTATTATGAAGGTTGACTGTTATTGTTCCAGAACACCGGTTTTTTATGGTTGAGATGATTTTTAAATTCTTTGCTATCTGTTTCTTCTTTTCATCTCTGGTTGGTTTTATGTGATTAGATATGCTAGTCTTTTTGCTTTTTAATTTGAACATGTGTTGATGGAAATATATGATTGTTCAAGGAATGTTGGATTTCTTCCTTCCATGTGTTGTTTGATTTCTGGGTTCCATGTTACTTATTTGATGTGAAATCCTAAATGCCCAGTTCTTCAGATCTAGAAAAGTTGCATGCTTTGGATTGTAATCATGCTCTCTCTGCGAAATTCGACCAAGGGTAGTGGAAATGGTTATGAGTTTTGAATAATTTTATTTGATTTCTGGATGGTTCAAGAATTAGTTTTATAGTTCTTTGTCATCGACATCGCCTTTATGTTTCAATGCTTATTGTCTGTTGATCCTACGTACTGGTCTGATACCATCACCATAATGTTGTAGATTTAACAAGTAGATGTTTTCCTTTCTAGCACTCATGATCTAGGGATGATAATGCTTTAACGTCAAATGTGAACTTCATTTATGTTTTTGAATATTCTTTTTTCCTGGGCCATTTAAGTATCTTTCAAATAATTCATTTTTCAAGGATTCCACATCTTCTTTACTGTTTGAGTTTTAGTGTATGTTAAGTAATTTTTATATTTCAATTTCAAGAACACTGGTTCCTAGGGGTGAAACATGGGGGGTTGGGTCGAGGGTCAACTTGAGCCCAACACAACCTAAGTTGCCTAACTCAAACCCATCCTGACCCAAATACATGTGACTATTCCCCAAAGTGACCTAACTCGACCCGACCCAACCCAACCCAACCCAACCCAAACCCAAGTTGCAGCCCCGCTGGTTCCCCTGATATTTATTAGTGAGTGATGGGCTTCTTCTTTGATGCGAACTACTTGTGCACATTCATTATGTTTTTTTCAGAGGATTTTGGTCTCTGGACTTTGATTCTTTTTTTATGTAGGGAAGTACTAGCTAGTCCACCAAAAGCTCCAGAGCTATTGGGGAAGCACCAAAATATCCCTTTATCCAAGCCCTCCCAGGCAAACCGACCAAGATCTCCCTGTGGGCTACCCCACATCTCACAGGTCCCACAGTGGGACCCACCCCGTGGCCATTCTACATCACACAGACCCCACCTTGTGGCCATTCTGCATCACACAGAACCCCCCCCCCCCCCCCCCCCTTCTACATCATATGGACCCCACCTCATAGGCCACCCCACCCCAGTGTAGAGATGCACTTGCATCATCCACCCACACCAGTAAGAAGACTTGAATACTAATCTCCTGCTCTGATACCACTTGATGCAAAGAGTACCAACTAGTCCACCAAAAGCTTCAGAGCTATTGGGGAAGCACTAAAATATCCCTTTATCCAGGCCCTCCTAGGCAAACCGATGAAGATCTCCCTGTGGGCTACCCCGCATCTCACAGGTCCTATAGTGGGATCCACCTCATGGCCATTCTAATCACACAGACCCTACCTCGTGGCCATTCTGCAGCACACAGACCCCACATCTTGGCCATTCTACATCATATAAACCCGACGTTGTGGGCCACCCCACCCCAGTGTGGAGATGCACGTACATCACCTTTTTTATTATTAGAACACCCATCATCATTCATTTGGTGAAAGAGGTTTATTTTTTGTTTTTTTGTTTTTTTTTTTAAATTTTATTAAGCAAGTGGCAAAAAGGCAACAAAGAATACAAAGATAACACAACCATCAAACCCCACCATTTGGCATAAACCACCCACACTCCCCACCGCTGTACATAATCCATTCCGAAACAAAACACTTAGCCTTCACTGTTCACCATTCAAAATTGTTCCTAACATTGCAGAAGCACCTCCCATCTCTCTCCTCCCAGTTTGCTCATAGCCCCACCATCAAAGACAGCCGTCACGGAGGCTTCTTTTCCTTCCCAACCTCCTCACCATACCAAGCCATAAAAAAGAACCCCTGGCTGAATTTGGCATTACCCAAGACACATCGAAAGCGGTAAAAACTCCATTCCACACCTTAAGAGCAAAGGGGCAATGAAGGAACAAGTGGTTAACTGATTCGAGGTTTACCACACATCAAGTAGACGGTTAAGATCATCTCCCAATTCTGAAGATTATGAACAGTGAAAGAGGTTTTTTGTTTTGTCAGCTTATTTATGGGGAATCCTTTTTTCTTTTTTTTTTTATGTAGCATTATCTTATATTGTTGTGTGGTTGTGAAAGGTTATCTACAGATTTATTCCCCATCTCTAGTCCCATGCTAGATAGGATCACGATATCTGTAGCTGACTCATTTTCCAGATGATAATTGAAATGGTCCTGATAAATCGTAGAAAAAGTCCCAACTTGAATGGAATCTAATTTTTTCTAATCTTTATACAAGATCTGTTTCTGTTAAAAAATATATGGTGCTTTCACTACCTTGCTGTTCAGGGGGGGTTGTCTGCATTTATATCTTGCTTCAAGTTAGTTTGGACTTTTTCAGACAATCAGGTGGGTCGCAGGAATCTGAGGATATTTTGCTTCCTCTGATTTGAGATGTCATTTTGTTTTATGCGAGGGAGCACTTTCTGTAGCAAAGAATTTTTGTGATGTCTGTTTTGCCACCTGTTGTGGAAGTTCGGACCTCTATTGGATGTATCCTTCGGTCTGACCCCACTGTGGAGCCATATCATGTGATTTGAATCAATCAAACAACTGTAGATGTCCAATCAGTGGCCCACAAACAGATGATGAGAAAAAAAAAATATATTAGCAGTATTGCATGGTTGGGATCATTAGATTGGAGCAACTTTGGGGCTATGGTAAATCCCTGTGGGGCCTATTGAATGAACAGCCCCAATCAGGTCGACCTTGTCTAAGGATTCAAATGGGTCACCTGACAGGTCATTTGACCCACTAAGGGGGGGCGTTTGGCGCATGGTATTAGATGGGATTAGGTGGGATGGAATTGCATTTGGTTCCGTGCAAATTCCATCCGGCGTTTGGGGAAGATGGGAGGGTTTTGATTAGGTGGGATGGAATTGCATTTGGTCCCATGCGGGGTTTCTGTGGATTTTGAAATCCACTACACATGTGGGCCCCACATTGATGCATGTGTTTTATCCATGTCGTCCATCCATATGTGCCCTTTACACGTGACATTATGGTTATAGACATGTACAAGTGACCAAGATCCGTTGTGAATTTGGTTCGTTGATTACAATTCCATGGTCCACCAAATGGGATTTTGCTTAATCCAGTGTTTTTACCATAGCAAGAATTTGATCCCAAACATGGGATTGGACGGTGAAAGCACCATGGTATTACCAGACATGTAATCATTGTGCAATAAATGATGTTAATCGCACCTAATCCCATTCCACCCCTTCTAAATACCATGCGCCTTTGGATCTGAAATTGGACGAGTTGGTCAGGTCTGGGTCCAAAATACCCTCTTGAACTATCAAATTGGTCAGGTTTAGAACCTCACAAAGTTGGTCTGACGTGAACTGCCCCAGACCTGACTTTTAAATAAGTCGTATGTGGACCATTAAAAAAAAAGACCTGACCTGAACTCGGTCTAGCATCAACCCTAATTTAGGAAATTAAGGCAAATGACGGACATGTAAAACCCACCTAAAGAAAATGTGTATTTGGTTGCTTAACAAGCAGATTTTTAGAGAAGGAATTATTAATTAGACCAACCCTTTGTGGACCCCACCCAAATGGGGTCCATTGTTAAATGGGTCAGGTCTGAATCCTTTAGTCTGGAATCGAGCCAGGCCCAACCAAGACCCAACTTATTTGGCCAGGGACCTTAACCACCCTGGTCCATATACTAATGGATCTGGGCCTGGGCTGAAATTTAGACTCAATCACTAGAAGGTTGTGTCTGGAACCCCTCTCAACTCAACGTCTCAACCCGAACTGATCCACTTGCACCCTTATGTGTGGACATGGGTCAATCACCTACTTCCGACGGAAATTTCCATAAGAGGCTTCTCGTAGCATCTTTTCCCATTTAATATTTTTATTGTGCATTTCATTTTAAATACTCTTTACCATATAATTTTAATATAAATATCCGGGCATAGCTAAACCATACCTGAGGCAGATGCATATATATGCATACCCGTCTTGTAGATGTTTTGATACAGGTGCCTTGGGATATTTGAAGGATCCAGGTTTGATAATAAGCTTATAAAAAAGACAACTGGTCGATGAAAGCGTGTGGGCTATCCAACAGGCCATGATGAGCCTATAGGTTTTTGCAAACAGGACGATGGCCACCCTTATTTAAATATAAAAAGTAATTTGCTAGTGGTCTGATTTTGCCATTCCATTGATTTGAGCATTTCCAATGATCAATACGTTCAAGCATGCAACAAGTATTTTGTTGAAAATTTGCTGTAATCTGTCCGAAATAGAGACACCTTGTTTATATGTATGCATGTGTGCATGTGGGCGGGCGAGTATTGGCATGCATACACGTGTGTACACCTGAGCGCGTCTGCGTGCTCATGCACGTGCATGCACACACACACACCTGTTGTATTGCTTTTGCATGCATGCATGTGTAACTGTTTTTGTATTTATGCATGTAAATATGTGCATCTGGTGAATGTCCATTTGGATCATTTTGGTAACAATTGATCTTTATTTACCATTATTTGAAACTCAAGTCCTTTACTGTTGATGATTCTGTCACCTTCAGAGATATGTGCATTCTTATTATCTTGAAAACCTGGATTTATTATGATCTTTCTCAATCTCATTTCGATTGATTTATGTTTCCAGGTGCAACTTCATTTCTGTTCACTGAATACAAGTATCTCGGCATTTTCACGGTCGTCTTTGCTGTGATTATATTTCTCTTCCTTGGTTCGGTGAAGAGTTTTAGCACTGCAAGTGAACCTTGCACCTATAATAAGGAGAAGCTCTGTAAACCCGCCTTGGCAAATGCCATTTTTACAACTATTGCATTTATACTTGGCGCTCTAACCTCCGTTCTCTCGGGTTTCCTCGGGATGAAGATTGCAACTTTTGCGAATGCAAGAACAACCCTTGAAGCCAGGAAGGGTGTTGGAAAGGCATTCATTACCGCTTTTCGTTCTGGTGCAGTTATGGGTTTCCTTCTGGCTGCCAATGGGCTATTGGTTCTTTACATTTCCATCAATCTCTTTGGATTGTATTATGGAGATGACTGGGAGGGTCTCTATGAATCAATTACTGGCTATGGCCTTGGAGGTTCCTCAATGGCACTCTTTGGAAGAGTTGGGGGAGGTATATACACGAAAGCAGCAGATGTCGGTGCTGATCTTGTTGGAAAAGTTGAAAGGAATATCCCTGAAGACGATCCACGAAACCCCGCTGTATAATCTCCTATATAAATTGCACATTTTTTCCCTTTTCGTTTTTTCTTCTGTTTGTCATTCAATAGCTTCTGATATGTACAATATCCTGAGGCCATGTTTGGATTCCGCAGACTGTTCATCTGATGGGCGCCTATAGTGAATAGTCATGGCCAAAAATCCTCTTCTTCGGAAAATCCCGACCATTCAGTTTGTGGCCTGCAAATAGCGGTTTAAGGGAAGGGAAAAAAAATAACAAAAATGGTCCTCGTTCAACTGAAAAGAAGCCAAATATTGGATAGTTAGGACCTTCCCAATCTATGAATGGTCCATCCATGCTGGGGCCCCACTTCTACAAACTGAAAGCTGAGGATACTATTCATGTCATCAATAGCAGATCATATAATTCCCCTCCAAAGCATATCTTCTAGTGGATTGATTTTTGTTTAGGGTGTGTCTGAAATTTGGTACAAAATATCGTGAAACTTCATGATATTTGGTGCAACCAAACATACCTTTTGTTTTTTTTTTAAAATGCTGCGTGATATAAAATTTTCTGACCATTTCTATTTATTTTGCAGGTTATTGCGGATAATGTAGGTGATAATGTGGGGGATATTGCTGGGATGGGCTCTGATTTGTTTGGGTCTTATGCCGAATCTTCCTGCGCAGCACTGTTTGTAGCATCAATTTCTTCCTTTGGAATCAACCACGACTTCTCTGGAATGTTATATCCTCTGATTATAAGCTCAATGGGGATTATCGTTTGCCTAATCACCACGATCTTTGCAACCGATCTCTTTGAGATTAAGAATGTAAGCCAGATTGAACCCGCTTTGAAGCGGCAACTTCTCATCTCCACAATCCTGATGACCATTGGCATTGCAATCGTCAGCTTCATTGCTCTGCCATCCAAATTCACTATCTACAACTTTGGAGTGGAAAAGACCGTGAAAAATTGGTACAAATTGGGATTTTTCACACCTTGATTTCCTCCTGTCCAAAAGAGAGAGAGAGAAAGAGAGAGAGAGAGAGAGAGAGAGAGAGAGAGAGAGAGAGAGAGAGAGAGAGAGAGAGAGAGAGAGAGATTTCCTCCCGTCCTTAAAAGAATTTATTTGTTCCAGTGCCAATTTCATTTTCTTTTTCTGTTACACAGGCACCTCTTCTTCTGTGTTTCGATTGGTTTGTGGGCAGGACTCGTCATTGGGTATATTACCGAGTATTATACTAGCAATGCTTACAGGTGAGGTCCGCTCTTTCATGCTACTAAGTGATATGGCTATTTTATAATTATGCGATTCTCAATCTGCGCAAATTGTGTTTCTTTTTGTTCGACCAAGCAATGGTACAGATTGGGTCACTTTTAATAATATAATCCGCTGATTTTGTTTGCTCTATTATGGGATGGGCCATGCTTTAATCTCTCCCCTATCAGATGATCCTAGCAATCCTATGGATATGATCAATTTCTATGAATGGTGTACCTTTAGTTGTGTCTGATTGAATGGTTAGGACCATCCAATGGGGAAGGTTTTGGGGTATCTTCCATCCACCATGGGACCTGGATGATGTAGACCCCTGAAATGGCGGACCCAATGTGCAGTTTATCGAGCCAGTCAAACGCTCAATTGAGCATCATATATCTCAACTAATTTCCTGGCATGTATGGCTATCACCCTTTGTGTAGCAGATCTGATTCTCAATAAGAAACAATGATTATGAGTTGAAATTTGGTGAATCTTGCAGTCCGGTGCAGGATGTGGCTGATTCTTGCAGGACGGGTGCTGCAACAAATGTCATTTTTGGGCTGGCTTTGGGATACAAATCTGTCATAATTCCCATTTTTGCCATTGCTATAGCCATCTATGTGAGCTTCAGCTTGGCTGCCATGTATGGAATTGCAGTGGCTGCTCTAGGAATGCTCAGTACTATTGCGACCGGACTAGCAATCGATGCCTATGGACCCATCAGTGACAATGCGGGCGGGATTGCGGAGATGGCTGGAATGAGTCACAAGATCCGTGAGACAACAGATGCCCTGGATGCTGCTGGAAACACCACTGCTGCCATCGGAAAGGTAACAATTTCACATTCAAGTTTTCATTCTTGTCTGGGTGGAAAAGAGCCATATGTGCCACCTATCCACACACCTCTACATGTCGCCACATGTGCCACCGTTGTATTTGTGTAGGACATACGGCAGTGCATCAGGTTGACTCTACTGTGTAGATTACCCGGTCCAAAATCAAGCCAGTAAAGTCATCAAGTGGACCGCACATGTACAAAAATGAACAACGGTTTAGAAGAGTTGCCAAAGGTTGGTCAATGTACACATATGGTCTTTCTGATGAGTGAGGGCGTGCGTTCTTTGGGCAAAATTATTTAAATGGTGGCTCCCACCCACTTGGTTTGTATCTCCATCATTAACGTGCTCCATTGTCACACGAGCATGTGCATAAAGGTGCACGTTTTGGATTTAAATGGAACTTTGATTGTAAAGATGTTGCAATTTCCATTCTCGATTTCCTAGAATCTTGACATGTTCTGGTTTTTCATCAAGGGTTTTGCAATTGGATCAGCTGCCCTCGTATCACTCGCTTTGTTCGGCGCCTTTGTGAGCAGAGCCGGAATCCAGACCGTTGATGTGTTAACACCCAAGGTTTTCGTTGGATTGATCGTTGGCGCCATGCTTCCATACTGGTTTTCTGCCATGACAATGAAGAGTGTGGGCAGTGCAGCTCTGAAGATGGTGGAAGAAGTCCGCAGGCAGTTCAACGAAATCCCAGGGCTCATGGAAGGAACAACGAAACCGGATTATGCAACATGCGTCAAGATCTCTACTGATGCTTCATTGAAGGAGATGATTCCTCCTGGTGCACTGGTTATGCTCACACCTTTGATCGCTGGGACCTTCTTTGGGGTGGAGACTCTGGCCGGGGTTCTTGCTGGTTCACTTGTTTCTGGCGTGCAGGTTCCGTCACTTTCCTCTGCTTGCTTGCATATTACTTGAGAGGTTTCCTAAGATCTCAGCCTCCACTCATGCAGTTACACATGTCAACGTCCTTGTTAAATGACTCAGTGACTCAAGACTGATTCGTTCAATTTCCAGTCGAGTCAGGGGTGAATTGCTCCGAATCGACTCGGATGAGTCACACAACATTCATCCAAGTCTTAAAACCATGGTCCACATGGCACACATGTCCAAGATCCTAGCTGCCCAGCATGTAGGACCCATTGTTACGTTCCTTGGCTTAAAAATCAGGCTGGTTCAAATCTCCAATTAGAGTTGGCCGATGGTCCACATTCAGCATGCACGTATAGCGCACCTGATGACTAGAGACGAGCCTGATTCCTGCTCCAGGGCACATACACAATGGGTTCCACATTATGGGCAGCTTGGTTCTTTTACATGTGGCACGCATGGCTGATTACGAGGGATGGGATTGACACATGTAGAATTAGTAAATATATGAATCTTTCATGGGTTGCTAATAACTTGTGACAATCCTGTTTTCGCAGGTTGCCATATCGGCCTCTAACACAGGTGGTGCTTGGGATAATGCTAAAAAGTATATAGAGGTAATAATCTCTCTGCGAAAATCTCCAATATGACATTGAGTGACAGTCAAAAGCGCTGTCGGTTTTTCTTCGTTCCCCGATTTCATTTTGTTTAAGGATCTAAATATGCTGAAGCTCAACCAATTTGTCTTTTGGTTTGAGAAATGCAAGGGAAACTGGCATGAAGGCAGATTGAGGAGGAAATTCGTGAGATTGGAGCCATTCATTGGCTCTTGGCCCCATTGTTAACATGTTTTCTGCCTAAAACCAGGCCAGTCAACTCATCATGTGGGCCATGCATGTACATTGAATGTTGAATCTCTTTTCTGCCAACCATCTAGTTTTTCTCATACATGTTTGCTTGATGAGTGAACCCACCTGACTTTTATATCATTGAATATTCATGGTGGCCCACCTGATGAATGGGCAGGATCATGTTTGCCTTGAATCCTTTCTTCAGTCCACCCCCTGAATCATGTTAGCAATTGTCCTTTACTTTTGCTTGTCTTTACAATTAATATTCTATATAGTTGTTGGGAGTAGAGACGACATTCAAAGCCGAGCCGGGAGGCCTTGACTGTATTTCATTCGCATTTTGTTGATCTATCATTGGCCAGGATTCTGATTTTGGATATGATCTTCTATGCAGGCAGGCGCTTCCGACCATGCACGGACATTGGGTCCAAAGGGCTCCGACCCACACAAGGCAGCCGTGATTGGGGACACGATCGGTGATCCCCTCAAGGACACTTCTGGACCATCCCTCAACATCTTGATCAAGCTCATGGCAGTGGAATCTTTGGTGTTTGCTCCTTTCTTCGCAACCCATGGCGGGTTGATTTTCAAATGGCTCTGAAATGAAGTTATGTACAATCAGGATTAGCTCAATGTTGCAACATTGTTAGCCTCAGTTTTGTTTCAGCTCGTAGTTGAATGTAGACTGGCCCATGTTTGATGATCCAAGTAAGAAGAAGAAAAAAAGGGCGGTACGAAGGTATGGTTTTGCCACTGTTAACGTCGTTTGTATTTCCATCTCTAATGAATCAAAATAACATAGTTACCATTAATAGCCTCTCTTTTTTTCTCCCTCTCCAAATAGTGTGTTTAATGACTCGTTCAAGACTCAGATGTGGGCCGTGTCTGAGTCAGATTGGAACTCAGGTGTGCACATGCAGAGGTTCGGAGAATACATCCTGACCTTATCCTTTTAATCTGGGTCGTATTCCAATAATCCAAACCGTTTATTTAATGTTTCTTACTTTCTTTGGTGGATAGACAGCAAATAGAAGCTCCCATTGGATTATTTCAACCCTTCAACAATTTGACTCATTTGCTCTCAATATGGACGGTCACCATAGCCTCTGTATAATCAAATGATTGAAATATTCGATCTGAGAGTTATTTCAGCCATCCCCAATCGAAGAGGAGCCCTATCACATGAACGGTTTTGATCATTGGAGAAATAAAAAAACCCAATAGTCCTGGCATATATTTTTATTGCAACCCGGCAAATATGCAGCATCGGAGTTGGATAATGCGGCCCCCACAAACATGAATGGTCTACTGGTGGGTCACCTTGCATGAAAATAATGGACAGTTATGAAAGAAAATTGCTAATGGTCCACATTTGATATACATGGGTGGCCTGCTTTGAGGAGTGGACGGTCGTGATTCCTTCATCTTCACGATTTCAAATAGCCACATGCTGATGAGGTTGCCATTTGTGCTGCATGCATGTTGGGTCGGCCAACCTCTGGGTTCTATTGACTGGGTGAGTCGACTCGGATATTTTGAATCCTGGTTCTTTTTTCATCCTTCATTTGGTATTTTGGTTGCTAGTTCAGACATGGTTTTAGGACTAGGTTGAATAGACTCGGACACAGTTGGACACAATAAGTCACCTGGAGAAGTCACCTCAGACTCAGCTGAGTGGGAGTGAATCATTCACCCCGACTCGGTCCGAGTCACTGAGTTGCTTAACTAGGAGTTCAGATGACATGAACAGAAATTGGGCGGGACTAACATGGGCGGGCATGGTCCAAAAATCAGGAGAATGGCATTTCAGTCCTTTTTTCCACTGTTGAATTTATCTAGTTCTTGTTTTCAACATCCTGATTGAATGCCACAGATCAGGTGGCCCACCATAGCCCATCCACGCCTGTACCTGCTAAGATGGTCGATATAAACACGGAACTATGTGGGACCCATCTAGTGGTGATAGGCTGATAGCTGCCGGATGATCATACGATCATGTGGTCCATGGTCCATGTATATTGCCATGGAATGGGAGCATACTTCGCATGGCTTGATTCCAACCGCATGCGGAGGCATTCGAAGTAGCCATTCACAGCACATTTGTCAAAGAGGCACAAAGTGCAAGATCTAGGCCATTCATCATACGCTACCTGCTATGGCCGGGCAGCTTTCATGGATGAGAGTGGAGACAGTTGGCGTTTTAATCTCTTATGAAGAGTTATATGTTGTTGACATTGAATACTCTGATGAATCCAGACCGTTAAAAAAAGGCTAGTCTCACAGCTTCGTTTTTCCAAAAGTTTTCTGGGGGTGTCATCCTTTGGTGGGCCATGGCTGATCATCAGGTGGATCTCAACGTGAACATGCCCTGGCCCACAAAAATCAGCAGTCCGGATCATCAGGTGGGCACACACCACAGATCTTCAACGTACATTCGATGGGCCAGCTACCCAGTTGCTTTCCCTGGATAAGGAAGTAAAGAGAAAGCAGTATAGTCCCACATCGACTGAGGGTGGAAAAAGAAAGGGAGGAGAAGGAAGAGAAGATGGGATAGAAGCGAAAGAAGAATGCATACCTTTCTCGGCCTTTTGGCTAAGATCAAGTGTAGTATCTGTTCTTATCAGTTTAATATCTGATACGTGGCCCATCGGGTCACATGATATTAAATTAATTTCTTGTGGGGGAGGATCCACCACAGCAGCTTGCTGCTGGGGTCCTCAAGCGTCGCCCATGCGTTGCACTATTGCACGGGCCTGGCGCACCCCTCCCAAAGCAAGTTAAAAGTTTAGCTGTGTGGCCCACTAATGGATTACTAGCATGAGAATTGATGGGGGTTGGCTACATAAATCCCTCCATTCAGGTTAGAGCAATGTAAGGATCCATTGAGGTGGGTTGGACTCTTGACTGCGGGGCTCACAGTTAAGAGAAAAAGGATAACTTTATGGATAAGGTCACAAACACCTAGATGAAAACTTATGGATACCTTCAGGAATGAGTATTAGCCACTTATGGATACCTTCAGGAATGATTATTAGCCATCCAACTTGTTGATGAAGAACCACACAAATATCATCTTAATCTAAAGCGCCCACAAGAAGTTTTAGAAGTTTTTAATGGTCAATCACCATTGTTTCTTGTACTATAGTCGCGTGGATCACATATGTCACAGTAGGCCCCATGACCAGGGTCCCACCCACCTCGATGGATCCTGAGGTTTCCATTTTACTAAAAGAGGACCTGGTATTTTCATTTAGTTCTCACATCTCATTTAAGCCAGCATTTGCATTCCTTATGTTTCCCTTGCTTTTTCCAAACAATACTTGGAATTGACATTGAGCACCTGGTCTCCATGGTCCGAGTCATGGTCTTTTATTTAATGCTTTTCTTTTACTTTTCCTTTTCAGGCCGATGGAAAGTGCACAGTTTCCATTGTTCTAATTTTGAATATAATTATATTTTAGAGTTTAATTAATTTATAAAAAAATTCATAAAATCTAGTAAAATAAAGACCATATGATTATATGAGTGAAAAAAGAGTGCCCAACTCTTTTTTTTTCTTTTTCGTCGCCAAGGCCTTTACTTAAAATCTTTAATCACAAATCAACTGTAAAAGTCACTTAAGTTGGAATGTCTTGCAATTCCCAAGTAGTAAACAATTTTAGAGATTTTAGTCAACTGTAGATATAAAGCTTCCTTTAACTACTGACAACTCCGAATCAAATATATTATTAATCAGTTCATACCGCGCTCTTTACACATAACAAAAACATAAGCAAGCGATGGGTCCTTATCCTCACCTCGATGGTAGATTCTCAGGAGTTTCAACACGAGGTCTAGGGTTTGAGTACCCATAGGTGGTGAAATCCCGCTACGACGTGAGTGGGTGTTTAGTGCATGTGTTAAAAAAGAAAAAAAACAAAAAACAAAAAACAAAAAACAAAAACAAAAACGATGGGTGAGCACACCACTACTCCCCCAGAGAGTTTATATTGTGCCCTTTACGCACGACAAAGGCAAAAGAAACAGGGGGTGAGCAAAGGTGCTACGATGTACTATGATGCATAGAGGTGCTAGACGTGCTTCTATGTTAATGGTGTTTTCTTCTAAGCTTGGGCTTAGCTCTGACAAAATTCCACCCAACCTAACTTGACTAGGTTTTTTTCAGTTTAGGGTTGGAAATTTTGACCTGAATTCAATTTTTGAGTTGACCCAACCTGACCTAGATTTTTATGGGTCGGGTTAGGGTTGAAGGTGACCCGACCTGAATCATATAGGGGTTAAGTAGACTATTATATATTGATTTTCTTATTGGTTAAATAATACATAGTTTTTTTTCTCACACACCCTTCTTGGAACGGTCCACACATGTGTCAATTTAATAAACATGTGCACACCAATGATCACATTTTATGACATATAGAACTAAAATATCATGAGATTTTTTATTTTTTTTGGTGCTCATTCATTGGAGAACTTAAATGGCAGCTAATGATCCATAAAATAAATTAATAAAATTATCTTAATATTTATATTTATTTGATTGTTTATATATAGGCACTTACGTACCTATTAAACATAGATGATTTGGCTTTCAATTGAGTGCTAGTGTTATATGCATCTGGTTTAATCTACAAATTAGTTAGTTGATCATTAAAATGCTGGGCCAATCCTGACCCAACCCGGTTTAATTTGGGTTGGGTTGGGAAAATCCAACCCGAATTCAATTTGGGTCGGTTTAGGGTTGAGGTGGAAATGACCCTGAACCGACCCATTGCCACCTTCTACCTGGGCTGTTGTTAGCGTCGGCTTTGTTTTCTGCGCGAGTGATTTGGTTGATACTCTGGCAGAGTCTGATGATACACCTATTCCAAAAGTTGGACATGTTGGCCCACTAAGAATGGTCATCACCACAAGCTGGTGCAGTAATTCTAACCTCGAAAATTAACCATTGATTCATCCAACCACTGGATATCCACCAATAATTAAATCAGTACGAGGATGGTTTATAGTCCAACCACAAATTGAATGGCCGAGTTTAAGTTAATTTTATGGCAAAGTCTTTACTGCCTGCGTATCAAGCATCACACTTTGCCACAGTAGTAAAGCTCCTCTTGCTTTATGCTGGCCTGCCCTTCAAGGCTAGAGAATCTGTCTTTACACGGTCTGATACAATGAACTCGGACCGGATCCTTGCGTTTTAGTGCCAATCTTCCTCCTCCTCTCTTCTTCTTCTTCTTTTCCTTCTTTTTATTTTTTATTTTTTACAGTTCAAACAGGGAACCTGATGGACGGACTGGATTTAATACAATATATTCTGCCGGTGGGTTTTATCCCTTGGTGATCCAAACCATCCAACCATCCTCCATCTAGTGAGCCCCAATCCGGATGCTACAAACGAACTCCTGCTTTTTAGATAATTTCCCACTGGATTGCTGGCCATCAAATGTATGGCTTAAAAAAGATACTCCAAATACCAATCCTTCTCCATCCATTACTGATAGAGGTGAATCCTACGTTAGATGCATCTCTCTGTAACCATTGCTTAATGCCGCCGGAACATTGATTTGAAGAGGCCCACCATTTGGGAGGCTTTGATCGTGAAGAAATGATTTAAATGAGGGGAGACTTGGAAAATTATATAGGGCACACACATCAATATGGCACAGGTGTGTGATATCTGGGGCAGTCATCAGGTGGGTCCCAAGATTCTCAACGTGAGCATGCTCTGGCCCACAAAAATAGGATGGCCGGATCATCAGGCGGGCAAACAGGTGTGAGGAAATGCACAGACAGGTAAAAAAAAAAAAAAAAAAGATGATCAACCGGTTTATCTGCAACGTACATTCGAGTTGGGGGCAGCTACCCAAAAAGCTGTATAGTCCCACATCGACTGTGGGTGGAAAAAGCAAGGGAGGAGAAGGAATACAAGAGGGGGATGAAGTGAGAGACGAAAGCATACCTTTCTCGGCCTTTTGGCTAAGATCAAGTGTAGTATCTGTTCTTATCAGTTTAATATCTGATACGTGGCCCATCGGGTCACATGATATTAAATTAATTTCTTGTGGGGGAAGGCCCACCACAGTAGCTTGCTGCTGGGGCCCTCGAGCGTCGCCCATGCGTTGCACTATTGCACGGGCCAGGCGCACCCCTCCCAAACCAAGTCTAAAGTATTGCTCGAAGGTCTTCTATACAAAATCTCGTACACGCATGGCCTCTTAACCTCTCAATGGCCCACCGCAGACCCCTGGCCTCTTAACCTGTATCATGAGGTCTATTGTACAAAGATCTGGTGCACGCATTGGTCTCGTGGTCCAGCGATGGCTGGTGACCCCAAATATGAACCATAGGTACACCACAGGAAACAAGGGGGATTGAATCTCTATTGATAGCATCGCATAACATTCAGCCATACGATGGATGGTCCATATCAAAGGAGGCCCAACATGATGGACGGTCTACATGGTCCATATCAAAGGAGGCCCAACATGATGGACAGTCTACATCGAAGGTGGGGACATACGTTGGACCATATCCAAGGCCAGCCCCGCATAATGGACGACCAACATTGAAGGTGGGCCCACACGATGAGTGGTTCACATCAAAGGTAGGCTCCACAAGATGGGAAGTCGGCATTGAAGGTGGGCCCAATATAATGGATAGCCCACATCAACGGTCGACCTCTAATAATGAATGGCCCACATCCAAGACAAGCCTCACACCCTGCATGTTGGACAAGCCATATCGAAGGTGCGGCCCACAAAATGGACTGTCCACATGAAAGGTGAGCTCCAGATGAATATCAGTGGTGTGGTGCCCACATGATGGATGGTCCATATTAAGGTGGGCCCCCATGAGGAAAATTCACATCGAGACTTCGCCCCTAATGAGAAATTACTCTCATCCAAGGCAGCCAGGCAGGCCCCTCTACCATTAAAGGAGGTCCCTGCATGATGGATGACCCACATCCACATCCAATGTTTGACATAATGGATAGCCCAAATCCAAGGCGGCCCCACATGATCGACAGCCAACATCAAAGGTGGACTCCCAAGGTGGATGGTCCACATTGAATGTTGGTCCACGCTATGGTTCACACTGAAGACAGGGCCAAGAGGGGCCCAGCCCAACATAATGAACACTCCACATCAAAGGTTAGCCACATGATGGAAACATAAATCGAGGAATCAATACTTATGGGACGACCTTTTTTCTTCTACTTTTTGGCATATAAGTACTTTCGTTTAAAACATATGTATTTGCTGAATAAGTAAAAACCAAGATAAGCTACTTGAGGTATAAGGAGCTTATGTAAAGTTAGTTGATGATCCAAACACGCCCTCAATAACTTCAGGTGGGCCACAACAAGAGAACATACGGTATATAGTGATGATTGCACATTGCTCCTGTGGTGTGCCCCCCCTAAGGTTTAAATAATTCTTGGTACATACGGCACGAAATGCACCGTTTGGATCCTATGTACACATCCCAGGTGGACCCACATCACGGTTGATTCCATGGTAAATGCATTCGAGCACATGTAGCCGTACACGTGGCATGCCAAAATGGATTGGAGATGCCCGAAGGCACTCCCATCAGCTGATCCCACCCATCAGTTCTAGCCAGTTAAAACACTAACCATTGGCCATAATTTCTGCATTTTTCATGGACTAACCCAACTGGGGAAATATTGGGGCATGGCCCATCTCACGATAGATCATGATGGCTTTGGGAAGATGGGTCCTACCAGTTGCATTACTGGATTTATCAGGAAAACCTGGTCAAAATGAAGGAAATGCAAGTACTTAAAAGATAGATGGATTGTTCAAAGTTCCAAACACCACATGCCTTATATGAAGGAAGAACTTCTGTCCAGAGACCCAAAACCCAGATAGAGAAGGAAAGATTTCAAAGGAGACTAAACAAAGATGACTGAGAACTAGAATACCCCGGCGAGAAGATTTGCTGCCGTCGAGACTGCTGCTCCAGTGATGGCGCACTGGACAACCTGCTCATGAGAGGTGTCCTCAAAAGTGAGCGCCAACGCCGCTCCCGTCAACGCCCCCTGCCACCACACTGTTTTTCTGCAGGAAATTCACTCTCTTTAGGCATGGCATGTAACTCTAAATTGCTGTGATTCGTGATTTTATGATTGCCTGTCAGGGCTGCACATCAAGTGGGCCACACCATGTTGATGACTTGGCCCAAGAATCAGGCTGCTTCACCAATCAGGTGGGCCACTGTAAGAAGCCAACACCAGTGTAATAAACAAAGGGTGGTCAGCTAACAAGACTTGGACCTGTCCATTAGTTTTCGTACTTTGATCCAGCTGATGGGTGGTCCTGCCTAACTTCTAAAATGGGATCCACATGAAGATCATACGTCCCACATGCATGCATGGGTCCACACATGGAACTAGCTAATCGAATCTTCAGGATTAAAGCAGACAGATAAAAGCATTCGAAAGTTACCCAATCATGAGCTCCCCGAGCTTCTTGTAGGCCATATGTGATGCCGGAGTACAAGCCAGCATGCCAGTCCTGCACCCAACTTCCTCGTTAGAAACCACAAGAAATTCATAAGGAATCCAATAGCTTAAGCACGATTGAAAACATGCTGAGTCGACTCAGATCTGCCAAATACCTACATGAAATCTTGTACAAACCACTGAATCAGGGATACCAAACCCACTGAGTCTTGGCTGGGCGTGTAAAGCAGCCAGCACATGGAAAAGAAGCACGAACAAGTAAAATCTGCTTCCCATCCAAGGGGAATCTCATGACCCTGAGCAGAGAAACGTGCAATTTTCCAAAGGTTTTGACTCGGTGGTGGGGCAATTTCCCATGAAATCTCCCAACCAATTATGCATTTGATCTAGGCAGTGCGCTCTGTGGATGGGAGATGATGCCCGAAAATCAAATCCAACTTGGCTTTTTACCTGTCAAATCAAAATTGCTCATGGTGTGCCGTAATGGCTGTTACAGGGCGATAATGGCTGTTACGTAAAGCTAATAATGGCAACAGTTGCATGTTGCGGGGTCATAACGGCCATAATGGAAAAAATGACGCTTAACGGCCCATTTCCTCCCTGTAAAGGCCATAACGGTCTATTATGGGGCCGATACAGGTTTTTATTTATTTATATTTTTTAATAAAACAAAAAGATACTGTAACAGCCGTTACTGGGACCATAACGGCCATTACAGCTCATATTGTAAAGGTAGCAGTGGTGGCCGTACCAGTTACAGAATACCTTGGAATTACTGCTATCTTTTACCTTCCCTTTATATTTGTAGGCCACAAACCATATGGTTAGAAACTTTTCAGACATCCACTCTCTGATGAGCCTATCAGATCAACAGTCTGGATCACCAGCCCATGGGACCCATGGGCATAATTGGGAGCCTCAACCGACTTTATATTTGCTAAGGCTTGCCTCCCCGTAATGCTCCCAAATCCACATACCTTTCAATCTAAAGACCGATCCTCAACAGGCATAGGCAAGATTCTGTATTTCGTGCTTGTGCGGCCCAGAATTCAGTGATTAGACAATTGACTTGATACGTGACACTGTTGATGGCAGACACTAAATAAACCACCCAAATTGGAAGACTCTTGTCACTCAAACTTTGGCCTACAACAGGTGCATTCTTTTCCCCTTAATCATCTGATCTAGGGTTAGGATCTTCCAATCCGGAAGATCTATTGGAATATCCTAGGGCTTCCCACATGCATGGGATTGGCATCTCAGTTTACTGAAACATGGCCATGCATTGCAGAATTGAAAGACCATATACATTTGCAGAAGCTAAGAATCCAAATGTTCTTCATCTGACAACAAGGTCCTTGATCTCTAAAATGGTGGGGCAAGCAATTGCAAGATAGCATGCGATCGCATCCATTGCACAGATGCACATTCCTATCACTTGTATGGAGTATAAAGAAAAGCACAAAAAGAACTTTGATTTATACTAACCCCATTGGATTGACTCCTTCCCAGTGTTTCTCACCTGAAAAAAAGAAAAGAAAAAAAGAGCAAAACCTAATTGAGATTCTTCCAAACAATTTGACTAAGGAAGCACAAACCATAACCATAAAAGAAGGCTATGTTTGGATGCCACAAACGCCAATTCAATCACAATTCGAAGTCCCATTCAGCTTGAAAGTAACATTCTTAATTTCAAGCCAGACCCATACACGGATGCACGGGAAGGGAATTTACAGTTTTGCTTTTTCCACTTTATCAGACTACCATTTGCAAGTTACTTTGGAAAAGCATCCAAACACAACCATAGTAAAGGTGTAGTATTCTAAAATTCTATATTGGTGGTAGAAACTACAGTAGACTAGTAGTCCATTGAAGGACTTCTCATTTCTTACCATTGCTTCAAGAGATTTCCTATTAGTCTCTCCTGCCAAACACAACGTAAACAGTCTTTAGATCCATAGAAGAAAGTAAAATCAATAGGAAAGTTTCCATAAGCTCTACATGGAATAAATCCCACCATTTTCACCATAGATAGCGGTTTACTGTTTCAAGGAATGGGTGCAAGCAATACTTTTTTGTAACCTTTAATGGAACAAAGATAGGGTGATTGATTCTAAGTACCTTTGAGACCCGGAAACCGATGTTTCTTGCTGCTTGCAATATCTGGCACTCCTGTTGATTCAATGCCTGCGCCTGAAAACACAATATTCTTTATATTACTTAAAGGGAAAAAGGACAATCATGAAAAGCTGCACCTCAATTGGGGTGCAGCAATGATCCACTGTACACAGGCCAAAGATGTAACATGGCCCCCAAAATGGATGGAACTTGAACAGAAACATACTGATATTGATCAGACAATCCTAACACAATTAAGTAAGTGGCTATACATCACACAACTGTTTAGAAAAAAAAAAAAATGGAGAGCATTCCAAATTTGATGGAGGAAATTAGATGTAGAAATTGCATTAGGTCTTAAAATACAACCATCATGTCTCACATGCATGCAGATTCATCATAAATCAGTTTGCCTCGATGATCCTATCCATCCAATCAGCAGGCTATATATATTTTTGAACGGTGAAATTTTATTGCATTAGTCATGCAACATACCCACCCTGATAGTTCCACAATACACCCACACAGTCAATCACACAAAGCACCCACTGGTGCTGTAGCATGTCTCAAACCTGAGACCTGCTAACATATATCAGGCTATATATGGATGCCTGAAATACAAACATGTCTCGTTTGGAAGCATCTCTGATTGGAAAATTACATCCATCATCAGTAGGGGCTGCAATGGGTCAGGTTAACCTGTGGCTCAACTGGCCTGACCCACTTCTGAAGCAAGTTTGGGTCAGGCTCAGTTAGATTTTTTTTTGAGGCGGCTCAGTTAGAAAATGGGGCACAGTTAAGTAGATGGGTCAGCCTAGGGTTGAACATTATCCTACCTACCTGGCCTGCCCATATATCTTACCAATGAGCTGGACGAGATGACCAGACTTGACCTGGCCCGAAACCCAAAACCCAAATCAAATTAATAGACCATAAGCATAGATAGATACAAATAGTGTATGTTTTCATGTATCCACTAATTGGGCATACCTTCAGCCCCATATACCATTTTTAAACCCTGAGTGAGGGGTTGGGTTGAGTTGGTGAAGCCTAACCGACCTAATTACAATGAAATGAGTTGGGTCAGTCTTGCCGTTGATGAGTTCCAAGTAGGTCGAGCCACGCCACAGGGTAATGGGTTTTGGGTCGGATTTGGGCCATAATCCTCAGCCCAGTAAATGGGTTGGGGCTTGGGCTGATCACAACCCGACCCATTGCCACTCCTAACCATCTGATCATGTAAACTCGACCCATCGCCATCCAAAACCCAGCCCATACACGGTGGGGCTTTCTATGATCACCGATCTTTCACACATGGTTGCTATGCCTACCACTAGAGGTGGCAACTGGCCGGCATTAGGTTAGGTGAAAGGGCATCCACACTTATACCCGCCAATCAGTTCTACACCCATACCCATACCCATACCCATACCCATTTTGGGCCTAAAATGGGCACCCATACCCATTGGGTGCTGGGTGCCCATTAGAGTATTGGGTACCCATTTATAATTTCAAATTAAAAAAAAAAAAAAAAAAAAAAAAAAACAGTTATCCTTAAAAATTGGACTTTGTCAAGGAAACTAGTAGGTATTTTTTCTTCAAAAACATAAAGAAATAGCAAAGATGTTTTAGATTAAACTAAAAAAACCAAAATATATTAATCTTATTTTTGATCTATCCCACGATCACCTAGCATAGACATGGCATGCACTTGAAACAAACCATGAATTGTGCGCGGCCCACATCATTGTTGGATTTAATGAAATTTGGGAGGCCATCTTTCATGGTTTAATGATCTTTTTGATCCATCACACAAGTAATTAGGGTGCGCATGGCATGCACTTACTCAAATTAAACAGTTACTTGTACATGTAGCCCGCAATATGGTTGGATATGCTAAACTTTGAAGTTCCCACTTCCATGGTGGGTCAACCTTGTTGGATTGGCTATGGCATGCACAATGTGCACACCAAGCTGAGCCCACTTTTCACGGTGGGTCAACCCAGTTAGATGGCATACACAATGCACACACCAAGGCAGGCCTACTTTTCATGACAACCCTATTGGATAGGTTGCATGGTATACACAAAGCACACACTCCAAGTGTGCCAACTTTTCATAGAATATCGACCTCTTTCCTTACATAGATTTCTAAATACAGAAATGCTAATTATCGTTAATTAGCAATCAAATATTATAAATTGTGTAATATTAAGGATATAATATTAAATATACATGATATTAAAATATAATTGAGTTCGGGTTCAGGTATGGGCTGCGGGACATGCACACCCAGCTCATTTATGAAATGAGTCAAATTGATACCCCATACCCGCACCCGCACCCATTCACCTCTGTCCATACGAAGCCAGTGTCGGACTGGGTTCAGGTGCCTGTCAGGGCACACTGAGCCCATTGCAATCTCTGCCTACCATTCACCATTCAAGATAGACACAACTGTCAAGGATGCAGAAGCTCAGAACATAACCTTCTATCTTCTGCTCAAGAGATTTGCTACCTCCACACACACACAGCACACACACACACAAACACACACCTCTCAACGACGCATCTATACCCACAGCACAAGTGCCAGCCTTGCAGGTGCTGGCGACATGGGAGGTGGACCCCACAGTGAAGATGGACATATGCAAAAGGTGATCCCACATCAGAAGGCTGCACCTGCATGCTGGATATGCATTGTTTTTTTAACCACTCATCCTTTTCTGTGTTGCAGTGCTCCACCTGATGAGTGGACCATCCTAGTTTTGCTGAGGGAAGTTATATGATAATTATGCAGCCTACGGCACTTATAAATTGTATACGTGGCATAAATCAACTCAAATAAAACAGAGTAAATTGTGGAACCCACATTTGCTAATTTACAGTCCCAAAATCAGATTGGATGGACAAACCTAACCTCTGATTCCCAAAATCAGACTGGATGGACAATCCTAACCGCTGATTCATGGAAATTTGTTTCTTGAAATAACTACTAGATATTTTCATTTTAAATGGCCAATAAAACTGTCCACTAATCCAATGGTCAAATAATCAATTAAGCATAATTTTTGTTCATGATACATCTAAATTGGGTACCATAATTTGGACAGTTTAATTTGAGTTGCTTGCGTGCCACATACTCAATTTCTAGGTGATTTCTGCTGATGGGACTTAGCTGTGACCCGGAACCAGCTATGTGGGTGGGACCATGACTGTGGGGCCCACCTCAATGTATGAGGTGCATATCTAAGCTGTCTATCCCTTTTGCCAGCTCATTTTTAGGGCATGGTCCAAAAATAGAAGCAGATACAAATCTCAAGTGGACCACACTTACAAGAAACAGTAGTCATTGAATGCCCACCATTAAAAACTTCTGAGGGTCCACTGTTATATTTATTTTCCATCCAACCTATTGATGAGGTCATACAGACATGGGTGAAGGCAAAAACACAAATACCCGCTTGATCCAAAAAAATATTTGGCCCACAAAGTTTTTAATGGTCAATGACCATTGTTTCTTGTGCTGTGGTCCACCTGAGATTTGGATCTGCTTCGTTTTTTGGGCCCATGCCCTAAAATGAGCTGGCAAACGATACACGGCTTAGACAACGCATACATCTAGGTGGGCCCCACTCTCAGGGTCCCACCCACATCGCTGGTTGGGGGGAGGGAGCAAATCCAATGCCAGCATGGCGTGTCGGCTGCCTTTGAATGTGGACAAAATGTTGCTTCTTTTTCACTTAACCGTCTATTCTAAGCCACTGATAGAAGGATTAGGATCTTCATGAATATTCCACATTGGCATCCCTCCATCATTGGTGCAGCCCATCGAATCAACGGCTAGGAATCCCAAATCATTCCACATGCACTTGCTAAGCAGCTGGGACTCTTTTTGAGTACTAAGGACCAGCAAAGGGCATTTTCTTAACTTCAAGAAAATAAATTAAAACCGCATCTGGATTTTGCCGTCTCTCTCATGTGACAACATACAAATGCATTCTCCTGATCTAAACCGTCCATCTTATGGGATCCCATCCTGATGGGCCCTGGCCCAACAATCAAGCACAGAGAACAAGCCAGCGTCCTATCCGTTGATTTATCCAATTTAAATTAAGCTAGTGAAAATGTATGAATCGACGACGGAAAACTTCATCCTGCTCTCACAAGTTTTGGATCATCGTCCATGGACACTGGAACCAAGAATCTGAACCGATCATTTCACTGACCACATCTTTACGTGGGTCCCATTAAGGCGATGCATGCATCGGAGCCTGCATCGCGATTTACGCAAAACGAAACATTTAAAAAACCGCTTTTACCTTCTATGGCTGTCAGATACGCCTCGCGAGAAACCGCCTGAAGTGCTCCAATCTAAAAGAGGAAAAACCAGAAACCGTTTTGAGGAGAGAAAACGAGAAATCACAAAACCAGGACAAACGAGAGAGAGAAGGTAAATAACGAAATTACCCCTGCGACTTTGACGAAGCTCTCTGCAATTCGGCTGAGGAGAGGATGGCCGAGATCGAAGAGCCCTCCCTTGTCGAAGCTACGAAGCTCGTCCAAGAGAGAGCGATTCCCCAAATTGCTGCTACCATTCATCTTCGATTCTGTTCGGAGAGGATGAAATGAAGGAGAAAGGCGGAAATGGAATTTTCGAAAGAGAAGATGGGAGGAATGCAGACCGGAGGAAGAGAGACTTGCAGAAGGAAGGAGAAGAAGAGAGGGAGCTGAAGAAAAGTTCTTGGGGGAGAGGAGATGGCGACACGTGTCCTTGGGACTCCTACGTGTCTTGGTTTCGTCGGTAAACTCGAGCTTCGTGGCGCATTTTAGGCGGCGGCCGTTTACAATCCTGTACCTGCTCGCCAGCCTTTTCTTTCGCTTCGACTACCGTGCGCCGGACAGTGACACCCACGGGCGCGGATTTCCTGCGAAAGCCTTGCGCAGGTGGGGCCCACAGTGATGTTTTTTTTATAAATCCACACCGTCCATCCGTTTTGGGAGCTCATTTTAGGACATGGAAAGAAAAATGAACCGGATCCAAGACTCAAGTGGGCCTCACTAAAGGAAAAGGTGGGTAGGTAAATTACTACCGTTGAAACCTCCCTGGGTCCACAGTTATGTTTATATGACATCCATACTGTTCATAACATCACTACTACTGGGATGAACTGGAAACAAAAATATTATCCTGATTCGAAACTCCTGTGGCTCCACAAATATTTCAACTGTGGACATTTAATCTTCACGTTTTCGGCCCACTTGAGTCTTGGATCTGGTTCATTTTTGTTGTCATGTCCTAAAATGAGCTCCCAAAACGGATGGACGGGATCGATTTATCAAAAAAATCACTTTGGACCCACCTTGGTTTCCATCAGTTTCTGCGCAAGGCTTCCGCAGGAAAACATGGAACGAGGGAAACATAAATATCTGCTACTGTGGCTCGAATAAGTTTTTAATGCTAGTCACTCAATTCCCACTATTTCTGTGGTGGGTCCACTTGAGATTTAGATTTGCTTAATTCTTTGGCTCATGCCCTTAAAATGATCTCTCCTAATGAAGGGACCGTGTGGAAATAACACATACATCATGGTGGGGCCCGCATGACGTGGTGACGTCACTTCAGTTGCAATTTCGCTACTGCCAAGTTCAGTAGCTAATCCGTGTCCGCGCCGGACGAGCTCGACTTGGCTGCGACCCCGGAGCCAGCGGTGTGGGTTGGACCTGATTATAGGCCCACCTCAATGTATGCATCGTATGTCCAGGCCATCCATCTGTTATTCTGTCTTATTTTAGAACGTGGTAACAAAAATGAAGCAGATACAAATTTCATTGCTCGTTTAACGCTCATCAAATCCATTCATCAGGGCCGCACCACGCCGTGAACTACAAAACTCAGCCAGATCCAAAACTCAGCAGGCAACACGGCGTGAACTTAGAGCTTTTAGGAGCCAATTAACCGGCGCGGATGAGGTGAGTCCGGGGTAACACCTTCGTGGGTGAGTCACTAACCGCAGGGCCCACCTGGATGTTTGTTGTATATCCATGCCGTCCATCCGTTTCGCCAGTTTATCTTATGGCATTATCCCAAAAATGAAGCAGATCCAAATCTCAGGTGGACCACACCACACGAAACAGTGGTGATTGGCCATTAAAAACTTTTTGTAGGCCACAAGTTTTGGATCAATCTCATATTTGTGTTTTCCTTTAATCCAGGGCTGTGCCACCTTATCAACAGGTTTGGATGGCAAATAATGGTGGGCATTCAATCACGACTGTATTCCTGGGTGAGGCACTGACTTTGGGGCCCACCTAGATGAATGTGTTGTATGGACGCAGATTGCGTTCCTTCCTCAGTGTGGATGCAAAGCTCAAAGGGCCCATGCCGTAAATCCTTTTCTAAGAACAATTTAATCTACGAGACCAAGAATGAGGCAGAATCCAACGCTCAGGTGGGCTCCACCAAATAATTAGCGGACGTGGATTGCATCCAGTGGTCTCGTGGGACCTTTAAGCGTCCGACCAGATCAGTGTGGGGCCCACCCTGATGTATCCGTTTATCCATGCCGATCATTTCTTTTACAATATCATTCTAGAATGTTGGCCCAAAATAGAGGCAGATCCAACGTTCAATTGGCCACACCAAATAGTGTGTGGAACTTGGTGACTTCATCACTCAGGAGCCCACTAATGTAGTGATGACATCACCAGGTTCTGCTCACTATTTGATGTGGCCCACTTGTGCATTGGATATTCCTCGTTTTTAGAGTCATTCATTAAAATGATCTTAGAAAATGAATGAACGGCGTTGATAAACGGATACATCAGGGTGGTCCCTACACTGATCTGGTCGGACGCTTAAAGGTCCGACCAGTGGTCCGACGCAATCCGCGAGTTAGCTTGGTTGCATTAAATGGATTCTGACTCATTCTTGGTCTCATAGCTTAAATTGTTCTTAGAAAAGGGTTTGACGTGATAACGGGATAAATCACTCCAGGGATCCATACTGAGGAAGGACGCAATCCACTTCCTGTGTTGTATATCCACGTCAAACGCCCACCATTTGATAAGGTCACACAGACCTGGTTGAAGGGAAAACAAAAGCAGCTTGCCATTCAAACCTGTTGATAAGGTCACAGAGACCTGGTTGAAGGGAAAACAAAAGCAGCTTGATCCAATACTTTTGTGGCTCCAATAAGCTTTTAATTGTGGGAATTGAATCCCTATGTGTGGTCCACTAAAGATCTGGATCTGCATCATTTTTGGGACTCTGCCCAAAAAAATGATCTTGAAAAACGGATGGACAGCATTGATATACAATACATACATCAAGGTGGGCACCACACAGCCAGGGGTTCATCCACTGATTCCTACGGGATAACATTGAGCTGGCAGTCATCAGGCTGGCCCCTCAGGTTTACAACAGGCCGCTAGGTATTTCTCTTCTCAGTTGTTCAAGAAATTATCTATCAATAAACTACTTTTAAGCAATCAAATCAGTTAAAATTTTGGTTCGTCGCCCATCCAAAGTGGAGCTCACTATTTCGATCCTTGGTTTGATGTACTTTCATGCCACGCGAATGTGCATAGCAACCACCAAAACCTGCAAGAGTATCCAAGTTTTTTTTTGTTTTTTTTTCTCTCGAATACAGAACAGAACAGTGACAAAACCAAGTTTCAGCTCTTCACATGACTGCGGTCTCAACTCAGCAATCAAATCAGCCTATTTTTGGGGACGGCCAAACTCACCGACATCATCATCTGGCACACATTTGGCTCAGGAGCTCGACCCAGCTCTCAGAACCATTCCAACACATCCGCATGCAGTCCAGTTCACATAACAAAAGGTGAAATGAAGTTCAGTGTCTACTTTCAAGACAATAACGCGGATGAAATTCTCCAAAAACAGGAAACCACCCACATTAAGGAACTGAGGGGGCACTACCAAAAAATGAACCAGTTATTGGAAGAATCAAAACACACCCCAATCGCACCTTTAAGAACTGTCAGGAAAAAGGGGGAACAAGAAAATGGCTGAGTGCAACACATGCAAGGAAGATTTGGCTACTTTAACAGCTAACTGATTCGGCCAACCACCTGCGCTGAAGATTGCATGCACCAAACATAAGGTGGGATGTCCGTCCAATACACATGCTAGACCATTGATCCACTTCTCTTCTTTTTATTAAAAGAGAGAAAAAAAAAGAAGGCAAGTGAAGATCATAAACCCAAGCTTTGCAGGCAGAGATCACTTGGCAAAATGCATATTAGATAGAAAAACAGAACCTACATTTGCCTTAATGATTATATATTGTGAGTTCAAATGTTATTGATCACACAAAAAACTACTCCCAACAAAATCTAATGTACAGTAAAGATACTACAAGCATCAAAAGATTATAGTGTACATAGCCACTTTGTGATTATAACTCACCTGTTATTTCTTTTGAAATTAACACCCCTCTTCTTTTTGTACTTGGACCCCAACTAATTTCTACCCGCACTCCCCACAAAAATTGAAAAAAGAAAAAAGAAGATGACGAAGAAAAAGAGAGAAATGCAGGGAGAGAATGGTGCCCCTCCATCACGGGCTCACAAATAAATTACAAGATCATCAAGCAGAAAAAACGGGGGCGGAACATTAAACTATGAGATGTCTTACAAGAGACAGCAACACAGTTATGCCGCAGCACCGAAAAAAGAAAAGATGAAACAGATCACATTACCGGATATGGCCTGCTAACACTATCAGATTTCTACAACAGATGCGATGGCGCCTTGGTAAACGACCAATGTGATTGTGTAAAGCCCCCATCCAGGGGGGTTTTCCTCCTTTAGAAACAAGGGAAGCTCGCCTTCATATTCTTCAGCTCTGACTAAAATCTGATGATACAAGAATGAAACCTGAGAGTTATCATCGTACTGAATATGGTTCTGACCCCGCAACATTTGCACCGTTGGCCATCTCCGATGCAGAATTACTTGTCGGCATTGCTGGGCAGTCCTCTCCAGTTGATTGTCTTGTGTCCACAGCATCAGGCAAGCAATTAGAACTACTTGAAACTGAATCTTCCTTTTCACTATCTGGCTCATCTGAACCGCTCTTCCCATCATCAGTTATGGGAATCTTGGGTGTGACTGGCTGTGTACTGGGTGGTTCTGCACGACTGCAAGTCGAACAGGCAGCAGCAGCAACAGCAACAGTGCCACCGTTTGAGTTCTTCTCCAGTCTGTGTTTCTTCACGGGCTCGAGCTCTTCATTGGTGTTGTCAGTGCTGGAACCCAATTTACGCTTTGACTTGTGAGAGTCAACTGCTTTGTCATCCCCTATTGAAGTTTGCAGTTTACTTCCTAATGGCGGATTGTAGACTTCTTCTTCGTCGTCGTCGTCATAATCAACTAGTCCACCAGATCCCGGCCTACAAAATATACAAGACAAGCATAAATACATGCATAGTGTGAAAATGCAAACATAGAGGTGGAAAGAGACTGCTGACTAATCAGAGTACCTAAAAGATTGGTAGCTATCACTGGTTCCATTAGGCAAATCAGGTTGTGCCAGTCGATTCCGTGTATGTGACTCCCGAGCAGATGCAGTATCTTCTTCATCGCTGATTAAGGGGAAAATAAAAAAAAAGCCAATGCTCAGTTTCTCTGAAGCTCAACACTAAAGTCATTCATACAAGCATGGCCAGCTATAACAGGCACAAACCTATCCTCATTGAAGTAGTCTTCTTCTTCTTTCTCAAGAGCACGAACATCAATCCGCTTTCTAGGGTCTGCTACGTTAGTAGTGTTTCTTGATTCAAAGGTCTCTAGGGACTAATAAATGCAAAATGTGTTAGGAATAGGAGGAAGAGGAACAAAACTCACAAGTAACACCGCACTAGCAAGTCTTATGAACTCATTAACCAGTCAAAGAATTCAACTAAGGATGTGTATAATCAGAGTAGTTGGCTTTTGTAGTTGTTTCCAATGTTTTCAGTATCGGTGTGTTTCCAATGTTTTCAGTATCGGTGTGGACAGATGTTCACACCCTTGGGAAACAGAAATATATCAGGTATCGCATGGGAAATATCGAATGTATCGTGAAATATATCTACTTTTTGGAAACATCGGGAAATTGATTGAATTTTTCAATGGAACTTCAGGGAATGTTAACAAAGACATCATTACATACTTAGAAATTAAATATCACAAAAAACAAGTGCACATAATAAGTTTCCTTTGTATAGGGTCCTAAACTATGCACTGTCAAGAGATACAATAATATTCAGAGTCAACATTAAGCAAACAAGATATTAGCACATTCAATGTATTAAATACGTAAATATTACGCATAAATAACCGCTTATCAATCTAATTTTTTGATATTTTGTAATTAAAAAATATTTATTTTTAAATAATTTCAAAAAAGTTCCCTCATTCTGTAGATCAGCCTCCAAACACTAACACCATTTTTACACTAATTTTTAAGTTAAATGGGTCAAATGAGGGAAATTTTGGACTCCCCCAATTTCCACCTACTTTTCCCAAATTCGAGAATAACCGCTGATTAATCTATAGATAACCGCTGATCAATCTGATTTTTTAAAATATTTTTTGATATTTTAAAATTATTTTTCTTTTTTGAAAATTCCAAAAACATCCATCAACCCATAGATCAGCCTCCAACCAGTCTAATATGATTTTTCCACACTCTAATTGCAAGTTAAATGGATGAAATTGGGGAAATTTCAAATTTTCAACCATTATTTTCCCCGATTTACCCATATTCTCCAATTTTGCAAATCGGATGTTAAAATCGATGATTGAGTATGCAAAACATGCAACATTATGGATTTTCACCTTTATTTCTATTGATTCCAACCGATTTACCGAAGGGAGAGAAAAAAACTGATTAAAATAAAAAATTTACCGTTTGCAATTCAGGCCCACCCCTTCTCCGATCTCAATTTCCACACCCAGACCACATGTTTCTTTAAAAATGGAGGATGTCAAAATTAGCTTAAAAATGTATTACAAGCAAAGTATTTGATGAAAAATGTGATTTTTGAGGATTTTTTGTAATTTTTTCAAAAATACAAAGGAGACTAGCAGCTGGAATGTATCGACGATACTGTCGTCTGGTATCATTGATACGAGAGAGAATTTAACTGTGATATATTCAATATATCACATTGTACAATGCGATATATTACAATATTTCAAGCGATAGGCAGAAGTCCAGTGACTTCCAGGCTGTTTCGTATCTGCACACCACGATACTGATAGTATCAGCTCAATACAGCAAACACTGGTGGTTTCTACTCTAAAACTAAGAACTTTGCATTCTATATCCAATCTCCACAATCTTATAAAATTAGATCCACTCAGAGAGAAATTTCACCTGCTCGTATTTGACTTTTAGGGCATGAATGGTTCCCAAATACTCGAACTTTGCCAACTGATCCCAGAAACAATCAACTATATACAAAATTAAGGTTTTGAGATTTTCCTGCACAAAATAAATACAGTTGTCAAGTGCCAAAAGAAAAAGAAAAAACAAGCCCCTGAAACAGCAAACTTTGAATGCAGTGGAAGAGGAAGGCATAACAGAGAGAAGTACCTTACGGATATACTCGAGTAGTTCTAGAACAGAAGAGTTCAGAAGATTATAACGATTACCATTACTAATGAAAACCTGTACGATCGGTTTTAGAATGTTGTTCTTAACGATGTGACGAAGAAGATGCTCATCCTGTAAATTAACAAAATCCCAAAGTCAGTTAGCTTCCAACGAAAAAATAAAAAGGCTGAGAGACTGTTGGGTGGTAATCCATCTGTTCCTCCATCGTGAAATTGAGAAGGACGAGGAGTCTTTTTCAACATATATGGAATTGCTTGGAGACACAGTGATTCTCTTCCTGATGTGATCAGTAGCTGGAATGCAGACCCACTCAGGATAGGAGAAGCATCATGTGGAAAATGATGCCATCCAGCATCATGCAGAGCTTGTGGCGAAGAGGATTAAAAGAATCTCTGAAAACAAATCAAATTTGGTTGGAGCAAAAGAGGGGCACATCCTGGGCACTTGCGACGAAAAGTTTCATGGATGCTCTTTGGAAGAAAGTGTGGGGATGGAGTGGAAGAGGCCCTGTGGAGTCATTCTTGTGGGGATTATTTCAGTTTCTGTTTCATTTTTATGCACTATGTCAGTCTATTTCGGTGACGTTTTTCCCAGTCTTTTTGGCAGCCAGTATCTCATTTTGTGGTAGGTACGAGAGTTCCACTAGAGTATTTACTAGACTTTAAGTCTTGCTTCTCCTTTTTCTCCAGTTTAAATAGCAAGATATTTTTCAATACCATATTTTAGAATATTGGTACAGACACGTCATGTTTCTTGAAGCCTCCATGTTCCACCCCTTGTAAATGTGTCAACATGAGATTCATGTTCATGTCCAAGTTACATGGCGGAAGACAAGTCAAAGAAGAATCATAACAAGAATGAAGGCTAACCAAGACATTCTATTTCAGTTAGACATTCTCCATTTCTCTAGCCCTGCTTCACCTTCACCAAAAGATATTTCAGTTGGAGGCAGCATTCCAAAGCATTGGTCTTTCCAAACTGAGGTGATGATGAACAGGCAGAAGGAAAAGAGGACCTATAACTTATTTTTGCAGGGGCTGGACTCATTTTCTTCAACCATGGTGGCATTCCTGAGAGAATGACATCAAAATGCTGCAGAACTGAACCAAGGTGGCTCCAGTGTTCTTAATATCGATAATATCGGCCAATATATCCTACGATATATCTTGTATCCCACCTGTGCAATACGAAACACAGGTAGTGCCAATATATCCCACATGTTCGATCCAGTGAGCATTTTCAATTTTTGATCCCCTTTTTTTTGTTGAAATTATGTTAAGCCACTGTCAAATGGTTACAAATCCATTGGTTCTTCATGTTTTGCATGAAAAATCATGGAGTTGGAGATTTGATTTCGATATCCATTGGTTCTTCATGTTCTCCATGTTTTTCTTGAATTTTTCCATCAACCAGCTGTCAATTGAGACTAATTTCGAAGTATTTAGGAGTATTTGATGAAATGATCATCACATACACTCTAATTTCGAAATTTGAGTGTGGGTGGTTTGATTTGGGGAAAATTCGAATTTCCCCAATTTCTCCCAAATTGTTGGCAATGTTGCACTCCAAACATGAAATCAAGCATGTATGAGGGCTGATCAACTGATTTGATAAGTCCTTGTCAATTTTTGAAAAATAAAAATCATTTTTAATTAAAAATTAATAAAAAACTATTAAGATATTAATTTTTTTTTCAAAATTTCCCTTCAACCAACTGTCAATTGAAACTAATTTCGAAATATTTAGGAGTGTTTGATGAAATGATCATCACATACACTCTAAATGTTATGCATTCAATTTGAATATAGTAGCATTAGTTCAATCAGACAACGCATAGCTTAGGTACCCTAAACAAAGGAAACCTATTATGTGCACTTATTTTTTTAGATGTTTTGATTTAAAAGTGTGTATTAATTTTTTTTTTAATAATTCCTGAAATTTCATTGAAAAAATCAACCATTTTCCCAATGTCTCCCCATGTTTCCCAGAAAGTGCGATAAATTACCCGATACAAACGATATATCCCGTGCGATAACCGATACGTATCTGTATCCCAAGGATGCGATATGTAACGCAATAATATTTCGAACACTAGGTGGCTCACCTTCTGAGAGAATGACATCAAAATGCTGCAGTACTGATATATCATTGAATAGCCAACTGAGTCCAAGATTCAAAGTGGGTGAAGGGAATGGATTTGATTATGAGAAGATTTATGGCAAAAAAAATAGCATGTTGGCAATTGCTTCCCGTGGCCATATTCCTTAATTAAAAAATGCTTTAATTAAAGATCATTATGAGATCACTGGGGGTAAGGTAGCGTGATATATGGAAGTTAGCGGAAACCTATGGGTTGAAATTCTGCTAATCGACTTAATGCTGGCTTTGGAGAACACATTTATCAATCTAGGGTCTAGGTGAAAGAGGGAAGAATATTGGCTTGAGGTCCCTTTGGTACATACTCTTTGAAAAGAGTTCTTTGGAGCGCTTCACAAGGAACCCAAGAAGCCCACAGTCTGAAAGTGGTATCATATCAAGTCCCACTAGAGTGAAGCTTAGTATGGAAAGCCAAGCAGGACCTTTCTCCAATAATGGCTGAATTCTATGACCTACTTCAATTGCAATTATGCAGAATCCTTATAAGGAGCAGAATAGAAGGATTTTCTATTACAATAAGAATCCTATTACAAGAGTGGAGAAGATTCAATGGGCTCTTGTGGATTGGAGCCCAATTGATCAGGAAGCATTTGGGTCCATGGGAATTCAGATGCCCAGTACTCACATTTGAATGTAGTTAGGAGGGTTGTTTTGTTTTAGTAATGCCATCTTCCATTCAGATATTGTTGCATAGAAGACACAATAAATGGCAATGATGATCAATCATCCCCAAAAGTACTACAATCTCACCCCTTAATATTATTAAAAAAAAAAAAAAAAATCATACGATCACCATTAAAGGCTCCATGGAGGAGAGGATATGATGGTGAAAACCCCTGTGAAGGACTGAACATGGACCACACCAATATCATACACTGAATCTTCTTCTTGAGAGGCTCAATCAAGACGACCTTGTCTCTGAAAATTCTGCAACTCTTCCCCTTCCACACTCCCCAAATGACAACGTATATCCATATTCCGCTTCTAAATCATAAAAAAATTATTGTTGCCAATGAAAAGAAAATGGATAGTCTACAGAGTTAGCTTCCCACAAATCCAGAAATGGTTCACTTAGACAATATTTAAGGAAATTACCATAGAGAATACAGTTTTGATGAGAATTGGACAATGTCGTCATATAAGCCCCATAAATGGTCAGTTGGGACACATGCAGTCAGAGTTCAGTGTCTTTTGGTTAGCTGTGTCCCGCAGACTCCCCTTTTAAGCTGGAACTTAGCCTGGAGGAATAAGATAGCAAGGGCCTCAACAGCACCTTTAATCATCAACGACAAGCCTTGCCAAAACTCAGTCACACTCTGATATTGTTCTCTAAGACGACAACATGGATTTCAACTCTTGAATATTCTTTATCATTGTTATAGTGGTCCCAGAAATTTAGGACTTCAACACTCCCCAGAGACTTGGACTCTTCAGGTCACTCTCGAGCTCCTCAGACACTTCTATTGGTTGCCCTCCACCTTAGCTTCTTCACCAACCTACTTGCTTCACCAATGAGTCCAGCTCCATAGACCCATCTCCTTCCTTGGTCAGTGGACCTATCACTACTAAGATTACCTATACCTCTTCGTTTCAGGTCAATCACAGTGACATATGATGTTGACATGGTGCCCAACTAGCTTTGAAAATCTCTAACTAGTGAGAAGCTAGTCCAACACCTCAAGCTTAGAATGAGTTGGCCTTTGCTTATGTAGCCTACCATGCTCTTTATGCCCAGCCCTTGTGCTAACACTATACCTGACCACCATACAGAGCAATATGAAAAATTAAAGAACAAGCTTCGTCTGTAAGGTAGAGAATACAAATCTGCTAGAGTAAAAAATGGGGACATTCACCTATTTGTAGGCTTATGGCCTTTACACCAATAGTCTAGATAGTGCCACATGGCACTCATCCAATGGTCGGAGTCCCTTCTCCATCCTTGGAGTTTTAGACACTTTACAGATATCCAGCTACAAGGATAAGAACGGTAAACCGAAATCCTCAAGAGGACTCTAGACAATACTATCTTTTAGGCTTTTCTAGAGTCTTCTACACTCTAGAAAATGGTTGCTTGCAGAGAAAAGATCCCTCTGTGACAGGGAACATTAGAAGCTAATGAAGCCAATGGAAAACCAAGGGAGCCTGACAATTTGCCAATCATGATTGTGCTAACCTCATGGACAGGCCCAAGGCCACGAATGATCGGATTCCAACCTTGGACAAATCTTCGAAAACATGTTGATCTTTTCTGTACATATGCTTTATGGGTGATGAATGGCAAAATGCACAAGGAGATACAGGTGGTTACCATTCCCGACCTTTTTCCTTTCAAACGCTGAACACTTGGGAACACAGCCCTTTCCAATTATGTGAAGGATATGGAAAGAGAGAAATAGAAGGATTTTCAAAAACAAGATTAAGCCAATGAAGCCGATTAAAGATTTAATAACGAACCTTCTGGTGCATTAGTCCCCAAGTAAAGTGGAATCTCTGGGTGTCAGTGTTTTGGATCTTTTAAGAGATTGGAAAGCGACAACTATCTACGTGAAAAAAGGAAAACCAAAATTACCTCCAGGCCTCCTCAGTGTCTCTTGAAGCTTAACTTTGATGGAAGCTCCAGTGGTACTACCTGGCCTGGGTGGGTTGTTAGCAATGAGTATGATGCAATCAAGTTGCCCTTTTCAGGTCCACTTGGATGCATGTGTTCTGATGAAGTGGAAACAATGGGTTGCTCAAGGTCTTGCCCTTTGATTCTGGAGGGTGAGTCTCAGAATGTCAACCAATTGGCATCATTCAAGCCTGGAACCAATGGAGGCTACCTTATTGAGGAAATCCTCTTTACCACTTCTCATCTCTATACATCTTTTCAGACCTAGAACCAATGCCAAAGGGATCACGGGAACTGCTTCGACTTGAATGTTCTATCAACTACGATTCTGCAGCTACATCTACTAGAGGAAAAAGGGCGAGGTCGGGGAGAATGGTCGTCCGATGATTATTGTTTCTTGGAACGTCAGGGGGTTGGGAAGCAAGGATAAAAGGGCCCATGTCAAAAGAGTTAATGATGCAGAGAAGGCTGATATTATAGCCATCCAAGAAACGAAGTTAGGAAAAATCAACAGAGGCATAACGGATGCTATTTGGGGGAAAAAGAATTAGGATTGGACTTCCCTGGATTCCTCTGGGGCTGTAGGGGGGATTTGTATTGGGTGGAATAAGGTCAGGTGAAAATGTCTAGATATCTGCTATGGAGCTTTTTCTATCTCTGTGTTACTGTGTGATTCTTCAAATGGATTCAAATGGGTGTTTACAGCAGTCTATGGGCCGTGCCTGTATAGTGCGAGAGAGCAATTCTGGGAGGAACTGGACAAGCTGAGGTTCAACTGGCAGTTCCCGTGGTGCATTGGGGGCGATTTTAATGTTGTCCAGTTCTCAGATGAAAAATTTAGAAAGAAGAAAGTTACCAAGAGCATGACCAGGTTCTCAGAATGGATAGAAAAACATGATCTGGTGGATCTGCCATTGGGTGGGGCTAGATTCACGTGGTCTAACAGCCAACAAAATCCTACGATGTCGCGTTTGGATAGATTCTTGGTATCTTCGGCTTGGCTCAAAAGGTATCCGTTGGTAAATCAGCGTGGGCTTCCGAGAATTGTCTCCGATCATAGACCAATTTTGTTACAAGTTGGGGAAGAAAATTGGAGTCCTAAGCCTTTTAGATTTGAATTGGCATGGCTAAAGATTGAAGGATTTCGGGACATGATCGGTGATTGGTGGGTTGCTTTTTCAGTTGAAGGGTTTGCTGGTTTCAGATTGGCTAGAAAACTTAAATTGCTGAAGGAGAAGCTGAAGTGGTGGAAGTTAGAGATGCTGGGAAAAAGAGAGGAAGAGTTTAACAATCTCGCTGAGGAGATTCATGCCATTGACCTGGTTGAAGAAGAAAGGGAACTGCAGGAGGATGAGAGTCTTAGAAGAGTTGAGTTATCTCACAGATATGTAGCTAAGGCTAGAGAAGAAGAAATTAAGTGGCGACAAAGATCGCGTGCCATTTGGTTAAAAGAAGGTGATAAGAATACTAGATACTTCAATAGCATAGCTAGCGCCAGGGCACATACCAACAGAATTTCTTCTCTAGAAGTAGATGGGGCTACTACTACAAACAAAGACAAAATCTGTGAAACGATCGTCTCCTCCTATAAAAATTTGCTTTCTAACGATCAGTGGAATAGACCAAGACTAGACAACCTGCAGTTTCAGCATCTCTCTCCTCATGATGCTGCCTTGCTGGAAAGACCTATTGCAGAAGAGGAAGTGAAGGAAGCGGTTGAGCAGATGTGTGGTGATAAAGCCCCAGGTCCGGACGGTTTTCCAATTGCTTTCTTTTAAAAAAATTGGCATGTCGTAGGGAAGGATGTTTCAGATTTCGTAAAAGAATTTTCTGAATCTGGACGCCTATCGGTTGAATGTGGTGCTTCTTTTATTGTTTTGATTCCTAAGGAGAAAGGGGTTGAGCACCTTAAAGACTTTAGACCGATCAGCTTGCTTGGGGGCCCATACAAAATTCTGGCCAAGATTCTAGCCCTCAAATTTAGGACCCTTATTTCGAAGGTGATTTCAGAAAGTCAAGGGGCCTTCGTGGTGGGAAGACAAATATTGGACTCAGCCTTGCTGGCGCATGAATGCATCGATTCAAGAAACAAGGGAAAGAAAAGCGGCGTTGTGTGCAAGTTAAACATAGAGAAAGCTTACGATCATGTGGATTGGGGATTCCTCGACTATATGTTGCATAGATTGGGCTGCGGATCCAAGTGGAGAGGTTGGATAGGGTCATGCATTCGATCAGCCACTTTTTCTACTTTGGTCAATGGGTCTTCGAAAGGTTTCTTCAATGCCTCTCGGGGCCTCAAGCAGGGAGATCCTTTATCTCCTTACTTATTCGTGGTGGTCGTAGAAGCTCTTAGTATGATGCTTAGGAAAGGAGAGGCGAATGGGCCGTTCAGGGGCTTTTCAATCTCGGGTTCTGTAGAGACCGTTACTCATTTGCAATATGTAGATGACACTATTCTTTTTTGTGAGGCAGAGGAGCAGATTGGGAATTTGCGCAAAATTTTGGTTTACTTCAAAGCGGTTTCGGGGCTTAAAGTTAATGCTAAGAAGTTCGAATTGTTGGGTGTGCATGTTGATAGCGAGGATCTTCTGCGGCTAGCTAGTGTTTTTGGGTGTTGCGCTGCTTCCTTTCCCACTAAGTATCTTGGGCTACCCCTTCGCATTGGTAAGCCTGCTGCCCATTTGTGGAACACGGTCATTGAGAGAATTCAACGGAAACTTGATACATGGCAAAGTAAGTATTTATCTTTAGGCGGGCGTATATCCTTGATCAAGACAGTTTTTTCCAATATGCCGGTGTACTTCTGATCCTTGTTCAAATGCCCGAGCTCCATTCCTGGAGCGGCTGGAGAAACTCAAGAGGGATTTCCTCTGGAGTGGGGCGAGCAAAGATAACAAATTCCATCTCCTGAAGTGGGACCAGGTCTGTAAGCCTGTATCAGAAGGAGCAGCAGGTATTAGACCACTTCAGTTGGTCAATACTGCTCTTCTGGGGAAATGGATATAGAGATTCTCCGCTGAGGAAGACTAGTATTGGAGAAAGTTGGTAGCTGCGAAATATGGATTACAGGAGGGAGGCTGGTTCATTAAAACATCATCTTTGTACAAAGCGTCTGGTATTTGGAAAAGTATCGCATCTACGCAACATCTAGTCAATAGAGGCATTGCCTTCAGCCTTGGTAGAGGATCTCGAATTTGGTTCTGGATGGATGTGTGGTGCGGCCCCAATGCCTTACAAGAGGTTTTTCCAAGGATTACTATGCTTGCCCCCAACAGCTTCATTCGGGTGGACCAATGCTTCTCTTGGGATGGGGAGACAGCAGTGTGGACCCCTCCTTGTTGCCAAAATCTTGATGATGAAGAATATAGCGAGATGCTTGAGTTATTGAAATTGTTGGCCTCGGTGAAGCCGAATATTCTTGAGGACGACAGGATAATATGGGTTGCGAATAGGTCCGCGAGTTTCTCTGTCAGATCGCCGGTCTATGTCCTCTTTAGAGCTCCCGCGGAAGCGCGGCCACTTCATACTTTCCATCACTGGTTCTATGGAGCTCCCCCTAGGGTGGTGGCTTTTGTTTGGCTAGTGGGGCGGCGTCGCATTCTTACGGTTGACAATCTTCGAAAAAGAGGGATGGTCATCCCAAATATTTGTATCATGTGCATGGCCAATGAAGAAGCGATCAATCAACTATTCATTCATTGCCCGTTCGCTTCTAAGGTTTGGGATTTCTTCCTATCCTCGAACAACGTGGGATGGGTCATGCCTTTACATGTGGAGGATATACTTTGGGCGTGGCATGGAGGAATGGGGAAGAGTAGAAAGGTGGTTTGGAGGCTTCTCATCATGGCGATTTTTTGGGCGGTTTGGGGAGCAAGGAACACTCGATGCTTCTAGAATTCCAATGTAGGGGTCAACAAGGTCATCCAAGGGTTGACAATTTACTGGCAGAGTGGGAGGTTTATGTTAAAGTGGGGCTGGGCATCTCCACTGTTTGATTTTTTTCTGTTTTCACTGAGTCCCTTTCGGGTGTGTATTCTTTTGCGCTTTTGCGTTTCTTCTAATAAACTTATTACCTCTCAAAAAAAAAATCTCTATATATCTTTTTCTCATATTCTAAGAGAGGCAAACGAGGTTGCTAATCACCTTGCCAATGAAAGAGTGACAAGAAGATCACTTGGCATTGAACCTCCTTCCCCCCATCCCAACTTTACATACCTTCGGATCATATCCTTCTCTTTCCTCCAATAATAAGTTAAGGTTCAAAAAATATTTTAAATCAGTGCAAGGATCATGAAGATCAATGGACCTGGGAGAAGTATCACATAAGATCAGTGATGATTTTAAAGACTTAAAAGGAGGCAATAAAGGAATTGCAGCATGGGTGTCCCAACTCCTGAAGGAACATTATTCAAACAATAGTGAGGCAGTTACAAAAACCATTATGGTATGATTTTATTAGTGTGATCAGGTTGAAAAACATGTGGAGGGTTGAAAAGAAAGTTTATCATGGTAATCACACTAATAGTGCAAAACAATTAGCAACAATCCCTTCTTTTTCTTAACGAATGGTATGATTTTATTAGCCAAAGGGCAGCAAACGAAAACCAACAAAGAACAAAAACCAAAGGCAGCCAAGGACGGGCTACAGCAGGAACAACAACAACAAAAATCCTGCAGTAGTGAACCAAAGTAGACTAATCAACATAAAAGATATAAACTAGCCCCCATCCAATGTGCAAAATGAATCCCAGGAAAGCCCTCCTTTGCCGGTGAATCAGCGTGGTCATTTGCCGTCCAATAGACATGAACAAAGACCACATCCAGACTCTTGCAGAGGTCTCTCACAGACCACATCATCCAGACGTGAACAAAGGCTGTCCACAACTATCATCAAGCTGTTGATCATCAACATGCAACTAATCTAACAGATGCATTCCCGAAAAGGTGAAATTAGTGATATTTACCAACCAAAAATGAAAAATTCAAAAAGCCCGTAAAAACCTATATCTAGAGAATCATGCCTGACTTTACAAGTTACTTCTTCTCAAAACTAACACGTTAAGAGGCAGGCTCAATGTAACCTACCTACACAGAAAAGAACCCCACATCCAGGAGCGACCCACGATCTAGGTAACCTTGGGCAGGCCCTTCACAGAACTTCTCAGTTAATATATAAAGGCCACAAGCAAAACAGGCCTTTCCTATTGAATTTAAGCAAGGATAAGGGGTGTGTGTGTTGGCATTGGGTATGTGCATGCATATGGTGGGTTGGGGAAAGCAAGATCAAAATGCTCTTGGTATCAAATCTAAACAAGGAACTGCAAGACTCGTGAGAAGAAAAAAAAATTGATCTTGATTTAAATAAACATAGCAAACAAGAAATCATTATCCACCCATAGAAGTATGCTTTATGGATTTGATAGCACATTCACTTCATTTGAAGGATAAAACCAAACCACCATTCAGAATACAGATAAAACCAAACCACTCACATTGCGGGAAATAATAGTCCGCAGGAAGCGAACAGCAGCAACCACCAAGTATTTTTCCCTTCTGCGAGTTAGAAACAACACTTTTTCTATCAGATTATTGGCGAGAAAGTTGCACCTGCACAAAAAACAGAAAAATAAAATATAAATTTTATAGGGTCCACAGCATAAATGGTCAGCTAAACAAAAGTAGAAACTTACTTTATCCTGTAAGGATGGTGAAGAACACAAAAACACAGAAGCTCGCAGATGTTTGACAAAATTTCAGGCTTAGTGACAACTTGAGTTTCAACTCTTCCACCAGAGCCAGGTGATTTCCGGGTAGCTCGACTTGTTCCTCCAGGAGGGCATGATGCTGTTATAGTATCTATTAACTGATCCAAGTGTTTGTCATAGAAAATCTCTACAATTGTGTCTCTCTGCAACAATTAAGAAACAAATTACAGGCTCAGGTACATATACTGGAAAGTATATACAGAAAATTTCATAGTAGTACAGACAATAAAATATTGATTAAACGTAGAAATATTTTTATGCCAAAATAATAGGTAAGAGTTTTCCAACAATTTAGACCAGAAACAAATAATCAAACCAAACCAAACCAAACTGAAAACCAAATGACCTGCACAAGTAAACTTTGAGACTGGTCAGGCCGAGGCTTGTCCAGGCCGAACCCCCTTAAGTTAAGGACCCGAGTCAAACCCAACCCGGCCCACAAGATGATGAAAAGGCCTTGTTCGGACCCACCAGCCAAACATTCAATCCAACAGGGTAAAATAAGTGAGTCCATGCTGGAATGACCCTCTGGGCCATTAGGCCCAACTCAACCCAGGCCTATGACCCATAAATCATCAAGCCTGAAAGCCAGGCCCAGGACTCATTAGTAATCAAGCCTGAAAGCCAGGCCCAGGACTCATTAATAATCAAGCCTGAAAGCCAGGCCCAGGCATGCCATCCTCAGGCGAAACACTGCTCAAGTGGGCTAGGGTAGGGTAGGGCTAGGCCAGGCTGCCTGGGCCAGTTTCAATCATAGTGCAGATATATGTACAACTGCATGAGCCCAATTGCATAATGGTATTTAGTTTTACCAATATTAGGCATACTTCCATTCTATGTAATATGGACATGGAGACATCTCTTGGAGTTGTATGAGTTGAGTTGTACAAGTTCGATTCACAGACACATCCGTACTATAGTTGCACAAAGCGTGACAGGAAGTCGCAACAAATATGGGTGTAAACATCAAGTAAGCGGGAGTGAGAGCATGATTTGAAGTGGGAGCAACACCTGGTTATAAGATTTGTGCAATTCAGAAATGTAGAAGTACTTAGCATCATCCATCGTAGCCTTGCCCAAGCTATCTGGGTCGGCTTCCCGAATCCACTCTCGCCAATCATTCCTATCTGAGTCCCTACCTTGGCTAGTGAATGAGCCTTCATATATTGTGTTCTGTTGCTTCCAGGGAAAGCCATAGAATAATCAAGAATCGAGATGGGAATTCTCATATTTATTGCAATAATATTGTATCTTAATTTATGATTATTCATATTTTAGAAAGTATTATAAAAGTAAAAAGTAATTATATTTTTGCATAAAAACTAGTTTTCTATATAAGCCATGACCAAGAGTGTCAAACACGGACACGTCTCAACATGGCACAATTTATTAAGTTTTGTCACTTGTTACATAGCCTTCACAAAGTAATGAGGGGGGGAAAAACCAGAATCCATTAATAAATGGAAATAAACGATAGGATCCTACTGTTCAGACTGATGCCGTGTCTAACTTCCATATCTTGTCTCTTGTGTGATGTCCAAATGCATACGCATCAATCACAACATCAAGCAAAGACATACTTCCACAAAGCATATAATAAACATTTCATTAAATCGAAAGTCATTCATTTTGAGAAGTCATGAAATGGAATAAATGAGGAATAATCCAGGGCACCTGTGATCCAGACAACGTGAATGAATCCAGCAAAATGCGCATAATCTCAAGAAACTGGCAGTGCATATCCTCCCCAAAGTCCGTTATCATACCTTTAACCTGCAAATTGAACCTCCACTAATTGATGCACCGATTAATAAGAAAAATAAACCATCTATGACTTCGACTACGTTGATAAAAGGAAAAGCGTCAAGGAATAGTTCAGACATAACTGTGAAAATAATGGCATAAGAAGTGCAAGTTGAGAAAATTCCAAGATTCTTATGTCGTTCAAAGTTGCTTTCTGTCAAACTCCTAGGTAGGGAAACACTGAAGCCGATTTTCTAGTTAAGGAAGGAGCAAATAGGCCTCTCCTGCAGTTTGTAGTACAGGTACAGGTGTTGAATGCAGCAAGAATCGGGCTCAGTGGCTCCTCAAAAATCAAAACTATCTGGGTATTGCAACGATTTGTTACTGCTCATATTTACAACAAATTTATTAAAAAGACAATTAAAAAAGAAATCAATCCAGACAGTGGATAGGAAGCGCTAATACAAATCCCGGCTTCGAGATCCCTTCGTTTAATAGCATGTTAAAATACTCCCCCGGACAATATCATTAGTTGGATTTGTTTTTTCTTTCACTACAAGTTATAACAGAATACTAATTCAGAGTTCAAACACTTATATATTTATTTATGCATCTGAACAGAATGCCGGACTCGTAGCAGATTAAGATTTCGAGTCTCAAAGTATGCAGATCTCGTATCCGACTTGGATACAGCAGTTCTTTTTTTATTTTTGGATGTTCAATAAATTCTTCTTTTAACTGGTCAGTAAGAAAAGCAAGAACATGCAAGGAAAACATGAGTCGATGGTACACCTCAATTCAGTTGGCAAGTTGGCAAAGAACATAAAAAATGAAACATGTCAACCACACATTGCCATGCACGTGCAACTATAGTAATGCAGGACTGAAAATAAATAAATAAATAGCATAGGTGTATGTACCAGGAGTCCAAGAAGTACATTGCCCTCCTGTTGAATGACGTATGTCCTCAGGAGGTTTGGATCTTGGTTAAGGAAAAGGATAAGGATGTCTGTCCTGCATTTCGAGTTGATTGAGCAGATAACTAAAGATTATCATTATCAAGATCTAATAAAAGGGTCAAAACTAAACAGATCCTAAAGCTGGAGAATCTGAATATAAAAAGCACAGAGTAAATATCATCATCCTGGTCTAAGCCTTATCCCAATTAATTGGGGTAGACAAAATCAATTACCCAGTGTACATATGAAACGATCTATTACAAAATCAATTACCCAGTCAACACAAGCCTTTTGTCTGGACTCTGCAAAACGTCAGTGATAATGTCAAAGATGCCTTCATTCACAAGATCCCTGTAGGAAAGATATAATTTTAAAATTCAGAAAATAATTTGACAAGATTGCCATACTGAATCTGATACTTCCTGAAATGACACTTCACACAAGCAATAAAATACAGATTCAAAGATAAATTTTGACAAATGCCACAACCACTAGTCCTCATCAAAGTACTGGATGTAAAATAGGGTATCCAAACCAGATAAGTCGAAAAATAACATACCGAAACAGACGAAGTTGCTGGACTAACTGGAGGCTCTTACTTAAACTACAAAACTCTTGCAAGAACAAAACCTGTTCCAGAATGTAGTTATACATGGTCAATCCTTGCAGCAGCAAGAGGTAAAGCAATGCATTAACAAAAATGTTAAACAAAAGCAACATTGACAACCAATTCTAAAAAAACATGTCCTACCATTGTAAAACCATTAACGGGTATGCACTATGAGATAATCTATTCCGTGGTACAATCTCCATTATTTTGTAAATTAAATTGAAGATTTGGTTGTTGCTTTGACTCTTGCAAACATCTGCTTGTAACTTTGTAATGAATATAGAGATTTCTAAGCTGCAGTGTGAAAGCAGAGACATGGGAATTGCATCTGTGAGTAATGATTTTTTTTTTTTTTTTGAAAGATAACCAAAAATTATTAAGAAGCCTGCCAGAAGACAAGAAAAGAATACAGCACAAAACAAAACTAAACAACCGGAAAAGCTGCAGCCATAGCTGCTAAATCATTAGCAGCCCATCCCTTTACAAGCTCCAAAACTACGAAAATCACCCCACGAACTGAGGAACTTCCACACCTCTCCTTCTTACTTGCTTACCTAGCTCTGGTCTTAGTGACTCTTCCTCTTTTCTAGTTTTTTTTTTTTTTTTTCAATAGCACCGCGCGTTTCTTTCTTTCCAAATCGCCCAAAAAACTGCCATAGCGATAGGCCTCCATATGACCTTACTCACCTTCCCACTTCCTCCACCATGCCAAGCCCAAAGAAGAACCTGCACCATCTCCGGCATAACCCAAGCCCCCTTAGATTCAGCAAGAAAGAAGTCCCACACTTCCTAAGCAAAGGTGCAATGGATGAATAAATGGTTAATAGTTTCCGCATCTTTCATGCACATTAGGCGAATATTCGGAAGAATAGGGGATCTTCGTTGAAGGTTATCAATTGTGAGGATTCTCTTTCGACCAACTAACCAAACAAAAGCTGCTAGGTGAGGAGGTGCCCCATAATGCCAACGAAGATAGGGATGGGAGGGACCTTGAAATCCAGTGGAACGAAAAATGAATCGGAAGAAAGACGCGGCAGTGAAGCTCCCAGACTTGTGTCATTTCCAAACTAGAGAATCCTCCTTCCCCTGTGATGGCATCTCATTCTTGAGATGATCCAACAAACGAATAAACTTAGCGGCTTCATTGTCAAAGAAGCACCAATGCCAGGGAGGGCACCACACTATAACGCCATTGGTGGATGAATAACATCACGAGACAAGGATAAAGCGATCAGGTCTGGGGCTAGGTTTGCTAGACTTGGGAAAAGAATCTTGAAGCACCCTCTCACCCATGGATATGAATATCCGTATCGTATCGGCCGATACGGGTGTATCGTATCCGTATCGGCTCGATACGATACGCGATACGGCCCTGTATCGGGCGTATCCGTAACGGTTGCACCGTATCGGGCCATATCGGGCCATATCGGGCGATACGGCCCATATCGGGTCCGATATTTTTTACCTGTATCGGTCAGACCGATACACGCAGAAAAAAGTGGAAAAGGGGGCAGCGTACCAATCAATCGCAGAAAAAGAAAAAAAGAGAATACAGAAAAAGAAAGAAAAAACAAGATTTGATGATTGAAGAGCCACGGGTCTACAGTATCCACCCCAACCAATCGACGGCCATAAAAGGGGCAGCGTCGTTGGCGATCATCACAGAAAAAACGAAAAGAAAAGAGAGAGAGAGAGAAGATTAGGGGATTTCGGTACCTGCTGGAGAAGATCGGAAGACGATCCGAAGACGTCGGTGGGCCACTCGATCGATCACCAGCAGCACGCGCCTGTAAGTGCAAAATTTCTCTGTTTTTCTTCAAATCGACGGAGATCTCAGCTCCAAATCCCTCAAAACTTTAGGGATTTGCCGTATGGGGGAGAGATTTGGAGAGATTTGAGGGATTGGGGAGAGATTGGGGAGAGATTGGAGGGATTCGGGGAGAGATGGGAGGGATTCGGGGTTCCGGACGGTCTCCGGACTTGAAAGCATTTCGTGAATTCGAAATGGGATTCAAATCCCTTGTTTTAAGGATTAGGTGAGACCCTGGGCGCACCAAAGACGGTGCGGCCCTTACCGTGGGGCCCAGATTGATGTATGTATTATGTATCCACTCCGTCCATCCGTTTTTCCATATTATCTTAGGGTATTATCCCAAAAATGAAGCAGAAAAAATTATCAGGTGGACCAAACCATAAGAAACAGTGGTGATTGACCATCCTACCACTAAAAACTTTTTAGGACGCACCTTCATGTTCTGTGGTGTTTATTTACCATCCAATCTGTTGATAAGGTCACATGATCCTGGATGAAGGTAAAAAACAAATATCAGCTTCATCGAAAACTTCTGTGCCCCATTAATTGTCAATCACCACTGCTTCCTATGTTATGGTCCACCTGATGATTGGGTCTGTTTTATTTTTGGTAAAATTCCCTAAAATTATCTGTAAAAGTGAATGGACGGTGTGGATACATAATAAATACATCAAGGTGGGCCCCACGGTAACCGACAGTAAGGGCCGCACCATCTGGCGTGATGCGCGTCTGACGGTCTCACCGAACCCGCTCCCCCCTTTTTAGAAAAGATTGCGTGCGGAGAATCCGCACGCTATTATCGTGCGGACTAAACTCAGTTGGGCCCACTTATGAATGTATTTGTTTCATCTATTCCGTCCATATGTTTTTCCAGCTCATTTTAGTGGTTGAGCCCAAAATTTAAGCATATTCAAATCTGAAGTGGACCATGCTACGGGAAACAGTGGGAATAATGATTTCCACCGTTGAAGTGGCCTTACAGTGATGTTTACTTGTCATCCAACCTGTTCATAAGATCACATGAATATGGATGACGGGAAAACACAAATATCAGCTTGATACAAAACTTCTGTGCCCTCCGAGACCTTTTCAATGGTAGACATTAAGTTCACACTTTTCTTATGGTGTGGTCCAGTTTAGATTTTGATATGCTTCATTTTTTGGAACTATACTTAAAATTTTCTGTTAAGATGGATGGACGGAGTGGATAAAACATATAAATCACCGTGGGCCCCACAGTTTACTCCGCACGCTAGTGTGCAGGTGTTACTCAGTACGCAATCCGCTTCCGGATTTCGTGCGAAAGCCGTGCGCAGGAATTTCCTGCACTGGAACCAAGGTGGACCCACAGTGATGTTTTTTTGATAAATCCACACCGTCCATCCGTTTTGGGAGCTCATTTTAAGATACGAATACAAAAATGAACTGGATCCAAGACTCAAGTGGGCTGAAAACGTGAGATTTGAACGTCTACAGTTGAAATATTTGTGGAGCCACAGTAGTTTCGAATCAGGATAATATTTGTTTTTCCAGTTCATCCCAATAGTAGTGACGTTATGAACGGTATGGATGTCATATAAACATCACTGTGGACCCACGGAGGTTTCAACGGTAGTAATTTACGTACCCACCCTTTCCTTTAGTGAGGCCCACTTGAGTCTTGGGCCCAATGTAAATGTATGTAGTTTATGTACACTGTCCATCAGCTTTTACAGGTCATTTAAGGGGTTGAAACCAAAATTGAAGCATATCCAAAACCCAGGTGGACCATACCACAAGAAACCGTGGGTATAATGATTTCCACTGTTGAAACATTTCTAGGGCCCTTGGTGATGTTTCTACCCCCATTTTTTTTCCAAGCCATAAAATTATCTGTTACAATGGATGAACGGAGTGGATGAAATACATAAATCATAGTGGACCCCACAGAGTTTACGTACTCAATACCCAATCCATACTCAGTAGTCAGTACGCAATCCGCTTCTGCGTCCCGAGGCCGGCCCGAATTTGGTGTTACCCTGGGATCAACTTAGTGGGTATTACTATTACCCTAACCGTGTGGGGCCCATCTTGATGTATTTTTTATGTATTTATTTCGCCTATGTATTTTTTCATATCATTTTAGGATGTGATCCAAAACCCCAAGAAGATCCAAATCTCAGGTGGACCATAACACTAGAACAGTGATGAATAACCATTAAAAATGTTTTGTTGGCCACAAAAGTTTTGGATCAATTTAGAATTTATATTTTTCCTTCATCAATACCTTATTGACATTATTAATATCTTGGATTGCAAATAAACATTACTAAAACCTAACGTTGAGCTCTTTGGAATTTTTAATGGTTGGGCACTCAATCACACTGTTTCCAGTGGCATGGTCCACATGAGACTTAGATATGCATAATTTTTGGAACCTCATTTTAAAATGGGCTGTAGAAAAGCAGATGGACATTAGACCGTTGTATATTCATTATTTATCGTTATTCATGTGCAGCTGCTCACTTGTACACTCAATCAATTCAAACTTATTCATCGTCGCTAATTTTTTTACAAATTAAAAAAATAATAATAAGAAGCCTAGTTTTTATTTTTGTGGCCCTCCAAATTAAAAAATAGATAAATTGACAGTACGTTTTTTGATGATGCAAACCTGCAAATATTTCATACATTTTTTTAGTTGTTTGTGACTTTATGGCTTGTGCAGATTGTAGACTAGGCATTGTTGTATAATTGTATTTGTTGGAATGGCTGGAAATGAAAATAAAGATGTAGGGTGGAAGTATGGAGTAAGGATAGGTGGGAGCAGACAGCAGATAATGTGCAAGTATTGTGGTAGGAGTGTGAGTGGGGGTGTAACCCGATTAAAACAACACTTGGCTCACCAGAAGGGTCAAGTTTCGGGGTGTCCAAGTGTCCCTCAGGCAGTAAGGGAGGAGATGAAGAAGAACTTAGAAGAAATTAAAGGTAAAAAGGCAATGAGGGAGAAAGAGAAGAAGGCTACGCTCGACCAATGTAGAGCAGAAGTGTTTGGAGATCCTACGTCGCTACCAGATGAGGACATCGAGTCAGAGGAAGATTCAGACAGGGAGATGACAATTGCGAGGAGGGAAAGTTTACGAGCTCACCGTGAGGAAGATGAGCGGCGTTGAATGTTTGGGAGGACGGGTTCAGTTCGTGATGTAGGTGGGGGGAGTGGTAGTGGTAGTGGGCATGATAGTAGAAGATTGTTTGGAGGTATTAAGGGAGGGTTACGTCGTGCCTTTAGCCCGCGACAACAAGAGCCACACCCTTCTCAGGCTACCCCTAGCCCTTCCCCCCATATTCACAACCTTGATGATGAGAGGGAGCCACAAGCACCTCCTGATGATGAAACAGTGTTTAGAAAGGCCAGTAGCAAGCAGAAAAACTAAAACAGATATGGTCAAAGCAAATAGTGGACAATCTTGGAAAAGCAGCTGCAAAGTTGTTTTTACACAATAGTATTCCTCCATATGTTGCTGATTGCCCATACTTTCAGGTGTTTATGGATGCAGCAGCTGATGCGGGACCTGGGATTAAAGCGCCCAATTCCTATGACATAGATTCAAAGTATTCAAATCAAGTGTACCGAGAAGTATTGGCTTATGTACAATCATTTAGAAGCATATGGACAAGTAGAGGATGCACAATCATGTGTGATGGTTGGACTGGCCCAACCAGATTGAGCATGATAAACTTCATGGTATACTCACACTTGGGATTCGGTCTTTGTTAGAGCCATCGATTCATCTAATGAAGTGAAAAATGCCAATTATATATTCGGTTTGATGGATAAAATGGTAGAAGAAATTGAGGAAAGTAATGTGGTGCAGATTGTCACTGATAATGAGGCAGCATATAAACTAACAGGAAAACATCTTATGCAAAAGAGGCCTCATCTATTTTGGTCACCTTGTGCAGCACACTGCATTGATCTCATCCTTGAAGATATTGGAAAGAAGCCTAATGTGTCGATACTAGTTGAAAAGGCAAGATTGGTTACGACATATATTTACAATCACAACTGGATAATTGCTCTTATGAAAAAATTCACAGGTGGGCGAGAGTTGTTAAGGCCTGGGGCAACTAGATTCGCCACAAATTTCATAGCCATGGAAAGTCTGTACAATCATAGAGGGGCACTTAGCGAGATGATTGCGTCTCGACAATGGCTCAACTCGAAGTATGGACAAAAGACGAGTGGCACGCCTGTGGAGATGTGTGTGATTATAAGAGACAACAAGTATTGGAAAAAAGTGCAAGAAATTATGAAAGCAATGGAACCTTTGATTAAGGTTCTTCGACTGGTGGAAAGTGATGATAGGCCTACGATGGGCTTTCTTTATGAAGCAATGGATAGAGCGAAGTTGTCAATTCAACGTGATTGTAACTACTACAAGGAATATTGGAAGCTCATAGATAGGCGTTGGAATAGACAGCTTCATCATGATCTCCATGCGGCAGGTAAACATAAGTTACATATATTAATTAAATTTAGTTATTTATTTTCCTTCGATTCTTTATATAGTGTTGAAAATTTGATATGTTCTATTGTTCCCTCTTTTAATCAACTTGCAGGCTTCTTTTTAAATCCACAATTTCGATATGCAACTACATATGTCCAAGTTGATGAGGTTACTATTGGTCTGAAAAATGTGATAAAAAGATTGGAGCCAGACGTTAATAGACAAGTTGATGCTATTAACGAAGTAAGTTAACAATTATTTACATATGTAGATTGTATAGTGTAGAGTCTGAAACATATGGTACTTATTATTAGCTACTATTTCATAGGTGGAGGTATATGAACTGGCGATGGGTAGCTTTGGAGATCCACTTGCACGAGCTGCAATACAAAGAACAAATCCAGGTAAGTGTTATTAAGTATTTAAATTATAAAATATAAAGTTTTACAAATTTAATAAGCTGTATAAGTATAATTGATATGTGATATATTTATTTTGTTATATATGCAGCTCAATGGTGGGTCAATTATGGGGAAAGTGCACCTACACTACGGAATATTGCAATCAAAATCTTGAGTCAATGTACATCTTCTGCTAGTTGTGAAAGAAATTGGAGCACTTTCGCCCGCATCCACACTAAACAGCGAAATCGATTAAAGGAGATAAAGGTGCAAAGAAATGTATTTATCCACTATAATGTGAGGCTGCGTTTGAAAAACATGAAGAAAGCAAGAGGGCAAGCCGACAATCAAGCGCAATATTTTCCAATAAATTTGGATTATATTTTTGCTGAAGACGACCCTCTTCTTCCATGGCTTGAACAACGGGAGAAAGGCAAAGAAGCAGCTGAAAGTGAGGAACTTGAATACCCAGAACTCGTTACAGAAACCGCTCAAAGTCATCCTACAGACCTGATTATTGAAGAAGTTGATGAAGGTGAACGTAGTCATAGTAGCAGTGCGACTCATACTGATAGCCATAGCAGCAGTGACAGTGATGGTGGTGGTGGTGGTGGTGGTGGTCGTCGTGGTGCACCTGCTGCTTCTGCTCGTGTTGCTCAACACACCATACAACCGTCTACAGATCGTGCGGCTGATGAGCATCGACGTGGTAGTACACGAGGTCGAACTTATGAGTCTACTGAGTCACGATACAACCAACCAGGGGGGCATCATGGAGAGGCTGGCACTAGTGGTACTCATGGAGGACCGAGACATCAGGAGGCCTATGGACATTATGGATATGGTTACAGTCCTCACGGATACACAGAGCCTGTTCCGCCACTTTCATGTTGGAGTAGTCCACCTGATCCAAATCCAAGCTATTCATCATCAGTATCACAATCTCAGGAGTATGAGCAGCAGCAGCAATATGCCTATTCATCTGGTGCTAGTGAATATCCTAGTCAGGATCAGTCTTCCTCAGGTTTTGTTGACATACTCTTTCCATCCGGCTCTGGTTATTATGGATATAATGCAACACATGTTGCACAGCCACAGGCACAGTCGGAGCCGGAGGATGACGAGGACGTGGAGGTCGACCAACCACAAGCAGCTAGATTTTCATTTTGGTGGTGACTGCTGAGGTGATTGCCTTCATGAGTTTTTATTAAAATTTAAGAGTAATGTTATTTTAAATGTTTAAATTATTCACATTTAAGGAAATTAGTAAGTACTAAGTACTAAGTATTTCAAGTTTTCTACACTTATATTGTTATAGACTAGTGAGTACTGAGTAATGATACTTCTTGGACATATTAGACAGACTATTAACATATATTATATCAATTTTAACATATATCAACAATTTATATAAAGAAAAAATTAACACCAGAACTTACAGAAGCTCAACCCGTCAGGACAACATTCTTACCAAAGAATGGTCCGATACGCCATTGAATACATGGTCAAAATACAAAAAAAAATGATAGATTCGTGAATATCTCATTTTATCCTATTTTTCTGATATTTTTTCATATTTTTTTGCTTTAAAAAAAAAATTCTGACCGATACGGTCCGATACAGGCCGATACAGGGCCCGATTCCGATACGCGACACCGTATCGTATCATTTTTCCGCAGGGCCGATACGCCGACCGATACCGACATTCAGAACCATGCTCTCACCACACCACGCATCCACCTAGTAGCGAATATGATCTCCTTTGCCCAAAACAAAGCCCATACTTTCTCGCACTAGGTGTTTCGCCAGCACTACAGCTTTCCAAATACTAGAAGCTCGATACAAAGAGGACCGTTCAGTAAACCATCCACCATCTTGAACACCACACTTACTAGCAATGACCTCCCTGCAAAGACTTCTCGACTTAAAAACGAATCTCCAAATTCATCTACCAAGAAGGGTCGTGTTCATGAGTCCCAGGTCCCTAATTCCCGCCCCTCCTTCAAATTCCAGTTTCCAAACCTCCTTCCAATTAAGGACATCGAACTTCTGAGAATCCTATGTCCCTTTCTACAAGAAATCCCACCTCATCATATCAAGCATTTTTAACACCGAGCTCGGACATTTAAAAAGGGACAAAAAATACACCAGCATGTTCGGAAGTACCAAATTGATGAGAGGCAATCTCCCTCCCAACGACATATATCTACATTTCCAAGCAACTAGCTTTCTTTCAATTCTTTTTATGACCTTATCCCAAAGATGGATAGCAGGCTTCCCAACACAAACAGGCAACCCAAGATACATGGAGGGAAAAGAACCCGTCTTACACCCCATCACATAAGCATATCGCACCAAGTCCTGCTTAGAAACATGAATTCCCAACATTTTGATTTTTGCCACATTAACCTTAAGCTCGAAAACCACCTCGAAGCAAACAGTAATTTTGTGCAAGTTATCCACCGCAATCTCATCTGCATCATCGAACAGGATCGTATCATCTACATATTGTAGATGACTAAATTTAGGACCCTCATCAACAACCATGAAGCCGCTAACAATACCTTGCTCCTCCCCACTAACAAGCATTCTACTGAACGCCTACCCGACCACCACAAATAGATAGGGCGAGAGGGGATCTCCTTCTCTAAGACCTCTAGTCGCCTTGAAGAATCCTTTTCGGCGGGACATTCACCAAAATGGAGGAGGTCGATTGGATACAGGACTGCATCCAACATCTCCACTTCTGACCGCACCCAATCATGTCTAGCATGTAGTCTAAGAAATCCCATTCTACATGATCGTAAGCCCTGTGAAGATCAAGCCTGCACACCAAACCACTCTTCTTCTGCCTAAATCTGGAGTCGATGCATTCGTGAGCGATAAGAGCAGTATCCAGAATCTGATGTCCCATCACGAAAGCCCCTTGATTTGTAGAGATGACTCTAGATAGCACACCCCGAAACCATAAAGCAAGGGTTTTCACAAGAATTTTGTAAGGACCCCCTAGCAGGCTTATCGGACGGAAATCTATCAACTGTTCTGCTCCTTCCAGCTTTGGTATAAGAGCAATGAAAGAGGCCCCCACTTCAACCAACAACCTTCTACGCTTGAAAAACTCTGCAATGAAGTCCATAACATATTTTTCTATCACATGCCAAAAATTTTTAAAGAAAGCTATTGGTAAACCATCCAGACTCGTGGCTTTATCACTACCAAGTGAATCAATAGCAACCTACACTTCTTCTATTGTACATTGGACCTCGAGCGAGGCAGCCTCCTCTTCCAAAAACCTCTTAAATGGGAGAAAATCAAGACACGGTCTGTTCCACCTATCACTAGAGAGAAGATTTTTATAAAAGGATAATTTAGCTTCACAAATCTTGTCTCTAGCCATAGTTCTCTCACCATTAACAATTAAGGAGCTGATCCGATTACATATGGCTCGGGCGCTCACAGTACTGTGGAAAAACCGAGTATTTCTATCACCCGCTTTTAGCCACACTGCTCTCAAACGTTGTCTCCACTTGATTTCTTCTTCCTTAGCCCGCACTTGAAACTTAACTTGCAAAGCAGCCCTCCTCTCCTGATCTTCCTTCGATAGACTGCTCGATTCCTCCGGTCCTCCCTCATATATAATTCCTAAATAACCATAGCCATTTCATCAAATTCTGCCTCTCGAGCACCGAGAACTGTCTTTCTTCCAGATCTTTAGCTTTTCTTCCAACAACCTGAATTTTCTGCATAATCGAAACCCTGCATAACCTTCAACCTCCAAGGCAGACCACCATTCCGCTATCAACTCCTTAAAATCATCTATCTCGACCCATGCCAATTCGAACCGGAAAGCTTTAAGACCCCAGTTGTCGGAGGGCACTTCCAATACCATCGAGCAATGGTCAAATACGGTCCTAGGCAAACCACGCTAACACAGCAACAGATATTTCTTGATAAAATCAGGGGACACCACTCCAATCTTGACAAGATGTCTATGTTTTGACCATTGACCACATGAATTTAGCAGCCAGAAGCGAAAGATCGGCCAGATCGTGTCTAACCACCCACTCCAAGAACCTTCTCATACTTATGTTGATCCGCCCACCTATCAACTTCTCGTGCGCAAATCTAATGATATTAAAATCCCCACCTAAGCACCACGGAGAAGACCAATTTTGTCTGACACTGTCCAATTCTGACCAAAAAATTGTCCTTCAACCGCCAGAACAGGGACCATAAACGGTAGAGAAAAAGCACTGAAAATCGATAGCAACCTCTGAAAGCAAAATAGAAGCAGAAAAAGATCCCAACAAACAATCAGTCTTCTTCCAGATGTCTTCGTTCCATGCCAAAAGGACAACCCCAGCAGTACCAGTAGAATTAACAAAGATCCATCCCTTGTTTTTAACCCCCCACAAAGAGTCCATCAGAATTCAATCAATATCCTTCATCTTAGTCTCCTGAATTGAAATATATATATCCACCTTGGCGTTCTTACACAACTTCCTCACTTGGGCTCACTTAGACTTGCATCCCAACCCTCTCGCATTTAAAGAGAGACTAATCATTGGTTACTTACTCTACCCAATCTTCCCCTCTTACCCCCAGAGACATTACTAGCCGAATCGCAATTTATAGAACACTCCAAACTCAAAAGCTCTCTCCTGCACTTTGGAGATTTCTTAGGCATCGCCACTTCCATACTTAGGTGACTTAAGGTAGCTTTTGATATAACAAATTGAAAGAAATCGCCGACATCCTAGTCCCAAACATCGTATGTCATGCCAAGCAAGCCCCCTACCCTTTCGAGAACATCTTTCATCCATCGGAACTGTTCGTCAAAGATGTCTTCCCTTCCCGACAAAAGAACACACTCCAGCGTTGGCAACAGGGGCCAAGAATGACCCAAGTCAGTAGGGACAGATTTGGTGACACATAACAGCGTTATCATCATCGCATCATCTAAGGAGGTTACCATGTCTTCTCCCTTCAGGTATCTCGATACGATGTTCGATTTCCTCGAGCTTATCTTCCTCAAAATGATTCGCATCCGCCCATGCTTCATCGAACGAGTGGCTACTCTAACTGAAAGATTTTATCGCAGGATTTCCTCCATCCACCGAAATGATCTAACGGGACATTTTCTTCCCGCAAGGCCAAAGCCGTGTCGACATCCCTTCTTTATATCCCTTGAAAGGACGCGACTTAGAAAATGGGGAAACGATCAAGGACTCGAATTGATATATAAATTGGGTCACTCATGCCATTAGTAATAAATTGTGCAAAGGAGAAATCAGATTCCGCACAATTCGCCTCTTCAACTCGTGTCGGAGATAAAACAATAGCCTTCAAGAAGTCCAACTCATCCTCACCACATGTCGATACCCGGTTCACCAAAGAACTACTTACTTTTAGGAAGTGGACTACCAGCGAGCAAGCATCTGCCGAGCACCCAACACCTTCTGAAGCAACCAGATTCAAATGCCCCCCACCTACCCCATCTCCCTCATTCAACAATTGACACGTAGCCTGTTAAGATGGGATGTGATCGCGAGAGCACTCCACCGGTGCACCTTCATCATAGGACCAACTACAACCATGGCTGCCCATCACCCCCTACCTCTCTCTGGTGCCCATATCTGCCCTCATCTTGCTTTGCACTCCCCTTCTCCCTTTCAACCCTGACCAACAGCTCATTGTCACCTACAATGATTCTAATTTCTAGGGGATCCGGAAGAGATCGCTTCTTCCTGATTTTGATCCTAATAACCCCCATCTCATCCCCTTTCTCCATCGACTCATCAAGGAGGATAGTATCCTCAAAGCACAAACCGATCGCCACAAACACGTTTGAATATCACAGCTCAATCAAAACTACCCAAGCGAGAAACCAAGCATCTTCCCTACCGAAGGAGTGCTCCGCCCATCTTTTTAGGGTTTAACTGGTCTGTCTTTGTATAAGGCCCTGGCAAAGATCACATGATCCACATTCACCTCCGATCTTAAATGAATCCAGACTTCCATCTCCGATATAGGTTTAATCAGAATCTCCTGCTTATTGAGATTGCGGGACTCGCAAAGCCATCTTTCTACCAAAGGAAGTGAAACGCCCTAACTAAGTTGTCGCAACCACCGACCATTGAAGAAAACTGAGGGCACTCTCCACCACCTCCGGTTTCACTCGGACAACCCTATTTCCTCCCATTCCTTCTATCCAAACCCACTTATCCTCCCCACTCACTCAGATTCCCACGCCGAAAGACACTTCCTCCACTGAGACCTTGCTGCCTTGATTTCCCCCCGACAAAGCGTCCTTATATGAGATTAGGCCCTTCCGCCTCCTTTCTTTCCTTTCGTTCATTTCTGCTCTGACCTTTACCCTCTAATGATACAAAAGAACCTCCCCCTTTCCTTTTGAGCTCCACCTTCCCCTCTTCTTTATTTTTTACTTGTTGTCCGAAACGGGCCACCTGAACCCTTAGTTTTCTACCTCCGAAACTCTCCCCGTGTAAAAGCTTGATCGCCCTTCAACCTCCTTAGTATCGCTCATATGCGCAAAGCCAAATCTCCGATACTCCCCCGTGAACTGGTCTCACGAAGTAATAACTTCCATAACTATACCTGCCTTGCCAAAAACTCTAGAGAAATTAATCGGCAGCCAACCGTCAAGAAACCCAGTAACATAAAGCATAGGGTATTCAGCGAGAAGCTTCTTGTTGGACTCCCCTACCATTTTCTTCCTACAAACTTACGTCCAGATCCCATCATCTTCCCCTGCAGAGCATTCACCTTCACTTCATGCTGCCCCCTCCCCTTTGCCCGATTCGTTACCACCCTGCCCTGTTGTTGCGTGTGAAATACCGCCTTAGTAGTCTCCACCAGCCTCCTTCTGTTGCCATTCGCCTATCCACCAACCTCCTTCCATCGCTATCCAACTTCACCTCCGGCCAAGTTATTGTTCATGGTAACTTGTACTCTAATGTATACATGCAGAATATACCCACATTTATGTCGTACTAATTGTTCACAATAACTTGTACTCTAATGTTGATTGTTGTGAGACCAATATGGAAACAAATTTTGCTAATTTTCTGATATCCCTACTTAAAATGGGAAAAACTGAATCCTAACTGACAGAAATGTTGTGAGACCAGTATGGAAATAAAATTTGCTCATTTTCTGACATCCTTACTTAATTTCATGCCTGATTGCTATCAATTGACTAATTTCATGCCTGATTGCTATATCGTTTACCGTACACAAGCATGTCATGGAATGCTATAAATTGCTTAAGAGTTTGATGTGGAATGTTAGAATACAATTATCTTGGCCAATTCATTTCCATATTTGAGTGTCTACTATCTAACCACGTGCGCGCGCGCGCGCACACACACACACACACACTGCCTTGGTATACTATCCAAAGGTAATACGTACTATCTATATTTTACAATTTTAGAAATGGATAAAAATTGAAGAATTTTCAATTTCATTTCATGTCACCAGATTTTGCACGTCAATTCCATTTACAGGAAACAGTAAGGTCCAATCAGAAAACTGTCAGAGTATAGTGCCTTAGAGATGAAAACAGAGGTGACAAATTACCAAATTCCTCTTTGATTCTGCTGAAGTGGTAGATGATTTCATCCTTGCAAACAGTTCTTGAATAAAAGTACTATCATCCTTCAGCAAAGAAACAACCTATGACAAATGGCTAAGTACATATTAGAATTTCGAAAGGCCAGCCTAACTCAGAATGTTTAAGAATCAAGCTGAAAATCTCACAACGGCATTATTTCCATGAATGATAGAGTTCAGATTTGCAACCGTCGCCTCATCCAATAGTCTTGGTAAAATGACATCCTAAAATTTAAGTGATTACAGTAAGAATACTTCCAGAAGTTCCCACAAATCATCATATAGCCCAATGTCTAAGTGAAAGATTCCAAACCTTTATATAACCAACTCTGTACGTTTGATGAATCTTTGACAATACCAAGGGATCCTTAATTGGTATGGCCTACAAAAAGGAAGATACAAAATCAGATTGTTAAGTTAAAGAGACCAGCACATTTCATTCACTGATGTCATTATCTCCCACTGGAAGGGGAAAACCATGGACATGTTACCTCTTTAAAAACCACATGCTCTTTCAGGAAATCACGATGCCGTTGCACTTGAGGAACCTCAGGATCATCTATGCAACAGTTGCAAGAAAACATAAAAGCAAAATGTTGGTATCACATAAAATAACACAAGAAAATTCATAGTTAAATGACAATCAATCATGCAATTACCGATGAACATTGTGGTTGCGTTAGGACATCACATTACGCCTAAGTGATTGAATTGTAAACATTCAGTTTAAACAAGGGGAAAGACCAGATCATAACGAGGCTTACAACTATCATCACAAGATGCAGCCCTCAAGTAGCAGTTACATTCCTTTCAAGTCCAATTTGAAATTTACGAATTGTGATTTGGAGATAATTCTCAATATTACTGTTAACAATGGTGGTTGCAATCCGGTCATTTCCACTTTACTAGACAAATTATAGCAATTCAAGTCTATTGTACATCAATATGCACCTTAATAAGACGAAAAGATACATTAGTTATCTAATTATTGCAATAATGAGATTATATCATGTGCATGCTAATGTAATGTGTCATATTTAGAGGGGCTGTTTGTTTACCACTTAATATACCGCCAAAATATGAAAATTCAGCCACCTGATATGCTATTTTGGACGTTCGCTTTACACACTTAAAAAAAGTCCTTATTAGCAATTTCTCAAGGAATTAACTCGAGGGTGGTATGTGTGCAGAAAGCGGTAAGAGGTGATGCCGGAATGCGGTAAGTGACTTTGCATTAAATTTATTTCTAAAAATGACAACTTTATCCCTTCAAAGTTGTAAACTTTCGGTGCTAATTGCGTTGATGTTTCGTTGACGTAGCAAAGATATGTGGCCCACCATGATGTATGCTTTATATCCACACCATCCATCCATTTTGCCAAATCATCATAGGGCATGAACCAAAAAATGAGGCAGACATAAAGCTCAAGTGGACCACACTACAAAAAGCAGTGGGGTAATGACACCCACCATTAAATCCTTCCTAGGGACCATCATGATGTTTATTTGCCATCTAAGTCCTGTTCATAAGGTCACACAGACATGGAAGAAGGGAAAACAAAAATATCAGCTTGATGCTAAACTTTTTTGGCCTCCAAGAAGTTTTCAATGGTGGTGTTCAATCCCCACTGTTTTCTGTGGTGTGGTCCACCTGAGCTTTTGATGTCTCATTTTTGCGCTCATGCCCTAAAATGATGTCACAAAATGCATGGATGGTATGGATCTAACACATAAATTTCACACGTTAAAAGTTGCGTGGTGAATCACACGAGGAGTGAAAATCTGCATGTTTTGTGGAGAGCGGATTAGGTGAGATCCCAGCCTCACCCAAGTCGTTGAGGCCCTTTATCGTGGGGTTACCATTGGGCCCACCTTGATGTATGTATAATGTGTCCACGCCGTCCATCCATTTTTCCATATCATTTTAGGGCATTGTGCCAAAAATGAAGCAGATCCAATTATTAGGTGGACCATACCATAAGAAACAGTGGTGATTGACCGTCCTACCATTAAAAACTTCTCAGGGTGCGCCTTAATGTTTCCATGGTGTTTATTTACCATACAATCTGTTGATAAGGTCACATAAGCCTGGATGGAGAGAAAAACAAATATCAGCTTGATCCAAAACTTTTGTGGCCCATTAATGGTCAATCAACACTGTTACCTAAGGTACGGTCCACCTGATAATTGGATCTGTTTCATTTTTCAGGATAATGTCATAAAATAATATGGAAAAACAGATGGACGGCGTGGATACATAATACATACATCAAGGTGGGCTCCACAGTAACCCCACAGTAAGGGCCGCACTGCACTGTATTGGGTGAGGATGGGGTCTCACCTACTCCTCTCTGTTTGTGGGCGCAAATTGGGTACTACCTCCACCAGACCTAGCTAGAGATGGAAGGTCCTGTAAGGGGATATTTGGGGGCCACTATGATTTGGATCTGCTTCATTTTCAGAACCATGGAATAAAATGAGCTGTAGAAACTGATGGATGGCATGGATATACAACACATAAATCAAGGTGGGCCCTACTGTCAGGGCAACACCCAATACCGGGTTACCATTAACCCCTAATCCAATGCAAATTGCTAGCGAAATCCTTTAGTAGGAACTCCCTACCACAGGAAGTTAGGTGGGGCCAATTATGATAGTTTTGAGAAATCCACCCAGTCCATCCATTTTTCTAGATCATACCATCTATCCATCCAATATTTGACATTCCATCCAAACATCCATTGATATTTCAGAATACTGGCAACACGTGTTATTTCCCAACAAATCGTTAACTATTGAAAAAGAAACTAAAGATTGTGGTCTCGTTATTGCCATGTTGCAATAATGATAATATTGTGATATTATCAATATTATCGTCGACAAATGGAACGTTGCATACAACCATGTGCCCGTAAAAGATATGAAATGTGATTTTTTTTAATATACAGATTTTTTGTGATATCAATACATTGGCGATATTATCGAAATATTGCAGATACATTGATGATACAAGCGACATCTGGAATTTACACAGTAAAAACTATTGGCAATACAGTGATACACTGGTGGTATCAATGCATTGGCAATACAAACGATGCCTGGAATTTACACAATTGAAAATATTGATGATATCAATACATTGGTGATATTTAGTGATACATCGTCGACACCTAGAATTTTTTATACTATCAGTGTTATCGGTATCGCTACCAGTGTTATCGGTATCGATGAGCTAGAGATGGAGATAATATCGGGGATATTTCGATAATATCGGGGATAATTCAAACATTGCCCTGATTACTTGATGCACGTGGTTTGCAGGTGATTGCGTGCATCCACAGGGAATAGTTTTGCCTCAAAATGGGGTGGGGACACCCTAACGTCATCAAAAAAAAAAAAAAAAAACTAAAGGTACTTCACAGTCCACAATCGAATGCATCGAGTCCATGACATGAGACATGAGACATGAAGAAAATGTGAGAAAGCATGCATAACCTACATGAAAAATTCCCCTTAAAATTTAGTAAATACGAGAGGTCGAGGGGGCCACTTTGCAAAAGTTGATAGATTCAAGCAAAATGAAAATATTACCATCAAGACCCTCTTATGATTAAGGTTCCATCACTTATAATAGTAGATATGACACGGTAACTTACAATCAACTGATTCAAGCAACTTTTCACTAAGGTTTCTTTGGACCAAAACCATCAATCTACAGCTTGAAACCATTTGCAATGGGATAATGAGCCATCAGCACTACGTTAATTAAAGGAATACACAGGCCACTCAAGGACAGATCGCCAACTACACAGACACCTAAAAATTCTGTTATTTTTTCTTTAGAGGAAAGACGTAGAAATTTCACAATCAAATCATCTAGATGATTAACAAAGAATAAGTGGAAGTGGGTTATGAACGCTTTTCATACAAGAAATCCATTGGAATCGTAAGGAAAAGGAAACAAGTGTCCCTTGATTTGACAGGGTGGAATGTTTGGATGCAGAAGAAAACCATGACACATTCCTCAAAATGGTTCCATAGCGGGATATGATGAGATTTTTTAAGATCCAAGGTGACTGTTTGATCACCGGGACCCAACACCATCTAATGAGGGTGTAAAATTTGCGGCGGGGGGAGGGGGGGTGTGTAATGCAGCCGTCATTTCCACTTCCTGAATTTCTGCTTGCATTACAAACACCAGCCATGAAATTGAATCCCTTTTTTGTACTGCCAATGGAAATAATCACTACAAAATCATTCGGTTCTCCATATCCACAGAGTGGATTGCACAAATCCAAAAATGGCCTAGCAGCAACTTGGGTAACTGATTCCTGCACTAAGATTACTCACGTCATTCACCAATCTAGTGATGCGCTTAAAACATATCCGAAGAGACTTTGCAATTTCTTTTGCCAATTATATTCCTCGAACAACATGTTTCAGATTTTTCCTTCTTTACCCACAATACTGAGATCACCTGATCATCTTCCGCTAATGGACCCATCAAAAAATATTGCAAGACAGTTCTACTTTCAGACTTCTGTTGGGCCAACATTTGGACATTCTCCAGCAACATAATGCTTTAAAACATGTATCGACATAGCATAAGTGGTGCCATTAAAAACGTCCCACATCAAATACTTTTGGGCCGTCCTTCATAAAGTTTCCTCTTCATTTTCTTGTGAATTTTTCTCTACATTTTTTTTCTTTTTGACTGAAGATCTCTTACTCCCTCAAGCTTGCCTTCATTCTCTGTCTTGAAGAAAGTAGTGATGGAGGCCGCCTTTCCTAACCTAGTTTTTTTTCTTTCCTTTTTTTTTTACCAACAAAAAAAATCTTATTACAGCCCTTACTGGAAAGAGGTCTTCTTCAGATTGATAAACTCCGGAGTGAGTTTCACTAGCAGGGGGCTCCCCTTCTAGAAATTTCCTGCTGCTTAGGGCAGGCATTAAGCACTTGGATCTCATGAATTCCGCCTTGCTGGGCAAATGGGTTTGGCACTTCGGCTCTGAGAATCTAGCCTGTGGAGATCCATTATGGCTGCCAAATACGGCATATCTTCAATAGGTTGGTAGACCAAGGATTCTTCCTACCGCTCCTTTTTCCAGTGGAAGGCTAGTGCCAGTGTGGCAGTTAAGGTTTTCAAAGGTTAGGGATTTTCTGTTGGTGGCAGGGCGAGGGTTAGATTCTTAGATGATATTTGACGTGGAGATTCCCCCCTAAGATCATCTTTTCCAGCCCTAGCTAATCTCTGCCCCGTGGCGGATATTTCTGTTGCCGCCTGCTTCTTTGACCAAGGCTTTGGTGGGGTTTGGATTCCTCCTTCAAGGTGGAATCTTCTAGATTCTGAGATAGTTGATCTAGGCAGTCTCCCTTCTTATTTGCAAGGAATTGTGCTATCTCCTAGGATCGAAGATTCACTGTTTTGGAGACACGACAAATCAGGAGTGTTCTTGGTGTGGTCTTTCTACAGAATTCTGTCTCAGCCTGAGTCCACTGGTTGTTCCTGCACACCGGTCCAGTCTGGTCGTATGGAGCCCTTCCGAAGATAGCGATTTTCGCATGCCCGCAAGAAGGAACCGTGTCCTTACGATTAACAACCTCCAGAAAAGGAGCCTCATTCTTCCTAATACTTTTCTGCTTTGCCTTGCCTATGCAAAGTCTGTCGATCAACTATTCCTTCACTGTCTGTTCTCCTTGCCTATTTGGTTTGGCATCCTATCCCCTGCAAAGGTCTCGTGGGTTATGCCATATTTCATAGACGGCCTCTTTCGTTCCCGACATCTAGGTGGAGGGGGAAAGCTCGGCAAAAAGAGATGGTGGCTAGCTCTTCTAACAGCTCTTTAGGCCATTTAGGGTGAAAGAAACAGTTGTTGTTTCTGTAATAAGAGTGTTTCCTCCATTGGGGTCATAAATTGTTTTTTGCTATTAATCAGGGACTAGGTTTCTTGAGGGTTTATGTTGTAGGATGGGTTCTTCTAGCATTGGGATTGCTTTGTATCTTTGCATTTTTTTTTCTTTTTTCTTTTCTTTTCTTTTGCTGCTCCTGGTTTCTGTTTTCTTTGTTGTTGTCTGTTTCCTGCAGCTTCGGCCTAATAAATTGTTTCATCTTTTAAAAAAATAAAAGATTTTATTACAGCCACCCAAAGGGCAATCAAAACACACCAATCCATTAAGGCAATGTATACAATCCCAAGTACAAAGAGACAACCTCAAGACTCCTTGGTGAGGCAAACATCTATAAAATTTTCCTCCTCAAGGATTGATGAAATGAAACATTGATCCACTGTAAAAGACACCATGTACAGTTGATAGTAAAAGCTCGATGGCAAAGCGGATTACAGTCATGTTATTAAGTTACAAGAGTTGCCCTCTGACCAATCCCTGGGTGACAAAGATCTCTATTCCAGTTTTCATAGCGAATGGCTCCAGCGTATTTGGGCATAAGGATCCCATCAGGCAGGAAACAGTAGATTTGATCACTCACACCATGTTCATCCCTAAGGACTCCAACCCCGGAATAACTGGGATTGCCAAAAGAATTTTAGGTATTTATAGGTAACCTGATCCACATATCACAATGCAAAATACTGACCAGCTAGGACCCTCTCTACCTAAAGTAGATCTCATGAAATAATTGTTTGGTATTTCAATATTAATTAATTGGTTATTTGGTAATCAATTAACCGATAGAGTGGAATATACAACAATTTCCCTTGATAGAGTGGAATGGCGGCAAAAGATTCACGAAGCTAACCCCAATTAGTTGGGATAAGGCTTAGTTGATTATGATGATGATTTGGTAATCTAGACTTTTGCTAGATGATTCTAATTATAACAGAATATACACTCTTTTCAAATTTCCCTTCAATTTTAATTTATCATTTTACCATATAGACTATGGTATTTATTATGCATTCGTGTTATGTGTTCCCAATTCAATCAGTAGTGCAAACACTTGGGACACTAAAATACATGGCACCAGTGCTGCGTGTCCAAGTAAAACTCCCATCAATGTTGACAGAGAAACTTTCAATTGATGCAACACGGATAGCCTAAACTATAATGATGCGAATGAATTAATAAACGGATTATTATAGTAAATCAAAATATAAAACATTGTCAATCTATTACAAATCTAAAGAAATCAAGTAATCAACTATGCTCAAATTCAAGGCCACATCACAATCCCGCAAATGGATCTTACGATTATTGATCGGAAACAGCCCAATAGAAGGTAGAACTTCCATCTAGCATAGGATTCAATCTAAATCTAAGAATTTACCTGCGCTTTGTTACGGATTGAAAGAATTAGGGTTTGAAGATTTGAGGTTTACGGAATTTGGGAGATTAGAGTTTGGAATCCTAGGTTCCAGGGTTAGGGTTTTTAGGTTTTAGGTTTAGGGTTATGCGGTTTTAAAGGGGAAGGATCAAAGACCAAAAAGAGGGAAAGAATGGGGAATGGGGCTGGCCATACGGTTGCGTCTGTACAGTCGTACGGACATGAGGGGTGGTCCGTACGATTGTACAGTTGGATAAAGTTTAGGTTTAAAGGGTTTTGGGGATGGTGGGGATGGAATGGAAGAAAATAAAAGAAAAGAAAAGAAATAGAGAGAGGAAAGAAGAGAAAAGTGAAAAGAATACCTTAAAGAGAAGATAGTATGAATCACTTCATGGCTTCACACCAAACTCTAATCACAAGAAGAATTTTGCTCCAAAACAAAGCAAGAAGAAAATTTCATTCAATGGCCAACAATGGCTTAGGCTTCACACGTCCAAGCCTTATATGCACAAAAATCCCCTTAAGAGTATAAAATGGCCCAAACACCCCTAATATCAACTAAATCATAAAATAAACCAAAATAATCAAATTAACTAAACAAAATAACTAAAATTAGTGTCCAATATGAATCCACGATCAAGACGACCCAACGATCAAAATGGTTCAACGGTCAAGATGGCCCATCTTGCAAAATCCAACGATCCGATGCGAAATCCAACAGTTCAATAAATGTATCCAATCGATCCAATGGTCCCATGCTCTCAACTAAGCTAGTCCAGTAGCCTTTCCAGGTCGGTTTGATACCAATTATTCTTAAGGCGGTTAGAGTGCAGGAAAGCTAGTCTTGCGAACATCATCACTTACGAGTGTTGAGTTATTAGATTGATCGCTCAAACTTCTTAGATGACTAAGGCAATCTTTACCAATAAGAATGGTAATATATGTATCATGATAGGAAAAATCATTCTATATGGTTGGATTTAAAGAAGCCGTGCTTTTCACTCTCGCAACCCACATGCATCTTCCCAGTGTGGTGTCTTCAAAGATGCACGATCATGCATGTGGGGTCTTCAACGTGGCTAGGAACTCGAATTAGGCCCACTGGGCTCCATGTAATGATCACCTAGCCATAAAGAAACTGGGGCAGCTCTCCTCCTCCTCTGATAAACTCTAAAAGATGCTCGGATGTACTCATCACCAATCCTCAAAGCGAGGTTTAGACTCTAGCCTAGCTTCATTTGAATCTTCTAAATATAATTAAATCAATATATGTCACTTTGACATGCCCCTTTAGTATTCATCCCTAAACTAAAGTTAAACCAAGTGAGAAAAGAAATGGCAATAGAATCTAGTGCAAAGTAGCGACAGTTTCAAAATGTTAGCACGTATAAACAACTAAAAAGCAGGAGCACAAGTCTAAACTGCAATTTCAGGCAGGAGTGGGACCTTGTCAAAAGGATCATATAACTATGCCAAAAACATACCAACACTCGAAACGTTAATTTAATTACTCCGCTTACCAATTCTCTCCATGGTACCTTCCTCCTTTCTGGGTTTCCTCTCCCTTTTGCCGTCTCCCTCCATTTTATATCGATGTCTTAGTAACTGTCACCCTAAGATTCCTTCCTAGTAAAAACCAAGGTGCTCGTCTTATCATCTCTATCAATGTTTAAGACGCGAATGCAAGTTCTAAAAAATACTCAAATTCTTCTCTTCATAAGCCTGAAGAGGATAGCATATGGAACAATGTATGAAACACCCAAAAAGATCCTGAAGAGGTTGATTAAAAACCTTACACCTCTCTAGCCAACAAAAACTGTAGAAATAGATTACTCGCCAATTCCTTGTCATCCTTGCACATAATTACTAGATAAATGCCCTGATAGCAGATCATTTCCTTCCATTCTAGTGGATATTATATTTAATATTATATTTACTTGCTTTACATGTATAGAGATTATTTTCTTTTTTTAGGTTGTACATCTCTATAAATGCCCATCTATGGCTGAAGTAATACACAGAGAATTCTCCAAAATATCTAGCTTTATCTCAGCTATCATGGTATCAGAGCCTCACATTTGAGCCATTGATCCTTCCGTCCTATGCCACCATTGTTGCCCTGTTGTGACAACTCTCATCATACAATCTCAACCGCAGATCCTCCATTAGCAACAATTATGTTGTGAACTCTCCCTCGTCCCAGATCTGGGATCCTTCATGGCCTTTACTACTTGCAGATCTAACACCCATCTGTCGGTGGTTCCTTCATCAGCAATGCTCATTGTTGCCACAGATCTGCCTCTGCAATCATCATTGACACAGACTCCATACGCCCCTTCTTCCCCAATTAGTACCAGTTGTGCCCATCATCTCTATTATTCAACGCCATTGCTGCTACCGATTTTGTCAAGCATTCTTCCGGTAGATCCAACAACCCCCTGTCACAACCCATCATCAGTGACATTCCGTCTTTGCCATCATCATCATCAGCAGCACCATCGACGCTGCATCACTACCATATCTGCAACCGCCATTGCTGACTTTTCAGCAAGAATCCATTGTCCCTCGCAGTCCGGCCACCATTACATCGCTGCTGCCATATCCAGTCACCTATCGTCGCCTCTGCACAGATCTGCTATCACAAACTGTTGTTGGTTGATCCCCTACATCAGTTTGAGGGGGGGTGATATCAGATCATTTCCTTCCATTCTAGTAGATATTGTATTTAATATTATATTTACTTGCTTTACATGTATAGAGATTATTTTCTTTTTTTAGGTTGTACATCTCTATAAATGCCCATCTATGGCTGAAGTAATACACAGAGAATTCTCCAAAATATCTAGCTTTATCTTAGCTATCATGCCTCCCCTTCAAAAGAGTTACAAGTAAACTTCACAATGACATAAATATCCTACAAGCAATTTGGAAGAGAATATTCTACCCGGTTGCAAATCAAAATACTCTTATTCCTTTGTCTGCTAACACTGAAAACATCATGAAGACCAAGACAGTATATACAGAGTGCAGCGTGAAAATTTTGGCATCAGAATATGAAAAATTCGCTACCTATAGATCGCGCTTCTCACGCAAGCTGATAGATGCAGTATACATTGTAAATCACCCAATTAGAAACCTTTGTAAACAAGCAACAAGACTACAAGAGCAAACAAAGTAAATTGCGAGATGGCATTAAAAGAACATACATTCAAGAGAGCCGATAACATCCATGATGAATTCATCTCCAAATATTTTCTCAAAGATCTGAGAGCTATTAAGTAGAACTGCAGACAACATAAAAGGAAAGATGTTTCTTAATATCAACAATAGGCAAGAGAAAAGTAATATAAAGTAGGCACAGAACAGTAAAAAAATACAAGCACTGACTGATCCCCTTGACCAATTTGAATATCATGTGAAGACCATCTTGATTTTCAAGGTCTTCACAGATCCTAAACAAGTCCATCAGCTTAGGGAAAAATTCTTGCTGCAGGAAGCCAAAGGAAATGCAAATTACTTCAGTAACATTATAGTAAAAAAATCCTGCAAGAATATAGCAAAATTATGAGGAGAAATGAAACAACAAAGAAATCATAGGGACATCAAAAACCAAACGAAAAGGAACTTGAAGCTAAACAATGATGCATACATCAGCATAAAAAGATCAACAGAAAATGAGTGTGCTGCACTTGAAACTAAAATCAATCAGAAATGCTGATGGGGGCAAAAATTAAGAAATATAAACAAACAACGCTAAATACAGATCAACTGGAAACTCAAAATGACAAAGAGAACTTGTCCAGATTAAGCTATAGAGATGCAGGAAGCTATTATAGAATTTACAATTCAAAATTGTTGCAATAATATTTCCATGATTTCTGGAGTATGAAACCGTAGTTAGATACTTGTTGAAGCAAAATAGAGTGGATTTTGCAGAGAATTGGATAATTAAGCGGTCTACTCAGCATTTGGGATGTTTTTTTCCCTAGGTGTCAATCCAGAGAAGGTTTGGTCCCCAAATCACCATATGGAAAACTTCCAAGTCATCCAGTCTTGCAGTTAACTAGATGGTAGCTATTTATGCAGGAACATTAATTCGTCGCAAATAGCAAGTACAGCCAAATGGACCCAAATCCATTCCGCAGCATCTTAGATGCATCCTCTGCTCAATAAGAGGCTCCGAGACCAGTTACACCAGCATCCAAAGCATCAGGAAGCTTCCAGAGAAATCAGTTAACTTCTATTAGTAGCAACACTTGGAGGCTACTTGAACAGTGTAGTAAGAGTGCATATTTCTCCTAGTAATGCACCAGATCATTACATAAGATCGTTACATACAGTTGGGCTACAACAAGCTTTATCTCTTAAAATAAAACAAAAACAGTGAAACTATGGAGCACATACAGCATCCAATGCACATCACTTATAATTGAAATTTAGGATTACTTACATACAGTTGGGCTACAACAAGCTTTATCTCTTAAAATCAAACATAAACAGTGAAACTATGGAGCACATACAGCATCCAATGCACATCACTTATAATTGAAATTTCGGATTACAGAGCTGAATAAATTATTTATGAAAACCAAAATCATCCAGGGAAGGAGATATATCCAGAATACCTAATTAAACCTCCACCTTTATCCTAATCAAACATGGTGCGTAATTAAAACCCTATTTGTGAGCATAAATCTCTTGAAATTTCAAACTGCAAACATTCGATTGGCTGTCAAATGGCAGTTCCTTAGATTGTATGCCTTTCTAATCGCTTCCAGTACTTATCATGTATAACTGGCAGAACCCACTAAAGGACTACAGCTGCAGTGTACATCATAAAGTGGCCCTTATATTGTCACGATCATCAGAATCCCATGAAACAATGCAATCAATATTACCCATTCATCAGATATTTTCTTCAAGCATCCCCAGCAGAAGACATACTTCTCGGTTCAAGCTTAGAAAGTAGATAAAATGCTTACATCTTGTAATATAAGCTCCACAACATGCATCTGATCTGCAACGCCACTCTCCACCACAGTCTGCATGTCATATTCGAGTTTAGCATAATCAAAATTTTGAAACGTATGAGGAAAAAAACAGATAGAGGAAAATGGATTTTTTACAGGATGAAAAATTGATATGGAAAAGACCCACTAACATCAGACTATTATGAGCATGCACAAAATTAGTTAATAGCTTATCTACATATTAAATAGCTTGCAAGCCCATACAAATTTAAACAACTATTATATATCACTTGAACAACAACCTTAATGCTGCAAAGTCATTCAAATTCATTAGACATTCATTCCAGGTGGCACCAATTATGTTCTATATTAGCATGTGCATATAAAGGACTAATGCTCTCAAACTCTATATTTCTGCATTATATCAATTGCCATATACAGTCTTTCTTTATTAATCATGCCTTAGACTCTGAGGAGAAGAAAAAAAACTGAAACAAATGGATGAGCAGTTTAAAGCTCCATGAGGCCAACCAACCAGATTGGACACCAACACAAGCAGAACCCTTCCAGCAAATACCTTCTTAAAGCTACTAATCACCAAAATACTACCATCCATAAGCTGAAATATGATATAGCAGTATCAATGACTTCCTATGGTAGAGATCATAAATAACGCAAAGAGTTTATCTGTAAGCATGGGACTAGGATTCTTACGAAGTGCTTCCAAATAAAAGACCAATACCACAACCTCCAGGAGTAAATTCTCAATGAGCTCTCAAGTCTCACAACTTTCAAAGAGAAACACAGACTGTTGGTAGATAAAATGGCCAAAATATAATGGTTTTTTAGAAACTAAACTGAACATTAAATAGCAATAGTTACACATTGAGATATAGGGATCAAAGAATAGCATAATAGACCATAGAAAAAGAATAAAATAAGAATAATGGAACTTCATTAGCACCTTAAGAATCAAAGGCAGAGTGGATAGCTCAACAGCTGGAAATTCCCTCAACTCACTGTTGATACTATGAAATGTCTCATCTGCAGAAAGGAAAAGAGCAGCTTAGAAATTCAGTGAACAACCATGCAATATATGAATGAAAACATAATGGCCAACTGAAACCAGACAGACTTGAACCAAGAATCAATCAGAAGCCTAGAATTAAAGTAAATGCTAGCTCTGTTGTCATGACACTGACCAAGACTGCAGTACGTAGAAAAAGAAAGGCTCAGGAGGTTCTCACGATGAGGGATTATTCAGGCGATATGTGTACAAGATTAACCATGTGGACCCACCATGAGCATCCCCAGGAACAAAAAGCACACCAGTCCACTCATCTGATGGCAACATACGCATGCAAGAAGAAGATTAGATTTTTATTTTTTTTAAGTGGGAGTTTATCCTTTTTTTCTGATTATTTCCATAATGGCCCATTCTGCTTCAATTCATCAAATCCCAGTCAAAACTTTTGTCATAATCCCTAGAATAGGCCTAGATCTAGGCTAAAGATGACTTTCTAAGCTTCCTCCATAGTTTAAACGAAAAAAGAAGAGAAAATCTGAGAAAAACGAAAAAAAAAAAAAATTCAAGTTTGAGCCTTTATGGACGTACTGATCACGTATCGGTGCCGATACGGCCCATCTTTTTAACTGGGTCCAATACAGCCTCATACCATGTAACGTATCAAGCTGATACAGACACGATACCCTGTATCGGCCAATACAATACGGATATTTCACTCCGGTGCAGACCATTTTGTCATGGCCCTGTGAGCGGAACTAGAGCACGTTTTCTCTTATTCACACGAATAGGAGGAATAGGTTAAGGTATGAGAAGTGTCAAAAGCTCGCCATTACAACATTAAGTTACAAATGAGGCAGCTATAAGTAGACAAAAACGGTGGCAATGGGCTGGGCAACCCGACCTGACCCTGTAGGGTCAGGGCTTGGGCCCCTAAACTTTGCCCAAGGGCCGACCTGCGCCTAAAATCTAGGCTGATGCTTGGGCCAGGCTTCAACAGGGGCAATGATGAACAGCCTGGCCCGTTGGCCCGATCCAATCATTAAGTGGGCTACTGCTAGGTTGGTCAAATGTTTGGGAACCAATCAGTAAAGAAATGGTCATATTACATAGTTTGTAACTTTCTGCCAATAACCCTGACAGGTCAAGCAATTTCCACCAATTTACCCAATGAGATTCAAGTTCAACTGCCTTGGAATCAACTAGGATCAGCTGGAAAAAGTTCTCAAGCCATTCATGCATATTATTGGGTTTGCAGTATTCCTATTTTTTGCTATATAGAACAGAGTCAACAGACTGATATAGTTTACTATAGACCCAAGCACAGAAGAGAGGTACCATTGGCCTGTGATGTCCCTGATGTCTCTAGAGTCTCCGACACTGGACGAGGACCACTCTCCAAATCTACAGCAAAATCCAAAGTACAAGATAACGTGAATAAGTGACACTGAAACAACCCTCATACAAAAACAATGTGAGGCATAAAGAAATACTTACTACTAAGAGTACTAAAATGCAGGTTCCTCTGCACGGTGCAGATGTGATCCCTACAAGAAGCCAAAACAAAATCAGAACTAAAACATCGTTTATTTAAGCTCGCCATGCACCAGGGCTGACAAGAAGGATGGCTTACCAAATATAAGAGCAACCCGTGGTCTCTTGAAAACTAAGAGCCAATTCTGTAGAAAATTCAGGATCTCGCCAAGAAATGATTGTGTCTGTAAAATCAAGAAATTGCCCCAAATTGCGAAGGTAAGGGTAACAAAAAACCAGTGAAATTTGATAATTAATATATCCTATGTCTCCACTCCAGACAATCGCATCGAAATACCTTCTTGCCTTCGATAGATATCATCCGAAGAGATACGGTGCAGGAGTAATGTATCGTTATCTTCTTCATCGATGACAAACAAACCAAGATCTTCTGATCTCTGTGAATCAAACAGTTATAACTAGATCAACGTACATGAAATGTAAATAGACTATAAAATTAATCATCATCATAATCATCATCAAAGCCATATCCCAACTAATTGGGGCTGGCTACATGCATCCTGTTCTGCCATTCCACTCTATCAAGGATGATATCCTCAGTTAAACCATAGGCCATCAAGTCTTTTCTAACTGACTCCAGCCACATCCTTTTGGGCCTTCCCCTTGCCCTTTTGGAACCTTCAACTTGAACCAACATGCTCCTTCTAACTGGCAGAGTTCTTCATTAATGTACTCTATTTTAATTAATAAAGCCAGATAATACTCTCAGATAGCTCAAGGCTGACACCTAGCAGGCATCAAAAGTTCCAATACCCGATTGGCATAAGATCATCAAGAGGGTTGACTTGGTTATCAAACTGGAAGGACGCAGAGAAGGTGAGGGGCAAGAAGATGGCATATAGAAACTAAAAGTTTTAGATCCTTTTAAGTCAACCTAATCAACACCTAGCATGCATAGAGCTAGCAATTTTTCATGAATCTTAGCGAAACAATTTTCATGAATCTTAGCAAAACAATTTTCATGAATCTCAGCGAAACAATGTGCATCAACATTCACCGCGAAGAGATGCTCATAGGCCAGCAGCAAGGCTTTGGAAGGCATATTGATCAGAAGATCTAGTCGAATCTCATGAGACAGTTCATGGAAGAGGATATCTCATAAGCTAATTAAACAAGCATTGAAATTCAAACATCAAGTGATAGTGAGAGAAGATAGATCAGCTGGAATAGAAAAGAAAAAAAACATACCTCCAAATAATCGACAGTTACATGCCCGGTTCCCCTGTCATCCCATTTCCCATCATCATTCAAGCGGTAGACTTTAACACGCTGAAACAACGAAAACAGTTAGATAAAAATCATATGGGTTAGCTAGTGCTTGCAGCATAAAGATGCTATCAAGAAGGCTGTCAAAAAACATACGAAAAGATTTTGCACACCAATATCGTAGGAACGTAGAAGTGTAAAATTTACAACCAGCTAAATGAATATGTACAAAGCATCAATAGATGGCAACAATTCCAAATGGAATAGGAAAATTTGAATAATAAGGTAGACTAGCATGTAGTGAAGGAATTTGCAGCACAAACCTACATCTCAAGTTTCATGGAGTTCATAGACCGCTATGGCGAAGAATAAATAAAGTTGAGAATATATTAAATCTGTATTTAAGCAATTAGTTCAATTCCAGTGGAATGGTGCACATCAATTCACGGCAGCATGACCATATTTAAACAAAAACATGGACTTTCATGTAAAGGACTTGCAGCATAAACCTACATCTTTATATTCATGGTGAGTTGCTAAGGTCACTTCGGGCAAGAAAATTATCATAAAGATGAGAATCTACTAAAGATGTTTTTCAACCATCCAAAGCGCCATTATTGCCCAAGAGAAGGGGAATCATTGGATAGGCCTTTCTCTTTTTTCTGTATGTACTTGAGATACTTTATAACAAAAGGGAGAACTTGTCCCCAGAACTCGTATCTACACTTTTCTTTGCTAAGATATCAACAATACTACTCCTTCCCTTTCTGGTTCAACCTAGAACCTAGAAGTTTGACCCTTGCACATCCGCTCTCCTCAATTCAATTCATGAACCTCGGTGTGTAGAGACCCCTGGTTTGCTCATGGGATCACATTGCTGAATCAGCTTATATCACCATCATCGCCAAAAGAGACGTGCATAAGCTTGATAATCCCCACCCAAAGCATGGTTTTAAATACAGGTTTCAGAGTGTGACTCACCTCGAGACAAACCAGTACAACTTGCCCCAACCCATTTTGCTTCGGTCCATTACAGTCTGGACTCTGGAGACTCGTCCTGGTCCCCACTTTAACCTATATGACTTGGGTTAAACCAAGTCGTATTGGATGATATCTTCAACCACTAAAAACAAATGCCCTAACCCATTCTTCGGAAGAACACAAGCCAATAGAGCCCGAGAACACCCTAATAGTAGTACCCACCACATCATAAATAATGCCTACAACCCCATCCTGGCCCTTACAAATCTATGATGCATCTAGGTAATCATCCATCAAGAGAAGAGGATCAAACATGGACATTGATTGCTGCCTGTTGAATGAAAAGCTGAACAAGAATTCAATTTGTGGGACCCACAAGTCCAATCGGATGGCTCAAAACAGTAACTGAACTGTGTGGCCTATATGTCCAAAGACTCCAAACGTGCAGCCCTTCTAGGGAGTAGGGACTATAGCACTTTTGGGTAGTTTATAGGACCATAGAGCCAATAAAGCCCATTTGTGGGGCATTTTGGAGAATTTTGGGTAGATTTGAAAAGTGTGCCATTTTTTAGAGTCTTAGTTGGAAGTGTGGAACACTAGTTGAATGGCTCCTATTGGTTAAATTTCCTTTTGCTAATACAACATACTATCCAAGTAAGATAATGACGTCCAAGACCAACGGGATTAGACAGCAATATTTAATCGGAACTTGATTGCAGACAAATGGAGGACATGAAATTTTCATTGAATAAAAAAGTTTGGGATTTTTCCATATGGACTCCTTCCTTTTCAGCTATGGACCGAAAACCTCCCACCTTTAAACTATTTCCCAAAACCCGCCTACCTATTTCACATATGTCATACAGCTGCCTGCTTACACGATTGGATGCTTAACAAATGGAGCTGTTAACTGTGGAAAAGTCAATTTTACCCTTGGCGAGGGTTGCCCGGCCATAGGTGGGGCCCGCCATGATGTTTTGACAAATCTACTCCACCCATCAGATGTTCCATCTCATGTTAGGGCATGGGTCCAAAAATGAGGGAGATTCAAATCTCAAGTGGGCCACACGACAGGAAACAGTGCAACTGAACGTCCACCGTGGAAACATCTTGGAGCCATCATGAGCCCACTTTGAGTTGGATCTGCCTCATTTTGGTCCCATGCTGAAAAAAATAGTTGGACAGTAGATTTCTCACAAACATCATGGTAGGCCCCAAGTACGGTTGGACTGCACATAAATCCAAGTTAATGAATGGGGCTCAAAGGGGAGGTTCGACATTTGGCGAGGGTTGATCGGCTGCATGTGGGGCCATGGTTCCAACAAATCCACCCCCGTCCACTAGATTTTCCATATCATTTTAGGGCATGGGCCCAAACCTGAGACAGATCTAAAGCTCAAGTGGGTCACAAGTGGGTTGTAAATGGTCGGGTTTGGGGCGAATTTAGCTAAAACCAGACCCACTCACCCACCCATTTACTAAATGGGTCTTGGTCCAAATTTTAAACCCATGCCCTTTTTACTAAATGGGCGGGTCTGGGTTAAGTCTAAGTCAACCCCATCAGACTCTAGTGGAGGGAGATCCCCACCCAGACCCATTTATAAATGGGTCAAGACTGACGGGTCCGGTTAAGGGATATCTAAACCTTGAACCAAGCCCACTTATAAACGGGTCTAACAGGTTTGGTCGGGTCTAAGGGGTCTGGGTCACCTTGATTTTATGTCAAAATTAATCAATGCCAATTAATAATAAAAAATAAATTTAGCAACTTTTCATAAGAACAAAAATGCAAATAATAGAGCAAGTAAATATCGAAATGATAGAGATGATTATCTTTACTTGGTCAGTTGCTCCACTGTGATATTTGTGAGAAATTCGCCCTGTCAATCAATCCATTTTGTCAGCTCAGTTTAGGACATGAGACAAAAAATGAGGTAGATCCAAAACTCTTTAGTGGGCCATACGAGAGGGAAAAGTGTGGAAAGAAATGCCTACCATTGAAGCCTTCCTGAGGTCCGCCTTGATGTTTATATGCCATTGAAGCCGTTTATAAGGTCGTGTCCACTGGGATGAACTGAAAACACAAAAAACTTAGCCTCATATAAAACTTATATGACCATACAAATGTTTCAACGGTGGTCGTTCAATGCCCACTGTTTCCTCTCGCGTGGCCCACTTGAGTTTTTTATCTGCCTCATTTTTTGTCTGATGTCCTAAAATGAGTTGGCAAAATGGATGGATGGGGTGAATAAGAATTTCTCAAAAGCATCACGGTAGGTCCCACTTAGCATCCCGGCGCATGAACTTCCTGCAATAGCCTTTCACATGCAATCCGAATACATAATAATTCACTAATCCCATCATCTTCGGCACATCGATTCGGATTCCATGGTGCCCCATATTCTCAGCCGAACATGGGGTGGATTTCTCGTTTTCCCATGTTACTTGTCAAGGTATGCAAGCATTTTTAGCGGGTTTAAAGCCAAGTATGGATGGGTTCCTTGCAACATAGACCAAACCCGCCCATTTACTAAATGGGTTCGGGTCGGACCGGGTCGGATATAAAGGAAACCAGATCCAGACCTGTTTAGCAATTGGGTCTGTTCTTGGACCCACACCCGTATCATTTAACAAACAGGTCGGGTCTGGGTCACGTCTATATAGGTCGGGTTTGGGTACTCCATCAGATCTGCTGACCCATTTACAACTCCAGTCACACGACAGGAAATAGTGGGATTAAACGCCTACCGTTGAAACATCTTGGGTTCATCAGTGGAGCCCACTTTGAGCTTTGGATATGGCTCATTTTTTGGCCCATACCTAAAATGAGGTAGAAAAACATATGGACGGGATGGATTTCTCAAAAACATCAAGGTGGGCCCTACATATAGTCAGGGTTAAGACTGGCACACCAACCAACGCTAATAAATCTGCCACCCAAGGCTGGTGGAATTTAAGTCAAGCGGGAGGGTTGCTCAACCGTAGGTGGACCCGCCATGGTCTTTGTGACAAATCCATCCCATCCAACAAATTTTCCATCTCATTCTAGGGCATGGGTCCAACACTAAGGTAGATCCGAAGCTCAAGTGGTTCAAACGATAAGAAACAGTGGGATTGAAAGTCCACCATTGAAACATCTTCAGACCATCGTGGAGCACACTTTGAGCTTTAGATTTGCCTCAATTTTGGGCCCATGCTCTAAAATGAGGTTGAAAATAGATGGAAGGGGTGGATTTCTCACAAACATCAAGGTGGCCCCACGTACAGTTGGGGTTAGGTTGGCACGGCAATCAACAACGCCCATCAATGTAAGAGCCTTGTTTGGTGGAGACTCGAGTCCTAGGGAGGGCCACTCGACCTTAGGTGGGGTCCACCATGATGTTTGTGATAAATCCACTCCATCCATATATTTTTCCATCTAATTATAAGGCATGGCCCCAAAAATGAGGCGATTTCAAAGCTAAGTGGGCCAAATGAACATGAAACAAAGGGGATTGAACGCCCGTTGTTGAAACATTTGTGGGGTTAAATGGTGTTTGTGACAAATCCACCATGTCCATCTATTTTGCCAGCTCATTTTATGGCATGGGCCCAAAATGAGGCCAATACCAAGCTCTAGTGGGCCAAATGACAAGAAACAGTGGGTATTGAATGCCCACCATTGACGCATAATGGGCCATTGTTGGGCCCACTTTCAGTTTTGGATCTGCCTCATTTTTGGGCCCATATCTAAAATGAGCTGCCAAAACAAATGGACTAAATGGATGTCTCACAAACATCAATGTGCAGCCATGCATGGTCTAAGGCTAAGTGCAGTAAAAAGGGCAGTTTCATCAATATAAAAATACCAAAACTTATTCGTATTGTAACTAACAGCAGGCAGTTCAATGTCTGACGGTGAAAACTATAGGTGGATTTTGGGAAATAGTTTAAAAGCAAGAGGTTTTTGGTCCACAGCCAAAAAGGCAGGCAGCCATATGGAAAAATCCCTAAAAGTTTTAGGTGTTTTCTTTTATCCCCTTGATTAGAAGAAGATTATTATGTTTGTTCTCATGGGTTCTTGCTCCGAGAGAAGTCTGTTGGGTTCTCCTCCTACAATCCCAGGTCGAGGGTTTCTTCCGTCTCTTTTCTTATGAATAAAATATAAATGCAATTTACGAAACCTGGAACCAAAATACAAGTAGAAAACCTAAAAAATAATAATAATAATAATAAATAAAAAAGAGGCATAAAGCAGCAAGATGATGCAACATGAAAAATAAAAAGGACCACCACATAATCTCCTATTCATGGCGATCATCTCGGTCCTACTTGCACCCAATTTAGCCAAATTGTCCGCATCGGAACTAGCCTCTCTAGGCACTTGAGAACATGCATCCCAGCCAGTAATCAGATTGAGCAATTCCTCAATTAAATCATCTTTCCAAGGGTAAGGGCAGTGTTCCAAATATCAGCAATCGATAATATTGCCAATATTATTAGCATTGCCAGCCCAGCTATACCAAAATCCCTGGAAACTATGATATTTCCTAGTATTAGTGATATTATCGCCGAGTTGCCAATATATCACTAGTGTCGATAGAATAAAAACATCACCACATGCTCAGCTGTTTAAATGGCTGGTGTCAGCAATACTAATCACATTATCGCCAATGCCAATTCTTCTCCTGGAAATACATACATTCTTGCAATATACTAGAAAATTTGAAAAAATAAAAAATGGAAAAAACAATCGTTCGAGATATTTATTTGGAGGGATCAGGTGGGTGGACGATTTATTTGGAGGGATAAGTTGGGTGGTGGATTTCAACCATACCTATCTAATTTTTCTAGGAAGCACCTTTGATTTGGAAAAGATTCAAGCAACAAGAGCAATAGTAAGTCAAATCTTCAAAGGTGATTTTTTTTATTTTTCTTTTTTTTTGCAAAAATACCTATTTTTCTTAAGAGTTGAGGTTTGATTTCAACCCAAATCCACATCCATGCATAAGTATCGACATGGATTTGAGTTGAAAATCTAACATTTCCGAGTCGAAATTGGGGAAATTTTGGAAAATCCTATTTTCCCTCATTTTCTCTTCTAAAATTACTAATTGATGGCCCAAATTTTAATATATTTATAAGAGTTGGCCAATCTGTGAATTCGGGTAAATTTTCCAATATTTTAAAAATAAATTATCTAAGTTATTTAAAATTCTGAAAATAATTAAAAATATCTATTTTGTTTGAAAATCGATAATCTATTTATTTATGGTTAGCTATTAATGATCAATGAGGTCCATTTTTTGAGAAATATATTACATTTTCAAAGATTTTAGAAATATGATAAACAAATAAAAAATCTATTTATTTAAAAAATTATCTTTCATTTCAACAATTATTTTTTCCATGGATGTATATAACTGTGGATGGATGGATGGTTAGATAATGAATCATATATCAAGTATCTAAGTATGTATGTGTGTATGCATGGATGGATGGATACATCATGCATATGTATGTATGCATGCATGAATGGATGGATCTATCATGCATATACGTATGTATGTCTGGAACTGGAAGGATGGATCATGTATGTATGCACATATGTATTCATGCACGTACAGTCAGATCATGGATGGATGGATATGTGCATATATGTATGCAGATAGGTATGTTTTTCATTTCTCTTGGTTTTTTGATGTCCCTAATTATTGTTTATTAGCTACATTTGCATGATATGAACTCATTTTGCTTACTATTGTGCTGATTTTTTTACAACAGCACATGGTTTAGGCCCCTATTAAATGGAAACTTATCATGTATGGTTCTTTTTTGCAATTTTTTTGTTCCTGATTATGTAAACATGTGTCTTTTAACATCTCCTGAAGTTTCACTGAAAATTCCTCATTTTTCTCCATGTTCCCCCAATGTTTCCCTCAGTGAACAATACATTTCCTAGTACCAGCAATATTGATACAAATTTCCATATCCCCAGTCAACGATACTTGTAATGATATTGATACTATGAACAGTTGAACACTGCGTAATAGATTCGCTTAGTCTAAGAAATCGCATTCCTAAAGTCCACTTCGAAGATGATCGAACCCGAGACGAAATCCCTAGCAACCTTACAAGGTTGGAGCGAAGTCACTACTTCCACAAAATTGGAATCTCTAATCCCAGTAGAGGTTGAGAGCTCAACAATTGTTCTACCATTGCTATCAAGCAAAGATCCCTCACGAGCATCCATCCCAGTTACACTCAACAAAACCAACCAGGGGGAGGTTTCCAAAAGGCTGATGTCTTGGAATTACACCAACTGCTATGAAAATCTTCACTCCACCTTGCCTTTGGCAACACAAAAGGCATTCCATTGAAATATCGACTCACCATAGCCCAAGATTAAATTTTCTTGACAAAAAATTGCATAACTAAAGCCTTGTCGTCAAAGACATTACTATTTCTCTCTAGCCTAATGCTCCACAACCCAACAAACAGCACCACCAAGGATCTTACCTAAACCCCATGCTGTGGTCATCCAGCTCTTGATGACCTCACTGAGTGGAGCCAAGTACATCCAATTCATAACAAACTTGGATAAAGTCATAAAACAGCATTGTAAATTTTCTTCGGTTCACAACAATGGAGCACTAACTGATCGATAGTCTCTTCCTCATGACAGCACATACCATACTTCAGTTTTCAAGGTGTTTTTGAGGTGATCAATGGTGAGAATTTCGTCAAGGCAAGTCATCCAGATGAATGCTCTAACTTTATGCAAGACTGAAGCTACACAAATCTTTTAACACCCCTTGGAGCAAGAAACTGAATTGCCCGCCAAGTGAAAGATCTGTTGATGAATATACAATCAAGTTCCAGCACCTAAAATTCTTCAATCAGAACCCGATCAAGTAAGGTGAACACCCTACAAGATTGTAATAAGATGGGTGAAATCATTGATTTCACTGCCCTTCAATCACATTGAAATGTAGGCAGCAGATAACCTTGCCCCATATCCTTTGAAAGAACTTGAGAGCAGCCCCTTTACTATTAGCCATAGCATATAAATCCTTGGACAATTCTGCCAAGGAAACCACCAAACACCAACCATCTTCCAAAACTTCACCTTCTCCCCATTCCCGATTGTAAAATGAAAATGATTATTACGGAAGCTGTGAGCCCACAACATAGCACGCCAAAAGAAAAACCATGATGAACACCAACCGTCTTTCTAATTGAATTTTGCTCAAGTACATGGTGAACAAAAGAAAAAACAGAAAAGAGAGGGGGAGAGAAGAAGGGAATCAAATGAGAGAACGGAGAGGCATCCCCATATTCTTCTCTTAAATTCTTTATGTATATAATCATTAACCCTAAACACAAAATGATGAAATGCCAAAGGACCCACCTATGTGGATATGTCATGTGGATATCATTATTTTATAACAATTATACATACGATGACAATGGGATATATAGTGTTGGCACTTATTAGTATATGTTTGCATGAACAATGCATAGTGTTTAACACGGGATGCTTGCTAGCATCACCATGTGTGTGAGAGGAGTGTGAAATTTTCTGTTATAGTCCATTCATGACTAAGTCGGCAATTTGGACAGGTTGGACTATCCACCAACCATGGCACGTGTACAATTTGATGAGTGCGTGTGTATCAACCATTACACTCCACCAAACACCTATATCCATTCCCCCATTCTTTACAGACACTACAGAGGGCGTTGGCTACCTTGTGTACAGAGTGCCTGCCATTGAAGTGGGGGCAGTGTTCGAAATATCAGTATCGTGCTACATATCACATCATTGGGATACAAATGCGTATCGGTTATCGCACAGGATATATCGTTTGTACCGGGTCATTTATCGCACTTTTTGGGAAACATGGGGAGACATTGAGAAAATGGTTGATTTTTTCAATAAAACTTCAGGGATTGTTAAAAAAGACCTCAATACACACTTTTAAATCATAACATCGTAAAAAAAGTGCACATAATAGGTTTCCTTTGTACATGGTCCTAAGCTATGTACTGTCTGACTGAACTAATGCAACTATATTCAAATTGAATGCATAACATTTGGAGTGTATGTGATGATCATTTCATCAAACACTCTTAAAACTTATGCCTAAATCAGAGCATGGGATGGAACTTTTGGCTCATGTCTGAATCCCTTGAATGCCATCAGCATGACAGGGTGGGCAGGATAGACTGCTAGAAATGGCAAGATGATAATGGTGCTGGTGGCAAAGTAAAGATGCCGTCATGAGGAATGTTTGAGTGATGGAGATATGATGGTGAGATAATGATGACAGCGCAAAGATAGAGAGGCAATGTCAGCAAGTGCAGATGATGAGGATGACATGAGGCTGTGTTTATGCGAATGGAGAGAGAACCGGAAGAACATCAGATTGAAGCCAACTATGATACCATGCTTACATACATAGTGAACAAAAGTAAAAGAGAACAGAGGGAGAGAATTTGGAGAATAATGACTGACATCCAATCATCAACAGCTTTCCAATATGGTACAAGACATGATGACTAGTGGTCTAACTGAAGGTATGGTTCCCATAACAGAATTCATGTAGCCAACCCCAATTAATTGGGATAAGGGTTAGATGATGTTGATGAACATGGTGACAAAAAGCAGACCGGAAATCATTTATTATGGGTGATGGAGATTTAATTTGCCTAGCCCATTTATGAAGTGATTGATATCGAAGGAGATCAAATCCATGATAAACGCGACGATGGCGAGGATAATGCAGAACTATGAGATATCATCAAAGATGCCTCTATTGGATAAGGCGCTGCTAGGAGAGAGGATTGAGGTGCTGTGGATCAAAGCAAAATGTGGTGCTGAAAGGGCCATGAGAGCCCATTTGGATCATTCAAAGGACTTAGTTTGTAAACCATGACATTCCGCCATACATTTGGTGGAAAAACATGTGGTAAGTACACAATGGAGCAGAAGAATGGGACCAGTTCCCTTGACAATTTGTCCAGTACAGAGCTTCGGGCTTATGGAAGGTTGCGGTCATGGTTCTGAATATCAGCATTGGGGGGCAATCAACCTAGCCAAAAATGATACAATATGGGTGTCGTGTATTGGTATCAGCCTGTAATGGACCATATCGGTTGAAACTTTTTTTAAAGCCAAAGCATTAAAAAAAAAAAACAAGATAAAAGGGAAAATGAGATGTTAAAGAATCTATCATTGCTTTTTCTTTTTTACGTGCATACAATTGTGCACTAGATCATTCTTTGATAAGAATGTTGTTTGTCGATTTGACATGTTGAAAGTCAACCAAACAGACCCTATTTGAACACAAATCAAGCATGACTTGATGAATTAGTGCCCATTACATTGATATACAACAAAAAGAAGATAAATTGTAAAAAAATAAAGAGAAGGTCTATTCTGATTTTTCCCATAATGGTCTATTCCACTTTGATTTGTCAAATCCCACTCAAATCATTTGTTGTGATACCAAAATACGTCTAGTTCTAGCCTAAAATGACTTTCTACACTTCCCTCCATGGTTTAAATGAAAAAATGACAGAAAAAATGATGAAATTTTGAAAAAGAAAAATCAAAATTGGGCCATTAATGGTATATTGGCACGTGCTGGTCTATATTAGACCTGTATCAGTGTCGATATGCCCCATCTCAGCCAATACGACCCATTTTTAAGGGTGGGCCAATTTGCTCCCGTATCGGCATATCGCACATCACATCAGGCTGATGTGGATACGATATGACCGAATTGGATGATATGATACTGATACTGATACTGATACCAATACCAATATTGAAAACTATGGTTGTAATTAAAGGCAGGGATCTTTTCAGAAGAGAATCTTTTCAGAAGAGAAATTTCCATTACCTCTAGGGAAGGCAACCGAAACAGATTCTAGTTGGATAGGTTATGTGGGGAACTGAAACCAGACCTGCTATGGTGTCTTTCCCCAGTCTATTCAATATTCTGACGGAGGAATGTGCTCTCATTTCTCAATATGTCTCTTCTATAGGAGATTGTTTGATTTTCATGCCTCGGTTCCAAAGAAATCTCACAGATGACAAGGTTGAAGAGTTTGCATGCCTTATGGCTCTTCTACAAGGCATCCGGTCAGGATAGGTGGGTGTGGAATCCTAAAATGCCAAGCTAGTTTTCAGTTAGATCTTTTTTTAATCAACTATTTCCTCTCATCCGTCGTCGTTTTTTTCTCTTTTTTTTTGAAAGATGATGATATCATTAAGGCCAAAGGCCAAAAAGAAGAAAAAAAGACAACAAAGAACAGAAAACAGAAAACAGAAAACAAAAAAACAGAAAGGAAAACCTTACAAACAGAGAACACAATCCCTTGTATATAACACCACCCCATTACACGCTCCCTCTAGGGTAGACTTAACACTCTAAAAGCACCAGTTATTTCTTTCTAATCAAATTGAACACGGAAAAGCAAGCATCATAGTCTTTCATCTCGAATTTCTCATAGAGCTTGCCCCTCCAGCGTGCCAAGTTCGATAAAGAGAATCGATCGAAGGCATCACCCAAGACATATTGGTCAGCCGAAGAATGCTCGACCATATTAAGGAAGGGGAAGTAGGCATTAGACAATTAGACTCTGTCAATAGACCTTGTTAGGTAAATGAGTGTGACGTTGTCGTGTTGAGGAATCCAGCTTGTGGAAAAGGGTTATTGAAGCCTAGAATGGTTCCTCCCAGGAGGGGTGGTGGACTTGGGACCCCTCCCTCTATAGGGCTTCTCTCTTGTGGAAGTCGATGGCTTCCATGGCACCTACTGTTGTCAAATGCGATCACATATGCGCATATGCATCAGCAGATCGCATATGCCATCATGGCATATGTGATCAAAATGCATATGCTGCATATGCGATCGCATATGCGATGCATGCGATCGCATACAGCATATGCGATTGCATATCTGCCAACAGTTAGGAATCTAACCGTTGGCACTTTTTTTCTTTTCTTTTTTTTTTTTGCAAAAAAAATCTACTCTTTGCCTATAAAAAGGCACTCAAGTCCCCCCATTTGCAACATTCAAAACTCTCTCTTACTCTCTTTTACTCCTTAATCACTATAATCTCTCTCTTACATTCCTACTTTCAAGTCTAAATCCTAATCTCTACAAATCCTCTACAAAGATCAATCAAGAAAAGAAGTTCACAAAGATCAATCAAGGATTCAACATTCAAGAATCAAGAATACATTGAAGAAGCAGAAGCACTCTCTCTCTCTCTCTCTCTCTCTCTCTCTCTCTCTCTCTCTCTCTCTCTCTCTCTCTCTCTCTCTCTCTCTCTCTCTACATTCACTATATTGTTGAATTTTGATGTACTTCATTCATTGTTTAATTGATTTTATTTCTCTCAAATGAATTTTAAATATGTAAAATTAGTTATCTATTAACTTAGGAAAGTTTTTCCTAATTTATTTTTAACCTTTTTTTTAATTTTTCCCTTTTTTATTTTTGCAAAAAATATATATATATGCAATCACATATGCGATTGTGCGACCGCATATGCGCACAAGTACATGCGGTCGCACACAATTGCATATGCAATTTGACAACATTGATGGCACCTATTATGTTAGTTGTTTTAGGTTCTCTATTGGAGAGGACACCAAAGTTAGATTCCAGGAGGATTTTTGGTGTGGTGACCCCCCTTTCCGTAACTCCTTCACTAGATTGGCTAGCTATTGTCCAACTCAAAACTTGTTGGTTTCCCAGTGCTACTCCTTTCAGGATTCTGCAGGAATTTGGGTATCCCCCCCTAGGAACCTTAATGATTTGGAATTTAACGATCTACTGAACCTCCTTTCCCTTCTCCAGGGGATCCAACCAATTCAAGGTCTTCAAAATTCCCTGATTTGGAGCTACAGAAAATCCAAGACTTTCTCCGTGAAATCTTTCTACTCTATTCTTATAGGAGAAGGCCAAAGAGGAAATGATTGCCATACGGCAAAAGCTTTAGTCTATGGGTCTCCCACCAAAGTTGCAGCCTTTGCATGGCTTGCTAGAAGAAATTGGATCCTGACCATTGACAACCTCCAAAAAATGGGGTTTTGTATTGCTAACGCTTGCCCCCTTTGTTTGAGGGCAGAGGAGACAGTCAACCGCGTGTTCATTCACTGCTCCTCTCATTCATTGTCTGGTGGGCCGGATCCCATCATTATGAGTGGGAAGTATTTGGGGCTCCTTGTGTCCTTGCTTTCACATGGTTGGTGGGGAAAAACAAGGTGTTGACTATTGAAAATTTGCAGAAAATGAATCTGATGGTTCTGAATGCTTGCGTAATGGGTCTCACTTACATAGAACAGTTTGCCTATTTATTCATGCACTGTGCTTTTGCCCAAGAAATATGGTGGAAGTCCTTATCCTAATCAAAGTGGAGCAAGTGATGTCAATTTCAATGATTGAGCTTTTTCAAGATTGGGATGGTGGAAGAAGGGGATGCAAAAGGATGCCTTCCATGTGGAGGATGTCCCTGAGTCTTTATCAGCAATTTGGCATGAACGGAACAATAAAATCTAAGAGGTGTTCTCCAGCTATTGCTTTCCAGAAAGTGAAATGATTGGACATTGAATGGGCAAAAGGTCATTGAAGGTTTTTGAGGATATACCTGGGATTTTTTGTAGCGCTCCTGGGGGAACTCCTGTATTTTCTGGTTGACGTCTTATATCCTATTTGTGCGAATTTCTTCCTTAGCTAATAATTTTTCCTTTTGCCTCTCAAGAAAGGGGAGGAATGAGGACAGAGACACAAAAATAGCATGTTCAAATTGATGTGAAAGGATATGAATCTGAAATAGACCGCCCTGAAAACAGTTAGATTTATTGGAGGAAACTCCATTTATCCAAAGCAGAAGCACACAAATACCTCTCTAATTCTTTCCAGTGAGACAAATTTTGAATCCAAGGAGGGGGGGGAGGAGAGATATGTTTCAGTAAGGGGTCAAGAGCACAGAAGTGATCCAAGACGAGTTTCTTTCCAGGAAAATTAATGGTCACAATGTCGAATGACTTCAGGAAGCATAACTTGGACTCGAGCATGGTCATTTTGAAGGTCTTCTCAATAAGGTTGATGAATTTTTTAGGATGCATTTTGCAGGATTCTGGTCATTAAAGTAGGTCATTTTGAAGGTCTACTCAATAAGGTTGATGAATTTTCTAGGATGCATTTTGCAGGATTCTGGTCATTAAAGTAGGTCATTTTGAAGGTCTACTCAATAAGGTTGATGAATTTTTTAGGATGCATTTTGCAGGATTCTGGTCATTAAAGTAGGTCATTTTGAAGGTCTACTCAATAAGGTTGATGAATTTTTAGGATGCATTTTGCAGGATTCTGGTCACTAAAGTAAAGAACGAATATTAGTCGCAAGATCAGTAAAGAACTTCTGAGCTTTTCATATTAAGTGGGAACAAGAAATTTACCATGTTCATGGGAACTAAAGCTTTTCATTCAGCCTATTGACAAGACACCTGTATAACCTTCCACTAAAATGGCCCCACATGCATGATTGAATTTCAAGGCCCACTGGCCCTAATGCCATATCCAAGTTTACAATACAAAGAGTAAAACAAATAATTCGAGCCCATTGGGTTACATTCAATAGACACCAAATGCATATTTATATCTTGATCAAAGCAGTGATAACAACGGATACTGTTTACAACAGCAATCGATTTAACGCATACAGAAAAATCACATGGGACGAATTTCAAAATCCAGCTACAAAAAAACCCTAGTTTCCAAAACAGCAGAAGATTGCACTTAAACTAGAACCATGTTCATGCGAAATCGATAGCTCAACTCAAATCGGAAAACACTAACAAAATAGCAAAACGTAAAAACTCATTTCACTCGGTCCGCTTCAATTCTAGGGCGACCAGAAAGAAATCCCCAAATCAAAGAAAGGAAACTTCTAGAACAATCAAAGAACGCTTACCTGCATGGAATTCGGAGCCGTTGAGTTCTTTCCTGAAGCACCCATCGTTGCCCGAAAATATATATAGGAAAATTGCAGGAATTTTCGAGAAAATGGGGGGTAAGATTTCAAAGAGGGGATTTTAGGAAAAAAAAAATATCAGGAAAAAGAAAAGAAGAGAGTTGCAGAGTGATTAGAGCTCGGAAATCGAACAGAAAACCCTAACCACCATTAACGTCGCAGAAAACCCTCGTTTCTCCTCTCTCTCTCTCTCTCTCTCTCTCTGCGCACTTTCCCCCGCCCTTCGATAGAAATACCAACGATTTATAAAAGGGGTGAGAAATACGTGAATGCCCCTCATCTTGCTGTATTTTACAATTAAGTACGAATGGTTCCGTACGTGGCCGATGTATGGTTTTTCGCACGTGTGCAATATTCAGACCCTCGATATCCGGACGGATGAAAATTGCTCGGGCGCGGATTTCCTGCGTGAGCCTTGCGCAGGAATTTCCTGCGCTGGGAACCACAGTGGGGCCCACAGTGATATTTTTTTATAAATCCATCCCGTCCATCCGTTTTGGGAGCTCATTTTAGGACATGAAAACAAAAATGAACCTGGATCCAAGACTCAAGTGGGCCTCAATAAAGGAAAAGGTGGGTGGGTAAATTAGTACCGTTGAAACCTCCCTCGGGTCCACAGTGATGTTTATATGACATCCATACCGTTCATACCGTCACTACTACTGGGATGAACTGGAAAAACAAATATTATCCTGATTCGAAACTCCTATGGCTCCACAAATATTTCAACTGTGGATGTTCAAATCTCACGTTTTCGGCCCACTTGAGTCTGGGCTCCGGTTCATTTTTCTTTTCATATTCTAAAATGAGCTCCCAAAACGGATGGACGGTGTGGATTTGTCAAAAAACATCACTGTGGGCCCACCTTGGTTACCAGCGCAGGAAATTCCTGCGCAAGGCTTTCGCAGGAAATCCGCGCCCAAATTGCTCATGTGACGAAACACTCTTTCTATGGGGTGGAACCTAGAAGAATTTATGTTGGGACATTTCCAACCATCAGATCGATAGTCACTTCTAGCTTTAACCATCCGTGTGCTGGACACTCTACAAATGGTTATAGCCGTTGGTTCACATTGATTTATGGTTATATCCTGTCTATAAGTGGGACGGCACAATTTGAACGGTTAGGATTGAGTTAATGCATGAGGAGTGCTGTGCATGTATCTGACAGAGCATACGGCAGAGTATGGCATGGCTTTATCACTTGTAGTGCTCTTGACACTCTTCACACTGCTGGGAGTACTTGTCAAAACCGTTTTTACAGGTGACCATCTAATTAGCTGACAAATTTCTTAATTGCATGAGTAAGAAAGAAGAAAAAAATCTGTGTGTGTGTGTATATATATATAACTTGGATGCTCTGATATGGTGATTATATGCAGGCATTTAGAAGTTGCATTGGCAGGAAGTAATTGGTATTAAACCATCCAAATATTGGTCTTGGTTTTGATGTACCACATTGTGCTTACTTGGTCATTGATTATAGATTTAGTAGTGATTTATTTCACAGTTAAAACTGAATGTGTCCTATGGTTTGATTTTATAAGCAAGTGTCTAAAAATGATAGAACATGATTCATGTATCTAAGGTCAATTACTTGGAACGATAATTAAATGATCAATGAAGTGTCCAAAAATCATAAGTTAGGTTTGTTCAACCAATCTAACTTCAGCACTATGACCTAGTGGAGTACATGTTGTGCCAAGAGTATGTGTCGATCATATTCTACCGGGGTAGTAAATAACTCCACATGCATGTATTTGAATTGTGTGAAAGAGAGCATCCTTACATCGGTGCGTGCACGCATATGAAATAGCTTGTTTTAGTGACGTGCCGCTTCGGTGGAAATAACTTCTTTTAATGACATGCCACTTCGACTAATCTAATTAATATTAATGTGTATTTGTCATTATTCGTTTGAGGGTGTGACAATGAGTTGGCTTGTAAATACGCATATGAAATTACTTGTTTTAATGACGTGCCACTTCGGCAAATCTAATTAATAGTAATGAGTATTGTCATTACTTTTTTAAGAATATTATAGTGAGCTGACTTATGGGTAATTATACAAAATGAACGGGACTTTTATAATAGAATTTGACAAGCTTCAACTTTTTTTCCTTAGATTTTCATCTGAGTCTACTATGTGTAGCGACTGTAATAATTGGTGGTCATGATAACATTCTTTCACGTTGTGTTTTTTAAAACTTATAAACTTAGGGCTAGATTGGTTAATGCATGTCACTTGTGCAATTTTTGTGTACCTGCAAATCAAGCGTCATCCTCTACTAAAATATCAAATAATTCATATGCATATATGCGTATTACACTGAAGCAAGCCTTCTTACATATATGCATGCACATAAAGAATGAAATAGACCTCATCATTTAAGAGTACATTCAGATTTTTGGTGAATCTAGTTAGTAGCATTACACAAATAACCTAATTAATGACACAATGTTACTATTCTTTTGATAAATGCAACTGAAATAGCTCGTGAATATTTTGGAATGGGGGGTATTCTTTGCCTGTTTGGTTCACCAATTATAATATTAATATAAAAAAATTGGTGAATGATTATAAATTACTTCTGTCTCTTATTAATATTTATATTTAATTTTTTATTCTCTTATTTTGTTTATCGATAGTAAAATTAAAATGATTGTATTTTTACATTACTTTAATATTAAATCACTACTAAAAGACAATAATACCATTGCCTGAATACAAGATTTTCATAATATTGTCATGAAAAGTGCAACGATTATAGATTCGTTTACCTATATCCTAAATGCATATAAATTTGACTAACGACTCTCATGTTTAGTTTAGTGGTGATAAAATCGTAGCAATGGTACATTTCATTTATGTCATTGAGGGTAATTGTTAAAACAAGCATGCTGAATCTAGCTTGCATAGTGATCATGATAATCTTTAGTTACAAGAAGAAATGTGAGATGAAAGTAAACATTGACTTATATACCTTTTCTTTTTTAACTTGGAAACTCAAAACTCAACCAGTTAGTTTATACCTCATTAGCAATTTCTTGGTATACGTGAATCCAACATCAACATCATACTTTATTAAATATTGAATAAATTTATATGCATATATGTGTATTGTTTGAAATATCTTATTGTTGAGATTCGTAACGAACGTTATGACATAAATTTAATATCCAATGCCAACACAAAAGATGAGGACCATTATAAGAGCACAAAACTCTCACAAGTGCACTATAATAGGTCATTATGTAGGTTGATTACAATCAAGCATTGTGTGATAGCGATTGCATAGATTAACTGCAATAAAAAAGTTTATTATAATTGACAAATGACAAGATGATGAAAAACATAATTTTAAATAAATGCATGGACATTGCACTAATGTGTAATTAGACGAGAAAGTGAACATGGATGGTCTGGTCATATGCAACGGATATTAGGAACTATGCTATTAGGGGTGAGTTAATACAAAATAATGATTCTAAAAATAGCCCAGAGAAAGGCCCAAAAAGCTATAGATGGGGGTAATAAAAAAAAACTTGATAACTTATGATTTAACTCAACACCTGACATTTGATGAGGTGGAATGAGAGAATGAGTTTCATGTAGCCAACCCCACTTGAGTTGAGATAAGGCTTATACAACGACGATAATTGTGATAATGATGATGACATGCATGGGCATTGTACAAAAGCAAACCTCCTTACATGTGTGCACGCACATAAAGAAACTTGTTTTAATGCAATGTTATCATCATTTAAGAATGAATTTAGATTTTCTGCACGTGATTAACAACAACAAGTATTATCATTATTATTTTATAGCTATGTAATGAATTGGTTTGTTGGTATTTGCACAAAACGGCCGTTTTGTAACAAAAGTTAATCAATTTTGACTTGAAATTTTTCTCAAAATCTAGTATGTTATAATCATGATAACTGTCAGTCACAAAAAATATAACATGCGTATTGTTGAACTTGAAAATTTAGAAATCGGTTGGTTAGAGCAAAATGATGAGAACACGATCTACAATGATTCATTTGTTGAAGCTCGAAACCCTAAAGCTCAATTTATCAGAGCAAAATAATGAAAACACGACCCGCAAGGATTTATTTGTCATGATTCAAGTCCATTAATGACTTTGTGTTGGAAGGGAAATGCCCTATTTATTGGGACACCGACACATGTAATGTACAATGCTTCCAACTCGAATATTACGAAACCTTCATTGATCGTTAATTTAATTAATTTGACGGTGGTTTGTAATGCTAGTGACTTTTAGATGATTTTTTTTTAAAAATAATTTGCTCAAAATAATAAAAGAAAAGGTTAACTCCAGTGCAAACTTGCTTTGATGTTTGATCTATTGTCAACCATTTATTTTATGCCAGTGAACGAAGTCCAACTAATCTTACAATCTCTACATGCAATTATCTCCGCATATATTGTTGGAATATGACTATGAGATAATTGATGGATGACTAAGAGAAATGCAAAAAATGATAAATTATTAAAATCGTAGATCTAATACCATATTTAAAATATCATATCTGCTGTGACCATCTTAAGTATACACAACTACATGAATACTTATCCATTCAAATACATAAATATATTAATATGATTTTGATTTTAATCCATTTATTAACTCTACCAGCATGTAGATACATAGATTTGTTCGCATTCCATATGTATTTCTGAATGCATGTGTATGCAAGAAAGATTACTTTAAATAAGATAGAGATTACTTGAAATAAGATTGGGATAATTACGACGAAGTGTCTTGATTAAGAAGTCAGGATTATTCAACCAATCTAGCCTTGGTACTATGACTTAACAATAACGGGGTTCATCATTTAATCAATTTAATTAAAGTTAATGCATGCTACATATACTATTTAAGAATATGTGTGGATTAAGCATCATATTTAGCCAAGACACCAAATAACTCCGTGTGCCTGTGTTTACATTGTCCGAAAGAGAGCTTATTTGCATGCATGTAAAATAGCTTGTTTTAGCAACATGTTGCTTCAATGGTAAATCTAATTAATAATAAGGAGTATTGTTATTATTTTTTTGATGATATTACAATAAGCTGGTTTACAAATATTTATACAAAGTGAGCAAGAGCTTTCATTACATAATTCGACAATTTTTAACTTTTTCATTTGAATTTTTTCTAAATCTATTATGCGTAAGGGTTGCGATAATTGACGGTCATAAAAATATTATTCCACATTGTGTCTTCTTAAACTTTGAAACTTATGGTTAGATTGGTTGATGCATACCACTTGTATAAATTTTCAGTACCTTCGGATCAAGTGTCGTCCTCTGCTGAAGTATCAAATAATTCATATGTATGAACATCCATGTATGCACATAAAAAAGGAAACAGACCTCATCGTTGAGAATAAAGTAAAATTTTCGGTGAATCGAGTTAATAATATTATTTAGGAACCTGGTTAATGACATTGAGCATGTTGTTATTCTTTCGATAGACACCATTGAGTTGACTTATGGGTATTTACATAACATACATATGACATTTTGTAACAAAATTCGACAAGTTTTAATTTTTTTACTCTGAATTATGGGCCTATTTGTTTCACAAATCACCACAGTAATGTAAAGAAAATGTGCAATGATTATAAATTACTCATATCTTTTGATAATATTTACATATTCAATTCATCAATGATAAAATTGCACTGATTATAATTTTATATTACTTTAATGTTAAATTATCATCAAAAGACATTAATGTCATTATTTGGGTTTAAGATTTTCACGGTATTGCCATAAAAAGTATAACGATTACAAATTTGTTTACCTGTCCCACGAACATGTTTAAATTTGATCAATGATTCTTGTGTTTAATTTGGTGGCCGTAAAATCATAACAATGACATATTTCCTTTACGTTATTATGACAATTATTAAAACAAATAGGCTAAATTTACCCTGCATAGTGGTCATAACAATCTTTAGTTAAAAAAAGGTAAAATGAGAGTAAATATTGACTTATGCACCTTATCTTTTTTAACTTTGAAGCTTGTAATTCGATCGGTTAATCTATACCTTATTAACAATTTTCGAGTACATATAGATCCAGCATCATACTTTGTTAATTAGTATAAAAAATCAGTATGTATGTATGTGAATTGATTTGAATATTTTACTGTTGAGATTTGCAACAAAAGTTATTACATAAATTTGATAGCAAGTGCTAGCATAATACAACTCTCTTCATTTATTAAGGATGGAGGACTAGCGACAGTAGTACAAAACTCACACAAGTAAACGTAATAGGTCATTATATAAGTTAATTACAAATAAGTATTATGTAATAGCAATTACATAAGTTGATTACAATCAATGAGTTTACTATAATCCACGAATGATAAGATAATGAAGAACACAATTATAAATGAATGCATAGCAACAATACCAATATATAATAAAATAAAAGAAAATAGACGTAAATGGTTTAATAATGTACAACAAAGATTGAGAGTTATGTTATCAGTATACAAAATAATAACTCTAAAAATGACAAAGCGAAATGCCCCAAAAGACATAAATGGAGGTAGTAAAAAATACTTGATAATTAACATATAATTTTATCGAATATCTAATTTTTGACAAGGTGGAATGACAAATTGAGTTTCATGTAGCCAATCCCATGTAAGTGGGATAAGGCCTAAATGATGATAACAACAACGACAACGGTGATATGATGATGACATGCATATGCATTGTACAAAAGTAAGCCTCAATTTATGTGTAAATGCACATAAAAAAAACTTGTTTTAGTGACAACTATCATCGTTTAAGAGTACGTAAATTTAAAATTTTCACATATATATTTAACAACATTAAGTATTTGTTGGGGTAGTCTTCAAACTATGCACTGATTGGGTGCTCTGACTGGTCGAGCGATCGGTCGGACGACTTGACCCAAATGCATGTAGAGACCCCCTAGATAGATTTCATGTGCCCTAGACCGGTCACCCAATCGGTCTACAGGGGGCTCCAACTTGTTGGCTGTGAGGCAGAGGCAGGCGTGTTTTCTCCCTGGACTATTCTATGCACTGGTCGACCAGTCAGCCGACTGGTCGGACGTGCACAGCGGGTTTCTTGCGCAACACGCAGTATTGCGTAAGATGTTGCTAATTTCAGACTTTTGCCCATTTTAAGGGTTGTAATTCGTGTTTAGCTAGTATCCTAAGGTGTCAAAGGTTTCCTAATCGCATTAAGAAGAGGGGAGAGGTGTGTGTGAGAGAGAACTTGAGGCTTTCTCTGTTTTTCCTTGCTAGTGGGTTGTCAATCTTTGTAATCTTCTGATATTCATAGTGGATCGTTCTGTGCCGTGGTTTTTTACCCGTTGAGGGGTTTTTTCCACATAAATTCGGAGTCTCTTGTGGTGAATGCTTGTGTGTGATTGATTGCATCTTGTTTACTTGTTTGATTTCGCATTACTCTATGCGTTTCGGCTTCCGCTTCCGCTACTGGCTTTTCCAACAGTATTGTCGTCATTCATTTCATAATTACTGTAATGAATTGGTTTGTGGGTATTTACACAAGGTATACATTCTATAATAAAAGTTAATCAATTTCTACCTTTTTTCTGAACCTTTTTCTAAATCCAGTATGTAGAGATTATAATAATTATCGAACAAAAAAAATGGCCTTTTGTGTTTTATTAAACTCCAAAACCCGGAGCTTAATTTGTTAGAGCTAAATGATGAAAACATAACCCCAATGATCAATTTGTCAGGATCCAAGCCCATTAATTGCTTTGTTTGGAAATGAAATGCCCTATCCATTAGGATATTAACACATGCAATATTGTATAATGTTTCCAACTTAAATATCATAAAACCTTCATTAGTCATTAATCTAATCAATTTGACAAGAATTCGTAACAATAATGGCTTTTAGATGATTTTTTCTTTTTAAATATTTGCTCAAAACAATAAGAGAAAGTTAACCCTAGTTGAAAACTACTTTAATATTGGATCTATTGTCGATCATTTATTTATTGTCGTGAACAAGTTCAACTAATCTTACAATCTCTATATATTTTTATCTTCATAAACATTATTGGAGCATGGGCTACAAGATGATTAATGGATAACTAAGTGAAATGAAAAAAATAACAAATTATTAAAATTGTAACTCTAATATCATGTTTAGAAATCATATCCATCGTGGCTGTCTTCAAACGTGCGTGACTACACGATTAATTATCCATTTAGATACATAAATATATTAACAAGATCCAAGTTTCAATCCCCTTACTAACTTTACCAACATGCGAGTGCACAAGTTTGTTCACATTTTCCATATGCATTTGTGGATGCGTGTGCATGCAAAGGAGATGAAAAATTGCGCTCTATTAAGGTGGAAAAAACAAATAAAAAGAGAATAAATTTTGATGCAACAATTGCTATAACAAGATTCAGAACTTACCATGATCAAGTAGGTTTCTAGGGGTCTTGGCCATCCAATCAGGTGGGTTTTTTAAAGTTTATCGATCATTCGCTCATATGAATTTTAAAGACGGTTTAATCATTTTAGCAAATTTGTCCATGTACTTTTCATAGTTTATATATGTATAGTTGCCGTGAGATCCACGGAAATATTTAAACATTTCTTTACAAGATATTCAATACAAATACATATGCATTTGACTACTTTGTACTTTGAACGAGGTTGACGTCGAGGTCATGTGGTAAAGAATTGAGTGCATGAAATGGCGTTTTGGTAATTTTAACTGCTTCAATAAAGTGGTTAAGTCTAGTATGTGAGTTTCCTACCTAAAGCTTTGTGGAGACCATTGCAATGTTTTTGTGCAATGCGCTCCGGCAATCAGTTCCACCCATTCATGTTAAAACCAGAGCTTAAGAATAAGCCAAATCCAAGACTCCAGTGCGCCACATCACAGTAAACAGTGTAATGGAAATGCCCACCGTTGAAACCATCGCAGGGCTCACCATGATGTTTATATGCCATCTAACCCGTTCATAGGTCAATTCCCTACCAATAAAAAGGCAAAACACAAACGTCAGACTGATCTGAAACGTCTATAGACCCAAGAAGGTTTTCACCGTGGAACGTTCTATCCCCACCTTTTCTGACTGATGTGGTCCACTTTAACTTTGGATACATATAACTTTTGATCTGTCATCCCTAATGTAAGGTGGCAAAACTGATGGACGGAGTGGATTTCATACAGACATTGCGGTGGGCTCCAGAAATCTTTAGGCCGCAAGAAGTATCTGCATCCGTGAGTCTTTGACCGGTTGGAACATGCACACGTGGCCACCGTGCATTAATTGATAGGTAGGCTCAACCGGACATGACGTTTCTCTCCGTGGTCGGCGCCCACGTGCGAAACTATATTCCTTTCTGCCCATGGGAAGAACTTCGATACTCTGGCAGCCTATGATGGACGATACACAGGCACGTAGTGTATCATGAACCCAAACTTATGCTTATTTGATCATGTAACTATAGGATTTGTCAGACTTTTATTGGATGGTTAAAATGAAATATATCCAACGAATCAGAGGTTCGGAATGCTCGATCAGTTTAATTTTGGGCCTGTGACTTAGGTAAATTGGTTCTTACAATTTACTCCGTTTAATTTGAGATTATGTATGCCACGTGTACAATTTCTGAGTGCCTGTGTATCAAGCGTCATGAACTGCATAAACTTCACACGTGTGAGATATCTGGTTCATGTATCAGTTGGGGTCAACGTTAAACATTGTCTACTCCTAAATCCATGCTTGCAGACATGTAGAATGAATATTGGCCGTTGGTTATTCTTCACTCCAACCGTCCATTTTGTCGTACAAGTGCAGACCGCCTTGTGGTTGCTGTTCTTGGCTGATCTATGCGCCAAGGCACACTCGAGAGTCGGACGCGGATTTCCTGCAGAAGCCTTTGGAGGGGAGTTTCTGCTCTTTGAACCTACGTAGGGCCCACCGTGATGTTTGTGAGAAATCCATTCCGTTCGTTCGTTTTTTGAGATAATTTTAAGACATGGGTTAAAAAAGGAGCCAGATCCAAGACTCAACTGGGCCGAAAACGTGAGTATTGAACTCCCACAGTTGAAATTTTGTGGGGTCACAAAAGTTTTAAATCAGGCTAATTTTTGTGTTTTCAGTTCATCCTGGTAGGAATGATGTTATGAACAGTATAGATGGCATATAAACATCAGTGTGGACCCAGGGAGGTTTCAACGGCGGCCTGCTCAAGTCTTGGATAGTTGGATCCGGCTTATTTTTGTTTGCACTGTGCTGAAATAATCCCAAGAAATGGACCGAGTGGATTTCTCACAAACATTAAGGTGGGCCCCACCTAAGTTCCCATCGCAGGAACTTAACGTGGGAAAGGGAAATCCTCCTTGCCGAGAGTCAATGTTCAACCTCTTTTTCAGACGCAGATTCAAGGAAACTTCCTGCCACGAGAATATAGGTGATGTTTGTAGAAAATCCACCCATTCATCCATTTTCTCAAACCAGGTTAGGACAAGGGCTAAAAAATGATGTAATCTGGAACTCAAGTGAGCTGCAACAGATATAAGCCTATCATTGAAACCTCCTTGGAGTCCGACCTGATGTTTATATACCATCCATAAGGTCCAACTGCGATGAACTGAAAAACACAAAAACTAGCTTGATCCAAAACTTATGTGGCCTCACAATCGTTTTAACAATAGACATTCAATCCTCTAACATACGGCTCACTTGAGTTTTGGATGTGCTTATTTTTCGGGCTCATGTCCTAACATGATCTGAAAAAACGGTTTACACTGCGATTCTTTTATTTTACTTTTTTTGTGGGCCATGGATAGAAGGGTTATGATCCTCTCGGCTCTCCTTCTATTGTTGTTTTTATTTTTAATTTTTTAGTTTTTCTGTATATCCCCAGTCGGATAAACCAAGACCACCATATGAAACCTGCATGGACCGCACCATCATAGTCATCTGATTTGCGAGTTTCTCACATGGTGCAATGGTACCACTATGTTAATGGTGGACATAAAGTGATGACCAGCCAAGCTTAGAATTTAGGATTGAGCTTGCCTCGTGAAAGACCGACATGGGTGGGCTCCACATGATCTACCAATATTTATTTCAATTTAGGTACATTGCAAAGCTGAAGACAAACAACCCTATTTCAGTGATCCAACGAATGAAAATGAGCTAATCACTCATCTGACTCATGGTTTAGAATGATCAACGAATACAATCAACAGTTTATATCATATAGAGAAAGCCTGATGGATAAGCCTCGATATCTCTTAAATTTTCTCTCTGTTTTCTTTTGGATGCAGGGAATGGCTGCCTCTTTTTTTAAAGGAATAGGGAGGCATTGGTTATGATGGGTAAAGGACTTCTTGTATCTCCTCTAGGTGAATTTGATTTAAGAGAGGTACCCACCTGGAGATATTCTGACCTACCCACCAGGGGTTACTGATAAGTGGTCCCCACAGGTCCATATCCAACTGTCGAGATCCAAATTACAAAACTTGGTCTCAACTATTACCAATGCTTAAGGATTTGTATGAATTTTGTACATTGATTTATGAGGTTGAATTAGCTATTCACTTGGAATAACCAACTTCTCTATTTGGAACCATGGATGATGGGCCATTCCCAGAATATCCTATCAATTGGTCAACTCCAACCTTCTAGTTTGTTGGCATGCAAATACATGGTTAAAAAGAAATTAAACAAATCCATGGTTAAAAATACGTGTACAGACAAACCACATTCAATGGAGGAAATAACAAAGATTTGACGGCTAGGATCTTCCATTTGTACATAAATGATACTAGAACCATGAGAGAGAGAGAGAGAGCCCATCCATCCATCCAAGCTATTGATCTGACACACCTCACCATGGATGGCCACTCCCAAAATTCTCTCTCAATTGTTCAACTCAAACCTTTCAGTTGTTGGCATTCAAATACATTATATACATGATGGAAGCTCAATAACCCAGCCAAGCACACCATTAAAGCACCACAATGCGCCCAAGCTGTGGTGCTTTGTACCTTGCTAGACCATTATCTAATTGGTGGAATCTCTTTTTTTTTTTGGTTAGTCATGCAACGCACCCACACGGTTAGTCACATGATGCACTCCGGTGTTAGTGTGTCTCCTTAGTACTGGAACCTGAGGCCTGCTGTTGAAATGCCCAGGCATCTTCCAGCTGGGCTAGCAGATGAGACCACTACTTGGTGGAATCTTAAGCAACAGTTATATAGGAAATACCTATATAAACCACATTTCAGCTCCACTTCACCTTTCAAGCGGCACAAGTTTCAAAAAAAATTATACAAAATAATAACAAACAAACAAATAAATAAAAATTAAAAACAAAGTTAAGAGTGGAGTATCTGAACAGGTGCCATCCATGCAATGGTCAGTCTTGAACCACCCAATAGCACGCCGTAGGTCATGTGGGACTCCCATGCAACGAGACTCGTTGCATTGTAATTCCACACTTGCTCATTCACCTGCTACATCGACTGCACGACTCCATCCAAACCAAAGAAATTGTGTAAGTAACCGTCGCTAAATCAGTACCAAAATAAGAATGGTTGCCAACCCTAGAACATGATTTGTCGATCTTGTTTGTTGAAATAGGACCACTGGATATTTTCCATTTTCATCCGTCCAGCAAATGTCCACCAATCCAATAGAGATAACCAGACAAGAATAATCTTTGGTTCATGATACATCCAAGGTGGGACCCATTATCTGAACAATTCAGCTTGAGTTACTTGTATACCACGCATGCAATTTCAAAGTAAGATCTAATTGCCTGCATATCATCCATCACACTCGGCCAGAGTATCAAAACTTTTCCTCTTATACTAAACATAAATACTGCCAACCTGCCAATGGTGGCAATGATACATTAGAATTCTTCACCTGCAAAATGTTGTAACATTCTTTACAGAAACAATGTCTAAAGAATAAGCAAAACTATCAAGTTCAATATGGAAGTGGGCCGCGTCGGTTGTCATATTTACGTGCTCTACAAAATCAAGAACAACAAATACTGACCTGTTTTGACTAATTTTTGCAGTCAAGTAAATTTCATTATTTACATGGATGAAATTCAAGTTCAACAGCCTTGAAACTGACAAAGGTTGAATTAACACACAAAAAAAGTAAGGATTATTTACACCAACGAGATTCAGGTTCAACCACCTTGAATCAGTAAGGATCAGCTGGAAAAGTTCTAAAGCCATCCACATGCACATTATTAGCTTTACAGTGCATCATTACCATTTTTTGTTCTATGGAGGATCAACAGATAGGTATAGTTTACTGGAGACCCAAGCACAGAGGAGAGTTACTACTGTCTGTGATGCCACAGATGTCCCTGGAGTCTCTGATGCTGGACGTAGACTGTTCTCCAGATCTACAACAAAATCCCCATCACAAGATAATGTGTGTAGTTGACATTGAACAAGCATTTGTATCCTAGTTATGAAAACCCAAAAATAAAAAAAAATAAAAAATCATCATCATCCGAGCCTTTTTCCCTAGTAATTGGGGTCAGCTACACCAATCATGTTCTACCATTCCACTATATCAAAGACCATATCCTCAGTCAAATCAGAGGCCATTAAGTAGGGCTGCAACTTGTGTTGGGGCCAACCCGAACCCGAGTTCAGGTCGGGTTGTCAAGGTCCTTGGGTTGGGTTAGAGTTGGAAAACTCCAAGCTGATTTGAAATTGAGTTGGGTTCAGGTTGAGCAAATTCTGGTCAGGTTAGGCCGGGTTGGGAATATCACGTGTTTGGGTGGGTTAGGGTTGGGTTGGTTTAGGGTACCCTCAAGGGTTCCCCTCCGGGACCTTTACCCGGTCAAATCTCGTCTGGAGGTGGGGTCGGTGGTTTGTGCAGACAGAGACATTCTGGCTGATGTTTTGGATGTCTCCCCTAGGCCCTATCAGAGCCTCTTTCTACTTGGATAACCTTACGAATCCCCAAGGTATGTGTCCTCCCTCTGTGCTTTCGTAGGGGCATTTAGAATGTCTGTGGAGACATTCAAAAAGAAAAGATGGTTGTGCATTTCGGGAATAGGTATGAAGACTATATTGTTCTGTACCATCTGGTAGTAGAAAGGGATCTTCAAACTCCTATGACCTCTCCTTGGGGCTCCCCTAAGTCTTTCAAGGGTTGCAAAGAGTTGCTAAACTTAGGAGTGGATTCGGCAGGGTTGGTCAAAGCTATTCCTCGAGTTGAGAGGAGGTTAAAGGGGTTAGCTCGGTTCCCCAATGAAGATTCTTTTTTGGAATGTTGGAGGTCTGGGTTGTCCTAAAAAATGGTCCCAAAGATACCTGTTCTAGTCCACAGCCCGTTTGATAGTTCTTCAGAAGACAAAGCTCCGAGAGGTGAATAGGTCTTTGTTTTGCTCTATCTGGAGTCACAAAGGTGTGGTCTAGAAAGCTCTTGACTAGCTTCTTCAGGTGGGATCTTGGTTTTGCGGGACTCAACACTATGGTGTAAGGTGGACAGTTGGCTAGGTTCTTTTTCTGTGAATATTGTCTTCCCTGTTTCTATGGCCTTTCTCTGAAGTTTATAACCTGAGGCACTTGTCCTTGCACAACGAGTTTTGGAAGGAAATGTATTTAGGTTGTGAGAAATCGCTTCTGCCCTGGTGCATTGGAAGCAATTTCAACATTTTCCGGGTTGCCTTCGAGAAATCCTCTAGAAATCAGGTGTCCTCCAGCATGCATTATTTTTCGAATTGGGTTGGGAAACATGATTCGGTGGACCTTCCGATGGGGAATGTTAAGTTTACCTGGTCCAACGGCCGGTCTCCCCCCACCATGTCCTTGTTGGACGGGTTTCTAGTTTCGTTGGGTTGGATTTCCTAGTTTCCCTTTGCTCCACAAAGAGGCCTCCACGAATCAGTCTCTGATCATTGCCCAGTTCTATTAAAACTAATGAAATTAATTAGGGCCTGAAACCCTTCAGATTTGAGCTGGCTTGGCTCGAAGTGGGGGGTTTCCCCTCTCTGATTAAAGACTGGTGTGCATCTTTCTCAGTCGAGGGTCACGTGGGTTTTGTTCTTTTATAAAAAAACTGCAGATGTTGAAGGTTAAGCTCAAAGCCCGGCATCAACAGGTCTTTGAGCTGAGGAAGCAGGAGATGGAGTCTCTCCTAGCAAGATGCAATCTCTAGATATTAAGGAAGAAGGTAAGTTATCGAAGGAAGACCTTTCCTTAAGAGCTAAGTTGTCGTCAAATTATTGTTCTCGCCTTAATAAAGTGGCATCCGTGTTCCTGAGCAATTTGGCTTAAGGAAGGTAACAAAAACATCAATTTTTTTCACGAGATAGCCAATGCCCGGGCTCGTGCCAACTCTATCGCGTCACTCTTGGTGGACGGATTTAGGGTCACTAACAAGGATCGCATCTACAATTTGATTGTTAGCTTCAACTCTCTCCTCCTTTTGGATGAGGGTTTGGATTGTCCTAAGTTGGATAACTTGGACTTCATTAGTTTATACCAGGGGGACGCGGATTTTCTAAAAAATCTGATTCTACTGGATGAGATTAAGTTTGTCGTCTTTGACTTTGGGAGGGATAAATCTCCGGGGCCTGATGGATTCCCTATTGCATTTTTTCATATTGTCTAGGACTTGGTTAAATCGGATATGTTAAGCTGTGCAGAAGAACTCTTCTAATCAAGTTATCTTCCTTCATAATTGGGTTGCACACTCATTGCCTTCATTCCTAAGCTGGAGGGAGTTGACTGCTTGAAAGATTTCCATCCTATAAGTCTTCCTGGTAGCCCTTAAAAATCACTGCGAAGGTCCTTAGTCAACGGCTTCATTTGGTGGGTGCACTTGAAGGTCATTTCTCCCTTTCAGAGTGCCTTATTTTCAGTAGGCAAATTCTTAACAGTGTTTCAATAGCTCGTAAGTGTCTTGACTCCTGTTTTAAGGTGAAAATACCAAGTGTCATCAGTAAGCTTGATCTCGAGAAAGCCTACGATCATGTAGATTGGGCGGCCTTTTTAGACCATGTTCCAACACATATGATGTCTCACATTAGTTTTCGCCTAAAGTGGAGATCATGGATTCGTTCATGTCTCCTCTGCAATTTTTTTCTGTGATCATTAATGGATCCCCATTTAGTTTTTTCTAGGCCTCCAAGGGTCTCCGACAAGGAAATCTCTTGTCCCCTTTTCTTTTTATTTTGGTTTTAGAAGCTCTGAGCAGAATGCTAATAAGGGTTCAAGAGGTTGGGCCTTTTAAAAGGGTTTTCGGTTGATAATTTCCCCAATTGTAATTATCATCTCCAATTTGCCGACTATACTCTTTTGTTTTGTGAAGCTGAAGAATCTATGGTTGATTTCTTTAGCATGACTGTATGCTGGTTTGAGGTGGTATCAGGTTTGAAGGTTAATGAATCTAAGAGTGAATTCTTCATAATTCACCTCCTTAAGGAAGGAGGACATCTCTGGGTTGGCAGATTCATTTGGTTGTCACTTTGGATCTCTTCCCACTTTTTATGTTGGTTTGCCCCTTTGTGTGGGAAAACCTCCTTGTTTCTCTGGGACAAAATTATCAAGAGGAAAGAGAGAGCTCTTTCCTTTGAAAAGCAACCTCCTCTCTCTCAGACACAGAATCACTCTAATTAAAGCCTCCTTATCCAACCTCCCTCTCTACTATATGTCCCTCTTTCAATGCCCGAAATCAATTATCTCCCAGATTGACAAACTCCAACAAGACTTCCTTTGGTAAGGGGAATCCTCTTCCAAAAAAATTCCTCTATTGAATAGGACGGAAGGGGGGTAGGTATTAAATGCCTAGATTTGATTAATTTTATATTATGATCAAATGGGCATGCCGATTTGGAAAGGAAGGGCCCGATCTTTGGACAATTGGTATCTTTGCTGAATATGGTATGTCCCCCATGGAATGGTGCTTGCACTGAGCATCATATGTTTGGAAAGGAATTGCTCGGGTGGCTCCCACTGTGTTGGAAGGATTGAGGTTCTCTATGGGTAATGGTGTTAGAATCAGATTTTGGGTGGACATATGGTATGGAGATTGTTCCCTAAGCTCCCCCTTTCCTAAGCTAGACAACCTCAGCCCTGATGCGAATATTTCTGTGGCCTCACTTCTTAAGCAGTGGCGAGAATGGGAGTTGGCTCCCTTCATTTAAGAGGAGTCTTCAGAAGGACGAGATCATTAGCTTAGTCAATCTTTTGTCTCGATTGTAGGGCATCTATCCTTCTCTGGAGGAAGAAGACTCGTTGATTTAGCAGCTCAGTGTGTTGGGTGGCTTCTAAGTATGATCCTTCTACGGCATCCTTTCTAAGTCCATTCCTTCAGGCGTTGTTGTCATACGGGCTTCTATTATCCTACAATGCCCATCCCAAAATCACAGCTTTTGCTTGGCTTGGGGAATGACTCCGCCTAATGTTTCCCTATTATGTATGCAAGATGTGGAGATGATTGATCACTTATTTGTCCATTGTCCTTTCTATTCAGACATTTGGCCTAGTGACGTTGACCTTGCTAATGTTTCCTAGGTCATGCCTACTAGTATTGTTGGCCTCCTCGTCTCGTGAGCATGCTGACAACGAGGGGAATTTTGGGAGGAAGAAATAGATGGATGTTCTTTTAGCAGTTCTTTAGGCTATTTGGGAAGAAAGAAATAACTGTTGTTTTTGCAATAAAAGTCTCCTTGGCTGGGGTTCATAGTTGGGTCCTTTTGTTCATAGAGGGCTCCTTAATTGGGTCCTTTTGTTCATAGAGGGCTCCGTAACAACTTTTCGGGTTGGATTTGTTTTGTGGGTTTCTTCCAGCCTTAGGGGTGCTGGTTTTGTATTTTTGTTTTCTAGGTTTTTTTCTTCTTCTTTTTATTTTTTATTTTTTTTCTTTCCTTTTTCTTTTCTTTTCTTTTCCTTTCCATTGTTCTTTCGCTTTGTTGTTTTTTGGCCTTGGCCTAATAAAGTTATCATCTTTCAAAAATAAAAAAAGGCATTCAAGTTGGGTTTCGGTTGGAATTCGGGTCGGGGCCAGTTGCGGGTTGGGCACTCTTGAGGTCGGTTCAGTTTGGGTTGACCCGCAACCTGACCCAACCACCAAAGTTGCACCCCTATCATCAAATCTTTTCTTACTATCTCCACCTACGTCCTTTTGGGCCCTACCCTTGCCCTTTCAGAGCCTTCGACTTGACCCAACGCACTCCTAATCAGCAGTAGTCCTTGTTCTCCTATGCACATGACAGAACCATCTAAGTCTACTTTCCCACATCTTATTACCAATAGGTGCCACTCTATTCATTTCCAATCCTATCCTTCCTCATCTTACCAATCATCCATCTCAACACCCTGATTTCAATTACCTAGTACAAAAACAACATGAAGTGTAAATGAATACTTACTACCAAGAGCTCTAAACTGTCGGTTCCTCTGCACGGAGCAAAAGTGATCCCTAAAAGAAGCCACAAAAAAAAAGAAAGAAATAAGACATCATGTTGAATAAACTTACAATGCACCGGAGATTACGAGGAGGGTAAGCTTACCAAATATAAGAGCAACCAATAGCCTCTTGAAAACTAAGAGCTAATTCAGTAGACAATTCACGATCTCGCCAAGAAATGATTTTGTCTACAAAATCAAGAAATGGACCCATAATTGCTAAGGGTAACTAAAACCAGCAAAGAACTGATAAGCAGTATATCAAATATTTGCACTGGAGATAAATCCATGAAAATACCTTCTAGCCTTTGATAGATATCATCAGAAGAGATACGGTGCAGGAGTAACAGTTCGCTATCTTCATCATCAATAACAAATAAAGCAAGATCTTCTGATCTCTATGAATCAAATATTTATAACCAAATCAAGATTCAAGATACAGGAAATGTAAATATGTTATGAGATTAAAGTATCTTACTTTAATAAACAAAGCCAGACAATACTCTCAGATAGCTCAAAACTGACACCTACAAAGCATACTAGTTCACAATTTCAGTGCCATGTGGTTACCAAGAGACCCCCAAATAGCATAAAATCATCATGAGATCCAACTCAGTGATCAAGTTGGAAAGAAGCAGAGTAGGTTGGAGCAAGAAATTCAAATATAGAAACCATAAATTTGAAATCCTTTAATTATATAAGTTAGTCAATGACTAGCATGCATATTTCATGACGATTAGCAAAATATTACGGGCACTAACATTCATAGTGCTGAGATAACGCTCAGGGCACAGTGGCCAAATCTTTTCAAGATAATATTGATTGGAAGATCGGGTTGAATCTCACGAGACAGTTCATAAAAGAGGATATCCAATAAGATAGTTAAACGGGGCATTGGAACTTCGAAACACCAGATACTGGTGAGAACAAAAGAGAAAACAGGCAGATAAGGACACTTCTCAGAAAAAAATACAGACCGCCAAGTAATCAACAGTAGCATGACCGGTTCCCTTGTCATCCCATTTCCCATCATTCAAGAGGTAGATCTTAACAAGCTGAAACAATGAAACCAGTGAGACAAAAATCACAGCCATTTGCTGCAATATATACTGCGAAGAAAGCTACCCAATACAAGGGAAGTTTGCAGAACCATTAATAGAAAACACAGTAGAAGGCCTACAACCATTGCAGGAATATGCACAAAGCATCAATAGGATGACATAATTCCAAATGGAATATGCACATTTAAACAATAAGATGGACTTGCACATGGTGAAGGAATTTTCATGGAGAGTTAAGAAGGTCGCTAAGGCGAAGAATATAATCATAAAGCTGACAATCCATTAAATCAACATTCTTGCAATTAGTTCCAGTGGAATGATGCACATCAACTTATGGCAGCATGATGCACATTTAAACACGTAATGAACTTGCATGTAAATAAGGACTTTGCAGCAAGAACCTCCCTCTTGAGGTTCGTGGTGAGTTGATAAAGTAACCAAGGGGAAGAAAATAATCATAAAGCTGAGAATCTACTAAACACATGTTTTTTAACCACTATCACTGAAGAGAATGACTTGTTGGACATTACTGTAGCCTTTCACTCTTTCTCTCTCTCTTTTTTTTCTGAATGGTGGGACAATTTATAACCCAAAAAAAAAAAAAAAACGGGGGTGTCAACCCACCTACATCTTTCTTTGCTACGGAATCGACTGTGCTATTCCTTCCTGTTTATTAGAACCGATAAGTTCAACCCTCATACATCCCCTCTCCTTAATCTAATTTGTGAACCTCCAAGGACAGAGACCCTGGTGTACACTCATACATGAATCATCTTATATCACCGATGGCTCCAAAATAGATGTGTATAAGCTGCATAATTCACACCAAAGCATAGTTTTAATAGCAATTTCAGAGCGCGACCCATCTGGGGACAGCCAGTACAATTCATCCTAGCCAATTTTGTTTCGGTCCATTTCAGTCTGGTGACTTGTCCCAGTCCTGACTAAAACTGATATGATTTGGGTGAAACACAGTTGTATTGGATAATATTTTAAACGATTATGACAAGTACCCTAGCTGATGTTTCACTAGAATCACATGAGCCAATACAGCCAACACCCTCAGCATATGAACACAACAGGAAAGGGAAACATGCAATACTTACTATTCCATATTCAAGCTGAAGAATAGAAGAACACATGCCCAAACATGCCACAAAGACAAGTACAACTCGAAGCCTTAGTGATAATATCAACCAACTGATTATATGAACAAAAAGGGGTTACAATAGACTATTTTGAGACCAAATGAGAGAGAACTTCAATATGCTTTGTTTGTTCAATGATGACAAGATTGAAGTTATGTGAATGGTAGTTTGACTGTCACAATGTAAGTGAGTAGACATGAAACATTTAACCCCTTTTCCTGAAGAAAAGAGTGAATCCACATAAGTTCACACATAACAAGTGCCACACTATATTCAGGTTCAGCAGAGGAACGAGCAGCAACACTACTTTTTACTTCTCCAAGTAACCAGATTGCTACTAATAAATGTAACCACTGGTAGACCTCCTGCCACTAGGAGAGAACTACACAACATGCATCACAGTACCTTCTTAAGTTCGAATGACCATGATTAGAATATAGGAACCCTTTACTAGGGGTAGATTCCAAATAGCGAAGAAAGTGATCAGCAGCCGCAAGATGGTAAGAGCAACAGCACTTCGCTTTTTTACTTTTCCAAATAGTCATATTGTCACCAACAAAGGTACAAAAACCACTAATAGGCAACTCAAATTGGAAGATCCAGCTCAATTTGCATTACAGTACCCACTCATATTTAGATAACCGTAATTAGAATATATCAATCTTTTTCTTCAGGCATATTTCAGCTAGTGTAGGATCCATCAGATAACCTCAAGATGATGATAGCATAAAGCATGAAAAAACTGACTAGTCACATTAACAATATATGCAACATTTGGGCGACTAAGCATTGTGTTAATGAGCTTGCCCACAAGGTATTGATAAAGACCAAGATCACTCAGAACTGCAAACTGGGGATCGTGGAGATGATGATTAACTTCAATTTGAGCTCTTTTGTATAGACTATAGAGCCTAACATGCATGTATCAATAACAAGATCAGGGCGTTCTTCCTTTGGAGATATAACTTCCTTGTTTTGACCTTGGAAGTTCAATTCCGAGGAAGTATTCTAAGAGTCAAAGATCTTTAATATCAAGATGTTGCATATCTAATGGTCACTATCACCATTAAGGGCATACTAATGATATATACTATGAGAATGGTGATAAAACTGTGGTTCCTTTTTATGAACATAAAATGATCTAAAGTACTCTGCTGGAATCCAACCTGAGAAATGAAGTACTGAACATGTCAATACATGCTAAAAGTGACTGCGTCAAGCCATAAATCGCTAAACTGGGTAACAGATCCATATACCTCTTCTTGAAGATCGCCATGAAGAAAAACATTCTTCATGTCTGACTAATAGCCATGTGCAGTTGATAGTTACCGAAAGGAGAACCCCCAGTAAGTTTAAGTTAGCAATAGGAGCAAACTCTCTTGATAATCAATCCCATGTTGTTGAGTGAGCCCCTTAGCCACAAGAAGAGCCATGTGTCTTTCTATTAAAACATCAGGTAGTTTTAAACCCACTTGCAGTCTACCTCCAGGGCTGTCATCTCTTCAACCACATCAGCTTTCCACTATGGATGAACCAGCCATCTACAACCGTGGAGGAACAAAAACAAAAGAAAGAGAAGAAAGATATGCATGAAAGGAATGAATGATATTTATAAGAAGCCAAGTTGCTTATTACATTGGAAGTTCATGATTATTTTGTTTTCAAAAATGCAATAGGTAAATTAGTTGAGGGAGAAAAAGAATGAAAGCAATTGGCAAGTCGAACGACGAGGCTGGCCAACGACAGTTTCAGAAGACCCATAATTGTCCTCTCTCCAGGTGTACACCTTCAATTCCTTCTCAACAGGTTTAAGCTGCTCCTGAACGGATTCACTTGGACAATCAATTACCATGGAAAAGGAATTAGATGATCACAGGATTAATGAAATAGTGTTGTTCTTTGAAGAGAAGTAGGGTGTGTTCCTGAAGAAGGTCACCACCACCACCACCATCATGTAAGCCTTCTCCCAACTAACTGCGGTTGGCTACATGAATCCTTCTCTGCTAATTCCACTCTATCAAGGGCTATAACTCCAGTTAGACCATATGTTACAGTCTTTTCTTACAACCTCCACTCACGTCCTTTTGGGCCTTCCCCTTCCCATTTTAGAGCCTTAAACTTGTTCCAATTCACTCCTAGCTAGCGTGGTTCTTGGTCTCCATTGCACATGCCCAAATCATCTAAGTCTATTTTCCTTCATCTTATTACCTATTGGTGCTACTCCTAAATTCCCTCAAATGCATCCATTTCTAATTCTATCCTTCCTTGTCTTGCCACTCATACATCTCAACATCCTCATGTTAGCTACACTCATCATATGACCATGTTGTTCCTTAACTACCCAACATTTTGTCCCATAAAGCATGTTTGGTCTTATAGCCATCCTATAAATTTTCCCTTTTGGTTTAAGTGGTAGGTACCCAATAATCAAATAAAACTCTACAGGCACATCTCCATTTATTCCACCCCACTTGAATTATATGGGCAACATCCTTCTCAATCTCTCCATTCTCATGAATTATCGACCCAAGATACGTTATTGAAGAAGGTAATATCTTTAAGTCAAGTTTTCTTGTCACAAGACAATAACACTTACACCCCTTTCGAGAGTTAGAATATCATAAAAACACACAGTTTGTGGCTTGAGGTCCCAATTTATTTCTTGAAGGCCTAAGCACATGAACAAAGAAAACACAACCGAACACCTTTGGAGGGGCCAAAAACAAAGGGCAGGCCTCAAAATTCTAGGAGGATAACCGCCATCAAGGATAGAAGATGGCATCTAGCTACTCATACAGGTTGCAGTAAGAACTGCTTTCTCTCAATAGACTTTAGGCACCTTCCTATCACAATGGACCTAGTGACCTAATGGATTACAATTCTTCTGTTATGCCGCCAAATTTTGTTTTCGTTTGTAAGTACAAGAGGTTTGGGATTCTATGCCATGTTCAACAAAATAACTCTGTAACTAACAGTACAAATATTCCCGAGCATTTTCAGAACATTATATATATATATATATATTGTAACGCCCCGTAAAATCGCCTTTTCTAAGATACGAACACACTGGGGCCCGACCTTCACCACTAGTTCATTCCGTCAGCCCCAAAGGTGAGTTAGGAGTAAATCCTTCAACCCCCATCAGCCTCTCTTAAGTTCCATCCTCAACTCTCTAACATGTAGCCCTCATTTTGCAGGATTTCTTGAAAGTAACCAAGAGATTTAAGGTGCGGACCATTTACCTCTAGGTTGCCTAGCACCAAATGCCTTCAAATGTAGTTAATGTCCAAATTTTTGATTAATTTTGCTGTCATTGTTGTTGAGATGTTAGAAGCATGCCTATATGATGACTATGTGTTGAAATTTGCTTGCGTAGAACTCTTTAAGGCTATCATGTATGCTAGAATCACTTTTACGTTCATATTTATGTCTCATGTTCTTAAATTATGCTTGATGTATACAACAGTTTGCTGTGATGAAGTGTTTTCCTATGATTTGTCTAACTCGGCAAATGGATGAGAATTAGGGGCGGTTGCATGAGGCCGATTGCCCCTTTGGGACTGAAACCGTCGACGGAGGTAGAATGCGGGTGATCGGCTGTGGTGTGAGGACCACGCGGGCCACGGGCGCCTAAGGCCGACCCCCCCGTCTCGTCTCAGTCGAAGGTGTCAACCCGACTCCGGGTTGGGCGTATTGTGTGTAACCTATCGCTTCTATTCGAACCTAAGTACCATTGTCACCACTGGATGGGCCCACTTAAAATTGTACGGCGATCGATCCCCAAGTCTCATGAGCCGGGGATGGTGGTATGGGACCTATGCCCGAGCTGTCGGCCTACGCTGGGGTGGTGCCTCCCCGTAGTGACCATTGAGCACAGGGTTATTCGAGCGGCCCTGTCAAATACCCGGCCGATTGTTTCGTGCCAGAGCCCTGCTTGAACAACCCGGGCATTATTGTTAATTTGAATAACAAGCCCACACTTCTAAGTTAATTATTTATATTAGTGGTTGGGTGACGACCCTTCTGCTTTGGCTTGGGCATGGCTGACGGGCCACTGCCTAACCATACTTGGATCGAGGGGTTACTGGCGATGAGATGCATTCGCCACGCAGGGAGCCAGATGGTCCCAGTTTGGCCTGGTGATAGAATAATGGTACAGTGGTTTCGCCAACCGGCTGGATGTTAAACCGGAATAACTAATAACTCGGCTAATCATACATAGTTCGGCATGGCATGCATTGTCTGTGTGGGTGAGGTGGTGGTGCCACTCACTGGCGGCTGTGACTAAAAAACTGGTGTCCGGGCATGCATTTGCACTTCATGCATTCATGCATTAAGATTATAAGATGTGATTGTGCGACTGGTGGGGTGGTGCCCCATTCATTGGTGACTTGAGTCTGTGCGGGTGAGTGGTGGTGCCACTCACTATCGGTTGTGACTAGAAAGGTTCTATGTTTATGCTTTTGACTGCTATGTATGAATGTTCGTTTTATTACATACTACGCTTATGACTACTGTATACGTATGTTGTTTCATTACCTACGTTTGATTACATTTGTGCTTTGAGTAACTTAGGGAAATGGAACTACTGAGTTGATGACTCACTCCCACTTTGGGACGGTGTTCTAAAATACCATCCAGGCACTTTCATTGGTGCAGGTCCCTCATGAGCTAGCAAGCTAGAAGAGGCCCAATCAGACAGGTTGAGTGGATCCCTTCGTACATTGCTGTTTAACTTACTTATTTGCTGGTACGTCCCTATTTCATTTCCTAGCTTGACCTATCACTATGATTTGATGCCATATTGGCCAAACACTTGAATGACACGCATTGCATACGCATTAGTAACTCCCGGGATACCGGGGATCGAGTTTGTACTCGACCCTTAGGGTTTCGGGGCGTTACAAAGATGGTATCAGAGCAGGTGATAGATTGAGTCGGGCCGTGGAGTATGGACCTATCACAATGAACCCGCTAACCTAGATAGCACTCTGAGATTAGAGACATTATACCTTAGGATCACGCCCCTACTTGACTAGCATGATCCACTCGAGCATAGAAACTAAGACCCTAGGGTTGCTTAGTATCAAACATCGTTATGTGGTCAATGCCTTGATTGAGCATTCGGGAATGTCTAGATTTGATGATAAGTTGTTGAGATCTCTCTATTTCATGAATGAACTATTGTCATTGTTTGCTTTGATTTTGGATGCTATGAAATGCCTCTATTTTCAGCCTGTATGTTGATAATTGTGTGCACATGATGCGAATTAGTGTCGATGGAGTAGTTTGATACGATGCTAAAAAAGTTTTCCAGACCTATAGGGTGCCATCGCACACTGTAGGGTGCCATGCCACCGGACCTCCTTGACCTTAAAACTGATTTTTTTCTTTTTCCTCTCATTTTCACTTCTCTCTCCCATTTTTCACCCCATTTTTTCCTACCCTTGCTAAACCCTCTCATCTTTGCCCCAACACTCTCTTAAAGAGAGCCCCAACCCTCTTTCATTTCCCACCAAGAGGCCCAAACCTTCCTTCAACCCCCTCCGAATGCCTAGGGTGACCAAACAACGGATTTACGGAACCATGCTTAAGCGAGGTATTCGCGGTTTGATCCAATTCCTGATCCTGGGCGATTACCAAAGGACTCACTGCTGTGGCTGAGCAGAAGACCGGGATCCACCAGGATTGGAAGGGATACAACGAACTTTCTGCCCTAGCCAGGCAGAGGATCGACGTACCAGAATCAGGCCTATCACCACCGTTTCTCCGTACTAACCAGATCGTTCAAGATTTTTTTTTTTAAGGGGGGTAGACCGCATAAGTCAGGCCAGTGTAGTTAGCATACGTCCTTGCATGCATATAAACTCAGGCATTATGACATGAGCCCATCAGAGTGGCGCAGCGGAAGCGTGTGGGCCCATAGCCCCCAGTACTAGGATCGAAACATAGGGTAAATCACTAAGTAGGACCCGACTTGTCCTCTCGAGACGTTAGTAACCAGACTTGTATAAGGAGAACAGTTAGCATTCAGAAAATAGGCTCAGTCGTATAAGTAGATCAGAATACTGGGGATAAACCCAACAATGAGCACGAGCTAAACCATCGGATCTAGCACCGGTGTATCGTCAGATAAGATCGTTAAATGTGAACCTAAACAATTTCGGGGGCGAAATTGGTTTTTAAGGGGGGTAGATTGTAACGCCCCGTAAAATCGCCTTTTCTAAGATACGAACACACTTGGGCCCGACCTTCACCACTAGTTCATTCCGTCAGCCCTAAAGGTGAGTTAGGAGTAAATCCTTCAACCCCCATCAGCCTCTCTTAAGTTCCATCCTCAACTCTCTAACATGTAGCCCTCATTTTGCAGGATTTCTTGAAAGTAACCAAGAGATTTAAGGTGCGGACCATTTACCTCTAGGTTGCCTAGCACCAAATGCCTTCAAATGTAGTTAATGTCCAAATTTTTGATTAATTTTGCTGTCATTGTTGTTGAGATGTTAGAAGCATGCCTATATGATGACTATGTGTTGAAATTTGCTTGCGTAGAACTCTTTAAGGCTATCATGTATGCTAGAATCACTTTTACGTTCATATTTATGTCTCATGTTCTTAAATTATGCTTGATGTATACAACAGTTTGCTGTGATGAAGTGTTTTCCTATGATTTGTCTAACTCGGCAAATGGATGAGAATTAGGGGCGGTTGCATGAGGCCGATTGCCCCTTTGGGACTGAAACCGTCGACGGAGGTAGAATGCGGGTGATCGGCTGTGGTGTGAGGACCACGCGGGCCACGGGCGCCTAAGGCCGACCCCCCCGTCTCGTCTCAGTCGAAGGTGTCAGCCCGACTCCGGGTTGGGGGTATTGTGTGTAACCTATCGCTTCTATTCGAACCTAAGTACCATTGTCACCACTGGATGGGCCCACTTAAAATTGTACGGCGATCGATCCCCAAGTCTCATGAGCCGGGGATGGTGGTATGGGACCTATGCCCGAGCTGTCGGCCTACGCTGGGGTGGTGCCTCCCCGTAGTGACCATTGAGCACAGGGTTATTCGAGCGGCCCTGTCAAATACCCGGCCGATTGTTTCGTGCCAGAGCCCTGCTTGAACAACCCGGGCATTATTGTTAATTTGAATAACAAGCCCACACTTCTAAGTTAATTATTTATATTAGTGGTTGGGTGACGACCCTTCTGCTTTGGCTTGGGCATGGCTGACGGGCCACTGCCTAACCATACTTGGATCGAGGGGTTACTGGCGATGAGATGCATTCGCCACGCAGGGAGCCAGATGGTCCCAGTTTGGCCTGGTGATAGAATAATGGTACAGTGGTTTCGCCAACCGGCTGGATGTTAAACCGGAATAACTAATAACTCGGCTAATCATACATAGTTCGGCATGGCATGCATTGTCTGTGTGGGTGAGGTGGTGGTGCCACTCACTAGCGGCTGTGACAAAAAAACTGGTGTCCGGGCATGCATTTGCACTTCATGCATTCATGCATTAAGATTATAAGATGTGATTGTGCGACTGGTGGGGTGGTGCCCCATTCATTGGTGACTTGAGTCTGTGCGGGTGAGTGGTGGTGCCACTCACTATCGGTTGTGACTAGAAAGGTTCTATGTTTATGCTTTTGACTGCTATGTATGAATGTTCGTTTTATTACATACTACGCTTATGACTACTGTATACGTATGTTGTTTCATTACCTACGTTTGATTACATTTGTGCTTTGAGTAACTTAGGGAAATGGAACCACTGAGTTGATGACTCACTCCCACTTTGGGACGGTGTTCTAAAACACCATCCAGGCACTTTCATTGGTGCAGGTCCCTCATGAGCTAGCAAGCTAGAAGAGGCCCAATCAGACAGGTTGAGTGGATCCCTTCGTACATTGCTGTTTAACTTACTTATTTGCTGGTACGTCCCTATTTCATTTCCTAGCTTGACCTATCACTATGATTTGATGCCATATTGGCCAAACACTTGAATGACACGCATTGCATACGCATTAGTAACTCCCGGGATACCGGGGATCGAGTTTGTACTCGACCCTTGGGGTTTCGGGGCGTTACATATATATATATATATAAGTAAGTTTAGACAATCTTATGTAACATTTTAATAATTAATGTGATCTCATCCCAACATTTCATGAGATAAATAATCTGTTTCCCTACTTTCATGAAATAATCATCAAAAGAGACAATTTCATAGTGGAAACTAAACATGGATACATGCGAGGCAGGTCCCCAACCACTAGAACTTTTTTTTTTGAAAGATCACTAGAACTTCTATTAATACTAAGTGAAAAAGAAATACAATTCTTGGACACTTGATATGTTCCATACTGAAGTTTTGAATCACTAGAAATATCAAATTTATTCACGAGTATACCACAAATATACTTTTTTTAAGGGTAACAATAACTTTATTGAAAAAACACCAAACAAGGGCAACTAAATATAGAGAGAGCAAAAAAGCAAAATTACAATCTTCTAACAACTTTATACATGAAGACCATTCCAAAACAAAGGATTTCGCCCTCTACTAGAGACATTTTGAAAGCATCCTCCATTTCCCTCTCCCCAAATTGCCCACCAGGTAGCCAGGATAGTCAGTCTCTAAATAGCCTCCTGTCTCCTAATACTCACACCATGCGCTTAGAGGAAGGCCTCAACAAAGCCGGGCATAACCCAAGACAAGCCAAAAGAGTTAATAAGCTTGCTCCACAACTTTGAAATAAATGTACAATGAATGAAGAGATGGTTGATTGACTCTGCATCCTTCATGCACATTGCACAGACATTGGGAAGAATCATAGCTCTTTCTTAAAGGTTATCTATGGTTAGAACTCTCTTTCTCCAGACCAACCAACTGAAGGCCGAAAGGTAGAAAGAGCAAACTGAGAAGTGACCCGATTTGTCCTTCAGCCAAACCAATTTGTCCCGATTTTCTCCAACTAGAGCGTACAAGAGGATCTTGTCCAACATCTTCACATACTGCTCAATTTTCTTGTCAAATAAATTTCTGCAACAAGGAGACCAAAAAATACAATTTCCAACCTGAGAAAAGCAATTAGAGACTAAGATATCCTTTGCTACTGAGAGTTATGCTAATCGAGGGAATGCATCCTGAAGAGGAGAATTGCCAGCCATCTGTCTTCCAAAAAACGAATTCTCGCGCCATTGCCAAGGGGGAAACCAACCTCGACTCTAAAACCCTTCTCAAGTGACAAGATACCCTTCCATATAGCAGACGCTCTATACAAATATGAATTTTTAATGCTCCATCCTACACTGTTACAACCATACTTTCCTGCAACTATCTCCCTCCACCACGAGGTTTCTTCCTCCCCAAATCTCCACAACCATTTTCCAAGGATCGATCGATTCATAACCCCCAAATCTCTAATACCAGCCCCCGCTTCTTCCATTGGTTTGCATAGTTTGCCCCATCCCAACAACTGAAATTTCTTCCTATCCTCCGACCCTTGCCACATAAAGTCTTTCCTTATCTTCTCTATTCTAGCCAGAACAAAATAGTCAAATAGAATACTGAAAAGGGGACGTGAAATACAAGGGCAGGTTAGATAAAACTGACTTGATAATAGTTATTCGGCCACCTAGAGATAGATATCGACACTTCCATTCAGCTAGCTTCCTTTCAAACCACTCAACAACTGTATTCCATAAGTGCTTTCCCGGTTTCCCGATGCAAAACGGAAGCCCAAGGTATGTTAAAGGGAAGGTTCCGGCTCAACACCCAAAAACCCTAGCCAAGCGGGCGACCTCCTTTTAAGATACCCGCACTTCCAACATCTCGCTTTGGAAACGTTGACTTTTAGGCCCAAGACAACTTAAAAGCAAAGGACGATCATCCTCAATTTGTCTATCATCCTTTCTTCCACTTTACAAAATAGAAGAGTATTATCAGCAAGTTGCAAGTGAGAAATTGGAGGGTTCACCCTATCCACCCTAAATCCTTTGAAGAGGCCAACTTCTTGATTTTTGCCCACCACTACAAACAAGTAGGAGTAAAGAGGGTCTCATTGCCTAATTCCAAGCGATGGCTTGAAGAAGTCTTTTGAGGAACCGTTCACCAAAATAGAAAAGGAAGGAGAACTAATGCATTCTTTGATTCAACCTCTCCACTTTGGCCAGCACCCCATGCACCTGAGCATATAGTCCAACAATGTCCAATCCAAGTGATCATACGCTTTTTCTAGGTCTACCTTCCACACAATACCGCCACCTCCCTCCCTATGTCGAGAATCAACACATTCATGCGCAATAAGGACGATATCCATAATACGTATGCCTTCGATGAATGCCCCTCGATTCTTAGAAATGATTGTTGCCAAGACTACTTGGAATCTTGAAGCTGATGATTTTGCTATGATCTTGTACAACCCACCAATTAAGCTTATCGGACTAAAGTCTTTCAAGCTTACTACTCCTGTGATCTTAGGAATAATGGCAATAAAGGATGTGCCTAACTCCTTTGACAAGTGACCTCTATCGTAAAATTCCACCATGAAGCTCATGACACTCTATTTAACCACCTCTCAAAATCCCTAATAAAAGGCTAATGGGAAGCCATCGGGGCCAAGAGCCTTATCCCTACCCAAAGAATCAACTGCGGTCTTTACTTCTTCCAAAAAAACCTCTCGAGAGAATCTATGTCAACATTGAAAAGTCTAACAATCTCCAAATTATCCACTGCAAGTCTATCCCATCCCTCATTCGTAAGAAGAGATTTATAGAAGTCGACCACTGCGTTGCACACTTGATCTCTTTCATCTATTCTTTTGCCATCCACAATAATACTGCCCATCTTATTGCATCTCGCCCACACACTCCTTGGTGTTTTTGTCACTTGCCTTTAACGCAATGGCCCTCGAACACTGCTCCATTTTATTTCTTCTTCCTTTAGACGACTCGAGTAGTCTTGAACCAATCTGATTCTACTGGCCCTTTCATCCTCCAATAGGACCTCATTTTCAGCCTTAAGATCTAGGGCATGAATTCCCTTCAACAAATCATCCATTTTCTCCATACGCTGCCCTAAAAATTCCTTTTTCCATGACACGATTTTGATTTTCAAAAGCTTCAACTTCTTATAGAGATGGAAACCTACGTAGCCCTCAACATGGAAGGACTTTCACCAATCTTTAAGGCAAGCAGTAAAAACTTCAACTTCCAACCACGATAGTTCGAAACATAAAGTTTTAGGGTCCCAACTTTCCACCTTAGTTTCCAACAAAATGGGACTAGTGATCAAAGGAAGGATTAGGCAACCCACTCAAAGTGGCCAAAGGAATTTCTCCACCCACTCCGCCGAAAGCAAAATCCTATCCAGCTTAGACATGACTGGAGAAGCTTGCGTGTTAGACCAGGAAAATTTCTAGTTAGGCATCAGGAACATCCACCAGACTATGTCTGCCAACTCAAGCCGAGAACTCTATGCTACGAATAATTCTTCCCTTGCTTGACTTCTCCAAAAGAGAATCTAGTCACGTTGAAATCCCCTCCAATGCACCAGGGATAATCAAACATACCTCTCACCCTATCAAGCTTTACCTAGAACTCATACCTTCTCACATAAAGATTCGTACCATAAACTGAGCACCACTTGAAACTGGAGGAAACATTGGAAAGAACCATCGATAGAGAAAAGGAACCACCCCACGAGGACTCTTTAGTCCAAAATTAGTATCCCACACAACCAGAATATCACTGGCAGACCCTATGGACTCGGTAATCAAGCAGTCTTTTAAAACCACTCCACATAAAGAATCTATAATTGGCATGTCGATAACTCGCAATTTGGTTTCCTAAAAACAAACCACCTAAGGCTTCCACCTTCTACAAACATCCTTGATTTAACCCTCTTCTACGAGCATATCAACCCCCTTATGTTCCAACAAATGATTTTCATTTGGGCACAGATCTTCCCCTTCTTCCCTTCCAACCCCCAGGAACTTGCTTCTTAAGAAGAAAATGGACATTTGAAGTGAGACTTACCAACTCTCTCTGGCCTTTGGGAGATCGTTGAACCTTCCTCAGGGGAGAAGCTTGAGGAAGAGGGCTTCCTCTAACCTTGATGAATGAGAACAGAGCGTAGTAATCCTCTACCCTATCACTGAAAGTCACTCCCAACAACCTGCAAACTTGATACATAGCCACTCTGAGCCACTTTTTGGCACTAGCTTTAGTTGTTTGATCCTCGGACCTAACTGCCTCAATGATGAATGGTCAAATTGGTCTGTAACTAGACCAAGCTCTCCGCTTCCAACGTTGGCCATTTTAACAGGTGCAACCTCTAACACTACCTCGACCTCATCCCCAAAGGCCAGATCATCTTGTCTTCTTGAACCAGCAACCACCATCCTTCGAGCAACCTTTTCTTTGAATGGACAGCAACCTCCTCTTCGAGTCCCTCTCTCACCACCAACCTGCCGCTAAAGTCCAGATTCTTAGCGGATAGCAAGGGATCTAGCTTCTCTACCAAATGTTGAGAAAGGAAGCAGGCTTTGGGAAACGCTGGAGCAGAAGAATGACACGGGCTCTTTGCATGAAGTAAAAGAGGAAGGGAAGAACTCAAATAAAATGAGAGGGAATTTTGGAGACAAGTGCCACTTGAATAAAACAACTCCACACGAGCGGTGGGGGGAAGAGATCACGTGTGCCTCACACGAGGCACAAGGGAATTAAAAACCAAACTAACATCAGCTACGGTACATGGCAGAAGAGAAGCCCCTCCCTTGAACAAGCTTGCATTAGCAAGACACGTATCGTCATGTGTTGGCTTATTAGAAAAAAGTGACGTCAAATGCAGTCAAATGCAGTTAATGTAAAAAGATTAGTAAAATAATTTGTAATTATGGCTCATTTTCTCTTTTTTACTACAAGGAATTACTCACTATCAAGCATGCCATTAAAGCTTGCGAAAGGGGTGTTACTTTGTCTCATTTTGGTTGTACTAGTTCCTTGTCTACAACCACCTCCTCCCAAATTGGGGCTTGGCTTCATTCTTGAATATTAGCCCATCATTCCTCGACCTATGGGAGGCTTGCTACCTATTGTTGATAGCGGTTCTCACTGAGCACCAAATCGTCTCCCAAATCTCCAATTAATTATTCCATATGCTTTTAATGCCAGTGTGTATGCCTTCGACATTTTAAATACATCTTTGAAAATGAATTCATTCCTAATGTCCATGTTAAGACCAAAATATCTTAAAATCTTTTGGTCTTCATACTCGCAAAACCTCGACCATAATATCCAGGAACAGAATTCCTTGACGTATTCATTCACTGATTTATTCCCTTTAAATTATGACATCTTTGATAGAGGCCACAACCATAAGTCGTGAGAAGAAACTTTCGTTTTAATTTTTTTTTCATGTATTTTCTCAGTGAATTTACTTTTTCCTTGCCTTGACAAGTTTGTTCGGCATTGAAGATCGTCCCAACATGTCAACATAAAAAAAAATTCATTGCTACTAATTAAACTTTCCAATTGTCAATGATCTCCATGTACTCAAACTCCTTTTCTACTTTGTTTAGCAAACCAATAGGCATCAACATGCAAATGTGTAACGCCTTGGAAATTTCAATCCTCGAGCCTTGAAAGTACTCAAGCGCCTCTAGAAATTTTTCTATTTTAATTCTCAAATGAGAATGCATACGTCTAATTTAGAACCAATAATCTAGAAGATTTGTACATGAAACCTTAGTTTAGACGATCCGATTTGATCGAAACCTCATAAGAGATTTAGACACATCAATCTAATCGTACATTCTTTGTTAGATATCATGGATAGCTACAGATTCCTTTTTAATTGTCTAATCTTACATCCGATCCGTTAATTAATGAATCTCAACCTATGATTTACTGAAATCACAATGGATTAACCTATATAATCAATTTACAATGCAGATCCACCTTAGACTACCCTAACCAATGAATCAAATCTCGATTATCTTGAGTTTAGAAATCGATTTGACAAAATAGCCCTTTTGACATGTAAAACCATACAAATGAGATTAACCGCCCTTAACCTGCAAATAAATGCACCCCGTATATCACATCATATACCTAGCTATGCCCACTACAACCTAGTGAAAGGATTCACTAAACTCTGTTATCTAAATCATCCAATTGGTGTCCCTGAAGACCTAGAACAGCTATACACCGTTCGTTAGTGGGCCGTTGATCACGAATCTACGCGGAATCGATTGCTTTAGTGGGCTTGACCTTTCCCCTATATCAAATACCCGACACCCTATCCTGAGCTGTACAACTTAGATCAAGACCAGAGAGGGTGAGTTGTGTGACTCACCTGATAAATGATCATCTGGGCCTATAAAAGGCAAACCCATCTCAAATCCATTCAAAATCTGGATTTTAGGGTTTTCTTAGGGTTTTGGCTTAGGTTTTGCTTGGATTCATCAATTAAGTCGTTGTTCCTCTTAATTGCTTGGCACCAAGTGATAACCGCAGGCAACTATACCCTCTATTGCAGGAATTAGCAATTGATTTTGGTCTAGTTGATTCTAATTTCAATCTTTGGTTGGAATTAGCTTAGATAGCGAGGTTCCTCTCATTTCCTCGTACTCTAGACGTCGTGGGCGTGTGATTTCCCCCACACAGGTGAGGACTATCTTCTAAGTTGGCTATTATCAGCCCATGAGGGTTCCAAATAGTGAAAATTAGGTTTTTCTTGAATTCCATTCAAAGTTAAGTGCCGAGTGATTTATGTTTATGATTGATGTTCTGTATGTGTTGATTAATTACATGCTTACTTCGATGTGTGGATTAATTGCCCATTTGAATCGATTTAATGAAAATATGAGATTTGATGTGTTGTGCATATCAAGTGTTTGATGAAATTCCTGAGTGAACAGAAGTTCACATATGCTTGAGTAAGTGGATTACCATCCACCCAGGCTAGTGCCTGATTGTGAATTTGATGAGTTGGCCTGCAATAACATGCCAAGTGTTTGATTTTACGCCCATATATGAAATGAAGTATATCGCATATCAACTGTTTGGTTTTATGCCTGATTGAGACAATGAATGCTATGATGTTCTATTCTTCTCACAACATGCTTAGTATAATATTTAATTGACATGATTGGGATTAATCTATGAAAATCACAATTTATGGACTTTCTACTTGGGTTTGGCCGTCACGGACTTGTTTGGTCGACTTGGGAGTAACATGATCGACCGACCCTAGCTACGCCGGTTTGATTAATGTTTCACTCGACCTACCAAATCAGTCAATTTCAGGGTTAATCATATTTGTATGATCATTATTACATATTCCGTAGAATCTCGAATACCATAATTACCATTGTTATGCAGTCACTTGTAGCTGTATATATCAAGTCTCATGAGCCAGACATGGAATATGGGTAACTGTGTTTGTGCTGTCTTTGGCTGGTGTGGGTGATGAGCCCTCCAATAGCCTTGAGCATTGAATCCTACATACTGAAGCTCATGGGTCAGGCATGGTATATGGGTAACTGTGCTTGTGCTGTCTTTGACCGATATTGATCCTGATGGTCTTATCGAGAGTCTTGAGCACCGATGCTAGGTGACGAGCCTACCATCATTGATCTTGGGTGATGACCCATTACAATGCATATGACATTCTAGGGCATCGAGACCCTTACCGATTTATTCATTATTCAGTTATGTTGGGTGACGAACCCAAATTGGGATTCCAGGAGCCAGGCATAGAACGCCCTCGCCTGGCGGTGGGCCCCAGCCTGGTAGAGGGTACCCCGACCTGGCATTGTCCAGTGTTCGGTAAGGCTACTGTCCAGTGTCCGGCTTTCCTCGCTGTCCAGTGTTCGGCTGCGTTCTTGTCGGTCGTGTTCCTGTTTAATAAACTTTTGATAAGATTGAGGTATTCTGGCTTCGCCAATACTGCTGATTGAATACGGAATTAAATAAATACTTGGTAAACATGCATGCATCACATTTTCACTTACATTGGTCCGATGCTGCTGCTGGGTGGTAACCCCACCGTTTATTTCTCCGGAACATAACATTTGCATATCATGACTGCATGCATTATTCAACTAGAATAAGAACTTGATTGTAAGGTTATGCTATCTGTTGATGCTGGGGTGGTAGGTGTGAGAGCCCCACCATTTGTTATGTTTCACTACTTGTACTTGATTGTGTTGATGATATATTTAACTTAGAGAATGGTAACACTGAGTATGATTACTCACTCCCAACTGGGGGGGTTTAAAACACCAACCAGTTATTTTGATGCAGGAGTTAGCTGCCACTTGATGCATGAGATGCAGGACCTGTTGGCTTACCTATGTCTTGTGTTTCATTTTCTGCCTTGAATTGGGCGTCTTGGGTTGATATTCCTAAAGATTTCATTGTACATGTATATATTGATCCCCAGCTGAGTGGATTCCTTGATTGTGTGGATAATTGTATGTATTTACACTTTAAATTCAAACTGAATTATACACTGTTTAGCTTAAATCTCTATTTATGAGTTGATGCCATCGATTTGTGCCATTAAAATATACTTCCGCAAAATACAGTCACCTCTGAAGAGTCGGGAGCCGCGGACTGCCCGACACTTGATTTTCGGGGCGTGACAAAACGAATATGGAATTTTTAAATTTCCACCTTAATTTCAAGTTCTCTATCACATTGCAAAAATCAAAGGAATCGATTATTGGTGTCTTCATTAGCCAGGGCCACCCTTTATTGGTTAAGATCTTGGCGGTGACCTTTCCCTGCGTGTCCTCGTGCTCTAACTTCAGTCTTTAGATTCGCTCCACACCGAAGCTTTTCCACTGGATTATTGAGATTGCCTACCGTATGTGTGAGTTGATCTACTTGCTCTATAAGTGCATGAATCAATTAGATTAAAGAATGTTTGAGCAAAGAGGGAAAAATCACTCTATTGATTTTTGAACTTCTTCCCTTACAATACTCAAGAAACTCACAAATATAGAATGTCCTACCTCCTAGACCACCCCCACCCACCTATTCTGATACCAAAATTATGCAACTGGGTTATCAAGCCAATGAGATCTCGAAACACTAATTGCAAAGATATGGACAAGAGTAAACACATAAGAATGTGTGAGTAGAGAGGGAGAAATCCATTTATTGATATTTGAACTTCTTCTTTTACAATGCTTAACAAAACTCACGAACTCGCAAATATAGAATGGCCTACCTCCTTGATCACCCTAAAGACAATCCCCATGAAATTTCAATGAAGATCCCTAACAATAAGATTGATTTCAAATCAATCTATAATTTATTTAAGATAATAAAAATCTCACCAACAAATATTTAGCTTAAAATAGCAAAAACAAATCTACTAAATACGCTCAAAATCTTCAATCATTTCACATCCACCCCTATCTTCTAAATGGTAAATGTGTTTTATGACATTTAGGCCCCAAATCTTGCAACAAACAACCTAAAATCACCATGTACTTAGGTCAACAATGGGTCATGGGCTAACATCAAAATTGGCCTGACTCAGCCAAGTTGGGGCTAATTCATGTTGTTAAACCCAATCGGGTCTTACTGAATCCAAGTCAACTCAAAAGAATCACACAGAGCTCATTGAAGTCTTAAAACCATGATTAAGACTTACGAGCTTGGTTCTCCTCCACTACAGCCATGTTGGCTACAACATTCTTTGGTCCCACAATAACGGACCTTAGTCTATCCTTTTCCAAAGCAAAAAAGACTACATGCCTTCATCCTGACCGTTGGAGGAACTCGAAAGAGATCCAATCATCAACAAGTTCAAAAAGACCAAAGTGACAAGAAGTAGACTAGAAATCATTTAATATTTTGATTAATATAGATTAAATTTGTCAAGCCAATTTATGAAGAGCGAAATGTGAAGTACAATGATATTGACAGAGAAGCCGATGAGAATATTGTGTATTCCACTGATTGAGATGTAGGACTTCTTAAGATGGGCCTACTTGATCAATGTTTTGGATCTACCGAAAGATGGATATATGATCGAGCACAGTGTTGTCAAAATCTTACGATTTACGATTTACGATATATGAATTTAGTCGAATCTTAAGCGAAACGATTTGAATCCCAACCTTGAATCCCTTTTTATATGAATCTTACGATTCTATAAATTGAATCCTACGATTTACGATTCAAATTATACTTGTTCTCTTCTATTTTAAGCTTTACTTGACTTTCGTTTTATGTTTTTTTAAATTGGTGGAGGCTTTAAGAATCGTTTAGAAAAAGTAAATTATTTTATTTATTCTTTAAAAGAGATTAAATGATATATATTCTCTTCAATGTTAAATTATGTTCCTTTTTTGTGATTTCTTACTTCTTAACTGGTCGAAATACCAAATTGAAGTATGACTTACCTGTAATGTTTTTATGGATGGTTACAATCATGTTGACTTATGTACATTGTGGAATGATGTTTAGAAATCAAAATATCTTCTTTTTTTCCGATGTACAGTAAGAATCAAAGGCTACTTTTCCACCGTGATTATACATTCAAGAAAGGTAATAAGAACATAAATTATTAAAGGACTCTTGTATTTTTTAAGGAAAATTTCTTGAAAGAAAAACAAAAAAACAAACAAAGGAATAAGAATCCTTTAACACTATCATGACATGGTATTACTTCGTGCACATTGATGGCAAAAGGAAGATTGATGAGTTTTTTTTTTAATTAAAAAATTGTGATTTATTTATATTTTCATTTTTTTCAAAATTTTAAGAAATTATAAAAAGATCTTACGATTTGCGATTCAAAACGATTCAACCCCTACTAGGATTTGCGATACGATAATGATTTTGACAACATTGATCGAGCATACTGGTGGACCCCACGAAAGTCGTGGTTATATTGAAAACGTGTTAGGGGTGTCATGTTTCGTTACACCACACTAATGGACATGGAGTTTAAACTGTGGAGTCATGAATAAAGGGGAGTTTTAATGGGTTTTTAACAAATAAAATAAAAACTCCTTCCATCCGATTTTGTTATAAATACTGACTGGGTCCCCACACCTACATACAATCGTGGACACAAATCTCTCCCATCCCTTAGCGTCCTCTAAAGGTGTAAGGTGTGGAAGATCCGGTCTGTCCAACTCATCCTATAGGTGCAGAAGATCTGGTCCGTCCAACTCATCCTATGGCTTCTCGAATAGTTATGTAATTTCAATTTGATTATTTTGATTCCAACAATTGATGCATAGATCAATCTCCTATTCCACATTTTAGATCACATGAGAATTACAAGAATATATGGTTTGCTCGGATGATCGATTTAAAGCATAAAACAAATCACATTTGATGAATTGAAAACTTCAACAAAAAAAATGTAGCTTCCAAAAATGCAAAAGATTGTGTTCAAACAAGAACCTCGTTCGTACAAAATCGCAAAACACACACACACACACACACACACACACACACTTCATTATTTCAGCTTCATTTCTAGTATAATCAGAAAGAAACCCCAAACAATTTCTTTTACAGGAAGCTTCTAGAACAATCAAGGAACACTTACGTGCAAGCTATTTGGACACACTGCATTCACTCCTCAGAAGCCCATCTCTCACTGTAGGGAATAGAGCTTTGGAGATCGAAATCTCTCTTAATCTCTATTCGGGTGAATTCATGGCGTTTGATTACGCACGCAAGCGGATTACCTGGGGAGCGGATGTGGTGAGACTCCGGATCCACAGAGGTGGGTGGGACCCCTGACTGTGGGGCCCACTGTAATGTATGTGACTACATCCACGCCGTCCATCCGTATTGAAAGCTCATTTTAGGGCATGATCCAAAAAATGAAGCAGTTCCAAATCCCAGATGGACCATGGTACAGGAAACAGTGTTGATTGACATTAAAAACTTCTTGTGGGCCACGAAAGCTTTGGATCAAGATGATATTTGTGTCATATCTTCATCTAGGTGTTTGTGACCTTATCAACAGGTTGGATGGCAGATAAACACTCCGGTGGAATCCATAATTTTTTTAATGGTGGGGATTCAATCACAACTTTTTCCTGTGGTGTGGTCTACGTAAGATTTTATTCAGCTTCATTTTTGGGATTCTCCTCTAAAATGAGCTTTAAAAATGGTTGGACGGTGTGGATTTAAGTCATATACATCACTGTGAGTCCACAGTCAGTGGTCCCACCCACCTCCGTGGATCCGGGGTCTCACCTAATCCGCTCCCATTACCTGGAGACCCGGTCACTGCTGGGGATGTCCCTGATTACCAGACTCTGTGGGGTCCACCGGGATGTACGCTTTTTATCCACGCCGTACACATACTAGCTTGATGATGAGGATCATCAGGTCTACGTGATGGGCAATTTAAGGCGGGCACCATAAGAAGTGTGGTCCAAATCAATAATGGTTCCTTTTTCTAGCGTGATGGTCCATATTATCATAGACTGGACCTTTGCTAGTTTAAAGGTAGGTCTTCAATCCCCACTGTCTACTATGGTGTGGTGAAATCGAGCTTTGGATATGCTTCGATTTCGGGCTCATGCCCTGAAATGAGCTGGCAAAACGGATGGACGGCGTGGATAGAATGCATACATCACGGTGGGCCCCACGAAGTCCTGATATCACCGGGATCGGTGATGGCAGGTTCACCACGCAATCCGCGTCATCGAAAAACAATTAGGGCCCGTTTGAACGCACCATCAAAACCCGGGCTTGGAGATCAAAGGCACCGAAGAGTCTCGTCCCCGAAAACATCCAATCTCTGTGGGGTCCACCATTTTGTATGTGTAAAATCCAATCCGTGGATCAGGTTTGAATATTGATGTTAGGCCATTGGCACACTTTTCATCCACATCCAAAGCTTATATGGGCCACATCATTAGGAGGAATGGGGATGGAACGTCGACCGTGTGAGTGTTACGCCTGTAAGCAATAGTCCTTTCGGTCTCAAGGTCTGCTGGATTACATCCTACGTGTTGCAATAAGAGACGTTGGGCTGTGGGGTTTTTTCAACAATCCAAACCGTTTATGTGGTAGGCCCCACTTCTGGTTCCGTTTGCCTCCTAAGGATCTTTTTGATAACACAATCCTAGCCACGTGATCAATAGCGAACAAAATGAATGGCTCATTTCTTTTATGACTAAAAATAAAATCAAGCCATCAATCTAGACAATCTATTACGTGGGCCACACATTTGATTTCCCGTACCACAACTCCTGTGCTGCCCATGAACAAGCAGAATCAGTAACGGAACGAGGTAAGATGGCGCATGAGTGTATCAAAGCGGCAGGTGAGTGTGATCTAATCCATCTACTGAGGTGGGCCCGGCCATGTAGATACCCTCATGAAACCAAGGTCCAAAGACTCAATGGCCATCCAATCCCGATCTGATCTGGGTCCGGTAAGACCTGAACCTAGTCAGCTAGGTTGAGGAGCTCCAAGACCCGACCCAGACCCCTATTTGTGGATGGGCTCACCAAAGGAGCAGCTCATGTGTGGAGCATGCACCCCGGCTAGATCAGCTGGAGATGGCCCCTTTAGTAGACCTGGAAATGGGACGTATTGAACTATGTTCATGTCGTGTCAAAAATGCCCTCACCCAAACCCGAGCCGTTAACTAAATGGTCAAAATTTAGAAATCCAAACCCATTTGTTAATTTAACAGGTAACCCGCAACCCTAACCCATTTAACCTGTTAAATAAACAAGCCGTGCTTTGTAGGGTAGAGAGATGAGAAAGGAGCTTGATTCGACAAAGATTTTGTAGCAGGGCCATGGGCAAAAAGATGGAGAAAACTCATGAGAGAGAGAGAGAGAGTTTTACTAGCTATCTTAGCTTCTTAAAGATTTCTCACTGCCCTAAAATAATTACCAAAATGCCCTGGTTAAATAGGTTTCGCAGGTGAAATACTGACCCAACTTGTTATCTTAATGGGTTTTGATGGGCTAACCTGTTAGTGACTAATCGCGATAAGGCCAGACCCAAACACTAATTTTTTTATGCTGGTTTTGTGCGGGATGGCGGGTCGGGTGGAATTTTGCCAGGCCTACCCTTCAGTACTTGGTTCTGAAATAGAGGTCCGACCCCAGCTCATGAAAGCCATTTATGGGCCTTTTAGCTTGAGGTGGACTCAGAACGTATCAAGTTTGGGCCCGGCCCTGATCCACTCTTAGGCAAAAAAAAAAAGGGACCCAGATCTCAGTCTCAGCCCATTGATACTCCGATTCATGGGTTCCCACCAATGCATGTGGGAGATTGGGCCATGCATTTATGTTGAATGTGGACCATCCACCACTTATTTAACGATGCAATGTAATGCAACGGACGAGATAGCCGATCTGATTTTGGGTCAGGGGGAGCGGATTACGTGTTACCTTACCGTGGGGCCTACTTTGATGATGTGTTGTATATCCACTCCGTCCATCAGTTTCTCCAGACCATTTTAGGACGTGGTCCCGAAAATGAAGCAGATCCAGATCTCAGGTAGACCACACCACAAGAAATAGTGGTACGGTTTATTTTCCATCCAACCCATTGATAATGTTAAGAAGAAATGGATGAAGTGGAAATACAAAGATCAGCTTGATCCAAAACTTTTATGGCTTACAAAACGTTTTTAATGGCCATTCATCATTTCTTCTAGTGGTGTGGTCCATCTGATATTTGGATCTTCTTAAGGTTTGGGATTGCGTCCTAATGAGATGTAAAAACACATGAAAGGCTGCATATACAGCAAATAATCAAGGTGGGCGCCCAAACGGTTAGGATAACACTTAGGGCTGTAAATGGGTCAGCGGACCGGTGGGGTACCCAGACCCGACCCATTTGTTAAATGTTACGGGTCCAAGTCCAAAAATTGGCCCAGTTGCTAAACTGTCTGGGTCTAGTTTCCTTTACATTAGGCCCAACGAAACCCATCCTGACCTGAACTGAACCCATTTAGTACGTGGGTGGGTTTGGTCTACTTTTCAAGGGACCCATCCAGCCTACAAACCCAAGTTTTAAGCCATGTAAAAATGCTTGCATATTAAATCCGGACCTAGACTCATTACGCTCAACCCATTTATAAATTGGTCGGGTGGATCTCACTCTAGTACTGTACTAAACCTAGACCCAGACCCATTTATAAATAGGTCTGATTAGTTAACTTGGACTCAATCTAGAGCCCATTTAGTAAATGTATATGGGTATAAAATTTAGACATAGACTCTTTCAGCAAAAAGGTGGGTCTGATTTTGTCCAAACACGACCATTTACATCCCTGGGTCACTAACACCCACTAATCAGCTCCTCGGATATCACAAGCGTGGAAGCGAGTGTGATGTGCGCGTCGCGCAGTAGAATTACTTCGTAACGGTTATTTTAGGCTGGAAAGCGTGTCCTTCCTCAGCAAGCAAGAGAAAAATTTTGATACTCTGGTTGAGTGTAGTGGATCATACACGGTCGCTTAAAAATTAGTTAGAAATGGCACTGCGAACAATACAATTAATTTAAACTAAACTATTCAAATCATTGGCCTCACTTTAGATGTTCCATGATCGAAAATTACGCCACATTTGTGGGATAGTTTAAGATGAAAAAAAATCTAACGGTCCTAATTCAACAAGCAATCCTCAAAGAATCAGAGGTTAGGATTGCTCAAGCAATCTGATATTGGGTCTGTGACTCAGCCGGAGCAGGTTCTAGAATCTGATCAGTTTAATTTGAGTTACTGTATGACAACTGTTCAATTTCTGTTTGCCAGTGTATCAAACATCATACGCCGCCGGAGTATCAAATAACCCCCCATCACGTAAGGGTTACGCAATGAACGGCTGAGGTCCCAGCACTCATATCTACCCATTCCTGATGATGTTGGCGTCAGCTTTTAAGCTTTTAATGCTTGTACAACTTCATGCCTGAGTCATGTAAAGAACATGATAGGCTTCATTGCACGGAGGCGGATTAGGTGCGGCCCTTATGGAGGGGCCCACCTTGATGTATACATTCTATATCCACTCCATCCATCCGTTTCACCAGATCATTTTCGGGCATGATCCAAATAAATTGACGAGATCCAATTCTCATTTGAACCATTCCATAGGAAACATTGGCCTCTGACCATCTAATACTTCTCATGGGCACATAAGAGTTTTGGATCAAACTGATATTTGTTTTTTTTCCCTCCATCTAAGTTCGTGTGATCTTATAAACATATTGGATGGAAAATAAACATTGCGGTGGTTCTAAGAAGTTTTTAATGGTGAGCATTCAATCACCGCTATTTCCTATAGTATAGCCCACGTGATATTTGGATCTGCTATACTTTTGAGCTCATGACCTTAAAATGATATGAAAGAACGGATGGACAGTGCGGATACAGAGTAAATATATCAACATGGGCTCTATGGTGAGGGCCACACCATGTTGGGCATGGCCGGGGCCGAACCTAATCATGTATGTTAGTGGGTAATGATTACTTACGAAGGCAATCCTGACACTTTTTACTACGTTCACGATTATAAGTTTTTTTTTTTTTGTTTTTTTTTTTATGTTGACAACTACAATTTACCTTTTTTATCCAAAAACTCAGGAGGGTGCAAATTTCTTGTGAGCCTCAATGTGATATATGTGGCTCATCCATTTCGTAGGCTAAACTTAGGGCATGAACTTAAAATTGAGGTAGATTCAAAGCACAAGTAGACCACATCATACAAAACAGTGAGTTTAACACCTGTTGTTAAAAAACTTTTACCGCCACGATTTTCTATGGTGTGGGCCACTTGAGCTTTGGATCTGCCTCATATTTTAGCTCACATCCAAAAATATTCAGGTAAAGTGGATTGGTTGAAATGGACGTAAATAATATTATGGTGGATCCCACAAATTTAAGTCAAATTTGTACGGACCGAGTTTAAATGTGAAAATTCTCATTAGCTATCAATGGACTTAAAAATAATGATGAGTTATTTATTGATATTTATCAAAGAATTGAAAAAATCAAAGACCCCCTAAATTTAATAGTTATAACTGACCTAATAGCATATTTAGCCATATAAGGGCATTTTCCCTCTCGGGTAGAGGTAGGTTCAAGGGCATCCAGCCACTTAAAAATAGAGGTTCTTTCGCAGATGCGGACAAAAAGCAATCTATTTCTCATTTGGGTCCAAGGACGTGAATCCAAATCATCCCTCATATAGATCCTTCTATGCAGATCCCGATCGCGAAAATTCAGGCCTGTCCATTTTACAGATCAGCGACCGTTTAAGACACAAATGAACGGCTAGAAATAAAAGCTCTGTCCAATTAAAGCACTAGGCCGGTGTATGATATTGTGGCCCACCCGATGAGTTGGAAGCCTTATTTTTTTGTCAGTGGATCATTTATAGTATTGAAATAGTGGATATCTCAAGCTACCATAAGTGGAAGAGGTTAAAAGAAGGAAAAAATCAGATAGAATGGGTGTATCGTAAGTTACGATGCAGCGAATTATTTTCTGCTAACATCTTATATGCATAGAAAATCAAACCCGTGAAAAACGTGGGACATCCCATGAAAATCACCATCTGTAAAAATTAGGCCGATCGAATTAACTTTCGGCACACAGCGTCAAAATCAAAGGACAGCCGTTGCTAAGACTAGGTGTACTGGCATGGCCCTACCCAGTGAAAGGACGGTCCTGATTTTCATATAAGATGATAAACATGGTGTACGGACTACCTTTTGCACGGATTGGATATTTTATACTCGTGAACTGGAGGGGGAAATGGCTGTACCATAAGTTGTGGTGCAATCGACATATGTGATCATTTCTTTTCATTGTTTTTTAGTGGACGGGAGTGCTCTGCAGTGCTTGGTGTAGGAAGCACGTACAACACGGGAGCTCTGCCGGGTCCACCGAGATGTGTATAAGATCCCCTCCCTTCATCAGTTCCCCCACCTTATTTTCACTCCACGTATAAAAAATCAGATCGATCTAAAACTAAGGTGGGCAACACCACGGGAACAAGGTAAAATCACGACTACGGCCTCTAAAGTCACTCGTTGGTGTGGTCCACCTTAGTATTGAATGAGTCTGATTTTTAGAATGTCTTCATACTGCCGACTCTAAACTGATTAATGGGCTGGATGGAATATGAACAACTAGATGGCCCTATGAAAGTTTGTAGGGCAGGGTTCCCTATACATGCCCCCTTTGGTGTGGTCCACCTGAGTCTTCGATCAGCCCAGTGTTTGGGCCCAAGGCCTGAAATGAAATGGCTCGGCCAATGGATGTACACGGTGGGCTCATAGAAATCATATGTTGCTTTATCTTCCCACAACAATTGTGACCGAGGATTTCGGTCCATTATTGAGCATGTGTATAAAGGTTTCTAGTTCCTTGCGGATAAAATAAAAGTTTAGGACCACTCAATGGATGGGTTAGATTGCACACACATGTGCCACCTTAACATGTGTGTTGTTGCAAAAACTTGATCACCATATGAGATAACGTGACCTCCAACTAGTCAACAAATAAAATGATGTGACATCTACCGCTGCTCGAACTATTGCATTTGATCTCTTGAGATGAGCGGACTGAATACGGATTTGAAGATTTCCTGGGCCCTGCGAATCACGAGAGAAAGTTAAGAGGGGTATATGTCTGACCGTTAACCATCTGATGCTTAAGTTAGGCTAAAGGTTTGAGGAGCGCATAGGTAAAGTGCTTGGAGAGATTGTTCATACCTCAAACTGTGGGTGAATGCCTCTATTTATAAGGCTTTCGAAGAGCTGTAGAAGGCCACGATCGTGGCCACATTCATGGGCGCCACTCGTGGAGGGTGATGTGATTACTGGGGTGTGGATCACGCTTGGGCCGTTAGGAGACGTGTTCTATCTTCTTCGGAACTGTCCATGGATTGACTTTATGGCAGTTGTGGTCTCAGGTCGGCCTCGGTTATAGTCATTGGCCTAGTGGTCTTAGGTTGGCCTCGATTCCCAGGTTAGCCTTGTCCTTGTCCTGTCAAGTCATCCTCAATTCCCAGGTCGGCCTCAGCCTTTGTCCTTGGCTTGGTCGATTGTTTAATGTCCGACATTAGTGCATGAGCTCGAGGACCTATACTTGGGCTTGCAAGACTCTGGGCTTTCCTCATGACTTGGGTTTAGCTTGGATTTACCCATAACAATGTGCACGGTGGATAAATGGCTTTTCTTCGAGCTCACTTATGAGCTTGTAAATAGAGGTAAATGGGAAATGTAATTGGAGGTAAATGAATTGGGAGTAAATAGCTCACTAGGTTGTGTTTGGGTGGACCTAATTGAAATGCATTTGAAATCCAAATATCCTATTCTAATGAAAATACATGGGAGAATTGTAATGTGTTAGAATTTTTCAATACATTTATAATAACATATGTGATATTCATCAGTGTACATATGTGATCTGTAACAAATTGTTTGTAATAAACCCATTGAAATACATACTTTATAAAAAAAAAAAAAAATCTTAAGCCCTAGGTTGCCACAGATTTAAAGACCGCGAATAAGCAACTTGCCAACACTTTTTAACCGTCCATTCAGATGGCTAACCTTTAGACGATTTGTACTATTTTTTTAGTATGATTTTAATGATGTAATCGATATTTGAATTGTTTTGGCGTATCATTAGCATGTCATGTGTATGACAGACGTGTTAGTGTACTTTTCCTTAGCATACTAGTGCATTTTATTTGTCAATTACGTAGGTTAGTGAATCTAGTGTCAGTTGAGTTTAGAAAAGATGAAAATCGTAGACTTAAGCGGACCTACTACATCGAAGAAGAATAAACAGGTAAAAGAGATGCCTTGATGAGCCATGAACCTTGAACCAAACCAAAACCTAAACCTCTATATAACCTTGACTTAATAGGCAGCCACTAGTTATCTTATATTAGCTTTAAGTGTCTCAAAAGATTACCCAAATGATAGCCAAAGAGGTTGCCCTTGCTACTATAAAACACAACTAGAAAACAGCTAATAAAACAACTCTGTTGACTGGTCCCGACCTATGACCGATCGGTCATTAGAGCTTAAATTGAGGTAGCATGTATGTTTGATCCCAGGCTTAAATTCAACCGGTCTTGACCGGTCGGCTGGACTGTCCAACCCGTTGTGATCGACCCCAGTTAAGACAACAACAAATCTGCTTGTCCTAGGCCATAATTTAACTAGTCGGAATCTAGTCGTTTTGAATTTGTTAAAGCTTTTTTCTATATAATGGCTAGGTTTTTTTTTGGGGGGTCATAAGAGAAAAATTTTAGTGCACTAGAAGCCACCTTGATTGCCTATACCACTAAGCTCTAATCCCAAGCATTCGAAATCACATTTTTTGTGTTTGATTACAAGATGGAGCATTCAAAGCTTAAGTGAAGATGAACTTGCCCTCTCTTGATCTTTATAAGTTTAGGCACCTTGACTATAGGTAGATCCTTTGTGTAAGCCTCTCTAAAGATCTTATTATGTGGAATTCCTTTAAGCAACCAACTCATACTAGTTGAAGGGAATTCACACCATCCTGCTATCACCTTGGGCATCTCAAAAGTATCACATGCGGGGTGATTAATCGGTGGAGTTAAGGCATTGACAACACAACGACAACACGATCGGGGTAGCGAAGGGAGCTGATTGAAGCACGTGAGAGCGGAGATCAAGTAACTCGAAGAGGCGCTAAACGAGAGGCTCATTCAACAAATAAGTGTCATTGTGAGAGTTCAGTTGCACTCCTTCTTTGTGGAGGATTAAGTGTGAGAGTTTGGATTTATAAACTCGATCAAGTCTCTAAGAGGAGCCTCTAGCCGGAGCGTACACTAGTTTATAAGATTAGAAGTGAAGGGTAGGGAGGATCCCTGTCAAACTCTTAGGTTGAATGGAACATATAAACATCATGATTGAGAGATGAATCAGTAAAATTTTCGTCATAGGTTGAGAGGAATCTTGCCAAACTCTCTAGTAGGGTGGAACCAATTTGAAATACATAGGTTGGGAGGAACCTAATTCAAATTCCCTAGTGAATGCCGGTGTGCTCAAGGGATGAGTACTTGAACTGGGAGTGAAGTATACTCATAATCGAACCGCTTTACATGCTTGTGTTTGTGATGTATTTGAGCACATTGTTATCTTAGCATTGTATATTTAATTGCTTAATTATAAATACTTTATAGGAAAACATGTTAGACACTAGATATGCACATTCACGCATTAGATATACTTTTACTAAGTAGTGTAGAATTAAGATCATATAATATATATTTTTATAGTCTACCTAGGTTGCATAGATTAAGTTATTGTTTAGTTAAATCATTTGATTATTTATGCATGCTTAAACAATGTTGTTTAATTTCTTATTATATGCTAGCCTTATGATTGGACCCACTTAAGCTTGAAAGCTAAATTTTATTGCTCAATTAGTTTAATTAAACAAGATATTTTAAAAAGAGATTTTAAAACGGTCCTAATCACTCTCTCTCTAGGACTTAGCCATAGTTTTACAAGCTCCGCTCTAAGCTTTCGCACGCTTAGCATCTACACATGTGAGTAATAGACGCAATTTCAACATGTGCATAGCACTACCTTTGTTTATGCGTGCGACCCTCTAAGGGAGCTCAAAAAGGCATTTCACCTCATTTACTTTTAAATTCCTCTCATAAAGGATTTCATTTATATACCTATTTACTCTCATTTCATTTCATTTATATGCATTTACTTCCATCCAAACACACCTCAAATGCCATTTTTATTCATTTACTTCAAATTCTCCATTTACTTTCACTTATTCCCAACCAAACAGCCCTTTCAAGCATTGACACCACTAAAATTTTTTGGGCCTGACTTGAAACCAACCCAAGTTTTAATGAGTCCGAAAGCTGAACTAGATTAATTTCACTAATGAGCCCAAGTAGGGTTGTAAATGGTCAGGTTCGAGGCGGGTTTATCCAAAACCAGACCCACCCATTTACTAAATGGGCGGGTCCGCTCGGGTCATTAGACCCATTGATAAATGGGTCTGGGTCTGGGTCTAGGTCTGATAGAGGGAGATCCACCCAGACCCATTTATAAATGAGTCGGGTTTAATGGGTTTGGGTCTGGATTTAGCATGCAAGCATTTTTACAAGGCTTAAAATCGGGTTTTAACGGGTCTAGGCTAGACGGGTTCCTTGAAAGGTTGACCAAATATGCCCACTTACTAAATGAGTTCGGTTCGGGTCGGGTCGGGCCTAATATAAAAGAAACCAGACCCAAACCTGTTTAGCAAATGGGTTAGTTCTTCGACCCAGACGCATGACACTTAACAAATGGGTTAGGTCTGAGGCGGGTCCAGGTTGGATCTGGGTACCCCATCACTCCGCTGAACCATTTACAGCCCTAAGCCCAAGAGGTATTCGTTAAAAATTTAGTCGGGTCGGGTCGAACGGTACCCGCTGGCCCGGGAAACCATTGCAACCCTGGATCTCCGCGTAAATCAAAACATAGTGCTGGTGCCGTCCTGAGGAAGTGTTTGCGCACCAAACGTCGCCGAAGTCAAAAGGAAAAGGACAGAGATACGGACACAACTTGCCGGAGTTCTATAACCTCAGCTCGGTGGGCCCCACCGTGACGTTTGGTATTAAATCTACTCTGTTCATCCGTTTTACCAGCCCATTTTGGGATATTAACTTAAGCATGAGGGAGATCCAATACTCAAGTGGGCCACACCACAGGAAACAGTATGTATGGAAATATCCACCGTTAAAAACTTCCTGGGGTACACTGATGTTTATACGACATTATGAGTGGTGGGTCCAACTGAATGAAAGGAGGAATCAATGGTGGGTGTTAAGCCTCTTCAGGTGGTGTGGTCCACTTGAGTTTTGGGGCCCCTCATTTTTTTGTGTCATTTATTAAAATAAGCTTGCGAAAATAGAGTTGGGATCCTCTTATGGCTGCAAAACAGGAGATCTCTGTTTGCAGCATTTTTGTTGGTCCACGTCATACCATATAACGTCGGTGTGATAAGGTTTTACTAAGAATGTGATGAGGTTGCAACCACATAGACGTGGATCAATACAAAAGCTGCAAACAGAGGTTTCCTGTTTGCAGCCAACAGATCCAGACTCGTGAAAATATAATGCAAACATCACAGTGGGTTCCAGGGGGCATTCGTCTGCGGGCGAGGTGCTAAAGACGCGAATGTTTGTTAAAAATCCACCCCGTTCACCCGGTTTTCCAGTTCATGTTAGAGCATGTGGCCAAAAATAAAGTAGATCTATAACTCAAGTGGGCCACACAATAATAAACAGTGATGAATAAACGTTCACAATTGAAACATTCGTGGGTCTACAAAGGTCTTGGATCAATAAATATTTTTGTGTTTTAAATTCATCCCCGTGGAAATAACCATGTGAACGGTTTGGATGGCATATAATCTTCTTAGTAGACCTTTGGAGATTCAATGGTAGGCAATTCTCTCCCCACCTTTTACTATCGCGTGGCTCACTTTAACTTTGTATGAGTCTCATCTTTGGGCTCATGCCTTAACACGAGCTTGCAAAACGAACGGATGGAATAGATTGCTCACAAACATCAAGGTGGGCCCCACCTAGCCTCCCACTCGTTGGGGTCACACCCAATCCGCATCAATTGCCCAAAATGCCGGAGTCCGCCGTCGTATATCAACTGAGAAGCGATGAAATCGAAGAGAGCTGAATTGATAAGCTTTCCAAAAAATGGGGGCTTTCCGAATTCCCCGCAGCATATCCAGCGTCGTACAATCCATCCATCAATACGCGCCGGACCGTGGGAGACATTGGATGGCCGATGGTCCGAGCAATACACACGTGGACCATCTGATGAGTGGATCGGCCTGGATTTTTGGAGCAAGTCTTGTTTGAAAGTGGGGCCCAGCTTTTGCACGGCTTGGATGTCACACGAACTTGACACGTGCGCACTGATGCCCAAAGGGTCTCAGCCTCTGACGCCATAAAAAACGGAAGGGAAATGAATCCTCCGCAGCACTGACACACAGGTTTTAAGCAGCGTAAAGCATACGACTCTGCGGGGCCCACCATGTTGTAAATGTAAAATCCACACCGTCCATTAGGTTCTATCCACGATATTATGCCCCGAGGCCTAAAATCAGCTAGACCCGCGACTCATATGAATCACGGTAGTAATGGGATGCCGTCCATCATGCGCTGTCTTTCATCAAACCCGTTAATTTGGTCCAACTCACGAGGATGAAGAGTAACGTGATAGGAAACTCACGTGGCCGGGCTTATCCTTTGCAAGCACGGATTAAATAGAAAGGGACAGATTACGTAAAATCACATCAGCAACATCTAAAACGATCTTCTGTGGCCGATACGAGCTTTTGAATGGCCTTATTTCTGGTACATCCATTCATCCTGGTGGTCCAAATCTTCTGAATGGATTGGATGGCATATAAAAATACACGTGGACCCCACACCCAATATGGTATGTTTTAATGGTGTGCGACTGCATCACAACTGTTACCTATGGTGTGATCCATCTGTGTCGTGTACTAGGATAATTTTAGGTATAAAGGGGTAGAATTAAAGGGTCACAGCTCGTGGACGGATCGATTCTTGTCCATACATCAGTGTGGGCCCCGCACGATCGTGATGTAGTAAAACGTTATCATGCAAATGTGTCATTGAACCCCCTCTGGGGTATTTTGGGAAGTAAAAAAAGCTAATCCCTTCTCGTAAATTCAGTTGGAAACAGGGTCCTTTCGGTAATTTCACCTTCCCTAAATTCTCTCCCCATTCCTCTACAAAGCTGCGTCGAGAAGAGCTCTCTTTCTCACTCTCGTTTCTCTCAGCGATGGCGACTCCGAGAAAAACCTCCCTTCTTCTCGGCCTCGTCGCCTTGTCTCTCCTTTCGATCGCATCTGCAAAAATTATCTTCGAGGAACGCTTCGATGGTACGCGAGATCCCCGAAATCTCCAATTTCTTCCTCATTTTCTCTCCATTTCTAGCTGCATTTTCGTCGTTTTAGGGTTTTTCAGAACCGATCTGTTGTTCTTTTGATCTTGTTAATAATATGCCATCTCGAACAGAAAGACTCCGTCGTTTTCTCATTTAGTTCGATGGAAAAAAGACATTTAGGGTTTTGTTTGAATGGATCTATGTTGTTCTCAATCAGATGGTTGATTTTCGAATCCTTTATTTTTTGCTTGTTTGGATGATTTTATATGGTTCGGTTTTTATACATTCTTGCTTTTGCCGAGCATGTTTATTTGTGGTTGATTTCTTGATACTGGGATTGTGGATCGAAGATTCAAAGCTCTGACTCTACTCGGATGGGTTTTATCCGAGTAGTCTTCTCTTCGAGAGTTTAGGGATTCGGTGAATTGAAGAGAGTGGAAATCTACTTCCTTTCTCGTTGATATTTGAAAAGCATTGGAATAATAATGAATTGCTGCAATTTGTACTTTATTAGGATTTTTCATCCCCGTATGGTGCTTTTTGTTTTTGGGTCTTAAGTCTTTGCAAGCGTGGTCAATGACATTGTAATCCAGACTGTTGATTTGATGCAATCATTGTTAATAGACAATCCTTGAGAATATCGCATGTGGTTCAATCATAACCCTTTGATTCGTAGTCCACTAAATGGATGTTTAAGGAAAAAAAATACTGCAAACTTCAACATTCAAGGGAAATGATTCCAAAGATTTGGATTGCTAGGGTTCTTCTAATCTGATAGATTTTTGGTGCATGGTCTATTAACAGAGGGTCCATCAGGATCGCTTGGATCTATGGGCCACATTGCAGACTCAAGGCATGTGGATCTTGTTCCTGGAGAGCATTTATAATGCCAACCCTATATCAAAGATAGATAAACAAGATCGTATCGAATGGCAGAATGTATCATATGGAAGAACTCTAACAGTCCTCTTGATGAGTGCTAGAGAACACCAAACCCCCCCTCCAAATCCCCTTCCAAAGGAAAACAAACAACAAATCAAAGAGTTCTTATTCAAATCATCATATTAATTCATTACACCTCCATAACATAACGATATATGGACTTAAAACTTAACATTGCCTTACATAGACTTAAACCAAGTAGAGAAACCCTAATAATAGAAAGCGACAAAACTGCCCAGAATTGCGTGATCTGGGGCACATTTGAAAGGTAATGCGATGGGCTATCAAATGAGACTAATTTTTTATTCAGACATCATTTGATGCCCCAAAAGTGGCTAAAAAAAAGTGATGAAAATAAAAAAAATTTGAAAAATTATTAAACACGTAATCAAACCCTAATAACTAGCTAAAACAAATAAATCCTAGAAATATAATGAACATCGGATTCAACCTCTCAGCCCCACATTGTAATCTAACTGTTGATCACCCTAGATGTAGTGTACATCATCAAGCAAGACAATTTGAACGGTTGGATTCTTCAAATCTTAGATCAACAAGCTTGTGTGGCCATTTGGTTGCATCAATTTTGGGTTGAACTTACATTCCATTTTAATGATATCTAGGCTATGTTGTACTTGTGTCTTATTCAGTGCTTGATATCTTTGAAGTTTGTTTGCTGGAACATCATTATGAGTGCTGTTGATACATTATAGGTTACCTCTCTCTTTTATTTCACTTAAATCCTCATTATCACATATATAAATATTTTACCTTGACTGCAAAATTTACCTGGCTGATTGGAACAACTTTGTTGCTTGGTATTATTATTATTTTTATTTCTTAAAAATAAACTCTATCATTTTTTTTGTCTTCCTGAATGTCTATTTGCCCTTTTTGATATTTATTCATTATGTTGATGGATGTAAATTGAAGATGGATGGGAAAACCGATGGGTCAAATCTGATTGGAAGAAAGATGAGAAAATGGCTGGTGATTGGAATCACACTTCTGGTAAATGGAATGGAGACCCCAATGACAAAGGTACTCTTCTAACTTTCTCAGTTCTTGTATTTCGAAGATTACTGTGAAGGTTTTGCTACCCATTTAGCCTTGCGGGCTTGCTGTGTGCTTGATTACTTTTTCTCAGAAGTCATAAATTTTGTTTAAGGATCTTGAAGTGCATAATCTGTTGCTTGGTGATGATTTCCACTTTCAATTCAATGTAGGAATCCAAACCACTGAAGACTATAGGTTCTATGCCATTTCGGCAGAGTTCCCTGAGTTCAGTAACAAGGACAAGACCCTGGTTTTTCAATTCTCAGTAAAACATGAGCAGAAGCTTGACTGTGGCGGTGGCTATATGAAGTTGCTTAGTGGTGAAGTTGATCAAAAGACATTCGGTGGTGAGACCCCTTACAGGTAACTAGAATTAATGTTCGTCTATTGTTTTTGTCCTCCATTTTATTTCCTTTTTTTGCCGATAAGGTGATTTAACCTGGTAACCATTTATATATGTGGAACTGCAGTATCATGTTTGGACCAGATATCTGTGGGTACAGCACCAAAAAAGTCCACACCATTTTCACACGCAATGGAAAGAATCACTTGATCAAGAAGGATGTTCCTTGTGAGACTGACCAACTTACACATGTTTACACTCTCATCGTTCGGCCAGATGCTACTTACAGCATCCTCATTGATAACAACGAGAAGCAATCTGGAAGTCTGTATGCTGATTGGGACATTCTCCCACCAAAGAAAATCAAGGATCCCGAAGCTAAAAAGGTAAACAGTGCTCCGCATGTCGAATTTGACTATGTTTTCTTTAGCTTCTTTGCTGTGTGAAGTTTTTAATGACTACTTATGTGCTAATCCACAGCCAGAGGATTGGGATGATAATGAATATATTCCTGACCCTGAAGATAAGAAGCCAGAGGTATCCTTCCCCTTGCACAGAACTTTCTGATTGTATTGTTTCAAATCGCAATCGAGTTACGATCAAACAAAGGCAATTTTATTTTCCATTCGATCATCAAAATCCTGAGTCACTTAAAAAATGGCAGAATTGCTTTTGTGTATTGTTTTGAATATGATTGGCCTAATCGGATTCTTTAAGCTGACCCAAAATAGGTGGGAGAAGGCTAGAACTATGATAATGATCTTGTGTCTTCGGACATTTACACGTAAACATGCCATGCCTGGTAATGCATGTGGGCTAGATGTTTCTAGGTGATGCATGTTACCAAGTATTGCTGGATATAACAACACTACTGATTTTGACCTTCTATTTGGTCCACTTCCCCACAGTCGACCTCTAGTTTTTCCATTTTGCTAAGGTAATCCATGGTTTCAGTGGATTGAGCCTGACGGTTATTCTTATACAATGTGATCGTCATTCATACTGCATAATAGAGTGTTTTCAGTGACATCCCTAGTTGAAACTCCTGTGTGTGTGATTTTGAGTCTTCTCCTTGTAAACATTCCTTCATGAAGGGACTGACTGAACTTCTGGAAACATTCCTTTACAAAGGGACTGACTGATTCTTTCTGTTTGACAAGGGGTACGATGACATTCCCAAGGAGATACCCAATGCTGAGGCCACAAAGGTAGCTGATTTATAATTTTCATGTGTTAAAATACAACTGAGACGTAACAAATACTGTTCCCTATAATCACATCGGTTAATGAATGACTTGCTTAATTGCTTTCCTACAGTACATGTATGTTTTACTCAACTTGGTTTGCTGCAGCCAGAAGATTGGGATGATGAAGAAGATGGTGAATGGACAGCTCCAACCATTCCAAATCCTGAATACAAGGGTCCATGGACGCCAAAGGTTTGTGAACTTGTAATGCCAACCCAGATAATAATTGAGTTTTAGGTACCACAGTTTTTAATTTTCTATTTCATCCATTGACAGCAAATTAAAAACCCCAACTACAAGGGAAAATGGAAGGCTCCGATGATTGACAATCCAGGTTCTAGCTGATTTTACATTTATGATATAATCGTCCCAGGTCTTTACTCCCAATTTTCCGATTCTATATAATTTTCTAACCTAGTCATGATAATCCACAGATTTCAAGGACGATCCTGATATTTCTGTTTACCCCAATTTGAAATACGTAGCCACTGAGCTTTGGCAGGTAAATATGGTTGCCTGCTTATGTACAATTTTCCTATTTTCTTACAATACTAATGCACAATTTCTTTACCAGGTGAAATCTGGAACCCTCTTTGACAATATTTTAGTTTGCGACGATCCGGAATATGCAAAGAAATTTGCAGAAGAAACATGGGGAAAACTCAAAGATGTATGTGGTTTTCTCCCTTTTTCAATGTTTTTGATAATGAAATTTGAACTGGTGATTTGATTTTGAGGCCTCGGATTTGCAGGCCGAGAAGGCAGCATTTGATGAGGCAGAGAAAAAGAAAGAAGAGGAGGTATAGTGTTGGTTAATACTTCGTTAATGATTCTCTTTTGGATGCTGACATGCAGCATTAGGCCTGATTCGACTTTGTTTAGTATCAGATTGATCTAAGGATCATCAAGAACTTAAAAAAAGAAAAAAGCTTTGGTATATGTATAGTTCAGCGTGTCACAGAACTTAAAAAACTACCCCACTCTATGTAGGTATGGGGGAATGCTAATTTTACACTTCTTGCACATCCCCAGTTGGAACATGGTCAGAAATTTAAAAGATGGAACTCTCATCTGCTCTCCATACACAGGGTGCCAAAATCAGGATGATTGTATGTGATCCTATCTCTTCTTCAATTGGAAGAAGGCCCTAAAACGGGCGCTACTGGCTTTTATCCTCTTTAGTGTCTGGGGTCATCTGACTGGGCTGATTTTTTGGCCATTACCCATATATGGTGGGGTCCAGCCAGATAGTCATGTAGACTTTTGTCATCTGTCCCCGTAGGTAATTCATCTGCAGTAAGCATTCCCTTTACTTTTGTCATCTGTCCCCTTGGGTAATTCATCTGCAGTAAGCATTCCCTTTCATTAATAGACCATAAACCTAAATGATATTTCCCCTCGTCGTGCTTCTCTTCGCTCTGGATGGTTTCTGCTTTGCATTTGCTTTGTGGCCATACTTGATTTGGTTAGTAGCTTGTGGTTCATGGTCAGAGTTTGGTTGCTATGCACTGGTCGAATGTTAGTCTTTGGTCTAGACAGTTCTCTAAGGAATAGTTGTGCGCTCAAGGTCATACCACTGCATGATGTTGTTTTCTTTGCGGAGCAGCTTGACCTTTAGGTAACTCATCTCTTTTATCCTTTTGACAGGAAAGCAAGGATGATCCTGTTGATTCAGATGTAAGATCCTCCAATGCCAAGGCCTCAGGGGTTTTGAAATTCAGTTACGTCATCTAATATAGTTAATTTTTTGTTATCTACCAGGATGAGAAAGAGGAGGATGCTGATGCCGGCACAGATTCTGATTCTGAGAAAAATGCTGAGGCAGACACAGCTGATGTTGATGATGATGCCCATGTATGCTTTTCTTTCTCAAGATAGCATTCATCTTGTATGAAGTTATTTTGTTAATCTGCGTTTTTTAATATTTATTTGTTTCCTTCGTGCATTTATTTGCAGGATGAACTTTAGAGGGAAAGAGAGAGCGAGAGCCGCACATTGCAGTTAGGACATTCAGTCTAGAGTTGGGTTTGAGTGGTTTTGTCACTCTTTCTCTATTTTTTCTTCCTTTTGGAAAATTTTCATTGTAGGGATATTTTCTTGGCAAATACCGTTAGCTGTACGCAAAATGTGCGACTGATTTGCTATGTTTGAGTCTTTAAACAAAAAGGTGTTTGTGCGGATTAGGTCAGATCATCATCATCATTATCATATTGTTCGGATTAGGTCAAGATATAACAGAATAGTAGGGGTTAACAACATCTGCTGTTGCGTTACCCAGTTGTCGTTTGGTACTCAGTAGGGACAGCTTGCTGGAATATACAAGTATTTCACATTCTCAAACGTACATTTTGAAATAAATATTAAGATTCCTACACAACGTTGTTTGATGATGGGAGATGTGTGCTCACTGAGACTCTCTGTGCATACTGAGCAAACGCAAAATTTTTCCATATCAGTGAGCACCAAAGTCACGCCTATAACATATTTGTGGGAATGATGGTGCATGTATTGAAATTGAAAAGTTGAGGTTTCTGATCCCATTTTATGGTCCCATATTGATCAGGGACGAAGACTTGTGTATTTTTATCTTAGCTATGGTATCACTAGCATGAGGTCAGATGTGTCCAATTTTTAAAATTGTTGCCTTGTTCTACGCCAATCCGGCCATTACTTATCCATTCTTTCGTGGATGATAATGGCATATATCAAGCATAGATGATCAATGATAATGGCATGTATCCAGAGATACATGCTGGTTTTAGACGTTATTTTAAAACTTCGATATGCCATCTATTATTTAATTATTATTATTTATATTGCTACAAATGCACCACCATGTAATTAAATACGATCTATTTTGTCTTTACTCTGACATTTCGTGGCCACCAATTATTTTTTTAGTCCCTGATATCTTAGGGGGCTATGAAACTGGATGGGTTTGTATTGTTGTTCATGCATGGCCGTTGATGTTGGGGCATGATACATAAATAGCCAGATGCCATCATGCCACGGCTTGAAAGTGATGGGCATGATGTATAAATAGGTAGTTATTTGATAATCAAGCCTTCATATGAGGCTTGGTACGCAGGCAGTTAAAAATGGAACATGTGGCATATGTTAAATAAAATTAAACCATGTAAATTGTGGAAACCACTCTTGTGAAATTACATATGAAAAGCTGGATTGGTTGAACAACACTAACCTCCTGTTCTTGGACACTTGTTTGTTGATATGCGACTATTGAATATTTTTCATATTTAACTGTCGAATTTATGCCCAAAAATCTGATCATCAGAAAATTAAATAAACTACACATCATCAGATCGCATTGGCAAAATATCGAAGTTTTTCTCGTGCATGTATAATATCCGCGATTCACTAAGCTCCCGCATGGGTACAATGACCTACTTTCTTGACACCAAGCTGGCCACCAGGTGGGTTCGGCCCTGAACATGTTTCGGCTTAAAAATCAGTGGAGTACGCTCAACATGTGTGGTGTGCCACGATGTTAGAAATAATGGATGGGCTTAGAAAACAAAAGAAGTGTTTTTTTGGGATGTATACTTGTTCATTAAACTGTAGTAAAGCTGATTAGTGTAGGGACCTGATAGGGAAGGGTATCTATATGGATTGATCTTATAGCCAATGTTCCAAGCGGGCACATATGCTGCCTTGCACATTCGTGTGGGTATAGCCAAGCTCTAAACTATCATAACCAGATGCCATGGCTTGAAATCGACGGACAGAGAGCTCATATGCAGGTGGTGGTAAAAACATTTGTCTTGCATGCATTGTTTCTGTTGAGGAATGCTGGTAACATAAGCCATAAGGTGCTATCAGTTAGGCATAACTATGGTTTTTTAAACTTGGCAACTCATCGGACTCCCTTGGGTTCGGGTCTATGTAGAGGGTAAATCAGCCTGCCGAAGTGGCCTCGTTGGCAAATCCATGGTTGGTAAGTCCATTAAACCCTATTTGGTATTCGAAATGAGAATGTGAATTTCGGAAATCTTACCAAATTCATAGATTTGCAGCGAATTTGGATTTGGCAAATTTCAAAGAATCAAACTACAATTCCTGGATTTCAGGAGCATTTAGGAAATACTATAGTTGGGAGAGGCATCCCACACGAAAAAGTTGCAGATGAAAAAAAAGTGCAATTAGTTGCATGTGGGGTCCACCTTGGTGTAGTGTGACATCCCATCCATGGATGGTGCATGCTGATCCAGTCATCATGTGGGGCACATGATATAAAACAATGGAGAATCACTTGAAAAACCTTATGGTGGTTCACTTAATAGTTGGGTTGGCATGATTTTGGTGGCATTCAATTTTTATTATTGTGCAACCCAGCGGATTGCATGCTACCCCCCATGAGCTCGGAATGAGCAGAAGCTCTGAGGGGCCATCTGTTGGGATTGGACGCCTCAAATATTCAAGCATGAAGACCACCGGCAGGCCGACCGGTCGGTCACGCTCGATCCCAGAAAAAGGCAGCAGGCTGCTGGACATTTTTTGCAACAGCCGGGCGCCCCCACGGTGTTGGTGACCGGGCGCCCCATGACCCTGCCGGGCGCCCGACCATGTTGGTCCGGGCGCCAGAAATTCAGTTAATTTCTCGCTGGACTGTTTTTTGGTTGGCCGGGCGCCCGACGGTCTGGTGACCGGGCGCCCGACCCTGCGCGAACTGCTTGTACGCAGTTTCCTTTTTAGTTTGGGTTTCTTGCGCGGTTTTGCGCAAGGAGTTTCTAATTTCGGTTTTTCTCCTATTTAAGGAGATGTAATCCGAGATTAGGGTTGCCACTAAGGGCCGCCAATGAGCCGAGGGATTGAGAGGGTTCTAGGGGAGAGAAAGAGCTATGGAGGAAGCTTGGAGTTCTCTGGGTTGAGGGAAAGGGATGAGTTTGTCCTCCTCATGTGAGAATTAGCTTCGGGTGGCTTGGGATTTCTCTTGTGGGCTGTGATCTATGGTTTTCTTCTGTAATCTCTTGTAACTTGTGATTTATAGTGGATTGGTGTCGCTTTGTGCCGTGGTTTTTTACCCGTGAGGGGTTTTTCCACATAAAAATCGGTTTGCCTTCTTGTGTGTGATGATTTGCTTGTTGATTGCCATTGTGGTGTGTTCCTCGCCTGCTTTGATTGCTTCCGCTGCGGGGCTCCTAACCCCAACAAGTGGTATCAGAGCTAAAAGTTGGGAAGGATGCAGAGAGAATCTGAGGCGAAACATCAATGACATCTTCTGGCATGAGATTCGTTGTGGAGGAGGATTCCGTGAAAGAAAAACATGGAAAGCGATCGGTATCTATGGAAGAAGTAAAGTTGAAGAAGATGGATCGGTACGCCAATATCTCAATCAGGTTTGTCGACTGCGATCGGGCTTGATCGGGAACACTATTCATGGTGGAGCTGTGGGATTGGCAGCGGGATCCACGATTGCTTGTGTGTGGCATGCTCAAGGGCCACATGAGCGAGCGGGTGATGAATGTGCAAATTTGAAGTCGATGAGGCATGAGAAGTGGTGGAGCTATGATGATGACGAAGTAGAGATGAAGATGGTGCGTGTCGAGGTGTTGCATGAAGATTTGAGTCGTGGTGGAGTTTGTTGGGATTGGACGCCTCAAATATTCAAGCATGAAGACCACCGGCCGGCCGGCCGGTCGGTCACGCTTGATCCCAGAAAAGGCAGCAGGCTGCTGGACATTTTTTGCGACAGCCGGGCGCCCCACGGTGTTGGTGACCGGGCGCCCCATGACCCTGCCGGGCGCCCGACCATGTTGGTCCGGGCGCCCGAAATTCAGTTAATTTCTCGCTAGACTGTTTTTTGGTTGGCCGGGCGCCCGACGGTCTGGTGACCGGGCGCCCGACCCTGCGCGAACTGCTTGTACGCAGTTTCCTTTTTAGTTTGGGTTTCTTGCGCGGTTTTCCGCAAGGAGTTTCTAATTTCGGTTTTTCTACTATTTAAGGAGATGTAATCCGAGATTAGGGTTGCCACTAAGGGCCGCCAATGAGCCGAGGGATTGAGAGGGTTCTAGGGGAGAGAAAGAGCTATGGAGGAAGCTTGGAGTTCTCTGGGTTGAGGGAAAGGGATGGGTTTGTCCTCCTCATGTGAGAATTAGCTTCGGGTGGCTTGGGATTTCTCTTGTGGGCTGTGATCTATGGTTTTCTTCTGTAATCTCTTGTAACTTGTGATTCATAGTGGATTGGTGCCGCTTTGTGCCGTGGTTTTTTACCCGTGAGGGATTTTTCCACGTAAAAATCGGTTTGCCTTCTTGTGTGTGATGATTTGCTTGTTGATTGCCATTGTGGTGTGTTCCTCGCCTACTTTGATTGCTTCCGCTGCGGGGCTCCTAACCCCAACACCATCATGATGTATGGGTTATATATCCTCACCTTTCATCCATTTTCTATATCATTTTAGGTTATGAACCCAAAAATAAGGCAGATCCAAGGCTCACGTGAACCACACGGTGGGGATTGAACTCTCACAATTGAAACTTCTCAATAGCTACAGAAGTTTTGGATCAAGCTGATATTTGTGTTTTCCCTTTATCTAGGTCCATGTGACCTTATGAACAGTTTGGATGAAACTTAACTATCATGGTGGGCCTAGAAGGTTTCAACTGAATGTGTCACTATAACAGCTGCTTCCTGTGGCGCTGAGACCTTTAGATGATTTTATTTATTTATTTATTATTATTATTATTTTTAATGGAAAGGAATTGCTGTTTTAAATGCAACTTGTCATTTACTGGAGTGTGAAAAATGCCATTTCCGTTTTACCATTATGGTAAAAAAATTAAGCAAATTTAATTTTCCTATAATGGAAAGAAATTTGATTTCTCAACGGCTAGAACCAAATGTGGCTTCTTCCATGTTCAATCATGCCGCATGTGTAAATAATCACACCCCACATGTGCCACAGAGCCAAATGTCACCATCCATCTTCTCTTGTGCCCAAACATATAAGTCCCATGTGTGTTAAAGTGCTGCATGTGCTGCCAACCATTATATTAGACCCACGAGTGTCATGGTGTGACATGTACCACCACTCATCTTCTCTTGTGCACCGTGTCTGTGCGCGAAGCACCTACATGTGCCACTTGCCATCATCCATCTCCAATTGCTCCATATGTATCAAATTTGCTAATGTGCACAAGTGCTGCTATCTAGCTTTGGTATTTACGCGAGTTTTAAAATGAGGTTTGAGGTTTGAGGTTTGAGTGTGAGTGTGGGTGCGTGTGTGAAAAAAAAAAAAAAACCATAATTAAGCTTTAATGCTCCAAATTTTTTGCATGTGCCATGGTGTCAATGCGGGTGTGTGCATGCCTGTAAAAAAGAAAAAAAAAACCTACCATAATTAAGCTTTAATGCTCCAAATATTTTGCATGTGCCACGCTGTGGGTGTCGGATGCGTGTGTTTAAAAAAAAAAAAACCCTGCCATAATTAAGCTTTAATCCTCCAAATATTTTGCATATGCCACATGGGCGATTATCTACCTTCAAAGTATTGCATATGTTGTAATCTAGCACTTGCCGGGGGCCCGGGTGACTATTAAGAAAAAATTGTTTTTGTCAACCTATTTTTTGAAAAATATTATTTAAAAACATATAAAGAAAACAATATTATGTTGCCACAAAGTTCCTTAAAATAAGGTTTCTTGACAAATATCATTTCATTTCCTATGTTTTTCATGAATTCAAAGAAGCCATAGATACTTTTTAGGATTTTGGATTTGTCTAAATCTGTATATCTAGGGGAGGGAGTAATTTGGGAAGTTAATGGATTTGTCAAATTTCCAAAGAAAAAGAAGAAGAAGAAACAAAAAAATCCAAAACAAGATATTTGAAATAGATGGATTACACAAATTCCCAATAGGATTGGACTGCTGGACCCTTCGTAGCAACTGACTCATTCCCTGGTGACCCTTCCAGTTAGTATTGGAAAAGCTGTTGGCCATACCATGATATATGTGTTATATTCATTCATTTTCTAATTAATTTTAAGGCATAAGCCTTAAAAATAAGGCAAATGCAAAGCTCAAGCAACAGGGATAATGACTCCCATTGTTGGAGTCACTGTCGGAACATTCCCCTAGCTCACTATAATCATAGTTTATTTGCCATCCAACTTACTTGTAAGATCACATAAACCTAAATTGTGGTGTGATTTTCTTGAGTTTTGAATATACCTCATTTTCCAGACTATGCTTGAAAAACGAGATAGCAAAATAGACGAATAATGTAGATAAAAAGAAAATTTCAACATAAAGCATCTCATATAATTCATTTCACTATCAGATTCAACAAGTAATGTTATAACATAAAATTATAAGAATAAATGGAAGCTTGAAGGTGAGAACCTCACATTATCAAGTAGAAGCCCTAAGACTCTCAGTGTCCAAGAGTATGGAATTTGGAAAAGAATTCAAGTCTCTCAATTGAGTTGATTTCCAACCTTTTGTTGTATTTTAAAATCTTTTAAAATATTTTATTTTAAATTTTCCTTTTGAAAGAGGTTTTTTCCACAAGTTTATTTTTAGAGTTTTATGCATTTCCTTTATTCCATATAAAAAAGAACCAAGGAAAAAAAATAAGTATATAAGTAGAGGCTTTATACATGGGCTACAGAGAAAGCCAATTAGGTGTTACCTCGGGCAATGTTACCTGACTGTGGAGACCACAATAATGATTTTCTTTATATCCATGCCGTCCATTCGTTTCTATTAACTATTTTAAGACGGGATAACAAAATTTATAAAGATCCAAATCGCAGTTGGACCACACCACATAAAAAAGTTGCAAAATGTTTTTAATGGTCATTCATCACTCTTTCTATTGGTATGGTCCACCTGAGATTTCGATCTTCTTATAATTTTGGATCGTGTAATAAAATGAGACGGAAAAACAGATGGACGGAATGGATATAAAAAAATATATCCAAGGTAGGCCCCACACGGTAGGGGTAAACACCCATTAAGTTGTTTCCATGGTAACAGCTAATTCGCTCTCATTTCTCTACGGGTTTTTATGGGTACAGTGCCCTCCTGCACCGTATGTTACGGAAGTGCATCTTAAATGATGATCTCAGCCGTTCATGTTCCTGATTCTACCCTAGACGTGCCAGGGCATAATAAGAGCGATTTGTGCATGAAGATGAATATTTAACGGTTCAGGATCATCAATGCGACATTCTCATTAACGGTTCAGATCAATCTAAGGATTCACTGCGGGGTGGATTACCGGCTCCCGTACCTAGGGCTGTAAATGGGTCAGTGGACCCGATGGGGTACCTGGACCCAACCCATTTAGACCCGACCCAGACCCGACCCATTTGTTAAATGGTACGGGTCTGGGTCCAAGAATAGACCCAGTTGCTAAACGGGTCTGGGTCTGGTTTCCTTTATATTAGGCCTGACCCGACCCGACCCGACCCGAACCCATTTAGTAAGTGGGTGGGTTTGGTCTATGTTTCAAGGGACCCGTCCAGCTCAAACCTGTCTAGACCCGGTTTTAAGCCTTCTAAAATGCTTACATACTTGATCCAGACCCGGACCCATTAGACCCGACCCATTTATAAACGGGTCTGGGTGGATCTCCCTCTACCAGACCCGGACCCATTTATAAATGGGTCTGATGGGTTTGACTCGGACCCGACCCGGACCCGACCATTTAGTACAAGGGTCCGGGTAGAGCTGTCAACGGGTCGGATACGGGCCGAATCAGTGATGATCCGAATCCGACCCGATTAAGAATATATCCGACCCGAATCCGAACCGAATCCGATTCGGATCACAAGTATATGATCCGAACCCGACCCGATTAAAATTTTCGAAATCCGTTTCCGATCCAATTATGATCCGACTCGATATCCAACCAGATATCTGAGAGAGGAGAGAGAAAGAGAGAGAGAAAGAGAGATTATCCTATGTTTTTATTTTATTTTATTTATTTATTTATTTTTTTTTTTATGGGGTCGGATCGTTAACGGGCCGGATCAAGGTTGATCCGAATCCGACCCGAATATTAAACGGATCATCTTTGGATATCCGTATCCGACCCGATTATCCGATTATTGATCCGAATCCGATTAAATCGGATCGGATACGGATCGGACACGGATCAAGATCGGTGCCATTGACAGCCCTAGGTCCGGGTCTAAAATTTGGACCAGACCCGTTTAGTAAATGGGTGGGTCTGGTTTTGGCTAAACCCGGCCCGAACCCGACCATTTACAGCCCTACCCGAACCCTATCTAAACCCTTTCTCTACAAAGCTGCTTCAGAGATCTCTCTGTCCGTCTGTCTCTCTCAGCAATGGCGACTCCGAGAAATCCCTCCCTTTTTCTTGCTTTTGCCGCCCTCCTTCTCATCTCGATCGCATCTGCAGACGTTTTCTTCGAAGAGCGCTTCGATGGTACGCGAGATCACGCAAATATCCGATTTTTTCGTCGTTTTCTCTCCATTTCTAGCCGCATTTTCGTCGTTTTAGTGCTTTTCAGGAACCGATCTGTTGTTCTCTTGATCTGATTGATAATATTTCATATCTAAGGAAAAGGATCCATGGTCTTCTCTTACACTTTGATAAGAAAAAGAAATTTGGGGTTTTGTTTGACTCGATCTGTGTAGTTCTCGGTCAGATCATTGATGTTCGAATACTTTACTCTTCTTCTCCTTCTTCTTTTTCCCCAGTTTTTACGTATTTGAATGATTGAATATAGATCGGTTTTTATACATTTTTGCGGTTGTCGAGAAAACGATCGTTTATATTTTGTGGTGAATTCTTGATACCGTGATTGTGAATTGAAGATTCAATTCCAATTTAAAACTCAGATTTAAACTGAGTCAAGTGGGATCAGATCTTTTGTAGCAGATATCCGAGTTTTGCTGGATTCTTGTGTTGGATTTTAGCTGATTAGAGTTGATGAGGCATGTTGAGTATTTAGGGATTTGGTGAATTTGAGTGTTGAAGAGATTGGGAAGCTATTCCTTTCTAGGGCTGTCAATGGGCCAGGCCTGAGGTAGGTCTCGGCCCGGATTTTGCACTGTTTCGTTCCGGGCCGGGCCTTCGGGCCGACCCTATGTAAAATTCTATTTTTTCAGGCCCTAGCCTGGCCCATTGACACCCCTATTACTTTCATGCTGACTTTGAATTTTATTGGGTAATTGTGAAAGGCATTGAAATCCCAATGAATTGCTTCATTCGGCATTTTGCTATGATTTTTCGTTCTTGTGTGGGGCATATTATTCTTGGGTCTTGACTCTTTGCAAATGTGGTCCATGTTGCTGTAATCCAGACTGTTGATACGATGGGATCACCATGAATAGACATAATCATCATCTTCCTCTAAGGCTTATCCGGACTAATTTGGGAAGGCTACTGTCGATGGACAATGGCTCAAAATATTCATAATGGTTCAATTCTAACCCTTTCATTTGGTAGCCCACTAGATGGATGGTTGAAAAAAGAAATGCTGCAATGTAATGTTCCACATTCAATGGAAATGATTCCAAAGGTTTGGATCACTAGGATCTTCCAATCAAGGTGATTTTTGGTGCATGGTCTATTCACAGTGGGCCCATCAGAACGCCCAGATTCTGTGGCCTCTTGTGCAGACTCAAGGCATGTGGATGCCATAGATATCCTTGGGTGAGGGAGGATCATATAGTTCCTCAAGAGCATGATGCTGATAAACAAAGCTAAACAAGATTGTAGGGGCAGTTCCCCATGCGCACGCACACCCTAAGAATCCTCTAACCCAGTGTTAAAGATCATTAAAAAACCCTCCACCAAATCCTCTTCCAAAGTAAATAAACAACAAATCAAAGAAGTTTTATTCAAATCATCATAATAATGCATTACACCTCCATAACATAGCCATATATACTTAAACCAAGTAGAGAGGCCCTAATAACAGAGAATGACCAAACTGCCCCAAATCCCGTCACTACTCCACGGGCCTTATATAAATGGGCTATAACTCACTCAAATGGAGTTAGAATTTTGAGATCTTGTTCTCGTTTGAAGGCTAACTCAATGGGCTATCAAATGGAACCAATTTCGTATCATTCGGATATCGTTTGGTGCCCCAAACGTGGCCTACTAAAAACATGACGAAAACAAAAAGGGGGGAAATTACTAAAAACTTAATCAAATCCTAATAACTAACTAAAACTAATAAATCCTAGAAATATAATTACCATCCAATTGATCCTCTCAACCCCATAATGTGATCTAACTATTGATCCGATCGGATTGATCATCGGACCATGGAGTTATTCCAGATCATCACTCAAGAGATTTTGAACAGCTGGATTCTTCAAATCTTAGATTGACCAGCTTGTTTGGCCATTTGGTTGCATCAATTTTTGGTTGAACTTACTTTCCACTTTTATGAAATCCAGGCATGTTGGACCTATGTCTTATTCAATGCTTGATTTCTTCAAAGCTTGTTTATTGCACATCATTATTAGTGCTATCGAGACATTATATGTTAGCTTTCTCTTTTGTTTTACTTAAATCCTCATTATTTCATATAGAAATTATTTCATGTTCTTGTGACTGCAGAGATTACCCGGTTGATTGGATCAGCTTTGATGCATGTTATATTTTTATTTCTTAAAAATAAACTTTTATCATTTTTTTTTCAAATGTCTCTTTCTCCTCGGTGATATTTATTCATATTATGTTGATGGATGGAAATTGAAGATGGATGGGAAAACCGCTGGGTCAAATCTGATTGGAAGAAAGATGAGAAAATGGCTGGTGAGTGGAATCACACTTCTGGCAAATGGAATGGAGACCCCAACAACAAAGGTACTATTCTCTTTCCCAGTTCTTGTGTTTTGAAGATCAGGGTGAAAGTTATGCTACCCATATGGATAGCCTTGCAGATTCCTGTTTGCTAGATTACTTCTTCTCCAGAAGTCATGTTTCGTCTAGGGCATTTGAAGTGCGTAATTGGTTTCCTAGTGATGATTTCAACTTTCAATTCAATGCAGGAATCCAAACCACTGAAGACCACAGGTTCTATGCCATTTCGGCAGAGTTCCCTGAGTTCAGTAACAAGGACAAGACCCTGGTCTTTCAATTCTCGGTAAAACATGAGCAGAAGCTTGACTGTGGCGGTGGCTACATGAAGTTGCTTAGCGGCGAAGTTGATCAGAAGAAGTTCGGTGGTGAGACCCCTTACAGGTAACTAGTATTAATGCTCGTCTAGTAGTTTTATCCTCCGTTTTATTTCCTTTTCCCCCCTATAAGGTGATTTAACCTGGTAACCATTTATTTACGTGGAATTGCAGTATCATGTTTGGACCAGATATCTGTGGGTACAGCACCAAAAAAGTCCACACCATTTTTACACGCAATGGAAAGAATCACTTGATCAAGAAGGATGTTCCTTGTGAGACTGACCAACTCACACATGTTTACACTCTCATTGTTCGGCCAGATGCTACTTACAGCATCCTCATTGACAACAACGAGAAAAAATCTGGGAGTCTGTATACTGATTGGGACATCCTCCCACCAAAGAAAATCAAGGATCCCGAAGCTAAAAAGGTAGACAATTTGCATGTGAAATTCCACTGGGTTTTCTTTAGCTTCTTTGTTGTGATAAGGTTTTAACAATAACTATGTTCTAATCTACAGCCAGAAGATTGGGATGATAAAGAATATATTCCTGACCCTGAAGATAAGAAGCCAGAGGTACTCTTCCCCTTGAACAGAACTTTCTGATTTTTTTTAAAGGCAAGAACTTTATTAAGAAGGAAAAAAAAAAAAAAAACGGAAACTACAAGAAACCAGAAAACAAGAACGAGAAAAAGAGATATACAACAAAACAAAAACAGCGCCTAAATGCCCTTAGAGAAGAGAGAGCCAACTATACTACTAAAGGAAAACAAAAGAAACAGCACTCCAATGCCACAAAAAGAAACGAACCCGAAGAAGCTCAAGGAGCCCAATCCTGAAAACAGAACTTACCGATTGTATTGTTGCAAATCCCACTTAAGTTGTGATCTAACCATGGAAATTTCATATTCCATTTAATCATCAATCTTGAGTCTCTTCAAATATGGCAGACATTCTTCTGTCTATTGTTTTAAATATGATTGGCAAAATTGGATTCACTAAGCTGACTCAAAATAGCTGGGAGAAGGCTATTATGATGTTGATAATTCTTGTCTGTTGTTATTTAATCGTCTAATTGTATAGGCTAACATTTTCTTTTGCTTGGAAATGCTCAAACATTTCCATGAAATAGCTATATTGATATATTGCACTTGTTTGTAACTGGATTCTTTCCTTCAGGGTGTGTTTGTTTTTCAATTCCCCCATGTAAATGCATGTAAACGGGTAATGATTAATTACCAATGTAATTCCTGCACTTTTTTCAATGCTGACAATGACAACTTGCTTTTTTGACACTAAAACCAAGGAGGGTGCGAATTTCATGTGGGGTCCACTGTGATATATGTGGCTTATCCACGCCGTCCATCCATTTCGCTGGATGATTTTAGGGCATGAACCCAAAATGGAGGTAGATCTCGAGCTCAAGTGGACCACGCCACACGAAACAGTGGGTTGAACGCCTCCCATTAAAAATCTTTTACGACCACGATTTCCTATGGTGTGGGCCACTTGAGCTTTGGATCTGCCTCATTTTTGGGCTCATGGCCTAAAATGTTCAGGTAAAACAGATGGATGGTGTGGATATATCACATACATCACGGTGGACCCCTCAGATTTAAATCAACCTTTGCTAGATTGAGTTTCTAAGTGGAAATACACCCCCGGCTATCAAATGGATGTAAATTACAATTATGAGCTATTTATAGCTATTTACTGTGGAATTGAAATATCAAACACCCCCCTCAGTGCTTATATGCTGTCAAGGGGGACCTTTCCATATGTTCACCTAGAAATTTCCTTAGTGGTCACTTGGATGCGTGTAAAATCCTTTAGTTGTAATCGGATTATAGGTGTAAAGTGTTTACAGCCTGTCCTGTGCTAAATCCTTTAAAAATCATCAAATGACATATAAAGTGTCTTCATTTAAGATGGATCATTGGGATAAGCCCAACTTAATAAAGCCTATAGCTAAGCCTTATGCTCAACCGATCATTTGGTGGGCCACAGAAGTGGGTCCACTAATTCAAATTCCCTTTTGTGATGTGAAACTATTGAATAGAAACAATTAACTGTTAATTCACATGTACATGTAGTGTACAATAGAAACTATTGAATAGAAACAATTAACTATTAATTCACGTGTACATGTAGTGTACAATAGAAAAATAGAAGCTATTGTATAGTGTGCTCACATGTACAGTGGCCTCCACATATGCTGGCCACATGTACATGGCCATACATGTACAGTTAAACATACATGCATGATCAGCCATGTGTACAGCGAGCCATACATGATACAAAGAGAGGTATAACGATGGATTACGAAGTGGGCCATACATGATACATGATTACGGGTATAGCGGGACCATAGATGGATGACCGCACATGTACGGTGGGCCAGATCATGACCGTTAATTCCTTGAACATAGATGGACGACACACACAGTGGGCCCCATGTGTACAGTGGGATCTGTGTACAATAGGCTATAAATGCATGATGGTCTATATCACTGAACCATGGATCTGGCCCTTGGAAGAAGGGGAGGGTTGGAATATCAAAGCTGCAATTCTCCCTGCATTGAAAAATTTCAAAAAATAGATCCGTTGCCCATAATATATTTACTTGTAATATGAAATATGTCATTTTGCCATGTTTTAGATTACCTGTATTTGACACTAACTGAGTTTTACCTTTTAGCGACCCCCCCCCAACACACACACTCACACTCACACACACTCAAATGGACCTCTAGTTTTCCGTTTTGCTTAGCTAATCCATGGGTTTAGTGGATGGAGTCTGATGGTTATTCTTATGCGACATGATCCTCATTCAAACTGCAGAATAGAGTGTTTTCAGGGACATCCCTTTGTTGTTGAAACTCTTGTAGTGGTGATGTTGGGGCCTTCTCCTTTCAACTCCTGGAGACATTTCTTTACAAAGGGATTGACTGATTCTTTCTGTGTGGCCAGGGGTACGATGACATTCCCAAGGAGATACCTGATGCTGATGCCAAAAAGGTAGTTGATTTGAAATTTTCGTGTCCCACAATATGACTGTCTTCACAAACACGGTTCTCTAGAAGCACATCAGTTCATGAAAGGCTTGCTTAATTACTTACCTACTGAACGTGTTATCTTTTACTCGAATTGGTTTGCTGCAGCCAGAAGACTGGGATGATGAAGAAGATGGTGAATGGACAGCTCCAACCATTCCGAACCCTGAATACAAGGGACCATGGAAGCCAAAGGTTTGTAAACTTGTAATGCCAACCCAGATAATGTAATTGAGTTTTAGGAATCACAATTTTGAATTTTGTAATTCATCCATTGACAGCAAATTAAAAACCCCAACTACAAGGGTAAATGGAAGGCTCCGATGATCGACAATCCAGGTTCTAGCGGATTTTACATTTATGATTTAACTGTCCAGGTTCTTATTCCCAAATTTCCTATTCTATATATTTTTCTAACCTAACTTGTCCTGATACTCCACAGATTTCAAGGATGATCCTGACATTTATGTCTACCCCAATTTGAAATATGTAGCCACTGAGTTGTGGCAGGTAAATATAGTTGCCTGCTTATATACAATTGTTCATATTTTCTTTAAATACTAATGCAAAATATGTCTGTGCCAGGTGAAATCTGGAACTCTCTTTGACAATATTCTAGTTTGTGACGATCCAGAATATGCAAAGAAATTTGCTGAAGAAACTTGGGGAAAACACAAGGATGTATGTGGCTGTATACTCTTTCAATGTTTTTGATATTCGATGTAGTTTTAACTGGTGATTTTATCTTGAGATCTTGGATTTTGCAGGCTGAGAAGGCAGCATTTGATGAGGCAGAGAAAAAGAGAGAAGCGGAGGTCAGTACTTCTTAATACTTCATTTTGGAGGCTGGCATGCAGCATTAGGCCTAATCTGACTTTGTTTAAAATTGGAATGATGACAGGAACATTAGGAAAATCTTTGGTATCTTTATAATTCCTATTTGTTATAGAGCTTAAAAACTACCCGCTCACTAGATGTGCCCCATCATGCATGATATACGACAAAAATGCCCTTCAAACACTAAATGAGCTTGGGCAGGTAAGCTTGGGCCGGCTGATGGGCTCTTAGAAACAATGGAGCCCAGCCTAATTGGGCCAGGCCCAAAATCCCACGGGCCAGCCCGTCCCATTGGCAGCCCTAACAATGGACCATGAACCTAAATGATATTTACCCTTTTTGTGCTTTTTTTCTTCTGCATAGTTTGCACTTCACATTTGCTTAGTGGCATTGAGAGAAATACAATTGATTTTGTTGGTAGCTTATGGTTGGTGGTCAGAGCTTGGTCTCTACTCTCTATGCACAAAACAGTCATCTTGGTCATATTTGTGGTGCTCTAGGCACGAGGTCTGTCCTTGGGAAATGTATAGCGTCATTTGTTCCTCTCTCTCTCTCTCTCTCTCTCTCTCTCTCTCTCTCTTTCACTCACACACACACGCGCACACACACACACACATTGTGGTCACATTTGTGTGTTCTAGGTGCTTAAATTGTCTAGGGTCACTCTCTCTCTCTCTAGTATTTATTTATTTTTTGAAAGATGTCTTTTTAAGTATTTTTTCAGTTTCTATTAAGAAAACAAAAGAAAGAAAGTCCAGGGGCACAGAACTACTTGACCTTCCTTTTGTAACTCATTTCTGTTTTCTTGCTTTGGCAGGAAGACAAGGAAGATCCCGTGGATTCAGATGTAAGCTCCTCCAACAACCAGGCTCAGAGTTTTTAAAATTCAATTACCATCATCCAACAAGTCTTACACTTGTATATTGATTATTTGTTTTATGCCTACCAGGATGAGAAAGAGGATGATGCTGATGCTGAAACAGATGTTGATGCTGATAAAGATGCTGAAGATGGCACAGATGACGTCGATGACGATGCACATGTATGCTTTTCTTTTTCAAGATAACACTAATTTTCTACAAGACTAGTTTTTAAATCTGCAATTTTTTAATATTTATTTGCTTTCCGCTTTGCTTATATTTGCAGGATGAGCTTTAGAGAGAGGGAGCGGCATTCACATTGCAATTAGGGCATTCAGTCTAGAGTTGGGTTTGAGCTGGTTTAAGCACCCTCTTCCCTCCTTTCAGAACTGTTTTGATATAGGGATCTTTTTGTAGGGAAAAAAAAAAAACAGTTAGCCATACACGACATGCATGGTTGATATCATCACATCATTTTAGTCTTTGGACCAAAAGGAATTGTTTGTGCTGATTAGCTCAGATATAACAAAATAATAGGACATATAACATCAGCTATTGCATTCTGCAATTTTCATTTACCATGCATTTTTCAGATATAACAAAATAATAGGAGATATAACATCAGCTAATTTTCAGATATAACAAAATAATAGGAGATATAATAGGAGTGTTTGATTTTCATTTACCAGTATAATTCGTGGTAAATGAAGAATGATTATTTACCCATGCATTTACAGCAGCAGTCCCGAGATTGACATTGACAAGGAACTTGTTTGCAAGGCTTCAGACTTGCAGATTAGTTGGTACAATTTCCACATGTAAAAGTTGTGGGGCCCACCTTGATATATGTTATCTTATCCACACCGCCCATCCATTCCGTCAGCTCATTTTAGGGCATGGGCCAAAAAATGAAGCAGATCTGAAGTTCAAGTGGCCCTCACCATAGGAAATGGTGGGAATTGAACACCTGACATTGAAAACTTCTTGGGAGCCACAGAAGTTTTGGATCAAGCTGATATTTGTGTAGACCCATTATATGTGTCTGTGTGATCTTTTGAACAGGTTGGATGATTGGATACACATCCCAGTGGGCCCCAGGAAGGTTTCAATTTTGAATGGCGAACGTCATTATCCCCCTTGTTTCCTGTGGTGTGGTCCACTTGATCATCCAATCGGCCTCATGCCCAAAAATGAGATGGTAAAACGGATGGACGGTGTGGATCACACACATACATCATTGTGGGACCCATGGATTTTAACCTACCCAATTCCTCTTTGATTTTCTGCATTTGATGCTATTTTTGAGGCCTAATTACCCAGTTATTTTCCTCTCAAGCAAATATCCTTCAAAAGTTATCATTGGCTCTTTACCTCTATTTACATATGTAATTGAAAAACAAACACCCCTTTAAGTTCTCAGTGAATTACATCGCCCCATGATAATCGTTAAATTTTTCCAGAAGGCCCCCGGTCTATTTACCGCCATTTAAAGGCAGCTTGCGGGATTCTACAAGCATTTCAAATTGTGAATTTCGAAAGTATTTTTTGAAGATATTAAGGGAGACTGCAATGTTGTCCTGTGGTGGGAGGTTAGTACTCACGGAATCTCTGCGCACTACTGATCAAACGCAATCTTTTCCTGTATTACAAAGTGTCAAAACAACAGCTAAAACCAGTTTAGAAATGATGTTATATACATGGATGGTCAGCATTGTTGTTTATGAATGTTCCATGTGGTTGTGACGTATTGAGAAGTCATCTGTATGGAACTCGGTGATGCATCCATTTGCATCAGGGGTCTTAGACACATGAATGCTCAAGATATACAGCATATAGCTAGCCTGACAGAACCAATTGATTTGTGTATTGAATTACAAATCGATGGGGACTGCAGGTATAGTATGAAAATCCTAAATAATTATCAAGATGGAAGTTCTCCTATAAATGGTGGTCCAATTCGATGTTGTTTGATGAGGAGTTAGAACACAAGTGTGGGCTAAGTAAATCGATTGGACAGTCTTGACAGTCCTATTGGAAATACCAGTGGAAATGAAGACTCCATTATAAATGATACGGATAAAAAACCTTCATAGTTGGAGCATAGTGGCAGTTATAATTGCAGTAATGTTGATACAAAGCAAGTCATGAGTGAACTAGAAAGTTCTTTTTCTACTTATCTCTTAAGCATTGAGTTGTTTAGTCTTAGATCTTATCTTGTATTTAGATCTTGTGGGTGGGGGTAAGTTGCCTACTGATATATGCAAATGGGATCTTCATTCTTTATTCAGCTCAAGCCTTCAATAAAAAATTGTGCCAAGTTTAATTGCAATTAGGGAAACAAGCAGGAATTACTGGATTACAAGGTATCCATTGCTTTAAAACTGTTGAATTTGATCTCATCCTCCCATACCTCACAAGCAGGCAGCTAGTTCAGGGCTCCATTTGAGGAAGAAAGTTCCAATGGGCAGTACATATAGTATGATGGTTTTGGCTGAAATATGGGCCCGCGTTGGGGACCAGAAGGGCCATATTCTATACCCATACCCCCACCAAGCCGGAAGCAAACCAAAGGGAAAAATAGTAAAAAATTCTCTGAGCTTGAGCTTGAGAGCCGTTCATACAGACTCTTTCCTGGTGCCAGTTTGTTATCTTCGGATGAGTAGTCAGCAGATTGGTTTTTTCTTTCCTTGCAGTCCTTTGTGCTTGTGTTGTGGATTTTCTTTTTTTAACTTTCCACTTCAAAGCTCTGCCAGTGTCCACAGATCATGAAGTCATCAGGAGCATCCCTCCATGGGCCACATGGCCAGTCGATATGAGCTATCATAATCAGAAACCAGAAATCGATGGAGATGATCCTTGGACAGCACCTACGTGAGTGTGTAAGGGCGATCCATCCCACCATATATGCCAGCATGGTATCCTAAGCTGGCCATCAGGTATGTTAAGCGTGGAAGATGATCCCGCCCTTCCTGCCCAAAAATCAGGCTATTCCACTCAACAGGTGGGCTAACAATGTTAGAAATAGGTGAACCGTTTAGAAAACTCGAGCGAAGTTTTCTTTCTTTATAGTGGGTAAACCTGACATTAGCGACCTTGCACACGCATCTTGATCTGACACACATGATGGCATGTATATGAAGCTGTGCCTTACACACGGATGGGGCGTTGCAAAGCTCTCTAAGCTACCATATCCAAATGCCATGGCTTGAAAATGATGCCCCTACCTCATGTTTATGGAGGAATGCTAGGATTGATCATCAAGTGGACGGGCCATATCCCAAAGAGCAACAAGATTGGACTGTAGGAGCAAGTAAAACTCACAACAATTGGATAGTTGAGACGTTATCTCATCATCTACATGCACGGTATATGCACGGTATCAAAACCAGGCTGGACTTATCGTTGGGGCCCACCAAATGAACGGTCCATATACAGAGTTGATTCCTGATAGCCACCCTTGTGAGAAGCTATAGCAGTTCTTGCTATCCCAATGCCCCCACTTACAAGAACTACTCTTACTTAAAGAAAATAGCAATAGGTTTGTATAAATCTCCAAAATAGTAATTAATGAGAAAGAGTGAGAAATCAGAGCAAACGTCTCATTGAAATCCATGCCCATACCGCTGTTTCGGCACATTTTTTTAAGTTCGAACTGATAGTCTGGATTGCTTCTAACAAAAGTTCAGCTGTGAGTGGCTTCACCAAATGCATATCCATTCCGGCGACTATCGACTTGCTTGCTTCCTCAGGCATCGCATGAGCTGATACTGCTATGATTGGGATGTGAAGTTTGTGATTGTTCTCCTCAATCCGTATCCATTTCGTCGCTTCATATCCGTCCATTATTGGCATCTGAGAAACAATAAAAATCAACACAGGAAATTGTCTCTTCTATACGTCGATACAGATTAACAAATTTGTCATCTGTCAATTTGTTTTATATTCCTTAGTGGGGCCCACATCATCGACTGCTAAAATGGATAAGGGTACTTGTGTATAAATGGATATGGGCTATACAAGTGGATGTATAATTATCAAAACTACGATGTGTTAGAAAATTACATTATGCAAATTCCATAGTAACTAGCAAATTATCAAAACACTCAAATCTTGTCATTTCCTCCTGACTAAAGTAAAATAATCGAAATTCAAGTTACTTTTACAAACAAACGTAGCCAAACTAGTGCAATTAGCAATGAAGGACATTTCTAAAGTGTTAAGAATCTATTAATCTTGACTGTAACCTAAAAAAACCGAGCACCGAAAATCCATACTTTAGAAATAGCATGAAGGTTGAAACAAAATAAAGCACCACATGCACCATGAATTAGTATGGACGGTTGCATGTTATAGACGGTAGTGCATATCATGTTAAATAATATAGATCATACAACTACTAGACAGTGTAAATATAGAATTGGTTGATTATAATAGAAAACAACAGAAATTATTGAACTTGTAATTTACTTAGTATTTGTATTCGGAGAACATTATCCAAATTTCATTTGACTTGAAAAAAAAAAAAAAAAGTAGCCCAAAGCTCGAGTGTAGCGAGTAGTGTATTAGTATTTATATAATGCAATACAATGGAGGAAAGAAAAAGATTAAGAGAGGTTATTTTTTCCTATCCCTTAAGAGTTTTATTTATAATATTAATTTGTTATAAGAGATAAAATATAAGAATGATATAAAAGAGAGATAAATCATTATCATCATCATCTAAACCTCATCCCAACTAATTAGGGTCAGTCACATGAATCATTTTCCACCATTCTACTCTATCAAGGGTTATAACTTTAGTTAAACCATAGGCCATTAAGTCTATTTCCGAGGGATGCCAGAGCCAACCCTTTCTCATTCCTCACAATACTCAGGTTTCGACGTAGCCTATTGCTTATAGAGAATGCCTTAGCATGAAAGGAGAAATAAATATAAGAGCTTATAGTGCTTTGCAAGAGCATCAAATTATATACGACATCATTACAAAATATTAAATGTGATATGTATCAAACTTGAGAAAAATAAAAATAAAAATTGGGAGTTCTTCTTTCTTAGTTTTTCTATAGCTCAGATAATTCCACTCCATATTTTGTTTTACAATGTTTTCTTCATAAATCTATTCATGGTGCATTTTATCTTGATATGTTTGGCCTGTTATATTATAGATTATAGCTTTTGAGATAAGCTTTGTGTTATAATCATGGGGCCCAAGCTATATGACAAATGAGAGTTGACTTACTAATCCAATATTTTAAATAACAAATAACGTGTAGCGTAGCATTAACCCCTCTAAAGCGTGAGGCATAGGCTACATATTGTGTAAACATAAGCAACATACTTCTTCTAGATTTTTAATCAATGTTATAATAGATTTCACTAATTTCAAGATATTTTATATCAAATTAGACTGATTAAGAACGAAATTCAATAAAATTTCATAGTAATTGGAGCAATCAAACACAATCTAAAATAATAAGAAAGTGCAATGATTAAGTATAAAGCTAAAGCAAGAGCAATAGAATTGATTTAATATTATTACTTAAATAATTTTACTAAAAGCATTAAAATGATTAACTATTTTTTATTGAAATAAAAAAATATAACAAATCATTGACAGTATCGATTTTAATGTCGTAGTGCAAAATAACTTATATTGTGAGCTATGTAGTGTATACAAATTATTATTTAGTATAGGCTACATGCGAAAGCTATATAGCGAAAGCTACAAGCTACATAGGTGTTAAGGCTCGGCTACGCTATTTAGCGAAAGTTACACGTTACATAGTGTAGCTATTTAAAACACTGCTTACTATAGAGAATGATTCTTTATACAGGCTACATTATTTAAAAAAAAAGACTAGCTTATAATACAAAAAGAGTTTAATGTAAGACAAAAACTATGCCTTTAGAAAGAGATGGCACGTCGAAAGAGCATTTTTCAATTAACACAAATAAAGTATTTTTATTTTTTCTTTATTTAAACTTGACCATAATCTTGTGAATTGAACCAGTTCAAAGATAATTTGTATTTTTTTAAAGTGATTTATAGATCATATCAATGTTTTAAAATTTTAAGCATTAAATTTTTTATTCTTAAATATAATTTACTGTTAACCTAATAATTAATTTTTATAAAAATTAAATGTAAAGGACGTGAATAATTTTTGTGTATACTTGGAGTTAAATTTTTTTTTTTTTTATGGGTGCTTTACTTAATTTTCTCAATATGTCCTTTTTTTTTTACTTAGTTTTTCAACCACATATTTTTTTGGTTTCACAAACTAGGTGTTTATAATTATAACTCATAATAATTTAGGTTGTAACACATTTCACCTTACTCATTGATAATATTTATACAATTTACATGTACTATTTATAACACGACAAAAATAAGAGAAAACAATCACGAAATAATTACAATTCAAGTTACTTATACAATAAAACACAATATAACTAATAGAAGTAGTAATGGAGGACATTTTTAGAGCATTAATATTCTATTAAACTTGCAAGTAACTCTAAATAACCAAGTGTAAAAAAATTATAGCTTAGAAATAGCATGGAGATTGAAACAAAATAAAGGAATGTAGATCCAAGAATTAATATGAATGGATGTATGTTATAGACAGTAATGAATATCATGTTAAATAGATTATACTACTTCTAAATAGTGTGAAGATAGAAATAGTTGATTACAATGGTTATATTTGGATGCGCGATCAAACCAAATTATAATGTAAAAATTATTGAATTATAATTTGCTTAGTATTAGTATTTGGGGAACGCAGTTCCTAATTACATTTGCATTACTCTTAAGTTAGGACTTAAAAAGAAATAAAAAATATAATTGCAATTTGAGGGCTACCTCATTGTGAATTAAAAAAAAATGACTATGATTAAGTCATCATTGAGTTGGATTTCGTAGTTTAAGTTAGTTTCGCATCAAAATGCAACCCAAAGCTTAAGTGTAGCTGTATTTATATAATGCAATGACAATAAAGAAAATAAAAGAAGAATGGAGTTTACTTTTCTTTTCATCAAAAACTTTATTTATAATATTAATTTATTACAAAAGATAATAGATAAGAATGATACAAAAGTGAGAAATTATCATCATCATCATTTAAACATTAGCCCAATTAATAGGAGTTGGCTACATGAATCAGTTTTTTCCATTCTACTCTATCAAGTGCCATAACTTTAGTTAGACCATAGAGCATTAAGTCCACTTCTTAGGGGATATCAGAGTCAATTGTTGTCCATTTCTCACTATAATTAGGTTCTGTGTAACGCATTGCTTATAGAAATGCCTTAGCATGAAAAGAGAGATACATATAAGAGTTTATAGTGCTTTGTATGAGTATCAAATTACATATGACATCTTTCCTAAATATTACTTATTAACTTCGCAAATAAAAGTTGAGAGAATTTTGTAGCTTAGAAAATTTCACTCTAAATTTTGATTATTATGTTTTCTTATTAAAATTATTCATTTTACATTTCATTTTGACATGTTTGACCTGTTGTATAATAGATTATAGTTTTTAGATGAGCTTTGTGTTATGATCATGAGGTCTTAACTGTTTGAAAAATAAAAGTTGACTTACCAAATTAATGTTTTAAATATGGTGTGTGACATAAGCATATACTATTTCTAGATTTTTAATCAAGGTTGTGCTAGATTTCAATAATTTTAAGATATTCTGTACCAAATTAGACTAATTGATAATGAAATTTAATAAAATTTTATAATACTTGAAGTAAGAAAATTCAATAAAGTAGTAAGAAATGATAACGATTAAGTATAAAGGTAAAAAAAAGAGTAATAAAATTGATTTAATATTGTTACTTAAATAATTTCTAAAAGCATTGGAAAGATTAACCTACAACAGTTTAAGGCTAGGTGACGCTCTGGCCTCTTTAGTTTCAAGTCTCAGGTTCGAGACATGCTAATAACAGTAATGGGTGCTTCGTGTGATTGATTGTGTGGGTGTGTTGTGGATCTAATAGGGTGGATGCATTGCATGACTAACACAATAAAATTTCACCGTTCAAAAAAAGATTAATTAATTATTTATTGAAAACAAAAGACAAATCATTGAAAACATTGATTGATTTTAATGTTACTACAAAAAATAACGTTTACTATAAACTATGTAACATTTACAAATTATTACGTAGTATAGGTTACATGCGATGTAAGTTATTTTTATGGGCTACGTAATGTTAAGGTATGGTTAGTTACATATCGTAGCTATTTAAAATACTAATTTTATTATAAAGAATATTTATTTATAGATATTATATTATTAAAAAAAGGTTAGCTTAGAATAAAAAATAAGTCTAATACAAGAAAAGAATTATGTATTTTAAAAAAAGTGACATGTTGAAAGAGTATTCTTTAATTAACATAAAAAAAACTATTCTTATTTTTTTTACTAAAAAAAAAACTTAACACTGCTTCCATAAACTAAATAAATTTAAAGATGATTTATGTATTTTGTTATTAGGATTAATTAGTTCTTAAAAATTAGTCATTGTTTACCAAATCATTAATTTCTAGAAAGTTAATTGTAAAGGACGTGAATAGTTTCCTGTATATATTTGGAGTCTTGAAGATTTTTTTCTGGTGCTTTACTTAATTTATTAACCATGTCATATTTTTTTCCATTCCACAAAATAAATGTTTATAATTACAACTCATAATGCTTTAGACAATAGTACATTTCATCTTACTCATCGATAATATCTATATAATTAACATGTACTATTATTCATAATATGAACAAAACAACATAAAACAATCACATTTTCTACTATTTATATTAAGAAGAAAATAATCATGTTACCTCGCAATCCATAAGAATAACATCATAAGCAAAATTGTCACCTGCTAGTAATTCCATCGAGAGCCTTGCAAACTAGGATTACAGATTCTTTTCCATTTTCCGTACATTCAACAGTTGCACCAAGGTGAGAGAGAAGAGTTGTAGCGAACTTACACAATACACAATTATCTTCAACAACTAAGATATTTAATCCACTTAAAGGCTTATCATCACGATAGACTACCAGCCAGTCCTATTCTTTGGTGTACCGAATGATTGAGTTTCTCTGATGGGCCAGGCTCAGTAGAATATTGTGTATGTTGCATTATATTTTCATTTCTTAATTTTATCGGATGACTTTCACAAGTTCCATCAGATCCTTGTAGAAGTGGTAAGATATCATATAGGACGGGAACCATGAAAAGGTTTCTTTAAAATGAGATCACATGGAGCTTTTCTATTTTTAAGCTTCTCAAATAGATGCTAGGAGTATTCAGAGCGGCGAGCCAGACAACCTTATATTCAAAATCATGAATGTTTTTATTAAAATCAGTCAAGATCGTACACAACTTGAAGAAGGCCCACAACTCATATCAATGACTAATCAATATACAACAAGAATTTCTTCTAATACCATACTTTTTGAGCAGATTTCTATTGGTCATTTTAGGAGATATCCAATGATCCCACTCACTCATGGTTTTAGGACTCAGATGATTTTTGTGCCAATCATCTGAGGTGACCTAGATTCTGTCGGATCCGATCAGGTTCGACACCACAACTGGCTGACATGATTCACCTCCGACTTGGTTGAGTCCCAACTCGACTTCAGACTGTTTGAGTGGGCCCGATCTGAAGAGTCTTCTAAACAACTCATGTCAAGACCATCCGATTGGGTCCGTGTTCGAGTCACATGAACCTCTAATCATGATCTCATTGGCACCTGTTAAACCCTTCTCTCTTATATTTAAGTGGTTGAATATTGAATTGCTTGAGTAACTTCTAAAAGAGGCTGGGTTAAACTTTTGTTTTAGGTTTTCAAGGAGAGAATATAGATGTCTCAATTCATCAACAAATAATACTTTGATCCCATGATTCTCCATCCACTTCTGTGAAATTCTTCTCCTTTCATCACCTTGAATCAATAATACTGTATGGACGTCTTCTTGCTTGACAGCCTTTGTTGAATGTCATGTTTCTTACACTTAATGACATTGTAGTATATGGTGCATTTGCATGAGGTAACTCATTCAGGCAATGGTCCTTTGACAATTTCATATCTTCTCCTGCAACAACAAATTGTTCAGCCCCACATATCTTAAGTAAAATACTAAACCAGAAGCAAGTTCCCTTTTCACCTGGCTTTTTGTCTACAATATTAATCTCTCCATCCATAAGATGAACCTGGAACAGAATTTTCAAATAATTGAAATTATTATGAAAACATACTGGCATATTAAACTATAAATATAAAAGAAATACATGAATAATTTTCAAAGAAGTCCAATTGCTCATGTTAGTTTTGGATGCTTGATTGAACTAAGTTGTGATAACCCAAATCAATATGGAAGACATGATTTATTTGAAGTGGTATCATTTTACTTCACAATGACGAATAAACCCCTAACTGTAATTTCATGTAGTTTCAAGTTAGGTTTGAAACAAACTTTATTTCAATAATTTATTTCAACCAAGCATCTTAAGACAATTTTAAATCATTAAAAAATTACTTATTAATTTGTCTATTAAAATTTAAGCATGGAATCTAAAAATATACATAAGTATCTAGTAGTTAAAATTAAGAATATGCAAATGTGTTTCAAGAAAACAGATCTAAAACACATTGATTATTAAGTTTAACAACAAGTATTCAGATTTTCTCAATACTACAATCTTAAAAATGTTGAATTGTATATTTATGCAAATCAATCTGATAAATATCATTTTTATCATAGTAACTCTTGATATTACTTACCAATTGTTTAATAATACCAAGTCCTAAGCCGGTTCCTTTACGATCTCTTGAGGTTATTTCTTTAATCTGGACAAAGTTTTCAAAGACTAATTTTTGCTTCTCTTTTGGGATTCCGTTACCATGTATCGTCCACCTCAAATACAAACTCGATACTATTTGAAGTTGACGAAACTGTATGAAGAGAACCCAAGTCATCATGAGCTTCCTTGTTCTTTAAATCTAGCCACGATATACAGCTCCATAAGCTGAGAAAATGGTGACCATAGTTTGAAGAAATTGAGTTCTTTAAACTCGGTCTCTTAGGCCCAAGCACGCACGACAATATGTCCATTTGATGTAAACTTCACCGCATTACTAAGTAAGTTATATAATATTTGTTTAAACCTTCCGCGATCACCTTTAACACGAGAAAATTTTATGATAGACTCATCACGAGGATCCAAGATCACTTCTAAACCATTCTGAAAAGCAACAATATAAAATATGTTGACCTGTTTCCTCGAGGACTTCAGCCGAATCGAATTCTATTTCTTCTAGCTGCATCTTTCCTGCTTCTATTTTAGTTGTATCAAGAACAGAATTCAATATCTCTGAAAAAAGTTTGTCATGACAAAAAGAAAACAAAATTGTCAATTAGGATAAGTCCTTAAATGATAATCAATTTATAAACTTTCATAAAGTATAGGAATTTCAATTAATTAATAACTTACGAGGAATGCAAGAATAAAATCAAATTCATAAGGAAAATATAATCTGAAGGAAAAAAATTGCTAGAATGAATTCCTATAATGTTTTCAGTGAAATCATTAAAATATATGCAACAAGTGGCACATGAAAAGTTTGAAACTATAGGCAATTGTACCCATACATTTAGCTCCATAGAAATACAATTAAATGAGAGTGGAGTAATGCCATTTTAATTCATAGTTATGACTAAAATATCTAATTGTAGTTTCAAGCAATTGCAAATTGAGAGACAACCCCTTGTAATGAATAGGGTGAGCCTAGCCCCACTTCGGTCATTTTCTCTTTATTAAATTTTATCAAAGTTAATTATTTCAAATCATTATGATCGAATACCCAAACACAATCCCATCCAACCTACCTAAAATGTTTGATGTACAAGAATTCATCTGCAACAAGTTGGTCTCTAACTTTGAAAGCGGAGACATCTCATCACGACAAAGTTCTATTAGACTAGCTGATAGTTGCCAGACAAGTACGGACGTCATGAAAAGTATCTGCATAAAAAATACTTTTATTTTTGCTCTTCCTCTCTGCTTCTTAAGTAGAGGTGGGCACAAACCAAGCCAGCTTGAAAGCTTGGCTCGGATTGGTTAGAAAAAGCTCGGCTTGGATTGGTTCGAATGGAAGTTCAAACCAAACCAAGCCTCTGAGTCAAGCTCGTTTGAAAAAACAAACCAAACTCAAACTAGGGCAGTTCCGGCTCGGCTCGGCTCGAAGCTCGATTTGATTCAGCTCGGTTTGATTCGGCTCATAGATTATAAGCACACTGTTTCCTGTGGTGTGATCCACTTGAGCTTTGGATATGATTCCATTTTGGGATCATGACCTAAAATGATATGTAAAATAGATGGATGACATGGATAATACATCATACATAATACATATACATATGACATGATACATCATATAATGCCTGTTTCCTTGCACTTGTAAAATTATGCTTGTGTACTTTTGTTTGGAAAATATCTTACATGTCTATTTTGAAGGTGCACTCTTTTGGAGGATGTTAAACATCATATAGTAAGATATGTTTGTACTTTTTTTTCTATCTTTTTAAATTCTTTTTTGTTTAAGTGAATAAGGAAAAAAAGAGCCATTGTCTACTTGAACTCGGCCCGGCCCGGTTCGAAATTTTCAACCAAGCCGATCCCGGCTCAAACCAGATTTTTCTAGAGCAAATCAAACTCGAGCCGCATGGGTCTACCTGAAACCCAAACCAAACCGATCCACAAATTGCGGTGGTCCAAAAACAAACCAAACCAAACTAGGGCTAACTCGGCCCAGCCGGCCCGGATCGTTGCCCACCTCTATTCTTGAGTAGCTTTTACTTGTTTAGAGATGGCTTCATATAGGAATTTCTCTCGCCTACAAGCTTTCCAAATTATAAATAAAAATAATCCAATTCCAAGAAATACGAGAACCAACATTAACACTAGCAGCCGCGATACTACCTTGCTTTGTCTATGAACCAAACTCACAAATCTCCTATGAGAAAATGCCAATACAAATACCTGTAAAATATATAAAAATCAATAAAAAACAAAAATACAGCTTAACAAGTTACAACTACAAAGAATTGAGAGTGATAAAAATGTCAAGAGGGGATGAATTCACAAAGCTTGCTTTTAGATGCGTTCTTGAATTGAATTGTAAAATATGTAAAAACGAATAAAAAATAAAACTACACTTAACAAGTTATAACTACAAATAATTGAGAGTGATAAAAATGTCAAGAGGGGATGAATTCATAAAACTTGCTTTTAGATGCGTTCTTGAATTGAATTGTATAAATGGTCAAATAAAGTGAAAATATCAAATTACAATTATGTTACTCATTGATGACTAAGTTTCAAATTACGAATATATTTCTATTAAGTTGGGATTTAAAGCAATGCAAGTATAATTTGAGGGCTACTTAATTACTCATTATGAATTATGAGGACAGTAACTACCATTGTATTATCTCCTAGCTATAAAAATATATTGTAATTTAACCAAATGGTGCATCAAAACCAAGCATAAACTATGTTATGCACAATGACATTTGAAAATTAAAAAAAGTCTATAGTCGTTTGTTGACAATGACATAACAATCGAATCCCTGTAATCTCAAGTGGGACACAATAGAATCTATAAACCATGTCAGGAACTTCCATACCAGAAGTGGTTAGCAATTTGTCGTCTTTATTTGAATAGTTGGTGATGTTACATGAATGGATAGTCGATGCTTTTGTCACCACATTTCCATATAATTTTATTGATTGAACCAAAACTGTTTCATTATTCACTGCCATCCTCATGTTTGGAAGTTCGGTCTGTGCAAGTAAATGGCCATCTTCAGTGGCCAAATAGAAGTCTCCACCCCAACGTTCCACCATAGACATGAAACTCTCAAAAGCTTTTAAAGGAACACCTAGAGATATAACTCCTCGTTGATTTTGAGGATGCATATTTTTCACTGTGGCCATGAAAAACAATAGAGGATCTTGCCTTTTGTTCCATCCCAATCCCCACGAAGCATACTCATTTCTACTATTCAAAGCATGATAGAACCAACTTAAGCTTGAAAGTACGATAGGATGTGAATCAATTGCTTTCCCATACGGCATCCCTGTATCACCATTTACGGGCTGACTACAGTAGTGACACACATTAGAATAATTCTAAGTAGATTCAAAAGAAGAAAATGACGTATTAGCAAACAACATAAAAATCTGATTTCTTTCTTTATAGTATGAAGACAAAAGACCGTCCTCTCCAATATAAGATATTTGCGACAAGTGTGGAATGGTTGAAAATACTAAAAACAATTTCGGGGCCAGCCTGCAACATATATACACCAATAAAGACTTATAATCAACGTCGAATCAAATGCAACCATAAACAACACATTTAGTAGATACATACCTGGCTTTCGATGGTAGAAAATGAAGATAGGCTTCCATTGACAAATGAATTCAGAACTCTAGATAAAGCAAGTGCACTTAAGTTGTATGGAAATAGTAATTTTATGCTGCTTCTGATATCATGGATCAAATCCTTGTGTGCATTCGTGGAAGATACGGACATCATATCGACAACACGTTCGACTTCATTCTTTGTAACACACCAAACAAAAATCACTACAATAAAAAGTGATACTGCAAATAGTCCCTGCAATTGTAACCCATTACTGGGCAATATTACGTCAAATGTATTTCCAAGGATATAAAAAGATTAAAGGTTATATGAAAGTTTTGATATTATTAAGCCCATTTTGGATGCACCATTAAATACATACTGATAATTAGTCCAAGGTGCATTTGGTTACACCAAATATCATGAAATTAGATCGATTAATCATGAAATTTGGTGCAACCAAACACATCGAAATAAAAATCTCAATTTCAATTACATTACATTTAAGTTGGATTTTGAAAGGAACATCATTATAATTCGATGCACACATATTTGATTGTTGTCATTTTCATATTGAATAAATTAAATACATACAATTCAATTCACTTGGCATCCAAATGAATCCTAATACAACTTAACGTTGAAATTAAGATAAATTAGTAAAAAACATAGTTCATGAAACATCACTATAATTCGAGGAAAACATATTTGATTATTGTCATATCCATCTTGATTAAACTAAATACCATTCAATTCCCTTGGCATCCAAATGAGTCTTAATACAACTCCATATTGAAATTAAGATAAATTAATAAAAGACCTAGTTCATGAAACGTCACTATGATTCGAGGAAAACATATTTGATTGTTGTCATTTTGATCTTGATTAAGCTAAATATATGCAATTCAATTCACTTGGCATACAAATGCATCTTAATACAACTTCACGTTGAAATTACAATAAATTAGTAAAAGACCCAGTGCATGAAACGTCCTAATATGAATTTCAAACACGATTCATGGTTCATTAGTGAGACCCACCATTTCCAAATATTAAAATGAAATGCGAAAAAAAAAAAAAAAATCAATGGAAGAGGATCACCAGAAGGACAAACAACCAATGGGACGGGCGAATGGGCGACGGCGGCATGATGTTCAGAGCCTACTTAGAATATGATCTGGGCGACTTCTCGTTACCCTTCAAATTGTACATGTTCATAGAAAATAAAAGTATAATAGCCAAATGAGTAAGTGATCCATAAAGGAGTTGGTGGGTCCCACATGCAAGGATATTATGAGAGATCGAAGTCGACCATTGTCCGGTCGCCATTGTTGGTCGGTCCAATGATAACGCCAAAAAGATCATCCTTGCCATTAAATGCAAGTAATTAAAAAAAAATTCTTTTTTAGTGCCCCACATTCGACCGTACACATCAATGATCATAATCATCCCATCAAAGTGAACTTTGGACCATGGCCCACCTATTACAGTGCCAAGGAGTGTTTCAATCATCACATTGTGTCTGTCATGTGGGCTCCAATTAGCAATACAAAGAAATAATGAGAAAACCTTAGAAATCTTTTTGGAAGAAAAAAAAAAAACACCTTATGCGTATGAAAAAAAAAAACGTTTGATAGGGTACCATGTAAACATCCCTTAATATGGACGGTCAAGATTGATCACACAAAAATAGGTCCAACCAACAATATGATCTATCTATTTGTTAGGGACCATCTTTCTAAAGAATTGCTTTTCTTTGGTAGCATCATTACCGTCCGATCGATGGCTTGGAAAACAGACGGCTATAGAAAGCAATACCACAAGAAAAAGGATAGATTGGATCATCCTATTAGTGCAATTTTTACATGGTAGCCTGTGAAGAGTGTCCTAGACTCAATGAACGGTTCAGATCTGTCAATTGGATTGTCTAAGTAAATAGATACAACAGGAGCACTATAAATTATGGTGCTCCAATAGCATGACAGCATTTCTCATATTTAGATTTTACATGTTCCATAGCAGGACCTGCCCACTGAAACCTACATGCTCTGCAATCCATGATGGGAACCGTCCATTTACTGGACCCCACACTATATGGGCGGCGAATGATTCGAAATCGCCATGTGTAAAAAGAGAATTTTAAATGGCTTGCATTCAATCATAAAAAACAGAGGTTTAGGTTCTTTATTGATTATGAGAAGCATAGATTACTTACAATAGTAATAAGATTGTGAGCAGTTGAGATCTTGGACCTTCTCAGCAAGTGGGCCCCACTGGGTGGGGACACAAGTCGTGGAGGGATTGCACATGCGGACGCGAATTACCTCTATCGTGGGGAATCCAAAGCTCTGGTGGGGGCTCACCATGATACTTGGAATTTACAGGTTTTTTTTTTTTAAATAGCTTGTTAGTGGGTGTCCAAGCAAATGTGTTGGCTGTTTGGATGGGCCCCACCGTGATGTTTACATAAAATCTACTCCGCTCACTGGGTGCGTTGCCTCATGTTAGGCAAGGGCCTAAATATTACCTCCATATGTTATTAGGTGGACGAAATGATCGAAATGAGTGTATAGGGCAACAATCGCCTTCTAAACTATTTCAATTAATATGAACTATGTAAATCACAGATCAACCTAATTTTTAATCCCCACATCCAAATTTTGATGTAGTATCTAATGGTTGGAATAGATTTCGTATAATCATCACGGTGGGCTCTGTAAAAATCAGGGGTACATGTCTCTCCTCCAACTACTTTCTTTGGTGTGGCTTACATGAATCACAAGTCAGCCTGATGTTTTAACTCTGGGCCTAAAATGAAATTACTAATCTAATGGTTGGAGTGGATTTCATGTACACATCACGGTGGGCTCGGCCAAAAATCAATTGGCCGGCCTCCATCTCCAGCTGCGCAGAGATTATTCATGAAAGATTAAAAAAAGGAGGAGGAATTGCACGGTAGGCCGCTCTTGATTTTGCTGGGCCACACCGTGATGTTTACGTAAGATCCACCCCGTCCATTAGATATTTAGTCTTTATTAGGCACATAGAGAAAAAAAATTCTGACTTGTGATTGGGCCACACCAAAGAAAATAATTGGAAGAGAGACATTCACCTTGATTTTTACACGACACATCATAATAATTATAAGAAATCTACTCCAACCATTACTTTGCATAAATATTTAGACATATGGCCCAAAAATCATGCCCACTCATGATTCACGCGGACCGCACTAATAGAAATTTTTTTAAGGGTGAGTGTTGCTCTGTACACTTTTTCTAATCATGTGGTCTACCAGAGTCACAGGTAGAGCTGATGATTGAGTCTTGGGTCTAACATGGGGTGGCACCCTGATGATCGGGGTGGATTTTACATAAACATTGAGCACCTGAGCCACCGCCTGCCCATATTAATTAGGTTTTTTTTTTTTTTTGAATTTTCTATTGTGTATTATGATTACTACTGTATTATCAGGATGATTCTATCATGAGATTTTTAAATTTGAATGGGAGAAATTAAAGTGTGTGGATTAGGTGAGTCCAGGGAAAACATCTTAGTAGGTGAGTCCCTAACTGTAGGGCCCACCTTTATGTATGTGTTGTATATCCACTCCGTCCATTAGTTTTTACAGCTAATTTTGAGTCATAGTCCTATAAATGAAGCAGATCCAAATCTTAAGTGGGCCACATCACAGAAAATAGTTGTTATTGAACACCTACCATTAAAACATTTCTAGGGTCCACTGTAATGTTTATTTGCCATCTAACCCGTTGATAATGTCACAAAGACGTGGAGGAAGGGAAGCACAAATATCAACTTGATCCATAACTTTTGTGGCCTTAAAAAGTTTTTAGTGGTGGCCATTCAATCTCTACCGTGAACACAAATATGAGCGTGATCCAAAACTTTTGTGGCCCTCGAAAGTTTTTAATGGTGGCCAGTCAATCTCTAAGGTGTGGTCCACTTGAGATTTGGATCTGCTTCACTTTTGGGTCTGTGTCCTAAGATGAACTGGAAAAACTGATGGATGGCGTGGGCAACACATACATCAAGATGGGCCCCACGGTAGGGACTCACCCACTAACCTGTTACCCTGGACTCAATCCGCCAACGCTACTGAAAGTTTATTTTTATTTTTATTTTTTATTACACCATTCAGCTAGCCGATGTCAAAGCTCTGTGGGCCCCACCATGATGTATGTGTTTTATCTACGCCATCCATCCATTTTATGAGATAATTTTAAGAATGAGCCAAAAAAATGAGGAAGATCCAAAGCTCAGGTGGACCACACTACAGGGATTGAATACTTACCGTTGAAAACTTCTTGGGGCCAATAAGGTTTTTGATCAAAATAATATTCGTTTTTTCACTTCATCCAAGTCTGATGACCCTACCAACAGGTTGGATAACGAATAAACATCACTGTGGGCCCTAGGAAGGTTTCAACGGTGGACATCAATCTCCCCACTGTTTCCTGTGGTGTGGTCCATTTGAGCTTTGGATCTGCTTCATTTTTTGGCTCATAATGTAAAATGAGCTCAAAAAATAGATGGATGGCATGGATAAAACACATACATCATGGTAGGGCCTATAGAGCTTTTACACCGCAATGCACTCGACCGTTGATCTCACGTTCAAACTCTTGTGACTTGTGAGTCTACCAACACGAGGCATGAGTAATGCCCCACTTAGCTTGCAACCGCAGTGACCTCTTGGTCCACTTGAAATTCCTCTCACAAGAAGTTAAGTGAGCCGACCATAATGTTTGTGAGAAATCCACCCTGTCCATCTGTTTTGCCGGATTATGTTAGGACATAAGCCCAAAAATGAAGCGGATCCAAAACTCAAGTGGGCCGCACTACATGAAAAAGTGGGCAGGAGAAACGCCTACCGTTGAAACCTCCCTCCGTCCATCATGATGTTTATATGCCATCAATACCGATCATAAGGTCAATCCTACTGAGATAATTGAAAACACAGAAACATTAGCCTTATCCAAAACTTTTGTGGCCCCACAAATGTTTCAATGGTGGACATTCAATCCACTTGAGTTTTGGATCCGTCCCATTTTTGGGTCCTTGTCCTAACATGACAAATCTACTCCGTCCATCCATTTTGAAAAACTACAACAGGACAGGAATCTAAAAATCAGAAAGATCCAAAACTCAGGTGGGCCACACGAGCAAAACAGTGAGAAATCCTTCCCGGAGCTGACCATGATGTCTTTTTGCCATCCAAGCCATTCATAGAATTATTACCACTCAGATAAACTGTAGGAACAAATACCATCCTGATACACAACTTCTGTCACTGCCATGCGTTTAAACCCCACCGTTTCGTGTGGTGTGGCCCACATGAGTTTTGGGTCTGCCTGATTTTTAAAATCCTGTCCTATTGTGGTCTTTCAAAACAGATGGACGGAGTGGATTTGTCATGGACATCTCTATGGGCCTCACACAGTTTCTCCTTTAATCTTTCTTAAAGTCTGTTTTTCAGTTTCTCCTTGTCAGTTGAAACTGGAAGGAAAGCACGAAAGCATGCTTGAAGAACAGAAGGAGATGTGGAGAGAAGATATCATTCTCTCTCCCTAAAGATATCATCATCAACATCTTCTCGAGACTCCCCCTCAAAGTTGTATGGAGGGTTAGGATCATATGTAAACACTTGCAGGCTCTAATCTCAGACCCTCACTTTCATTCCACACACCATGATCGAGTCTCAAAAGATCCTCTTCACCTCTTCTTTCAAAAAAGAGACCAGCTGCTGCTCCAATGATCACGTTTCAAGAACCCCATCTTCACGAATAAGGTTATTAATGCTGTGTACCTGTCGCCTGCTCGACCCTTCTGTTTGGGATCGTTCGTTGTAAAGTCCATTGATGTATGCGATCCAATCGGCCAATCAATCATAGCCACAGAGAAACGTAATGCCGTCTATGATTTCTATGCCAGCGTCTTCGAGAAGGGTCTAGATTGCCCATATGAAGCTCATGTAGAAGAAGGTTTCAAATTCAGTTATTACATAGAAAGTTTCTACTTATTAGGAACTATGATTTCAAATTCAGTTGTTTCATAGAAATTTTCTACTTATTACGAAGTAGGAGATGATTTCCATTGTAGACTCAATCCAGTAACTTATTTGATTTTTATTTATGATTTTGATTGCTATTGTACCGAAGGAATGTGCCAATAGGTCGCGTGCCACTTCCGACCCGATTCAACAAGTCAAGGTCCCATCTTTTGAACCAATTAAGAAATCAAAATGGGTTCGGGTTGCAGGTAGAGTTGAGTCAGGTCAGTCTTGTGGTTTTTATAGTACAAGTAGTTTCATGGGGAAATGTTGTTTAATCCAAACATGCAGCCACAAATGTGCATGGGCCCATTTACACACCATACACATGTCAAAGTGGCAAATGGGTGGGTAATCTTAAATCCATCTATCAGGTGTGCCCAACTATGTAAATGCTCTTATTTTTTCTGGACCCAAATCGAAACCTAGATCTAAAGACCTGATGGGTGCATGATGGATGCCCAAACCTGATTGAATCCTGGTCTGGGTTTTCAGCAAGACTTAGACCAGCAAGACTTGAACTAGGTTAGCCCGGTACGGGCATTATAGGACCCAAGGCGAACCTGACCCATTGACAACCTTACCTTTGCTGATTATGTTTGAATTTTTTCAGCTCCCATTTCATTTTTTGGGTACCCAACCAGTAAATACCTTGTTTTAGAGTTGGGGGTTTCAGGTCAGGTCCACATACCTTGATCTGGAGTCGGGGGTTTCGGGTCAGGTCCACATCAATTAAGGGCATCTACATGGTGATGGATTAGATAACATGTGCACAGTGGCTTAGCAAACATAAGTTATAGGGCTCCTAGTTGCATCAGGTAACCTGGACAGTTCAATAAATGGATGTGAACTTTCTATTAAGTATATAGAACACATTCCAAGGGCTTCCATGCAGTAATAAGACAGATCAGATGATAAATCATCCTACTTTTTCCAACCCATGGATGGGATGGTTAGGATTACTCAACATACGTAATCCATGATGAGAAGTATAAATAGATGAATTGAATTGTATATTGCTGTGTGGTGTGTCCCCTCTTTTTATTTTTATTTTTTTTATGGTGATGATTTTTGAGATGTACCTTAACTATGAGAAGGGTTTGCATTCGACATACTCATCATGGGTGGGCCCCACATAGCTGGAATGTATGGTAAACAATGTGATCATTCCCTTTCATTCTGAGGCACATTCAAAGGGTGTGATGATGGCCATTGGGAACACTGAGCAGCAGCATGGCAGGTGCCTGTAAGGGGGTGTTCTCAGATCCATGGATGGATTTGTAGCTCCACTTTCAATTTTGAGGGGGTGTCTAGGAACATCGAAAACCCTGGAAATGGAATCAATTTCCATGGAAATCCACTTTCTCCATTCGGGAAAAAGAAGTATATTTGGAAACACATTTCCACTTCCCAGCTTCTCCTAAAAGAATTGGACATCCATTTCCTCAAGAAAGATGATAAACCATTTGAGGGGACCATATGTAGAATCTGTGTAAGACTAGAATCTAAAACAAACAATAGAAAGAAAAATGGAATCCAAGGATTTCCATTCCTAATGTCTCTAGGTTACTTCTCTGGAAACAAATTTCCATTTCCCAGCTTTTACTAAAAGGTTGTGGACATCCATTTCTGCAAGAAAGGTGTTAAATCAAATTCCAAGGCAAAGAAGACACAAGGTGACCATTTGAGGTGACCTTACATGGAATCCATGTAAAACTAGAATCTAAGGGGACCATATGTGGAATCCATGTAAACCTAGAATCTAGAACAAACAACAAAACAAAAGTTGGAATCCAAGGTTTTCCATCCTTGATATCCGCATTTTAGTTTTCTTCCATCCTAACACAAGCTAAAAGCAAATAGGCTAGAAGGGCTTGAAATGGAAAGGAGAGATTTGAACAACTTTTCTTAATATCACTATCTTAATCCACATATAATACACATACAGAGCCAGTGAAAGAAAAGGGTGGATTTACATGAAGATGGTTTGATTCTTTTGGTGGAAAAGAGAGGCTTTCCAGAATACCAGTAGAAATGCTGGGCTTAAAACAAAAGAATGCAGAGGAAAACCCATCATTAATCTATTTGAAGTGTATGTTGTAGTTGCTCATCTTCTTCAGGTTCTTCATGGGGTGAATTATCATCCTCCTATAGCAAGCAAATGCAAAAATGGCTTTAGTTAGGCTCAAAATCAGTATAAAAGAATTTAATCCAAGGCTTTCTAATCCAACAACACCTCTCTAGATTGCACATGTGCCACATCCAAGCTACTCATAGGCCAGTCCACCCACCAGTTGGGCTCCATGTCCTCGAAAGAAGAAGGTTTCTATGTTCCATATACACGTTAGACCATGTCGTGAGCAAACTGGCTTTATTTTCTGGCCAGCATCCACATGGCGATGCCCACTGATAAGTGCCTTGGATTTTGCACATGGTACACATGGGCATGTGCTCCCGAGTGCGTCGGTGCGGGATTAGCAAACCTTCATCCAAATTCCAAATCGGTTTTTGATGAAGTGAAAAGTATTATAGAACCTGAGAAAATGCAGTTTTAACATCATCCTGGTTTGCAAAAATGCTAATCTCATGTTATACAAAACTAAGAATGTATTAATGTTTAGATGGATGATTTTGTGTATAAATGATCTCTACCATCTAGACTGTGTGCACATGCATCAATGCAAGGCCGCCCCGCTGTTGGGCTTCGAGGGGCATATTGCAAAAAACCAATCTAATCGATCAACTTTGCAGTCGACAGTTGCCAATACCTTTGCTGACTGTCCAAATGCAGGATATTGATTAAGTGATTAGGAACAAATGGTCATGCAATTTCTGGAAAATGTCCCATTTAAAGGTGTCCCATCAACTCTATGCTTTGGATCAGTGGGCAAGAGCATGGATTGGATGGTAAAGATGGATTGTTGTTGATTTTATAGGTAGTTTATACACAGGATTATTCCTAATTTTGAGATTTGTAGAACACATGGTATAATTTCACAGGGAGGAAAGTCGAGGAACTAACATTAAGCTGTTGTTGTTGCTGCAGACAATGTCGTATCACTTCAATCGTTCGTATCAATACGTACAGAGGCAAAAGGATTCCGCCGGCCCTTAGAACAACCACCTGCATAATTAACCATATAATCACCAAAAAGGAAAAAAGATAACTTCAAAGAAAATAAACAAAAAAGGGCTTGCTAAATAAACCAAGAAAAAACCTCAATATCCTCACAAAAACTCATATTGATTATAACAGTTAGTTTGTTAGATGAAAATCTGTGATAACTTACAGTGAGAAGTGTGAATGCGTAACGGTCAGTTACACCGTTAACCACAGAAACTAGATGTCTCACAAGCAAAAACACTGTGAACTGCACAAATCATTCAAAGAAATGGTTAAATTAAGACCAATAACTACAAGCAAAGAATATCATTTAGGCTGCGTTTGGATGTTCAATAGAATGGACTGCAATACTGAATAATAAAATTCAGTGAAGTGGAAATTACACGAGTGGATCTATCCCCACCAAGGTGTTCCATATCCGTTATGATACGGCCGTAAAGGCCGATACGTATAGGTAACGGTCGTGACCGTTAACGAGATATGGGGGTGAAGCGGGGCAGTTGCTTTTTTTTTTTTGGGACCATATTGGTTGTTACAGGGGCCGTAACGGTCGAAAAACAACTACTTTTTCTATTTAAATCCATTTTCTACCTCATTTTTTTCATTCCAAAAACTCTCCTAGATCATTGTACAACAGATGTCGACCACTCTTACTATAGTTTTTAGGATTAAAACCATATATTAAAGTGATTTGAGCGAATAGAAGTTCCGAAGGCCATTTTTTCAATTTTTTTTTCGGAAAAAGTGGTATTTATGCATTTTTTTTCCGATTTCGAGTTCTAATACTTGATTGTGATGTATAAACATTAGAGACATATAACCATGTTCATAAATTCACCAGACATCCCGATACAATATTCTCATCAAAAAGTGGACCGTTAAGCTACATTAAACTTGTTCAAAACAAAAAATGAATACATATTTGGAATATTTATATTATTCTGAAGTTTCTAAATATTTTTTCAAAGTTCTTTGGATAAAAAAAAAAAATCAACCATTTCAGGGGTCATAGTGGTGGTGATCGTTACGGCCACCGCTATCAATACAGAATACCTTGATCCCCACTCCATTCATAGTGATTGACTAGCCACCAAATAGCAATTCTGATGGTTTCAAGCCCAACTTCAAAGGTATGGAATTGCAATTATGAGTTGGTTGGCATTTTGAAATTGAAGTGGTCCAACTCCCATTTTAGTCATTTCCAATATTCTAATTGAATAATTGCAAATCAGTTCAACTGAGCATCCAAAATGCCCAAACATTCATTAGTTTTTTTTTTTAATTTTTTTTTATTTAATCTAAACAAAATAGGATAGGTCCATATAAAAATATCATCATTAAATCAATTCATGATGAATGATCTGTTGCAAATAACATCCATTGAATTCCAAAGAACAGGCACCCAAACATGATCCAATGGTTGTCAAGTAATCAAGTCACACACCTTCTATGTTGGTAGTCCCCACCTGATTGGTTTCAGTTGGTGACGCAAACTGGACCATCTTTCGTTTTTAAGTTTGCTTTATACCAAACATTGAGTTTAAGTGACTTGTACAGGATCATTTGTCACAATCAATTACTGTGTTTTTAATTAGTAGAGAAGATTGCTTACGGCTAAGGCAATGGATCGGCAACATGAAGTGCTCCTTCCAGATGCAGATGAGCATTCGGCATAGTCTGCTTCGAGAATTTCACCCTCCGCCACTACAATTGCCAGCTCATGGTTCCGTCCTGTAACTTCCAAGCTTTCTCTGTTGCAATGTAAAAAAAAAATTATTTTTTTTTAGAGAAAAAAAATTCAGAGTTAGGAAACTTAAAACAGTGCAATGGTGCATTTTGATCAAAACTCATAAATGAAAATCTACGGTGCACTGTGGAGGCAGCTTATGTACTAACAGGAGCCAACATGTTCCAGAGCTCTTGGACTAAACAACCCATGAATTTCAATGGCCTACGAATTGAATGGGTTAGATCAAGTTGTGCTGGCTAAGCCCTTGTTTAGGTCATATAATTTAGGGGCCCACGACCCTATGGCTCAGTGGTAGGCTCACAAGAGTTTCAACATGAGATCATGGGTTCGAGCATGTGGTCTGAGTGTGCGGGTGGGTGTGGGGTGTGTGAGTGCGTGTTATTAAAAAAAATGGTCGTATAATTTAGGGGGTAAATACTATCACAGGTAAGATTGGGATTCCATGGCTCCAATCGGCTAAGGCCATGCCCATCCATTTTCTATGGGGTACCACATAGACACAGGTAGGTCCCCTTCCCTTTAGCCAATTTAAGACATGCCTTGTTTGTCTGTTTGCTTTTATTTTAGTTGGCAAGTTGGACCGACTCATTCAATCTTGAGTCGAGATGAGACTTGGGCGAATTGATTTGAGTCACCTTCTATCATGGTGTTAAGACTTGGACAAGTCTGATATGACTCATCCGAGTCAACTCAGATTCGGTAGTGCCTGATCCGTTTGGTACCACGAGTCACCCCCGATTCAGGTGAATCAGTCCAATTCAGCTCCAACTCGGCGAGTCCCGACTTGACTCGGGGCTGAAAGAGTCGATCCGAGTCGCTGTGTCTTCTAACCATGCCTTCTATTCTGAATCCTGACCCACAGTGACGGACTGGAGTGGATTCAACCGAGTCTGAATTGACTCAGACAAGGCATCAATCATGGATCAAAGCCCACACATTGCCATCTACACCTGTACTAAATTGCAAACAATCAAATTCAATCCAAGAAAGTGTACTGAATTTCATCAAGATCCAACTGAAGAAAGTGTATTGAATTTGAGAAAAAAGAGCAGTCAAACATGAAAACTCTAACATGGGCACATAGACCCAACACAAAACACATAAAAAGAAGAAGAAGGAAATTACCGGATTGTCACTGCTACATCAGCCAATCGAGCCTTTTTAGGTGGTGGCACTGCTGTGTATCCAGGTTCAAATTTCTGTAATTTTTAGAAATTTCTCAATCAGTTGTTCTGTTATTCCTTAGCTTTTGATTACCAAATAATCATCACAAAATTAAGAGAAAAAAAACTTCATCACAGCAGAAACCAAGTAGTGGAAATTCAAACATTCTATCCTAGAGGATTTTTTTTTTTTTTTTTTGAAAGATAGTTGAGGAATTTCTAATTTCAACACGGCAAACTGTAGATATCTGACCTTCTGCATCGACAAAATTTCATTGAAAGAGCTCTGTAAACAGATTTGAAAGAGAGAAAAAGCATCTCAATCATGGAAACTCAAGAAACCCAACTTCTAAATCCAAACAGTCGTGAAACTAATTTAAATAAAAAAAAACCGATTTTTAACCCCACCAAATACAGTAAAATCAGAGCTAGAGAAGACCCAATTTTCATCACCTCGATACGCACAGAAACAGTAATCGTTCAAACCACAAACGGATCTAAACAGAATCCAAACTGCCATAGTAGAAAATTAAGTATGAAATCATATATTAAAAAGAAAAAAAGAAGAAGAACAACAAAAAAGGAGGAAAAAACATAATTCCCACCAAAAACCCAACTTTCATCACATCGAAAACAAAAGATAAAAATCAAAATCCAACTAAAATGAAATCAAAGAAAAACCCAAATCTCTCTCTCTCTCTCTCTCTCTCTCTCTCTCTCTCTCTCTCTCTCTCTCTCTAACCTGGAGACAGATCTCACAAGTCGTATTTCCCTTCTCATCACACCATCTCTGTATACACTCTCTATGAGCAAACTGCAAAGAGAAAAAGAAAAGAATCCAACGGTCATGAATTCAAATTCAAACAAAAGAAATAAAGAAAGAAAAAAACCCAACTAAATGCCTTTTTCTCATCTAATTACCTTGAGAGTCCCAGAGCAAGCACAAGGAGTTTCCATGGTTTTGGAATTCTCTCTTCCTTCTTCATGGCAGATTCGACACTGCGAAATCCCAAAAGAAGAGTCCATTTCCACACTCTCTTTCACTCTCTCCATCGTTTTTAAATAAGCAATAGGCTCTTTTCCATAGGCTAGCTAAGCTTCTTGTCCCTTCTTCCCAACCATGTAGGGGTCCAGACCGTTTGCCCCAGGAGGTCCCATGCGCATGGCCCACGTGAAGAAATCTGACATAGGATCTTCGGCGTCCACGAGGGGTTCGTTTCAAATTTTAAGTTGTAAACAGCTGTTTACATTGCGCATTAGGTGCGGTACTGACCCTATGTATTATACAATTCGGAAAAATAGATGGACGGTTTGGATTCGAGTTGTATACAACTTAATATGGAAAATATTTTTTAAAAAAATGTAAAGTGAGAGTTGGATGTCACTCAAAAGTTTACATATCACGTTTGGGTTCTTATCCTTGCCACGGTGGTAGACTCCAAGGAGTTTGGACACCTAAGTCTTGGCTTCGAGTCCCATGTGTGGTGAAAATCCACTACCTTTCAATCCACATCGGTGACTTTGTTCAAATTTGATTTAGTACAGGTGACTTTGTTCAAACTTGATTTAGACTGGCCTAGCCATAACTTTTTTTCGCTTAAAAATATTTTTTCTATTATCAAATAGTGAATACAGATTTATTTACAAATGCCAAATCACAAGATTTAAAGTTTTTCACTAAAAAAATGAGGCAAATACAAAACTCTAGTGGACCACACCATAAGGTGGACCACACCATAAGAAACAGTGAGGAGAATGATGTCCACCATTGAAAACCTTCCTAAGGCCCACGGTCACGGTCATGGTTATATATATAGAGGGAAGGAGAGAGAGAGAGAGGAATGCTCACCTATGAAACATCACACATGATGTGTCCTCAAAATCTAAGCTGTCCACGTGATGCAGCACTCCGAAAAATCCTCGGGGCCCAACTTTCAAAATTTTAGATCAGGTTGAAAGTTGGGCCTTGAGGTTTTTCAAGGTGCTATATCTCGTGACGACTTAGATTTTGGGAGATACATCACGTGTGATAACTCCTCAAAAATCTCTCACGATTCCTCGTGAGAGATGGTTGATAGGTGAGCATTCCTCTCTCTCTCTCTCTCTCTCTCTCTCTCTCTCTCTATATATATATATATATATATATATATATATATATATATATATATATATATATATATATATATATAAACCAACTTGAATTGTTTTTCGACCATATTCTGTGTGGTCAAACAAACGAAGACTTTATGTTTGAAGAGACTTTATGTTTGAAGAGAGTTTCACCGGTCTATCCGAGTCAAATCTGAACTATCAAACTCAATTCGTGTTTAGCTCTAATCACAATGGGCCCATGGTGAAGGATCCCGCCCACCTCGATGGATCTTGGGATACACTGAAGTCGTGCTTTTGACATTATTACAAATAAACATTAACAAAATCGTTACGATTAGCCCTTTGGGATTTTTAATAGTGAGGCACCCAATAACTATTGTTTTCTGTAGTGTGGTCCACTTGAGATTTGTATATGCATAATTTTTTGCACCCATCATAAAATGACCTGTAGAAAAGGATGGACAGAATGGATATACAGAAAATCGTCAAGGTGGGCCCCATGGTAGGGGTAACACCTAGTCCGCTCACATAAAAACTATGGAAGCGGACTGCGTGGTGAGAACCACGGACGTGGCAAATTATGTGTGCACACCATCCATGATGCATGTCTTATATCCACACTGTCCATTCATTTTCTGAGATCATTTTAGGTATGAGCCCAGAACTGGGGCAGATGCCAACCTCAAGTGGACCATACCACAAATAGGTAGTTATGAAGCCGAACCTCGTGGACGTAGGCGGACTAGGTGTTACTTAGGTAACAATGTAGTGGGTGTTACCCTTACTGTGGGGCCCACCTTGATGATGTACTGTATATCCATGCCTTTCATCCGTTTCTCAAGCCCATTTTATAACTTGGTCCCAAAAATTAAGCAGGTCCAAATATCAGGTGATTGAGTTTCTCATCATTAAAAATTCCATAGTGCCCATCCTAAGGTTTTCGTAATGTCTATTTTCTATCAAATCTGTTGATAATGTCAAGAGTATCTAGATGAAGGGTAAATACAAAGATCAGATTCATCCAAAACTTTTGTGGCCCACGAAAAGTTAATAATAGCCATTCATCACTGTTTCTAGTGGTATGGTTCACCTTAGATTTGGATCTTCTTAAGGTTTGGTTCCACGTTATACAATGAGATGTAAAAACAGATAGACAGACTGGATATAAAAAAAATACATCATAGTAGGCCCTGGGAAGGTCTCAACCGTGGTGTTATTGAACCCACCGCTTTCTTGTAATGTGGTTCACTTGAGGTTTGAATTTGCTCCATTGTTAGGCTCATATCCTAAACTGATCTCGCAAAATAATGAACGGTGTCGATATAAAACACACATCATGGTGGGCCCATAAAACTTTGCAACGTCAACACACCTTGCGAAGTTGGTGGCCACCCCACATTCGGCTTCCAAAAACTATACCCATAGGATGCCTTTTCTGAACCATACGGTCCATTGTGAAAAGTAAAACCTGGGATGCTGATTGCGTCCTACCTATTCATTTTGCAAAATTATTGTATGGCGTGAGCCCAGACAGCAAAAACCTCAAGTGGATCACACCACAGAAAGCAGTGGGGATTGAACACCTACTGTAGAAAACATTTTAGGGCCACAAAAGTTTTGTACCAAGCTCTTATTTGTATTTTTCCTTCACGAACAAGTTAGATGGCTCATAAACACCACAGTGGCCCAAGAAGGTTTTCAATTATGCTCCACTTGTGGTTTGCATCTGCCTAGACTCATGTTCTACATGAATGGGCGAAATGAATGGATGGTGTGGATATAATACACATCATGGTGGGCCCAAATACGTTTCATACGTTAGCCCTCCACGGCGGTCGATGGTGTGAGGCACGCCACGCAATCCGCTTCCAAGAATTGGGGAGTAACACTTTAGTGGGTGTTACCCCTACCGTGTGGGCCTAGCATGATGTTTTTTTCGTTTTTTATTTTTTTTTATATCAATGCCGTCATTCTGTTGTTACGCCTAATTTTAAGATGAGATTCAAAATTATAAGAAGATCCAAATCTCAGTGGACCATGCCAATAGAAAGAGTGATGAATAATCATTAAAAGCATTTTACGGGCCACAAAAGTTTTAGATTTTTGACATCCATACCTTCTTGACAATATTAAAAGCTTGGATTGCAAATAAACATTACCGAAACCTTACGATAGGCATTTTGGAATTTTTAGTGGTGGGAGCTCAATCATCACTGTTTCCAGTGGTATGGTCCACTTCAGATTTGGATTTGAATAATTTTTGAAAAACCATCCTAAAATGGGATGGAGAACCAGATGGACAGTGTGGATATACAAAATACTATCCATGTGGGCCACACTATCCCCAGGAAATGCCATCGTATACTGGTAATGATACTTTCACGTGCAACGCTTGCCTTTCAGAATCCAGCCAAGCTATCACTCTTGTAGAACATCCTAGCCGTGGAAAAATGTGGTCTAAACGAAAAAGATCACTCGAGTAGAAAATGTGACCAGTCCACTAATTAGGTGGACCACAAAAAGATAGTGAGTCAGATTATTGGCTGTAAATTGATTTCAATAGCGTAGCCCGAATGATGAATGGACAACCCTGTTTTCCCTCTTGGTAATATTGTCGGTGCTACCTGCGTTTGCACGGATCAGATGTTCTACACAGCTGACAAGTTGGCGGGAAGAAATGGATGTACACAGAATTTCACTTACAACTTGTACCTCAACATTATCATGTTAAGGGGTTGGATAAACGGATATATCACGGTGGGCGCTATGGTTAGGGCTGCACCTTGATGTATTTGCAAATAATAAGAAGATAAAATCTCAGGTGGGCCATATCAATAGAAACAGTGATAAATAATCATTAAAAACTTTATGAAGCAGATCCAAACTTTAGGTCAACCATACCACAGGCACCAATGTGATTGAATCCCCACAATTAAAAACTTCATGGGTACCACCAAAATGTTTATGTTCCATCCAAACTGTCGACTTGGACGAAGATACCCCACAAATCTTAGCTTAATCCAATATTTTTGTGACCAACAAGAAGTTTCCAAGGCTTGTTTGTTTTTTGGAAATACCGTGAAAAGAAAAAAAATCGGTTATTATGACCGCCGAACGTGTTTGTTTGGATTTAATTCAATTTTCATATTTATTGAATACTTCCTAATTTACAGTGCAGTGGCTGCGTCGAATTTCAAGAGGACATTCCGAAAGGATTTCGCAAGACTTCTCGAGTTAAGGTTATCAAGCCTTTTTAGCAGGTGTGGTCCGCACGAGCACTTATAACGGTGCCTGTGCTGGTAATGTAGATGGGGCCCACCGTGATAGTTGTAAGAAATCCATTCCGTCCATCGATGTTTTTAGATCAATTTAGTATGTACAACAAAAAATGAATCGGATGTAATACTCCTCTTAGCTACAACAAAGGAAAAGTCGAGCAAGATAATTTCTACTGTAGAAACTTACAAAGGGTCCATGAAGATGTTTACATACCATCGATACCGTTGATGATGTAATCTTACTAGGACCTGGCTCATTTTTGGATTTTCGACCCAAGTTGATATGAAGAAGTGGTTGGACATTGTTGGATTTCTCCGAACAATCACGCTGGGCCCCACCTTACGAAGCACAGTAATTTCGTAGGGAATCAGCGTCCTTGATCGAAGGTTTGTGAGCCCAACCTCATCTTTGGAAGGTATAGTTATTTACAGTTGATAGTTATGTTTGAACGGTGTGGATTAACTATGTCGATCATGTATGACAAATGTCTTTTTTTTATATTTTGGATGGACTAATCATGCGGACTACCCTTTATTGTCGGACGCTTGTTTCCTATGAATCAAATAGGGATAATGGTAATCATTACAATTTTCATAATAAACAAACAAAGTAAATAGCGATGATGGTTCCGTACAAATTTTACTGTATATGCAAAGAAGTAATAAATGCTCAATTCCCAGCATTTACACTATATTTTCAAAAAACAAACACAACCTAATAGTCAATTACCATTGTTTCCTGTATTATGGTCTACCTAAGATTTGGATCTACTTCATTTTAAGGATCATGCCCTAAAATGAGTTTTCAAAACGGATGATTTGCATGGATATAAGGTACATACATCATGGTGGGCCCATGGTCAGGGATCCCAGACACCTTGGTGGATCTAGGGATACACTGAAGTGTTGCTCTTGACATTATCTCAAATAAACATTAAGAGAACGGTTACAATTAGCCCTTTGACAATTTTAACGGGAAGGCACCCAATGACTACTGTTTTCTGTCATGTGGTCCACTTGAGATTTGTATATGCATAATTTTTTGTACCCTTATAAAATGGTCCGGAGAAATGGATGGATAGCATGGAAATACAGAAAATCATCAAGGTGGGCCCATGGCAGGGGTAACACCCACTAAGCTGTTACCGGGGTAACACCTAAATTGATAGGGAGTGAGCCTGAACATGAGGCAGCCCAAACCTCAAGTGGATCACACCATAGAAAACAGTGGGGATTGAACACCTATTATAGAAAACATTTGGGGCCACAAAAGTTTTGTATCAAGCTCCTATTTGTATTTTTCCTTCACCAACAAGTTCGATGGCTGATAAACATGACAGTGGCCTAAGAAGGTTTTCAATTATGGTCCACTTGTGGATTGTATCTGCCTAGACTCACGCCCTACATGAACCAGCGAAATCAATGGATGGTGTGGATATAACACACATCAAGGTGGGCCCACATAAGTTTCAAACGTCAACCCACCACCTAGGTAGATGGTGTGTGGCACACCAAGCAATCGGCTTCCAAGAATTGGGGAGTAACACCTTAGTGAGTGTTACCGCCGCAGTGTGAGGCCTACCTTGATGATTTTTTTATTTTTATTTTTCTTGTATATCCATGCTGTCCTTATGTTATTATGCCTAATTCTAGGACGAGATCCAAAATTATAAGAAGCTCCAGATCTCACGGTGGACCATACCAATAGAAAGAGTGATGAATAATCATTAAAACACTTTACCGGTCAAAATGTTAGATCAGGCTGATGTTTAAATTTTCACTTCATCCACACCTTCTTGGCAATATTAAGAGCTTGGATTGCAAATGAGCATTACCAAAACCTTACGATGGGCACTTTGGAATTTTTAATGGTGGGAACTCAATCAACACTGTTTCCAGTGGTATGGTCCACTTCAGATTTGGATTTGAGTAATATTTGGAAGACCATCCTAAAATGGCCGGGAGAAATGGATGGACGGTGTAGATATACAAAAGTTTTAGATCAAGCTGATCTTTAAATTTTCACATCCGTACCTTCTTGACAACATTAAAAACTTGGATTGCAAATAAACATTACCAAAACCTTACGATGGCAACTTTGGAATTTTTAGCGGTGGGAACTCAATCAGCACTGTTTCCAGTGGTATGGTCCACTTCAGATTTGGATTTGAATAATATTTGGAAGACCATCTAAAATGGGCTGGAGAAACGGATGGACTCGGTGTGGATATACAAAATACTATCCATGTGGGCCACATGGTAGGGGTAACACCCACTAAACTGTTCCCGAGGTAACACCTAATTCGCTCCCCAGGAAATGCGATCGTATACTGGTGATGGTGCTTTCACGTCCAACGCTTGCCTTCATAATCCAGCCAAGCTATCACTCTTGTAGAACATCCTAGCCGTGGAAAAATGTGGTCTAAACGAAAAAGATCACTCGAGTAGAAAATGTGACCAGTCCACTAATTAGGTGGACCACAAAAAGATAGTGAGTCAGATCATCGGCTGTAAATTGATTTCAATAGTGTAGCCCGAATGATGAATGGACAACCCTGTTTTAACTCTTGGTAATATTGTTGGTGCTACCTGCGTTTGCACGGATCAGATGCTCTACACAGCTGACAAGTTGGCCGGAAGAAATGGATGTACGCAGAATTTCACTTACAACTTGTACCTCAACATTATCTTGTTAAGGGGGTGGATGAACGGATACATCACGGTGGGCCCTACCTAGGGCTCCACCTTGATGTATTTGCAAATAATAAGAAGATAAAATCTCAGGTGGGCCATATCAATAGAAACAGTGATAAATAATCATTAAAAACTTATGAAGCAGATCCAAACTTTAGGTCCACCTTACCACAGGAACCAATGTGATTGAATCCCACAGTTAAAAACTTCATGGGTACCACAATGTTTATTTTTCCATCCAACCTGTTGACTTGGACGAAGATACCCCACAAATCTTAGCTTAATCCAATATTTTTGTGACCAAGCAAGAAGGTTTCCAAGGCCTGTTTGTTTTTGGAAATACCGTGAAAAGAAAAAAAAATCATTATTATGACCGCCAAACGTGTTTGTTTCGATTTAATTCAATCTTCAGATTTCTTGAGTACTTCCTGATTTACACTGTAGTGGTTGCGTCAAATTTCAAGAGGAAATTCGGAAAGGATTTTCGTAGACATCTCGAGGTAAGGTTATCAAGCCTTTCAGCAAGCGTGGTCCGCACGAGCACTTACAAGCGGTGCCTGTTCTGGTAATGTAGATGGGGGCCCACCGTGATAGTTGTAAGAAATCCATTCCGTCCATCGATTTTTTAGATCAATTTAGTATGTTACAACAAAAAATGAATCGGATGTAATACTCCTCTTAGCTACAACAAAGGAAAAGTCGAGCAAGATAATTTCTACTGTAAGAAACTTACAAAGGGTCCATGAAGATGTTTACATACCATCGATACCGTTGATGATGTAATTCTTACTATGACCTGGCTCATTTTTGGATTTTCGACCCAAGTTGATATGAAGAAGTGGTTGGACATTGTTGGATTTCTCCGAACAATCACGCTGGGCCCCACCTTACGAAGCACAGTAATTTCGTAGGGAATCAGCGTCCTTGATCGAAGGTCTGTGGGCCTAACATCGTCTTTGGAAGGTATAGTTATTATAGTCGATAGTTATGTTTGAACGGCATGGATTAACTATGTCGATTATGTATGACAAATGTTTTTTTTATTTTATTTTGGATGGACTAATCATGCGGACTACCCTTTTATTGTCGGACGCTTGTTTTCCTATGAATCAAATAGGGATAATGGTAATCATTACAGTTTTCATAATAAACAAACAAAGTAAATAGTGATGATGGTTCCGTCCGAATTCTGCTGTATATGCAAAGAAGTAATAAATGCTCAATTCCCACATTTACACTATATTATCAAAAAACAAACACAGCCTAATAGTCAATTACCATTGCTTCCTGTATTATGGTCCACCTAAGATTTAGATCTACTTCATTTTAAGGATCATGCCCTAAAATGAGTTTTCAAAACGCATGACAGCATGGATAAGGTACATACATCATAGTGGACCCATGGTCAGGGATCCCACACACCTTGCTGGATCAGGGATACACTGTAGTGTTGCTCTTGACATTATCTCAAATAAACATTAAGAGAATGGTTACGATTAGCCCTTTGAAATTTTTAACGGTAAAGCACCCAATGACTACTGTTTTCCTGTCATGTGGTCCACTTGAGATTGTATATGCATAATTTTTTGTACCCATCATAAAATGGTCTGGAGAGACGGATGAATAGCACGGGAATACAGAAAATCATCAAGGTGGGCCCATGGCAGGGGTAACACCCACTAAGCTGTTACCCGGGTAACACCTAAATTGGTAGAGAGGAGTGAGCTTGAACATGAGGCAGGCCCAAACCTCAGTGGATTGCACCATAGAAAGCTATGATGACTGAACACCTACTTTAGAAAACATTATGGGTTCACAAAGTTTTTGCATCAAGCTCCTATTTGGTATTTTAACTTCATCCAGGTCTTATGAGCAAGTTGGATGGCCGATAAACATCACTGTGGCTCAGGAAGGTTTTCAATTATGAGTGGAGCCCACATAAGTTTCACCACGTCAGCCCACCATAGAGGTCGATGTGTGTGGCGCGCCACGGAATCCGTCCCAAGAAATGCGATCGTACACTGGTAATGATACTTTCACATGCAACCCATTGTTTTTCAGAATCCCGCCAACCTATCACTCTTTTGTAGAACATCCCAGGCCGTGGAGAGATGTGGTCTAAAAGAAAAAGATCACCCGAGTAGAAAATGTGACCAGTCCACTAATTAGTTGACCACGAAAGATAATGAGTCAGACCATCGGCTGTAAATTGATTTCTACAGCGTAGCCTGAATGATGAGTGACAACCCTGTTTTCACTCTTGGTAATAGTGTCGGTGCTACCTGCGACATATCATCTTCACTCAGTCTGCCACTTGAGCTATGGACCTGAGTGGTAATAATTATATGAACTGTTTGAATTGCATAAAAACATCCAATAAGGTTTTAACTGTGGACTTTGTTGTCCCACTGTTTTGTTGGTGTGGCCCATTTGAGCTTTGTATATTCCTTTTTTTAGAATATTGTCCTTTTGTGGTCTTTCAAAACAGATGGACGGAATGGATTTGTAGCGATTTAGTGGATTTAGTGGAGACCCAAACATTAAGCATATTCAAATCTTAGGTGGACCACACAATAGAAAATAGAAAATAGTAGCGATTTAGTGCCTTACCATTAACATTCCAGAGGCCTGTAGTAAGGTTTCCGTAATGTTTATTTTCCATCCAGACTGTTTGATAATGTCGAGAAGATCTGGATGAATGGAAAATACAAATATAAGCTTGATCCAAAGTTTTGTGGCCCATAAAAAGTTTCAGTGGTCATTCATCACTGTTTTGCAGTGGTATGGTCAACCTGAGATTTCTATCTTCTTAATTTTTGGCATCATGTTCTAAAGTGAGATGGGAAACAGATGGACGGGTTGGATATGAAAATATACGTCAAGGTGGGCCCATACGGTAGGGCAACACCCACTAAGCTGTTACCCCGGGTAACAGTTAATCTGCTCCCGTTGTCACCGGAACGCGGCAGTTGGCACTACACGCAAACGCACGTGTCGCGTTTGTAGACATCAGCGTACGTCAGAACTAGGCCTGCACAGGGTACGGGTTGACGTTCCGGTTGTGCTCCCATCTACACCTAACCTAAATAATTTTAAATGTGCCGTTTTCGGTCCGGATTGTGATAGGGTTGGGCCGACCCAATCCGAACCCTACCCTAATCCTAGCCCTACCCTACCCTATATGCTAAACCGGCGGTCGGGTTAGAACTATGTTTCTCTATGGTGTGGTCCACCTAAGATTTGAGTCCGCTTCATTTTTGGTATATTGAACGCCCTCCTGCAACGTGGCGGTTGTCACAATTTTTTATTGGTTTAGCACGCCGGATGTATGTGACTTCAATTAAGGGAGTTTTGGCTTCCCTTGGTTGGGCAAAACCTTTCTAAGGGGGTAAGAATGGTCTGCACGGTTGGATGGAGTCGCCACTAGCCAGAAATGACTATGAATTCTACGGTTGGCTAGCGATCGTAGGATCGTCAAATGTAGACGAGGAACCCCTTGTCCGAAATAACTCCCGAAATGATCTGCATCGTTGATTCAAGGTAAGGGCCTCGGTTACGGAGGAGGAAGGGTTAGGCACCCTTCTCTCTCCACCCGTGCAATGCACGGGTCTCTACTTCACAGTGGTTTTATGATTTCTTCGGGGGGGGGGGGGGGGGGTTGGGGGGTTATTTTACAGTGACTTGTCGAGGAAGATAAAAATAACAAGCCTTTAGAAATGAGATAGGACTGATTGGAATGTGTGGAACTGGAGTTGATTGGTTCTAAAGAGTCGGGAAGGAGAGGGAAATCAGATACCCTCCTTAGGCAGGAGGGATGATCGGACGTCCCCAACAATGTCACTCGATCTATGGTAGTTGCTATCTGGTGTTTATTTGAGATCTAGTAGCACTGGCCCCTGGTGATGACCCTTAGATACGTTGATGATCGCACTATTTAGCGATGAGAATTTTTGGGCAAGGGTTCTGATCTTTTCCCGGTTCGAGACCAAGAACTTAGATGATTCTCTGACCACAGATCTTTTGGTCAAAAATTCTCACCCGCTTCCTCTCTTTCACTCTCTGTTTCAGGTCGTTCACCTCTCTCACGATCGCTCCTCCCTCGCTCTTGCCGATCCAGCGGATGCAAACATTTATAAGCAAAAATAGAGGCTGCACAGCCACTGTTGGGCAACTGTTGATGTGGGAGTTCAACAGTGATCGCAAAGTGGGTGACGGGATGTGGGGCGATACATCATTAGTCTATACACGGCCGAAGGGGTAGTCAGGTCCAGGGGTCAGTGGCTTCCAAAGAGTTTGTGCAACCTGCGGTCTTAGAGAACCACCGTCCGGTCCTTAATGAACCGCCGAAGGTGCTTAAAGGACCAGTGGTCCTTTCTTGTCAGAGAGTGGGAATGCTGGGTCCTTATCAGAGAGTGGGGCCCGTGGGTAGTCTCCAGACAGTGAGGTGTCTATAGTATCATATCCTAAAATGATCTTTTCAAAATAGTTGGACGGTGTGGATTTAACACATATAGTCAGGGGGCCACCCACCTTGGTGGATCCCAAATGTCACCTAATCCGCTCCCTGTGGAGTGTGAGATGAGCGCAGCTTGGGTGAGAGTTGGTGAGACCCCGAAACCTGCCATGTGGGTGAGACCCTAACCATGAGGCTCACCTCAATGTATATATTGTAAATCCATGCTGTCCATCTGTGTTTCCAGATTATTATAAGACATGGTCCCAAAAAAGAAGCAGATAAAAGCTTTAGGTAAACCACACCATAAAAATCAGTGGACATTAACTCCCATCATTAAAAGATTCTAAAGTCCACCCTAATGTTTATTGACCATTCAACCTATTGATAATGTCATACAAATATTTCTAAAAGCAATAAACTAGTATAAATGGGGCGGTGGTTCGGGTCGGGTATACATGGGTCGGGTCGGGTGGGTTAGGCATGTACCTTAAATCGTACCTAAATTAAAAACGGTCCAGCTGTATCCACCCAGGACCGGACAATTTTCTCAGCCGGGCCGGGACAGATCGAGTTTCTATCGGGTCGGGTCAGGCGGGTTAACCGAGCATATGTGCAGCCCTAATCAGAACACACTGTTTAGATTTTCTAAAGCAACAGATATATGAGAACAATGGACGGTCAGTTTTTCCGAGTCGGATTTGATAGTGACTCCTTCCACTACGGACGTTGGTGCCTGAAAAGATTCGTGGGCCCCACGATGGTTGTATATGTTTTATCATGCCATCCATTTTTTTTATTCATTTTCTAAGCTCATTAATTTTAAAGCATGAGTTGAAAACATGAAGCTGATCTAAATCTCAAGCGGACCACGCGAGAGGATATACTTCTCGGTTGCAAGTTTTGGATCAAGATGATATTTGTTACAAGTTAATACGAGTAATGCTCACTTGCACACCAATTCTCAGGATAACTCGTGAGTACTTTTTGAGCACTCATCACACGTGATGTGAGCCTAAAAGCTGAGCCGTCCACGTGATGCATTACCCAAAAAAATCTTAGGGCCCAATTTTCAACTTGATCCAAACTCTGATGAGCCATAGCAAAGAGAGGCAATTCAAGGGAGGAAACTGTTTCTTTTTTCATGGCCCACCAAAGTTCTGGACCAAGTTGAAAGTTAGGCTTAGGTTTTTTTTTTTTTTTTTAGGTGCTGCATCACGTGGATAGCTCAAATTTTGAGCTCACATAATATGTGATAGTCCTTAAAAAGTACTCATGAGTTTTTGTGAGAATTGGTGCTTGCGCATGTGAGCATTCTCATTAATATAACCTAATCAACAAGTGGATGGCAAATAAACATTGGAGGCGTTTTAAGAAGTTTTATTGTTGTTATTGTTTAACCTAGATACGTAGCCACATGTGCAACGAACGACCTATATTTGGCTAAACGTGTGTGACTAAGAAAGTGTGGGGGCATGCAGAGTCATACTCAACTTAAATTCGATTAAACACTTGTGCCCCTAATCGCCAAATTAGTCATAAGATAAGACATGTGAAAGTTGATCTAACTGTCCAACTAGCAATGATGCACCAATAAAGTAATTTGAAAGGGGAAGTTTAGCCCTTCAATGAGATCTATTTACCTTGCGCTAATGATTTTTCTTTCAATGGTGATAATAGTTCTAAATTTCTCAATAATATAATGATGGACAAGTATGATAAAAATAAAGGCTAACGATTGATTATATTGATTTGTATGTAAAAGTAGTACAATCAGCAAATAAAATAAATTAAATAGAGAACATAAAATAATAATTATCTAGATAATCTGTGTGGACCAAACAACTGACATGTGCAGTCTGGAAGATGTAACTGGTGTGATCTATCAAGTGTGGACTCGGTGATTAGTGGGATCCGACGACAGTGGTCGTAGATATTTACACTACTCTTAAGGACGTGCTGCAGTGATGGTGTTGGACAGTAGCAAACTAGGCTATGCTAAACCTCGAACTTGTTTGTAGCAGTGCTAGAAAGAAGTGGAGGAACTAAAGATAAACTAAGACAGACAATGTTGTGCTATGTAAAGGGTTATGTTTGTGTTGGCTAGGGTACAGAGTTCTGATCAAATGCTGCTTATATAGACTTGGAAAGGTGGTGGCCGAGTCGAGGGTTCCTTGTCGATTCTCTTAGGTTACTCGTCGTATCGCAATCAGATTCAAATTGTTAGGGGTCATTTGGCACCATGAATTTAAGGGGATTTGGGGGGATTTCCTCTGTTGTGTTTGGCAAATAAAGCAACCGGGGGTTTCAAATCCAAGGTGAAAGCATGATTACATCTAAAATCCTTCCAAGAGTCACATGTGTAATATGTGTGTCACTAGGCTACTAATCTATTGGGCACATGACCACTGATGATGTCCCAAAACAGTCAAATTATTAACCGCATCAGTAAAATTACTTTAATAGGATGATTTGCGTCGTCCAAACATTGTCCCATGTAATCAATGGTTTAAAATCGTTGGTTAGTCACTCGGATGTAATCTTGTGCTTATGGCGCATCTTAGACTCGAAATTTCATCATTTTCAGCAAGTATTATTTTCAACGGCCTTATTACAACCATCGTGTCAAACATTACATACGAACACTAATTAGGGATATTAAGTTTGATTTAGTAATTAAATTCAAACCCCCGATAAATATCATACTTTTGGATTATAGGGGATTCCAAATCTAGGGTGCCAACACAACGGGGGTTTCAAATCTAGGGGTTCTAAATTCCAGGGGTTCGAATCCATGCTCAAAACAGGCCTTTATATATTGTGTCACGATCTCCATTTAATTATGAAAGAATTCATTATCTTAATCCTTTAGTCTCTGAAAGCATCAATCAACTTTGAATTATTTTTTTCGACATAATTGTATAAGACATCCTTACCATGCATATCTTGCATTACAAGATTTTTTTGTAGCAATGGGGCTTTATGTAGCTTGTAGTACGCTTATTGATCACACATGCCACTTGTACTACATCACATGCCCTCTTGCAGTATTTTTCTTTTCACGACTGTAGATGTGCATGCAAACTATGAGATCTTCTGATTTGACAAGCTACATATTACTAAAGAAAGTGAATCGATGAGATAATGTTGGAGCGCGAGTGAGATGATGCCTATCATTCATACGTAATGTCGACATGTGATATAGCATTTCATTGGACCATGTGGTTCACCTGACATTTGAATCTGCCTCTTGTTTATGTCGAGCAAGAAAATTAACTGAGAAAACGATGGAAGGTGTGGTTTAAAACCCATACATCATGGTGGGCCAACCAAAGCTTTTTAAGTACCGACATCTGTACTGAGGGTTCAGGCTACCGAATCCGACTCCAGCTTTTCGAAGCAAAATGAGTAGTAAAAACCTACGCCACCGGGATGTCGGATCCCAAGTAGTGCTAGACTAATATGTCTATGAAAAGATAGCAAGTTTCATGTACAGTAGCTCAATCAAATCTCCTTATTCATTTCACCACCGGTGAAAACGCAGCGTGGAGGTATGCGGTTTGGCCGGTTACCCCGAACATCAGCCAGCTAGCTAATGTCAAAGCTCTGTGGGCCCCACCCTGATTATGTGTTTTATTCACGCTTTCATCCATTTTTTAAGATAATTTTAGAACATAACCCTAAAAATGAGACTGATCCAAAGCTCAGGTGGATCACACCAGGGATTGAATATTTACCGTAGAAAACTTTTTGAGGCCACGAAAGTTTTAGAGTTTTAGATCAAGATAATATTTGTTTGTGGTGTGGTTCACTTGACCTTTGGATTTGTCTCATTTTTTGTCTCATGCTGTAAAATGAGCTCGAAAAATGGATGGACAGTGTGGATAAACACATACATCATGGTGAGACCCATGGATATTTGACACCAGCTAGTTGGATGGTGTTCGGGTCACCAGCCAAACCGTGTCTAGGCGGGCGTGGGTTTGGGTTTCGCTTAGGGCTCTCAATGGGTCAGATCTAGTTCGGATCTAGTTGGATCCGGCTCCATGTCCATACATCTATAGACGGATTCAGATCGGATTGGGATTCAACTCGGATCCAAAAGGTGATATCCATATCCAATCCATTTATAAATTGTTAGATCCATTTCCGATCCAAAATTCATATAACCATCGATTCGGTCGGATCTAGGTCCGAATCTACCCCGTTACAAATCTAAAAAAATATATGATATAAAATATATAATATAATATATTTATTTTAGTAGAAAAATGATGCAAATCCCACTATTTACTATGGTATGGTACATGGCCTAAAATAATTTGTAAAACGGATGGTCAGCATGAATATAACATATACAGTAAGATGACAATGAATCAGATCTTAATCGGATTCGGATAGAACTCGGATATGTTCCTATGAATCCATATCCAGTCCATTAATTTAAGTAATCGGACCTATTTTAAGATCCAAATCCGGTCCATTTAACTAATCGGACCTATTTTAAGATCCAAATCTGCATTATATAGATTCGGAGCGAATTGGATCTCGGATCTAACCCGCTCCATTGAGAGCCTAGTTCGCTACCCAATTTTTATACGCCATGATAGTTGACAGCCGTCAATACTGTTTTTGCCAAATGATCTTAAATGATGGGCCTAGATCACTGGCTACGAAAACAGATGGTAGTCTAAATGGTGGGGTGTACCTGATACACGGCTTGGATGTACTCCCTCTTCACACGTGTGTCACATGGAGTTGCGTGTGGACCGTTGGTTTGGGGTTATCAGACTGCAAAGCTCAAAATACATGGACAAGAAGAGAGCTGCTACTGCTACTCGAACGAAGCGACCCCAAAGGACCATTGAGACAAACGTCTCACTACTTAGGGTATTGTGACAACATGACCCACTTGATGGATGGCTTGGATCACTCCAACTTACGGCGTTTTGGCATTTCTGGGGGCAGGAGATACCTATTACCTACTTTGATAGGGACTCAATTTTTTAGAACCTTTTTTGTATGAACGGTCAGGATGTGATCATTTTTTGAAACACAACATGATAGTATTTTAAGATCACGTGTATCAGTCACGTGGATATATTTTAGAAAACTATTCACATACAGGCAATAGTATCACAACTTGTGGTACTTACTGTCTTTCCCACTCACGCTGCTGCTTGCACACGAAATCAGTTCCATGCAAACGGTATGCTCCACCATGAACATCTTTGTTCTTTAAAATCATACCGATCTGATCAATAGGGGGGCAACAAATGTATGTTGAGTGAGATATCCGTTGTTTATTGTCTCAACAGTGTGGCCCACCTGATGAGTTTAAAGGTACCTATTTTAGATCATGTGATCTTCATGGCTGGGTCTACCGTTTTCATGGTACGGATTTTGTACAAGTAGTGTGAGCGGAAAAGATGGTTACGGTTCCACAAGTTGTGTAACTCGGCTGTTTCTACTTCCGTTCCTCGTCAACGTTTGTAGAATATGCATATTTTACAGCGTTGTACAGCGTTGTGTGTGTGCCCAGAGTGATGGCATCCACTCCGTCCATCATGTGTGCCTCCTTCTCCTCGGATTCCAAAAATGAATTATTTCCAAAAAAAGGGGGCCACACCATTTAAAAGTCATTCCTAAATATAAAATCACATGTATGGCTCAAGTGAGTTTGTGATGGCCTGATTTTTTTCGTGTCCATTAGCTCTGGTGTCACATCTTATGAATGGATTGGATGGAATATTCAACGCATCGTAGGCCACACAGACAAAATCTAAAAAGTTTAATGGTGCGAATCCCATCCCAAGTATACCTGTCGTGTACTGCAGAATATTGCGTGAACTCCAAGGGGCGTGCCAGGCGCGGCTTCGGTGGATCCCTGACTGTGGGGCCCACTTTCATATATGTTCTTGCATCCACGCCGTCCATCCATTTTTACAGACAGTTTTAGGGCATCATACTAAAGCGAAGCATATCCAAATATAAGGTGAACCATACCACATGAAACCGTGGTGATTGACAATTAAAAATTTATTGTGGGATAAAAAGTTTTGGATCAGGCTGATATTTGCATGGTTTTCATCTAGGTATTTGTGATCTTATCAACAAGTTGGATGGTTAATACTATTCAAGTGGCCTGGAGAAGTTTTAATAATCGTGAGTCAATCACCCCTATTTCCCATGGTGAGGCTCACCTGAGATTTGATTAAAATCATATTTAGGGGACGCGGATAGCCTGAGTAGCTATCTCACTAAAGTGACCTCACCAATTCTATGGGTCCCACTATGATGTATGTATTGTATCCACACTGTCCATACATTTTGAGAAATCATTTTAAGTCATGAGCTAAAGATGAGGCAGATCCAAATCTCAGGTAGACCTCACCAAGGAAAACAGTGG